>CM059186.1:186609523-187210773 GCA_030323885.1 Branchipolynoe longqiensis | reverse complement strand
AGGATGAATGGGATGAAGTGGAGGAAGGGGAGGAAGGGAAGGGAAGCTGGGAGATGAGGGACGGGAGGGACCGAAAGGACGAGAAGGCGGTCGAGGAAAGTAGTGGAGAGGGGATGCGGTGACACCCACTGACAAAACAACCACCTACTGTACCGGCGCGGTGGCCGGATTTGTAGAACGCAGGCCTCCCGTGCGGAAGGTAGGGAGTTCAATTCCTGGTCGAGTTAAACCAATGACTTACAAAATTTATACTTCTCGCTTCCTAGCCAGGATATGGCAATGACTGGTTGGCTCGGTGTCAGGATAATGTGACTGAGTGGTATATCAGGTCATGGTGCTGGTGCTCTGGTCTCCCAGTAGAGCAACAGTATAAAGTCGCCATGAGTGCACACTGTCACAAGTTTGTACCCGTCCTGATATGATGTTGCTAGGACGTAGAACAACAACAAACAAAGAAATCCTTCTCACACACAGGAAAACGTCACATACATAAACCCATGCCCTACCTACACCACTTACGCATTACCATCCATCCCCTTCGACATAGATATTCACCCCGCTCAACGCACAGTAGAATTACCTCTCGTGCCATCTGCTTGGGCCGGCCTCGCTCTGTATGCGTATTAGCGACAGATGAAGCCACATGTTCACCAGAAAGTAAATTTCATGACGGCACAGGGCACCAGCTGCAGTGGAGCAGGCCTCAAGGTTTTAAATAACATATTACTGATGCGCCACCGCATCCCCTCTCCACTACTTTCCTCGACCGCCTTCTCGTCCTTTCGGTCCCTCCCGTCCCTCATCTCCCAGCTTCCCTTCCCTTCCTCCCCTTCCTCCACTTCATCCCATTCATCCTCTCCCTCCGCTCCCTCTCTCCTCTCCTCTCCTCTCCCCTGCCCTGCCCTGCCCTCCCCTTCCATCCCCTCCCCTCCCATCCCCCTTTCCCTCCCCTTCCCATCCCTGCCCTGCCCTGCCCTGCCCTGCCCTGCCCTCCCCTCCCCTCCGATCCCTTCCATCCCCCTCCCTCCCTCTCTCTCCCTCCCTCCCTCCCCCTCCCTCCCTCCCTCCCTCCCTCCCTCCCCTCCCTCCCTCCCTCCCTCCCTCCCTCCCTCCCTCCCTCCCTCCCTCCCTCCCTCTCCTTCCCTCCCCTCCCCTTCCCTCCCTGCCCCTTCCCCTCCCCCCCTCCCCACCCACCCCCCGCCCAACCCGATTTTCAAAGTACAATATATTGGATATAAAGCCATGAAGAACTACTAGTGACTCCTTCTTTGGTAGGTAGGTGCCGCCTGTTACATTACGGACAGCGCCAGTCTAGACAACAGTTGCTGCAGTGCGCATGCGCAGCGCTCATAGTGGAGAGCACGAATACTTGAGCTGTCGCCGGTGACCAGCGAGTGCTGCCGAGTGGGTCATGTGACCCAGCCCCACCACTCGGCAAACAGACGCCGGCCGTTGGGGGCGCGCGGTGTGTGCTGGGTATTGTGTGGGCGCTGAGAGCGCGGCGTTCCTGCACACATTGGGAGCTCTGCAATCTGCCAAATGGAGGCTGAATCAATGAAGTTGTCATGTTGGTCCGAATGGAGCCCCCTCAAGCTCCCCTACTCTGAGGCGGAGGCATCCATCCCACTATCTGCTCGCAGAGAAGCGTCTCGCTAACATTGCTTCCTGCACAATCTGCCTCTCTCCCCCCCCCCACACACCCCCATCCCCTCACGCAAATAGCCAGAATTCTTCAAGGGCAAAAATCATCTGCTTATGCAGTGATAATAATTACCATGTAATTCAGAAGAATATACTTCACCAAATAATTTCTGTTGATAAATTAATGAACGAAAATGCACTGCTTAAGGTCCATGTTTGTTGGGGTTTTACATCCTAATGTCATATCAGGATGGGTACCAACTTGTGAATGGTGACTTTATAGTGCTGTCCCACTAGGAAACCAGGCGATTGACACCATGACCTGATATCCCACTCAGTCACATTATCCTGATACTGAACTAACTCGGCCATGCCCTCTCCTAGTAATTCCAAGTCCCAGGCTAGGTAGCGACAAGTATAAATTTTGTAAGTCATTGGTTTGACTCGGTTGGGACGAAACCTGTGCTCTACCAATTTGGCCACCGCATCCAGTCTTCACTTGGTTATGGGATTGCCAGATTGTTAGTTGAACGGGTCTTGCCAGCTGAGTGAGGCTTTCACGAAGGCGGCTGAGTGTTGCGGCATATTTACACATGGTGTACCACTCTGAACATAGTGCTGGGGTCTCGTATCTACACTCACCAAGTTTTATTTGTAAAACGATGTAGGATTCCAGGAAGCTTCAACTATGGGCACTTCGTTGGCCTGGGAATTTTGTAATTAGAAATGTTTGTTTGCGTGATTCAATATGAAAACTAAATCATTAGATAAGATTAGGCTATTAATTATTTAGAATAATTGTGGTATTGCTATTACTCGAGCGTTACTGCTGATACTAATTGTAAAAATGGTAGTAGTAATACTAATCGTGACAATAATGGTAGTTATGGTAGCTATAGTAGAATAGTAATACAAATGAGTAATAGTTGCAATCCTAGTGGTAACAATACTAATGATCAAAATAATACAGGTTCACAATCCCTTTTCCGAAATTCTGAAATCGGAAAAACTCCGAAAACCATATGTAGGCAGTGTCGCCTGGGCCGGGTGTAGGGGGGGGGTTTGGCGCGGGCGGGCGGGTGCGGGGGTGGGGAGTGGGGGGGGGGGGGGGTGGGGGGCCGAGGTCTGGCGTGAGCGGGGAGATGAGAGTGAGCGGGGAGATGAGAGGGACGGCGGTTGGCGGCGGCAAGAGATGTGAGGGTAGGGTGGCGGCGGCCGGCAGGGTGGCGGTTGGCGAGGGCGTAGCGGGGGGTGGTATCGGGTGTTGGCGGGCGGTCTGTGTCGGTGTGAGATCTGAGGGCGGGGGTGGTGTCGGGTGTTGGCCGGCCCGTTTCTGGGAGCGGGACGGTGTGTGTTATCGGGGGTGGGTGCGGGGGGTGGTGTGTGCGGCGTGTGTGGGGTGTGGTGCGGGGGTGGGGCCGCGTCGCCGCCGCCGGGCTAAAAATCCGGCGAGGTGATCGCGGGGGCGGGTGAGGGGCGGTCGCGGGTGCTCTTTGTATAGCACACCGCCTCGCTATGAACGGTGAGGATCCGGCGCACATTCGCACAATAAGCGCATGCGTGCCTCCTCCTCGCGCCCTGGTCGCCGTGGGCTTCGCCGGGGGGGGCGAGGTCGCATGAGGCGGGATCCCTGTTCCAGGCGGGGCAGGGTATCCCGTATGCCTCTCGGGTGTAGGGTGTGCGTGGGTCGGCGCCGGAGGGGCGGGAGTGTGTGGGGGTGGGGGTGGGGGTGGGGCGAGCTCGGGTGGGGAGGAGGGGTCTGGCGCCGCCCCCGGAGGCAGTCGCGGGGGCGGTGATAATGTCCATGCGTAGAGTGTTGATTGCCACCGGGTCGCGCCAGCCCTCCGGGAGGCGGCCATCGGCAATCCAGGCAAATATGGCCTCGGAGTAACGCCGGACTGTAGGCCAGGGATGTGTAATGGCGTCTCGGAGGACTGTCATGTTGTGATGTAGTAGTCCCGGAAGGCCGTCGGTGGGGAAGGAGGGGTGGGTCTCAAGGGTGCGCAGGGCGAGGTTCTATTCCTCCATTGTGGCCTCGCCTCGCTTTAAAGCCTTTCCCTCGGGTCCCCTCTCTATCAAATCGTGGGGGAAAAGATAGCCTGGTGGAATACCTTTTCGGCGTCCGCTTCCCTGCGCCTCGGCGGACTCCAGGATCTCCCTCACTGCGTCGGCCGCGGATGCGGGGGAGCGGTCGGGAGGCGGGTAGATGGCGGCGGGCTGGGGGCGGCGGAGGCGGCCTGCTGGGTGGCGTAGTGGCCGCGGCGGAGGTAGGGCTGGTAGGTCGGGTGGACATCGCTGGAGGTCGTGGGGGCGGGCGTCGGCATCGGAGAGGCGGGGAGGAGGCGAGGGTGCGCGGTGGGGGCGGCCCCCCTTCCTGTCCCGGCGGCGATGTCCTGCAGCATCTCTGCTATCCGCTCGGCTATGGACGGGGCGGCAGGGGCCCGAGGCGGAGGCGGGGGCGGTTGATCCAGCGAGGCCCGAGGTGGGGCGAGGGCGAGTGACTCGACCAGTGCCGTGAGGTGGTCGATGGCGCCGGCCTGGTTGTGCATAGCGGCGGCCTGGGCGTCCATGCGAGCGTCCACGGCGCTCGCCCAGGAGGTGGCCTCCGACTGGAGGCTGGGGGCGGTGGAGGTCGCGGAGGCGGCATCGTGCGAGGCGGCCTCGGCGCTCCGGCCTCGGCGGGATCCGCGGCGGCCCGGGGGGCGGCCCCGGGGGCGTGAGCCGGCTGGCATGATGGATGAGAGTATCAGAGTGTGGGCCCGGTCGGCGAGGTGGTGTGAGGCGGCCGGCGTCGTCTGAGGTGTGTGCGGCGTGTCGCGTGAGGTGGAGCGTGATATTGCCTCGTGTGATGGGAGCCAAATAGAAAATAGGTCCGGGCCTGGAGGGTGATGAAGGCGAGTGGCTAGGAGCAGCTAGGGCGGCCGGTTATAAGGGCCGAGAGAGGGGGGGGGGGGGTTATGTAATAGTCCAACGGTCTAGGCAGGGGGGGAGAGGAGAGAGGGGGGGGGGGCGCTCCTTCCCCGCCACGAATCAAACGCAATGCTAGCATTACGACCAATCAGCATATTACTCCATAAATAAACTAACAGTATTTGTAGTCTATGTTTATCCCATTTAGTGTGAGTATTCATACCATTTTACTGCAGTATTAAAGTTGCATAGTCCGACGGTTTTGACTTTCTGTAATTTTTCTGAGATACATATATTAGATCGATCACTAGTATCTACTTTACATTAGTTTAAAGTTACTTTTATTTTAAATGGTAAACTTTTGAGATATTTGAAGTGCAAACATGGAAAATTAGTTTTGGCAAGCTTGCCAAAACTCTGACACCATAGACTTCTACAGGAACATGTTCTATTAAATTGACTCAGTATTCCCTTCTATGCAGAAACAAATGTTCAATAAGTGCATCAGTATCTAAGTTAGATATGCAAAAATCAAATTTAGATAATTGTGTGGTTTTGAAAATTTCATATTTCATCGGACTATGCAGCTTTAATGTTTGAATACCGTTATTCTGAAATCTGAAAACCTATGAATTCTGAAACACAAATGGTTCTAATGAATGACAGGACGTGGATGAATTTGAGTGAATTGTTTGTGTCATTGTTATTGCTATTATTCACTGATAATTTATTGGACCGTGCTTTGAGATATTGTTTTCAAGCAAATTAAAAAGCGACATAATGTCATCCAATAACATCACTGATGAATTGTGAAAATGTATGAATTTTTGTATACGTATTAACGGTACCTGTCAATATTTGATTAAAGCTGCATAGTCTGATGAAAACATCAAATTTCTAAAACCAAAATAATTATCTAGATTTGATTCTATATATCTATAACTTAGATGCTGGTGCACTTATTAAACATTTGTCACCAGGTCGAAGGGAATACAGAGGCAATTTAATAGAATCTGTTACTGCATAAGCCTATGGTTTTGGCCTGCTTGCCCAAATTAATTTAGCATGTTTGGATTTGAAATATCTCAAAAGTTAGCCATTTAAAATCAAAGTTATTTCAAACTAAAGTAAGGTAGATAATAAAGATCAACCTAATATATGTATCTAAAACAATGGGAGAAACTCAAAACCATAGGACTGCAACTTAAACCCCCCCCCCCAAATAAAACAACAAAACAACCCCCACTAGCCCTATTATTTTAACAAACATGTGCCTTCTTCGATTTTCCACAGGTGAAGAAGCTCTCAACGAGTACCTGAAGACGAAGTGTGTTACTGTCGAATACTGAGTGGCGCCACCTAGCGGCAGTGAGGTGATGCATACAGAGATGACCTGACGTGACGCACCGAGCGATGACATAACAAGGGCAAGATCTGACAGCAGACGGGTTGCAAAGTGTGGGCATTAGCAGAATGTGAGATCATGGACGTTGGGCATCAGCGAAAAGACTTGACAATGAGTTCCATCAAAAGTCTTGACGGTGGCTAACCATGAAAGTCTCGATGATGGGTACCAGCAAAGGACCAGCAAAGGAATTAATACAGCAAAGGAATTAATACTGGGTACTAGCAAAAGTCTTGATGGGTACCAGTGAAATCTTTACGATTGATGCCAGTGAAAGACTTTATGATGGATACCAGCGAAATCTTTACGATTGGTACCAAGGAAAATGTTTGTGATGGGTACCAGCAAAATCTTTACGATTGGTACCAGTGAAAGACTTGGTGATGGGTACCAGCAAAATCTTTAGTATCGGTATCAGCGAAAGACTTTATGATGGGCACCAGCGGAATCTTTACGATTGGTAACCAGTGAAAAACTTTATGATGGGTACCAGCGAAATCTTTACGATCGATACCAGCGAAAGACTTAAGACTCGAAATGACAATTGGAACGGGCGGGATGATGAGGGTGGGTGGGAGGGTGCTGATAATAGGTACCAGCGGATACAGGGACCCTCAATTATAACAGTATTACTCCCACAAGCACTGTGGAACTCGTCTACCTCCAGATGAATCAGTATGCTAAAGCTAAAGTAGGAACTTGAATACTGTTGTCATGACTTTGTGATAGACCTAACGATGGTATTGGTGACGTAAGAGTAATTGTTTAATATATTCGAATAGAAGTGGGTTATTTCTTTGCGAATATATTAAGTGGTACAGGGCTTCATTCCACTTGATTCCCTGGTAAGGTGATGACATTGGACTGTTTTTGGCCTATGTAAAGCAGTGGTGGCTAAATAATGCCTGATTTGCTCCGCATTCAATCTGGTTTTTCTTCCTAGGAAATTGATTGCATGACCCCGTTTTCTTCACAAATTACACAAACGCCAACAAAATTGTGAATGGGGAGCTTTCACGAGCCATTTCTCTCGCTATGCGCTTGGTGGCAGCACCTGTTCCCGGTCCAAGTCGGCCATCATGGTTGGATAGAAGCAGTTCTCTTTAGTACAGTGACAATGGCTGATGCGGCGGTGGCCTAAATATCGCTGGGATTTTGGTTTTAATTTGACCAAATTTCACTTATTGAGTAAGTTATGTTCCTAAATAACATTATTTCAATTTTGGGTTTAATTTGAGCCGAATTTCACTTATTGAGTAAGCTATGCTCCTAAATAACATTATTTCAACCCCCGAGTGAATAATATTCATGATTAAAAATAACAGAATTAGATCGTAGCAAAGAATAGATTTGTGCTTTTTGTTTGATTTACATTCGCAATAACACCTCCGATGCGGTGGGGGCCTTAATATCGCTTGGATTTTGGGTTTAATTTGAGCCAAATTTCACTTATTGAGTAAGATATGCTTCTAAATAGCATTATTTCAACCCCCGAGTGAATATTCATGGTTCTAAATAACATAATTAGATCGTAGCAGTGAATAGATTTGTGCTTTTTGTTTTACTTACACACACTTGATAGTAGAAGGAACTGCTTTTATCCAACCATGATGCAGGAGTACTGTGATGCCTACGTCACACGCAAATCCTCAATAAAGAACATAAATCACTTATATAATTCCAGTCAATAACCTCCAATTTATTTTAAACTACATGTCTTGTGATCCAGTTTACATAATCGATTTGATATGGCCCAATACTACATATATCACTCACTTACATAACACTATATGTTATGTGTGCATCAGGGCTAGCTGAGACGGCTGAGAAAATGGCGAAACACGTGACACGCAGCATCACATGGGACCGGCATGGTGCGTCATCTGACGACAGAGTCATGCAAACTGGTATTGCAACGAAAGCTCCTCATTGGAATGCTATGAGTTATACAAAGTGTATTAACTATTTTTAAACTGAATTTGGGTTGTGCGAATGTATTCATTTTTCGGGGAAGTTACTCCAGTAAGATATGGTTCAGCTCGCATAGTGTTAAATTAAAGCAGCTCACCAGCTGTCATGGACTCTTCTGAATTAATTAAAGGATTGCGGAATAGATATAGATATATATCTATATGTGTAAAATCAAGGGCGCATAACCAGAAGGTAAGCATACCCCATTGACTTTCAAACCTTTCAAACCCTACTGGTCTGTGCCAGACCTTACACTATTTATTTTGACATGTGACCTTACTGGCTCCACGTGTTTATCAATATCGATTAATTACAGCCAGTTATGTAATTGGAAATGAAATGTTATCTAATGCATATAAATGAAAGTGGTATGTAATTTCAATCCAAATAGTTGGAAATGTTTGACTCAACGATTGATAGAACAGTCAACCTCGCAATTACCCCCGCTGTGTTTTGTACGTGGTGACCACTGAACACATGGAGTGACTATGGAAGAGTAACCTCGAATGGGGGACCTCCGACTTTTTAGTTCAAATTCCTGCCGTTCGCATCGCCACTGAACCAGTGGGCCTATTCGGCACACTGTCACACTGCAAACCCAATGGCTATGAGCAATCTTCATACAGAAGAAGTCAAATATCTCTAAAACCACATGACCTAGACACAAACCACTTGGTATACATATAGAAAACATACAACGAATACATTATATTAAATTTCTAAGGTTAGGGTTCTGTATTTCTATTAATTTTGAATAAAATAAACGTTTTGCACTGGGCGTACCGCCGAACTCAGTGCATTGTCAATGGCCGTGAGCAATCTTCATACAGAAGAAGTCAAATATCTCTAAAACCACAAGACCTAGAGACAAACCGCTTGGTATACATATAGAAAACATACAACGAATACACTATATTAAATTTCTAAGGTTAGGGTTCTGTATTTCTATTAATTTTGAATAAAATAAACGTTTTGCACTGGGCGTACCGCCGAACTCAGTGCATTGTCAATGGCCGTGAGCAATCTTCATACAGAAGAAGTCAAATATCTCTAAAACCACAAGACCTAGAGACAAACCGCTTGGTATACATATAGAAAACATACAACGAATAGATTATATTAAATTTCTAAGGTTAGGGTTCTGTATTTCTATTAATTTTGAATAAAAGATACGTATTGCACTACGCGTACCGGCGAACTCAGTGCATTGTCAATGGCCGTTTAGGACCACTGGTACCGATGCGCCATCTAGTGTCAACAAATGAACTACCCCGGATGTCCCCCATTGGGACAGGGGCCAATTGAAGGTGTGTAATCGGGTGAAGGTGTCTCATCTTCAGGGATGAAAGATCTCCGCGATTCACCGGATTTCCGGGATTTGTCAATCCCGCAGCACCATCAGCGTATACTAATATGTGGTGCAGACTCCGCAGCACTATCAGCGTATACTACTAATAAATGCTCCAAGCGCCGCAGCACTATCAGCGTACACTACTAATACATGCTTCAAACGGTGCAGTACTATCAGCGTATACCAATATATATGAAACCCGACTTCCGGGAATTTTCCGCGAGATCCTGACAATGCTAAACCTATGGGAGAATATCAGCATTTCCGCTTTTTTTCCCGGAGACCACTTTCATCCCTTCATCTTCTAAACCCAAAACAATTACCTAGATTTGATCCTACGTGTCCAACGTCGATACTGGTGCACTCAGCAAACGGTTGTAGTGCTGTATCGAAGGAATATTAAGTTAATTTAACATACATACATACATTCAGACATACAGAGTGAAGCCCTGTTATAATGCAAATTCGGATATAACACAATTCTTGAAGATTTATACTGCCTATCATGGATAAGTCTGAATAGACTTGTTTTCACCATTAGACAGTTTGTCGATAGAAAGCCCGAGCCTACACTTTTACCGACCCAAGGGATTTTTAACCTCCCACACCACATAGACATGGTATGAGAGCAACTGGCCTTTGATGACACTGTAAGTTATACACAGCGGTGGAAATCCAAATTGGCAGAGGTGGGGGCACGGGGAATCAAACCACGGACCTTCAGATTAGGAGTCCGACCTAGAAAAAAGTCAGACACTCTCCACTCCGCCACAGAGAACACCACAATGATTCAGTGGATCTAGAATTCTTAAATTCAAAGGTAATTTAGTCAAGTGAACCCTGATTTAATGCGACCCTAATTTTTTCATGATCGCATTATATGAACCTGAAGGATCGCCTTATAACGGGGTCATATATATTTAAACTGTCACTGTTGAAGCCTACTATGTCTAGCATCTTGATGTGTACACTAACATTAATTTAGCACATTTTCACTTCAAATAGCTCCAACGTTCTAAACTATGAATAACTTTAAAACTAACATATCAACTATCGGGTGACCCATATCAAGTACAGCGGCCCTGCCAAATAAGGAGCTATTCTGGGCAAGGGCCTTAACCGACTAGTTCATCTCACCGGTGAGAGTCTGGCCTTTTAGATAGAAGCCCTGATTTAAACATTCCCGGTCCTAGTCTGTGAATCTGACTGTTGTATAAGGGTGATAACCATCTGAGAAAAATATATATAACAAGGCTATTTGGGGGAAAATATATATGATGGCTAGTTTTCCATTCGCTATTCATTGGGAGGTCTGTATGAGGCTGATGAGTACACGTGATGGAACTGTGGGTGACATGTAAATATTATGTTAATGTCCTTTGTTTAATTGATGGCTTGATCAGGGATGAAAGATCTCCGGGGTTTTGCAGATTTCCGCCATTTTTATATTTAACTATTGACGGAATCACGATGTATATATGACAACATTGAGTAGTTTGAATCCCATTTTTATATAACCTTAGATGTAGCTAGAACATAAAACCCAAACAAGAACGAGCTAGGCATGGGCGATAATAGTTACAACAAGGCTAGTTGAAACCTGACTTCCGGCATTTTTCCGTGATTGCCCGACAGTGCTAAGTCTATGGGAGAGAATCTGTGTTTTTACGGTTTAATAATCTCGGCTTGATTTCCGCATTTCACCCCTACTTGATCAGTGCTCTATCATTCAACAATTAGGCACACATACAATTTATGTAACGACTTTTGTACAATTGTGTGCATGTGGTTTTCTTTTGGAGGGAGAGCCCCTATGTGACATTTGTTTGTTAGGTGACCTACTGTTATCATATGCTCTTTTAGGGGGAAGGTGCATGTTTTATTCCATAGCCCTTACACACACAGATTGACATGCCTAGATATGCTCCATGAGCTTTGTGCATTATGTATTTGGCATTTACTCTCTGAAGAAACATGTTGATGATTTTAAATACCTGACTGTATGACCCGCTATTAGCAATGGATTCATGTTAGAGCAAGGGATATACGCTGGGAATGCAAGATCTCAGTAAGTTAACTGAATTCAGGTTTTATATTTGAAAAAAAACCCCAAAAAACTATATATATATCTATTTTACCTATGATCTTGAAAAAGATATTTTTGAGTAAATATTAGTTCATGTTTTTAATATCTACATCATCTATAATACATCTCTTATGGTCTGTAACTCTCAGCCAATGGGTGTAACACTGAGTTGCTTGCTGGTTCACATTCACCCCGGAAGGAAGGTGAGTGTGGTGGCGGGGGGGGGGAGCTTAATGTGAGTGGGGGGGGGGGGGAGCTTCTTTCTGTACACGTGACTTCTAGTGCTCTACACTATGTGTAAATAAAGTGCAGCTTCCCCACGGTGGCGACCTTTCACCAATAGTTGCGTTGTATGTTTGGATATGTCGATATTGTTACAATTGGAGCGGTGCTGCCTGGTTAGTTCTGTGAGTTTTTTTTCTCCATCTACTACTAACATAAAATTCTACTCAACTACTAACATGAAGTTCTTGACACATTTAACTGTGCGTCAGGCTGGTGACAGCCACAATTGGGTTTCCTTTTCCTGAATGGAGGTGCATTTCTGCGAAAACACCCATATATTCAAACATTGTTCACACCACAGCATTTCATCTGCGTATCGAAAGACGGTGCCAACAGTGCTGAAAATAAACGTGATTTCAAACTTTAATAAAAAAAGAAATTGAGAAAAAAGAAGAATCCTTACTTCGCCTCACGCTCATGACGCCAGCGCTGCAGGCCCGTGCCCAGGATATGGTGGGGATTTCCGGAAGTGCAGGGAGAGGAGGTCCTACTGTGGAGGGACTGAAATAATCGTATTGCTTTCCCCAATTCTCATTGGTTCCCTTTATTAAACTCTTTGGTTAGTGGAGCAGGGTAGGGGGAGCCGGGACCCCACCCCCTGGCCACCGACCAGCTCTGCACCACCTTCTCCCTCCACTGAGGCCCCCCCCCCCCCCCCCCCCCCCCCCAACTCATTAAAGTCACATGACCTGAGCAGAGCTGCGTCCATATTTAGCGCATGCGCATCTACGGCTGCGTGTTATCTGCAAGCCATACTGCTGCTGGAAGTATGGGACATGACAGCAGAAAGCCGTCATCTAGCATTGCTCACTGGCACAGAAGACGTGGACGCTGGATTGGGAAAATCATGACTTTTATTCGGTGCAGTTCCCCCAGTGGCATTTACATGTCACATGGTATCGGGGCAAGATGGTCGCTGTTGACATAAGGTCATAGGATGATAACATATGAGTATGAGTATGAGATGAGAGACATGCGACAGGGATAACATAGCAGTAAGAATATCAAGGGGTGAATATCAACAATACAATGTCATGTTAAAGCCTAAGGTTTGTTTGTTTGTTGTTTTACCTCCTAGCAACATCTAAGGTCATATCAGGACGGGTACCGACATGTGACTGCACACTCATGGCAACTTTATAGTGGTCCCACTGGGAAACCAGGCCGCCGGCACCATGACCTGATATCCCACTGTCACATTATCCTGACACTGAGCCAACCAGTCCCTGCCCTATCCTATTAATGCCGAGCGCCTGGCTAGGAAGCGACAAGTATAAATTTTTAAGTCATTGGTTTGACTCGACCAGGGTTGGAACCCACGACCCCACGATCTACCAGCACGCGAGACGGGCGCTCTAACTCATTCGGCCACCCAGTCTGGTCAAAGCCTAAGGTAGGCCTACATAGCAAATTATAAATTTATGTCAAATGTGTTTTTAGTGAATTATCAATTGCTCGGATGTCAATCGGCTTATAATTATGAATGTAAAATTTTGGGGATTGTGTTATAGCGGTCATCATTAAATTATTAATAAAAAAAAAGTAATGTTAGTGGTTCGTCCATGAAGCTGATGGCGACTGACAAGAAGGGGATTGTCGTTGTGGGTCTACGGTGAGTGGTATGTGATTGGTTGATGGGCCCGAGTGGGGTTAGGTGGCCTGGAGTTTGATTGGCTGCCATTCGTGTAAGTGGAAATGTAAGCCCTTCTTCCCCCCCCCCCCCCCCACACACCCACACCCACACCCACACCCACCCACTCCGCCGACCGCTACCTTGGACCTCTACATACATACACACATAATTAGGCCCAAAACATACATACATGCACATACATTCCTAACCGGTGCATTTGGCCAATCCAACATCTTGATGAATCATACGAGAAGTCACAAACACAAGGCTTCAGTAACTTTTCATGTTACATCCACTGTGAGGTCAAAACAACATGCAATCAACAACATCTACAGCCACACCCACACTCAGACTCACATACATACCAGACTTCGTTTCTCTGGGACCGCTTCTTGATCCCAATGTGGGCTCTACATTATTGAGACCTACTCGGCTATTTCCATTAGAAATAATTCAAGCCTCCGTCGCTCTTTTCACTTGTAGTGTGTAGACTGGTTCTCTCCGTAATATAGCAGACAGGTACCTACCAACGGCCGGCACAACGTTGCTGTGATCACGATGCCATGCTTAAAGCTGAATGCTGAAGTCCGATGAAAACATAAAATTTTCAAAACCAAAGGAATTATCTAGATTTGATTCTACATATCTAACTTAGATAATGATGTATTTATTAAACATTTGTCGCTACATAGAAGGGAAGATCGAGTCAATTTAATAGAACTTCTTACTGTAGCAGCCTATGGTGTCAAGAGTTTTGGCGTGTTTGGCAACATTAATTTTGCATGCTTACACTTCAAATATCTCAAAAGTTAGCCATTTAAAATATACGTTACTTCAAATTAAAGTAAGGTAGATTATAGCGATCAACCTAATATATTTATCTCAGAAAATATCAGAAACTCAAAACCATCGGACTATTCAACTTTAAGGTATTAGAACTATTGAACAGCGTCACTGCGGCCGTCTGCTTGACAACAATTCATTGGTAATTGGGGCCGAAATACCTGACTGATTTATCTGATTTGCACCATTATTTGCACATATAATATAATATATTGAAAATAATGGTTATTACCATATCTTTTCGGAATGTCCTTCAAATAAGCGATAGCAATTTGTTTATAACCTGAAAGAAGTCAACTTCACTAATGTCCTTCCTAGTAGTAGTACAGTAGGCCTAATGGCCGGTGCACACCTACCGTTTTTCCGTGCACACCTACCGTATACGATCTAAAAGTGCCCAAAAATCGCTAGGTGTGCGCCCCCCGCGCACACCTACCGATTGCGATTCGCGCATAAAACTCAGTTTTTAGTGCTAAAAGCGGCCGTTTACGATTGCGATTCGCGATTCGAAAAACGAATCGGCCCGTTTTCAGTTTTAAGCGGGTCGGGTCGAGTCGCGAGTTTTAGTGCGCGAATCGTAAACGGTAGGTGTGCACCGGCCATAAGTACTACGTGCTTCCAACTGACAACTCTACATTCAGATCAATGTTTCCTGACACAGCAGGTGTCCTGCCATCAGAGGGGCAATCAAATTAAACATAGATAGTTTATACACTGATCTCAACTACCGCTGGACCGAAGAGATTCGGGGCCGCCTCAACACTTTGCTGTTACAACATTGTAAAGCTTCTACAACACTCCCTACTTCAACCAAAGATTGGGCCGATTTATCGGAGCCTCTCTATTAATGTTGCAGTTCTGCAACCAGTAACCGTCGTAAGGTTACAAAACCACCCCCAAAGTCAAGTCAAGTTTATACACTGAAGAAGTATCTCCACATTGCAGGAGCTCGCCGATCACAAGTGTCGATCTAAACAGGTACTCCTGTAGATACTCCCCCCCCCCCCCCCCCCCCCCCAAAAAAAAACACGGTGGTATGATATATTTAAGACCGATAGCAAGCAGGGAGCGGGGACCAGTATGCGCCCCGAGAGTGCAGTTCAGGACGCCGTCGCGTGGGGGTGCCACGGTCAGGCCCCATCTCTCGGTGTGCTCCTTTGATCACCGGCTGACGTACTACTGCGCCTTCCCACTGTAAATAATTTAAACACAGAGCTCTCGCTTCCACGCAGGAGCGAGTAGGTTGCTTGCAAGTCATAAGCCGTGTTCACACGTGCAAAATCTAAAGCGATTCAGCCAAGGCGAATCATATGAGTCGATTTAGACGCCCGTTCACACGGGCAGTACTTGGGCCGGAAATCGATATCTGCGCATGAGCAAATCCAGTCTGACCAGCGCCATTTTTCGGTTAGTCGACGTCGCCACGAGAGAGTGGGTTCGACCTAGATATGTATGTACTGAATCGTATTGGTTTGGAACGGTCAAAACTTCTGCTGGGCAGTGAAACCCTAAAAATAAATGATGAAAAAAATATCTGTGCACCTCTAGCAGGTTCATAAACCAAATTATATAATATGCGCTTTTGATCGACCGGAAAGTCAACAAACTAAGGTGTCGACTGCGCATGCGTGTGATGTGCTTAATCCACCTCATAACTTGGCAGAATAGAAAACAGTTTTGTTGTAGGCCCACCCCAATTAGATTGGGTTGCCTTTCTTGCTTTGGTGATTTAAATTGAAATTGGTTTTGAAAATGTAGTTTGGGGGCCATTGTACTGACATTTGACGGATCATGCACATCTGACAGTGTCATAGTCAGTGGCGCATCCTCAGAAAATAACGTCTATGGAAAACACTGGAATTATGGCACTACATGAAAATGACAACAGCACCTTACTTGTCTTGAGTTTTAATAGAAACTGCACCGTAGCGCCCCACTTCAAGTGGCGCCCAGGGCACGTGCCATACCTGCCATACCCTAGGATAGATCACCACTGGTCATAGTTCTGGCACAGTGGAATGTTGTGTTAACTTTTCAAGTCTGACTCAATCTGGCCAATGATTGAACGGACTACATCCCAATCAGGTATCGGATATTGAACTGCTAGGCTGTCCCACATTTGGTAGTTGCTACAGGGTGTTATTCCATAATAACATGTATGAGTGTCGCTTCTTCCGCATGTGACGAGATACATCTAGGCCTACATGAATATGCAGAGACATAGACTCACATGAATATGCTGATATATAGGCCTACATAAATATGCTGAGACATGAATATTCTGAGACAGTTAGGCCTACATGAATATACTGAGATATGCCTACATGAATATGCTAAGACATCTAGGTCTACATGAATATGCTGAGACACAAATGTAGGCCTACACGAATATGCTCAGATATATAAGCATACACGAATATGTCGAGACATAAGACTTCATGACTATTCTGAGACAGTTAGGCCTACATGAATATGCTGAGACATCTAGGTCTACATGAATATGCTGAGATATATAGGCCTACATGTATATGAATATAGGCCCACGTGAATAGGCTGAATAGGCTGAGACACTGAACCCTACATGAATATGCTGAGACATATAAGCCTACATGAATATGCTGAGATACCTACCAAAAGGGATCCAGCATTCCCGGTCCCCATGGTTACCAGTGATCTGCCCACCACCACCAAGACTCCCCTCCCCTGGCCACCACCTGCCTTGAGCCTGAGTGCAGTGATCCTGACTAGCAGAGGGGGGAGGGGGTAGTGTGTAGGGCTCTGAGTGCCCCTTACACACAGTCCTGCCAGCACCACTATGTCTATTTACCTATCAATCAAGCACCTCCAGCAACTACATAAACACATTTGTGCACCCGGCCATGTATACTTGTTTCGTAATTGAACATTTGCATTCACCCACCAATGCTTTAATATCGGAATATTTTACAATTCTGGACGGGAGGCCTGTGCACGGGAAACTAGGGCTGGGATGGACACTACCCACTTCCGGGCGTGTAAGAACGCCGGGTTGCAGGTCCTGTCCTTTCTCCGCTACCAACAGACATTAGGCTAAATATTTAAAACAAATGGTGATAGTCCACGCCCGTGCCAGAAAAATCGCTCGCCCCTGATTTTTCTAAATTTCAGTTAAAAATGTGTCGGACTAGCAGCAATTCAATTTTCGTATCAATGTTTAAGTCATTGGTTTGACTCGGCCAGGGTTCGAACATGGGAGTTGGAATCCCACGACTTACCAGAATGGGAGGCGGACGCTCAACTTATTCGGCCATCGCGCCTTACATAATATGATTACGTCTACGTAAAAAAACAACCAAAAAGGCCCGCCCGATGCGGATTTTTATTTCAAAAAGACGATCACCAATTTTATTTTATTTGTCCTTAACTCAAAACACGTGTAGTTGCATGCTCCTCGCAATCTCGTTTTACCATGGGCGCAGTTATATCGCCTCGTGCAGAAAATCCATATCGTGCAGTAGACTTTACGGCGGGTGGAGGAGTGCGTGTGTGGGGAGGGGGTTGGGGGGTGCCACAGGCCTACTTTCCTGTGAAGTGGCGGGGAATTGGCTATGGAAGAAAAGACGTTGGTCGTAATGCGAGCATTGCGCTTGATGCGTGGAGAGGAAGAGACCCTCCCCCCGCCTTCCCGGTCGTCGCGCAGCATTCACACCTCGTGCGACGTCCGCCTCTCACCCTCTTTCCTCCCCCTCCCCCGGCCCACTGCTTTCGCACCTCACCTGCCACCGCCCTCCTGCCCTCCCTTATAAGGCCGCCCACCGGCCTCCCTCAGCCACTCGCCTTCCAGCCCTCCTCCGCGCTCTGCTCTCTTTTCCTGACTTTTGGACTTCACCACGCCGACTCCTCCTCGGACCGCTGCAAACTCCTCAAGCATGCCAGGACAAGGAAAGGGCAAGGGCCGCAAGGGCTCCCGGGCGACCGCCCTGGCCACGACGGGACCCTCCTCAAGCTCACCGCGGGGCGCTTCACCCTCCTCGGCCCCGGTGTCCCCCTCGGCGCCCTCGGACCGCACCTCGGGCGCCGACACGACGGCGATCCTCGAGGCCCTCCAGCACCTCCAGACACAGCAGCGCGAGACTACCACCCGTATGGACGCCCGTATGGATGCCCTGGAGTCGGGGGGACCCCGAGCCCTGCCGGAGACGCCCTCACCTGCGGCACCTCGGGCGCGCGCCCCGACCGGGGCCCGGCCCCCGCCGCCACCTCAAGCGACCTTGCCGGGGGCGGCACACCCCCAGTACGAGCGGTATCACCACCTCGCCAGCCACGCCGCCCCGGCTCCGCCGCCTACCTACTACGAGGAGCCGACCCAGCATACCCCAGCATCCGCAGCTGACGCCGTGCGGGAGATACTGGCTTCCGCCGAGGCGCAGCACTCCGTGAGGCGGCAAGGTATACCGGCAGATTATATCTTCCCCTCAGACCTCGTGGAGAGGGGGCCCGAGAGGAAGCAGGTGAAGAGGGGCGAGGCGACTAAAGACGAGTACAGCCTCGCCCTTCTCACCCTGATCGACCACCCCAGCTTCCCCGCCCACTCCGCCCAGGGCCTACACCACCACCACCTCACCGTGCTGAGGGACAACCTGGTCTACCCCTGGGCTACCGTCGGCGACTACTCAGAGACGATCTTCACCTGTATCGCGGACGGGAGACTCCCCCAGGGATGGCACGACCCGGTCGCCCTCAACCTGCTGAGGGTGGAGGCCCTCACCTTGCCCGCCCCTCAGGCCGCCCCGGCAGCACCGGCCCCCCGATGCAACGACCTTCCCCGAGGCGCACACCTGCCCCGGGCCCAAACCGACACCCGCATCGCCTACGACAGGCACACTCACGGGGCCCCCTGCCCCACCTGGAACCACGACCCCGCCTCGTGCGATCGGGCCCGCGTCGGGGAGGCCCATGGCGAGGTGGGGGACAGGCACCAGCACGTCTGCGCCTACTGCGCCAACGTCCGGCGCCTACTGACAATGCACAGCGAGGCCGGCTGCCTCACCAAGCAAGCCCGTGAGCGCCAGACCCCGGCCGCCTCGGCGGATTTTTGATCCGCCCCCCCCCCCCCCCCCCCCCCCCCCCCCCCCCCCCCCCGGCCGGCCTGGGGGCCCTCCCCGGCACTTCACCCACACCACTGCCGACAGCCCCGTGACCTCCACCGACAACCCCCCAGCGTCCACCGATCGAAACGCCGCCCAGACAGAGCCGGGGATCATCACCTCGCACCTCATGCCTCAGACACAGCCCAGCCTCACGAGGAACCCTCCCCAGACAGCGCAGCCGCCGACCCTCATGACACCGCCTTCATCAACCCGCCCGACCCGACCCCGACCCCCACCCTGCCCAGCCCTGAGGACTTCGCTGCCCCCCTGATCGACCCTCGCCTGACCTCCTCCCCGCAGCCCTCAGGAGCGAGCCACCCCCTTTTGGCCGCCCGCTCCCCGTCCACGTAGGCCCCGGACGCTTCTTCACACCAGACCTACAACTCAGGAACATTACCTACCTACACCTTCGGGCCCCCGCCTTGGGCGCGCCTCGAGCCCTCTCCTCCATTTTGGTGGAGGGCTCCTCGGCGCCGCCCCCCCCCCCCCTCACCTGAACTCTTGTACCTATCTGACTTTTTGCTCCTTATGAGCCCCTGATTTACTTGTTTTTGTTCTGTGCTCCTCAGGAACTCCCTGCCTGTGTCTTTACTGTGATCCTATGTTTTTCCTCACTGTTGCTCTGTACCCCCTGTTGCCAGAGGCGGCACAATAAACGCCTCCTTTTTTCCACCTCCGCCTTGCCTTCTTCCTTTTCGCACATCAGGTTGAGCTAAAGAATCACATATAGGCCTACATCTTTTGTCTTTGTTGACAAAAGGTGCACACTCATGGTAACTACTGCCCCACTGGGAGGGGGATCAGGCCGCTAGCACCATGACCCGACATTCCCCTCAGTCATATTATCCTGATACTGAGCTAAGCCAGTCTTTATCATATCCTCGCATCATATCATCGCCACCATGACCACCACCATAACCACCACCACCACCACCACCACCACCACCACCACACCTAGATAAAAGATTCACCCCGTACTGACAGTACACAGGTGAACGACAACGTAGTGTAAATACAGGCAAAAATAGCTTTGGTCGTAATGCTCGCATTGCGCTTGATGCGAGGAAAGGAAGAGACCCTCCCCTCGCCTCTCCTGCCGCCGCCCGGCTTTCTCACCTTCCCTGTCATCCTTCCCTCAGCTTTCTCCCACCTCGCCCTCTCGCCCTGCCCCGCCGCTTTCTCACCTTCCCCGCCTGTCGCCTCCCCGCTCCTCCCCTTATAAGGCCGCCCGCCGGCCTCCCTCAGTCACTCGCCTTCCAGCCCTCCTCCCTGCTCAAGTTCTTTTCTCTCCACCCACCCACCCAACTCTCCCTACAAGCCAGTGGAGGGCTCTTTGGCGCCCCTCGCCACGAACACTCAAAGCTCACCCGGAGCTCCTTAGTCCTAAGCTTATTTTCACCGCATTGTTTCCTTGTACATAGCTTGTCTTCTTTCCTTGTTGAGGTGTTTCAATAAAGCGCCTCTTTTTCCCAACCCCGCCTTGCTTTCTTCCTTTTCGCGCATCAGTATGGAACAAGAAGTAGAATGCCTGCCTCCAGTATCAAATGGATATTTATAGCGGCACAGAGTTGGTGAAATGGGAGAGAATGCAAAAAGACAAGATTGTGGCCATAGAACGCCGTCGATTTCACTTTTAAATCTGATTAAACTAAATGTTTTATTATATTTTTCAACTCAAAGGTAGCGGGTAAATATATAAACATATATAAAGAATATATTTTGCTTATTAAATTAAGACATTATTCACTCAATTAATTTCCCCAGCATGTCGAAATTCTTCGCCAGCTTTTCTAATGGGTTCGTTTTCACCCCTGTACTACAAGTAAGAGGTGAATCTTTTATCTACACCACACCCACCATCGTTGCAAGCTGAGTTCGGTCTAGTATGGGCCAGTGTGGCACAGTAGATAAGGATCTGAGGTAGGTTTATGCGTACACACCTGTGTCACATGCCACGCATCACATTGCTTATTAAGCAGCTGGAATTAGCTGGTGCACACCTAGGTACACTGATATGGCTGGTTCCCGTCTGTCACATATCAGGCGGGCAGCCACTCAATTACACCGACAGCAACCTTCACGACCTCCAAAAGCTAGTAACTAGGGTCGCTCGAACCACTAGGTGGCAGCACCACAAAGGACCAGCGATTGCCTAGTGTTACTGTGATCACCCAGCAGGCGGCAGCACCTTGCAACATGTAGACTCTGAAAGACACTTCACTCATAATAATAGTTCCTCACTGTTACGCACCCACTGTATTCTGGTTTGAAAAACGTTTAAGTTATATCTATATGCAGCATCTTTGAGGTGAAAGCGGGAGGATTATCATTAATATCTGAATTCCACCACCTCCACCACCTCCACCTCCACCACCACCACCACCACCACTACCACCACCACCACCACCACCACCACCACCACCACCACCTCCAGCACCTCCACCACCTCCACCACCACCACCACCACCACCACCACCACCACCACCACCACAACAACCACCACCACCACCACCACCACCTCCATCTCCACCACCACCACCACAACTACCACCTCCATCTCCACCACCACCACAACCACCACTACTACCTCCACCACCACCACAACCACCACCTCCATCTCCACCACCATCACAACCACCACCACCACCACCACTACTACCACCACCCCACCACCACCACAACCACCACCACCTCCACCGCCACCACCACCACAACCACCACTACTACCACGTCCACCACCACAACCACAACCACCACCACTACCACAACCACCACCACCACAACCACAACCACCACCACTACCACCACCACCACCACCACCATCTCCACCACCTCCACCACCATCACCACAACCACAACCAAAACCACCACCACCACCACAACCACCACCTCCACCACTAGCACCACCACCACAACCACCACCACCACAACCACCAGCACCACCACCACCACCACAACCACTACCACCACCACCACCACCATCTCCACTACCACCTCCACCACCATCACCACAACCACAACCACCACCACCACCACCACAACCACAACCACAACCACCACCACAACCACCACCTCCACCTCCACCACCCCCACCTCCACCACCACCCCCACAACCACCACCACCACCACCACAACCACAACCACCACCACCACCTCCACCACCACCACCACAACCACCACCACCACCACTACTACCACTACCACCACCTCCACCACCACCTTCACCACCATCACTACCTCCACCATCACCTCCACTACCACCACAACTACTACCACACCCACCACCACCACCACCTCTACCACCACACATTCACCACCACCAAAATTATCACCACCACAACCATTACCACAACCACTATCATAACTACCACCACCACCACCACCACAACAACAACAACCACCACCCACCCCTCCACCAGCACCACCTCCATCACCACTGCCTATACCACCACTGTACACACACGTACACATAAACGCACGTACACATACACACAAAGAATTGTGGCAACTTTACTCATATATATGCCATCCAACCAATGCTTTCCAAAATGACAGCCAGTGTAGGCCTACACGTAGCGTCATTAAATGGTCGTTGGTTGGTTGATTGTTGCTGTTTTAGGTCATGGTAACATCTAAGGTTAAATCAGAATGGTTACCGAATTGTGACAGTGCGCACTCATGATGACTTTATAGTGCTGCCCCAAATGGGAAATCAGGCTGCTGGCACCATGCCCCGATATCCCACTCAGTCACATTATCCTGACACTGAGACAACCAGTCCTTGCCCTATCCTATTAATGCCATGTGCCAGGCTAGGAAGTGACAAGTATCAATTTGATTAGTCATTGGTTTCACCCGATCTGGAACCGAACTCCCGATCTCCCGCACGCGATGCCCGCGCTCTACCAATCCAGCCACCGCGCCCCGTGCGTCATTAACTGAGTTTGTGATGTTGGTGGGGCTGTTGGTTGGGCTGTTGGTGGGGCTGTTGGGGCTGTTGGTGGGCTGTTGGTGGGGCTGTTGGTTGGGCTGTTGGTGGGGCTGTTGGTGGGGCTGTTGGTGGGGCTGTTGGTGGGGTTGTTGGTGGGGCTGTTGGTGGGGCTGTTGGTGGGTCTGTTGGTGGGTCTGTTGGTGGGTCTGTTGGTGGGTCTGTTGGTGGGGCTGTTGGTGGGGCTGTTGGTGGGGCTGTTGGTGGGGCTGTTGGTGGGGCTGTGGTGGGGCTGTTGGTGGGGGTGGGGTCAATGGGCATGTGTACTGGAGGGTGTGCTAGTGGAGAAGTTAGCGTCTGGCGTCTCGGCAGGGTGTTGAGTCGTGTGCAGTGTGCCACATTGTCACACAGTCCTGGCCTGGAGCAGGGGTGGGAATGTTGACACTTGGTATACAGTGTTGCTGTTCACTTGGTAAACAGTGTTGCATATGTGTCATATGTACTTGGGTCTACTTGTTTACTCGCTCACTCCTAATGCATCCCCCAATATATATATATATATATATATATAAATTCATATATGTATATCATCATCATCATGCTGTCGGTCGCGATGCGACAAAGACTGCTTTCATTACTTGACTGCCGCTCTCCATTTAGCTCTCTGCTGTGAGAGTTGTGTCCATGAGTCGGTCTTAATGTCTCTCAGCTTCAGGTTTCTCTTGATGGTATCTTTGAACCGGAGACGGGGGCGCCCTCTCTTTCTGTAGCCAAAAGACAGTTGAGAATAGAGGATCTGCTTTGGTAGCCTGTCTGATGACATCCTCATGAGGTGTCCAGTCCACCGGAGATTCTTTTTGATCAGAAGATCTTCCATAGAGGGCAGCCCCATCCGTTCGAGTATTTCCTTATTCGTCACTTTGTCCTTCCAGGTTAGCCTCATGATTGAACGCAGATGTCGCATCATGAAGGCATGCAGCTTTTTCACCTGCTGTCTGTATGCTGTCCAGGCCTCGGCTCCGTATAGTAGGGTGGATAGCACGATTGCGCGGTAGATCTTACCTTTGACCCGAATGGACACATGGTGGTTGTTCCAGAGTCTCTGGCGTAGTCGGCCGAAAGATGCGCTAGCCTTGGCCATCCTCCTCTGTATCTCAGCATCAATGCGTCCATCACTTGATATTGTGCATCCGAGATAGGTGAATTCCGGAACCGAGTTCAGCTTGTTTCCGTCAACCATGATCTCCTCCTCTCGGGTTCTTGTAGAGTTGGGTTGGTACAGCACCTCCGTCTTCTTGATGTTAATTTTCAGGCCAAACTTCTTTGATGCATCGGAGAAAGCGTCCACTATTTTCTGGGTCTCTTCAGCAGAGTGGGCAACCAGTGCACTGTCATCTGCGAATAGTAGCTCTCTCACCAGTATCTGAGTAGTCTTGGTCTTCGCTCTGAAGTGTGCGACATTGAATAGGTCAGCGCTCTGTCTGGACTGTATATAGATGCCATCCCCCATGTCTCGGAAAGCCTCGTCTAGCATTGCTGATAGGAAGATGGAGAAGAGCGTGGGGGCCAGTACACAACCTTGCTTGACCCCATTGGTAACCCCAAACGATTCCGAGACTTCCCCTCCAGCACTAACGTTCGCCATCATTCCTGTATGTAGAGCCTCGATCATAGTTGTGAACTTCTCTGGGCATCCGTACTTCCTCAGTAGCTGCCATAGCCCGGTCCTCCCGACTGTATCAAATGCCTTAGTGAAATCGACAAATACCATGTACAGTGGTCGGTCCTGCTCAATGCACTTTTCTTGTAGCTGTCGGAGACAAAATATCATATCCACAGTGCTCCGGTTACCTCTGAAGCCACACTGTGACTCTGGAACTACACCAGGTGTTATGTGAATAGATAGTCTGTTGAGTAGGATCCTGGCGAAGATCTTCCCTGCTATGGAAAGAAGAGAGATTCCTCTATAGTTCCCACAGTCTGTTCGATCACCTTTCTTGTAGATGGTTACAATGCTGGCATCCTTCCATGCTTGGGGTACAGAACCCTCCTCCCAGGCATTGGTGATTAGTTGGTGCAGTCTTTTGAGCAGATTGTCTCCTCCATGCTTCCATACCTCGGCAGGAATTCCATCACCCCGAGGTGCTTTGCCATCTTTCAGGCTGGCGATTGCTCTAGCCATCTCATCCATGGTTGGAATCTCATCGAGGCATGTTTTGGTAATGCGCTGCTGGATGTTGTTCAGAGCTTCGTGATCTATGTCACCAGGGACGTTGAGTAGCTTCTGGAAGTGTTCGCTCCATCTTGCCACAACTCTCTTGCTGTCGGAAAAGGTCTCCGTTCCATCTGTTGATTTCAGGTGAACAGCTCCCTTCTTCACGGGTCCCCACACTTCCTTCAGTCCGCTGTAGAAGCCCTTCATGTTGTTTCTGTCTGCAGCTCTCTGCAGCTCCTCTGCCTTCATTTCCCACCAGTCTGACTTCAATGCACGGGTGCATTTTTGTAGCAATCTGCAGGCATCTTTGTATGCTGCAGTGGTGGATCTAGTGTTCCTGGTCTGTAACACTCTCTGGTGGGCTTGGTCTCTTCTGCTCATAAGATTCTGTAGCTCCTGATTGTTGGGGTCGAACCAGTCCTGATGTTTTCTGTCTGGCTTGCCGAGATAAGTTTTAGCTGTGTTGTATACAACCTGCTGCAACGCTGCCCATTCCTCATCTGGTGTTGGGCTTTCCTTCTCCTCCCATTGTGCGAGAGCGCTGTCCATCTCCCGCTTGAAGCTCTCCCTGTGACTGATGGTACTTAATTTTGCTGTGTTGAGCTTTGTCGGTTTATTTGTCCCTTGCCTGTTGTGTTTTTCTCGTATTCTGAATGCCACTTTTGACCTTAGCATCTGGTGATCGGTCGAGCAGTTAGCTCCACGCATGGCTCGAGTACTGTGGATGTCCATCTTATCCCGGCACCTTGTGATGATGAAGTCGATCATATGCCAGTGCCTGGAACGAGGATGCATCCAAGTGGTCTTGCGTTCATCCTTCTGCTTGAACATGGTGTTTGTTACTATCAGTTCGAACTCAGAGCACAAAGCCAGTAGGAGCTCACCATTGGAGTTGCATTTCCCGATTCCATGTTTGCCCATGACCAAGGGCCACTTGTCATTGTCTCTTCCTATCCTTGCATTGAAGTCTCCTATCAGCAGTAGCTTATCCGTGTGAGGGATGTCACTGAGCGTACTTGCCAGCTGGTTGTAGAAGGCCTCCTTGTTATCATCTGGGTTTGTCATTGTTGGAGCGTACACACTGATAATTGTAGCAAAGTTGTCCTTGCTCAAAGGTAGTCTCATCGTCATGATTCTGTCACTTACTGGCCGTGGCATTTCTATCAGCTTTGTGACGATGTCCTTTTTGATAGCAAAGCCCACTCCTGCCTCCCTTCTCTCTCCTTCGGGTTTGCCACTCCAGAAGAAAGAGTATTCCAGGTCATTGAGACTACCAGACTCTGAGAACCTTGTTTCGCATAGGGCGGCAATGTCGATGTTGTATTTTGCCAGTTCCATTGCTACTAGTGCTGTACGTCTTTCTGGTCGGTCAGCTGCTTCTCGGTCGAGAAGAGTCCTGACGTTCCATTGGGCAATTGTCAGTAGTTGTGTTGTGTTGCGTTGTGTTCCTCCTAGCTGATTTTCCGCTGTCGACGGAAGATGAGCTCGAGCAGCGCGGTCCTTGATAACCCGGGTGACGACCGAGCCGGTATGGTGTTTTGTGCGGTTGTACATTTCATGAAAGCTGCCTGCAAAAGTGTTGAAGTGCTGCTGGCTTTTGCAAGTTACCAGCGGCACTCTCTCGGGGAGTAAATAGAGGTTTCACACCGGCAAGAACATGTCAAGACAGGCGCAAATCTATTTGTCCCTGCAGTGGCTGGTCGGGAG
The DNA here is from genome assembly GCA_030323885.1 of Branchipolynoe longqiensis. Taxonomy (NCBI): domain Eukaryota; kingdom Metazoa; phylum Annelida; class Polychaeta; order Phyllodocida; family Polynoidae; genus Branchipolynoe; species Branchipolynoe longqiensis. The sequence goes on along the minus strand of CM059186.1, from coordinate 187,183,669 downwards.
ATGTTGGGAGTTCCATACATCAACCGCCCTTAATGCTGCCACAGTGACATGGTTTTCTGTTTAGGGTTTGCTCCCTTAGCCTTCGGTTCTGTCAAGGACCTGTACCACAAGGCAGTGGTTTAGAACTCTGCAAGGCAGGGGCGTCAAACTCCCTGAGGTATTGATATACCTGCTATACCTGCATACCACTGCATATATATAGATTTGAACTCCCACCTTCGCCATGGGAAGCCTTCGCTCTACCGATTCGGCCACTGCGTCCAGCATATGTACATATGTGCATATATATATATATATATATATATATATTTATATATATATATGTATATATATATGTGTGTGTGTACATGTATATATATATATATATATATATATATATATATATATATATATGAGATGGCTACGCCCTCGTAGGAGAAAAGAGACAAAGCGAGGAATGGTGGAAATCTAGGCTCATGTGACGCCAACTGTATGTACAGGCGCGTGACCGGAGTGGTGTCGCACAAAAAGGTCTCCCAGAACGCTGTAAATTGGCTGAACCGGTGTATGAATAAATAAATAAATAAATAAATAGCATGCATAATAAACGAGAAATAAATATCACAAGAATGCTCCGCCCCTTTATATTCATATAATACATTATATCTCACATATTTCATGCAAATATATATGATATTTCATGGGCGCAGATGGAGGGGATTTCCAGTAATATAAGCTATGTGAGTACAACATTTTCAGCGCTTTCCAGTGAGTATTGTGTATACCAGTGAGGTCGAGCCACTGTTACTGTTAGAACAGTAGTTTGTGTGTCTGTGAGTAAGAACCAGCTCACAGTGAGCACTAGTGAGGCACACAAGATATACTCACTGTGTGTCTACTATTGAGGTGCAGACACCACAGTGTGCACCAGTTTGGTACAGATACCACAAGTGTGCACTAGTGTGCACCACTGTGGTACAGGCACCACAGTGTGTACCATTGTGGTACAAACACCACAGTGTGTACCAGTGTTGTACAGACACCACAGTGTGTACCAGTGTGGTAACATTGCACAGTATGTACCAATGTGGTACAGATACCACTGCAATGCGTGCACCAGTGTGGTACAACGACGACAGATATACCACAGTGTGAACCAGTGTGGAACAGACACCTCATTGTGCACCAGTGTGGTACTGACACCACAATGTGTACCATTGTCGTACAAATACTACAGTGTGCACCAGTGAGGCACAGATGCCACCATGTGTACCAGGGTGGTACAGATACCACAGTGTGTACCAGTGTGGTACAGACACCACAGTGTGTACCAGTGTGGCACAGACACCACAGTGTGTGCACCAATGTGGTACAACGACCACAGTGTGTGCACCAGTGTGATACAACGACCACAGTGTGTGCACCAGTGTGGTACAACCACCACAGTGTGCACCAGCTGGGTACAACAACTGCAGTATGTGCACCAGTGTGGTAAAACGACCACAGTGTTTGCACCAGTGTGGTACAACGACCACAATGTTTGCACCAGTGTGGTGCGACCGCCGCAGTGTGTGTACCAGTGTGGTACAACCACCAAAATGTGTCCACCATGAGGGTACTACCACTGCAGTGTGTGCACCAGTGAGTTACTACCACCACAGGGTGTGTACCAGTGTGATGCCACCACCGCAGTGTGTGCACCAGTGGGTTACCATTGCAGTGTGTGCACCAATGGGTGCAACCATAACCATGTGTGCACCAGTGCAGTACAGCCACGGCAGTACAGATCCGGCTTTGTGTGCACCACTGGGGTACCACGGCAGTGTGTGCACCAGTGCGCCGGTGCGCGGTGTGCGGGGCGCGGGGCGCGGGGCGCGGGGCGCGGGGCGCGGGGCGTGGGGCGCACTGCGTGGTGTGGCGCTGGGCGGGCACCTCATCACCACCATTAGGACGGTAGGTAGGCGGGCAGAGAGCTACTCCCGGGTCACTCACTGAGCCAGCAGTGCCCGCCAAGCACCTGCACATCACCGGCCACCCACCGGAGGACTCCCGGGGCAAGGCGGCCAGCCGACTGGATACACACAGGTGGCGGCAACTTGGGGTGAGGCCAGTGAATAACAGACACATTTTTTGTTTTGTTAACGCGTGTTGGGTTGTGTTCGACGGCGGATTAAGTAACGGTGGTCAGTGGAGAGCGTGGGGAGGTGACCGCGACAACGACAGGAAAGGCGGGCGGGGAAGGAAGCCGGGGCTGCGCCATGGAGTACCAAGGCTACGGCGGCCACCACGACGGTGGCGGTGGAGGACGGGGAGGAGGAGGAGGGGGAGCAGGAGGAGGAGGGGGAGGGCCAGGAGGAGGAGCGCGAGATGTCCCGGGCGAAACGCAACATCAGCAGCACCGGCAGCAGCACCAGCAGCAACACCCGGGCCCACCTGCCCGACCGCCCGCCCCGGCGACCGGCGGCGGCGGCGGCGGCGTCGACGGGGCTCCGGCCGTCTCCCCGGGCCTCCCCCACCACCAGTCCATGCCCCCGAAGCCCAACTGGGCCACGGACGCTGCCAACCCGCCGGGCATCGGGCCCGGGGCGCCGGCCGGGAGTGGCGGGCCTGCGCAGGCGGCGGCGGGCCCTATGAGTCCCGGGGACTTCATGGAGCTGTTCCGCCGCCACTGGCACGCCACGATCGCCTACTGCAGCGTCTTCTGGCTGTTCGGCATGTGCGTCGCCTTCCTAGGCCCGACGCTGCTCGACCTGGGCTGCGTGACCGGCTCAGACATGAAGACCATCAGCTGGGTGTTCTTCTCACAGCTGCTCTGCTCTCTCATTGGGTCCATCGTCGCTGGATACCTGGCACGGAGGTAAGACCGGCAGGCACATTTGATGTGCATTTGTGGGTGTATTTGTTGTTGTTGTTGGTAAACATTGTATCCTTCTGAATTGTTTTTTCCCCCCCAGCAGTAGACTACATCAGTAAGAACTTACCCAACAATGCACATTTTGTCTTTTTTTGGCCATTTTTGGGGTCTTTCTTTTTGTTTTTGGTAAACATTGTACAGTGAAGCACTGTTATGACACCCCCTATTTAATCCGAATTCGGATACAACATGATGATTCATTGGTCCCAACATTCTTGAAATCAAATGTAATTCAGTAAAGTGAACCTTGATTTAACACGAACCCAATCTTTTTTTGCGATCGTATTATATGGACCTGAACGGTCGTGCTATAACGGAGCCTCTGAATTGGTCTCTGCCCCCCCCCCCCGGGCCATACACTACATTTGCAAGAATTTACACAATATGTATTTGCATGACATATGGATACCTTTCTTTTGCATATCATAGTGGAATATATATGGGTCACTCTCCTGAAAACTGGTCAGCATTTGGTGGGATTTTAAAACATAAATAAAAAAGAATCCTACTTATTGTTTTCCTTATACTTTTCATATTCACGTTCAGATTTGATGTAAGAAATAAAAGAAATAAAATAAACCACATGCAACTTTGGTCTTTTTAGTTATGAAGTGTTTTTGTATCAAAAAAGCCCATTTTACAGTCAGCCATTTGTAACATGAGATATGGGACTTGGTTGGATCCTTATTAATATCTTGTATTGCATTGATATACCAAACAAAACAGTTCCCAAATCAAAAGGAAATATTTCTTAACATGTATGCATGCTCAAATTAAAAATTGTCATCCATTTAAAATAAAAGTTACTTCAAAGTAAAGAAAAAAAAAGGTAGATTATTAACTGTATAAAGTCACTGCGACAGGAAGGTAACCAAAACCAGAGTTGGGCTGAGTACTATTTTATTAGTTCTCTGGCAGGACGTGTAAATATGCCCACCTACAAAAATGAAAATTATAACAGAAGTGAATCAATTCAGGCACTCTACAGGTGGTGCCCCATTCGCGCGTACCGAAGGAAGTTGGTGCGCGACTCCTAATACATAATATATACGTACAACAGTAATAATAAATATAATTAAACCTAGTATGTGCTTCGTTATTTATATTATTATAATTAATTATAATGCACATAAAGTCACTGCGACAGGAAGGTAACCAAAACCAGAGTTGGGATGAGTACTATTCTATTAGTTCTCTGGCAGGACTTGTAAATATGCCCAAAACCTCCCAGGTCCCTCCAACCCAACTCAATTACTTTCGCCAGCCAACCTGGCCGCCACCCTCATGTCATTCATGATCCGTGTAGTCAAGGGCGTTTTCAAATATTCAAAAACAGCATTACTTGTCCAGTCCCCCCTGGTACGGATCTCCTCCAGCGAGGCACCGCACATCGACAAATATGTGCACCTACCTCTACATAGAGAATGTGATGATAACAAATCAACATTAAGACCCACCCGAGCTCCAAACAACTTCAATGTCGACTGGTAAATTTCATATGTCAAAGGAGAACTACCTCCCTCATCATTTGGTACCAAGAATGCCATTTCATCCCTAGCGGCCGGCCGTTCAGCAAAATGTTTTTCAGTCCAATGCACCGCACATAGCTGCAACTCAGGACATCGCGCTATAGGTATATCTACAGACCTCTCACAAAATTGTATATTCTTCGACTTACGAATTTTCAGAAGCATCCGCCAAGGATAGAATTTAAAGTCTGTCCTACATAACATAGTGTAGTGGTCTGCACTGACCTCTCAGGCAAGTAACCACATAGACAGGTAGGCGTGGGGAGTGTATTGATATCAGGGAGCCTAGGTGGTGTAATGGTTAGCACACTGGCCCGGAATGCAAAGAGATGTGGGTTCGAGTCCCGCTCTAGGCACAATATTTCCCATTTTCATCACCCCCATGACACTGGTTGCCGTGATCAGGATCCTGTACAAGCTTTGCGCTGTATGGTTGTTGAACCTACCCTGTGTATGATGTGTTAGTGCATTGCCTGTATGTATGTAATTGTAAGCATTACAAGACTTACAATTCCAGGGGGACGAGTGTAGTGGTCTGCACTGACCTCTCAGGCAAGTAACCACATAGACAGGTAGGCGTGGGGAGTGTATTGATATCAGGGAGCCTAGGTGGTGTAATGGTTAGCACACTGGCCCGGAATGCAAAGAGATGTGGGTTCGAGTCCCGCTCTAGGCACAATATTTCCCATTTTCATCACCCCCACGACAATAGCATCTGAGAAGGTCACATTTGATTTCCTCACCAGTCCCCTGAAGCTACATAGAACGGCCGCCCGACATGCAGTATGACCAGAACTGTCTGTTAAAAGTGAGAAAATGCATCGCAACATATTCGGAAGCAAGGGCATGGATTATTTAGGCATGACTCCTAATTCCCTCCGGATACCCCGAAGGGTAGAAGAGATTATAAAGACTGAATAATCTATCTGTACAGAACCATGCTGTTTTATACAATAATTAAGGCCACTGATGTAGTTAATAATCGAGGAATATTTTAGAGTCCTCGCCAACCAAGTAGCATATAGCGCTACTTGCATTGAATCGCATGGAATCGGAGCATGAGTTTAAGAAAACTCTTCTATAAAGGCCAGATACTTATTCACCTGGACTGCCCTTGCAGCCAAAGCGTTCGGCGCATAGCATTTCAGTTGAAACTCCTTCTGCTCTGTCTTTAGCCTATCGATTTCTGTAAAGAGAAGGGTTGTTTGAACAAACTAATACAACATAAACATTTCTCCCGATCCACCATATATATGATCTCTTGCATACGTGCATCATCCAACCTGCTCAATGCGTCAGTTATAACATTGGACTCACTTTTAATGTGTACGGCAGTGAACACAAAATTGTATTTTATAGACAACCAAAATAGTCTCCTCAAATAATGCATACTTAATTTGCATTTTGACCTGCCAGTGGTTAATGCCGATTCAACTGTGACGCTGTCCGTAACCATTACTATGGAGGCACCCTGCCATCCAGGTCCCCACCTTGCTACTGCTGCGTATACCGCCCACATTTCTTGCACATTAATGTGAGCAGATATTACTTTATCGTCTGGTTGGTCATAGTGGTGGCTTACCACCGCTTGTAGCTCTTTCCCTCCGTGTCTGTCATAGCAACCTACCAGCCAGTCATTATCATGCATCGCACCATAGCCCCATTTGCTTGAATCACTGTAAGTAGATTTCACTGCTGCAAGTTTGCCTAACATTAATGCTTTCCCATTAAATTCCCTGGCAAACTGGCTCCACCATTGGACATCCTCTCTGAATCCAGCATTTAATCTAACTTTATAATTAGGGGGTTCTACTGCACTTATCAAATCATAAACTCCCCGAGAAAATGTTCGCCCACCACGCACTACTTTAGCGCAGTGGGGCCAACAATCCGGTCAATTTCTCCAGGTCTTTCCTAGTTGCCTTTTTCTTCCCTTTGAAAGCCAACAGTGTTGCATTTAATTTACGCAAATTATCCTCAGGGAGTGTCAACTCCAACCTCACTGAGTCAATTAGTATTCCAAGAAACCGTATCTTTGTACTGGGACTAATTAGTTTCTCATAACTTACATAGAAACCCAGTCAACGCAACAAACCGATTAATTTATTTTGAAAGGCTACAGCACTGTCCCAAGTTGAACCAATCACACAAAAACCATCTAGATAGTTTACTACTCTTTCTACTCCTTCTCTAACTGCACATCTAACAATGAAATCAGATATTTTCGAAAAAACAAATGGGCTCGAAGATAGCCCCATGCAAAGTCTATTATCTAACATGTAAATTGGACCATTCCCACACCCATCCTCAAAATCCCAAACTAAACATTGCCTAGGTCTGTCTGTCGGGTGTATAGGGATAGCTCGATATGCCTCTTTTAAATCTACTGTTGAGAGGTAGTCACCCTGATTCATTTGATCTACTACATCATCAACACTTTTATAATTAAATTTTGATGCTACCTTTTCAGTGAAATTACTTACAGATCTATTTTTCGGTCTACTGCAGTCTACTATACCCCTTCCACCACCTTCCTTAAGTATACACAAAATATTATGTATGCATTGAGGAGTGCTTTCGGTGCGGGTAATCATATTCTGGCTCAATTCCAACAATAATTTTTGGGTTATAATGTCTCTATATAAAGTATTACGGACTTTCTTGAAAGTAGGATTGTATTCTACCGTACAGTCAGTATTGGTAACGTGGAAACCAAAAACTACTCCCCATAAAATATATACCCAATCTGGGTCAGTATCTCCTTTTAGGAATAGTTTACTTATAAACCGACACGGTTTTAGTTGCATTAGGTTACCTGCTATGTAATCTTGGTTCTAATTGAGCTTTGCCTACCATTTTCCCGCTCCAATTATCTTTAACCTTCCAACGGAAACACCCGCTAATTGCTTCGCAGGAGCCACACATGTAATGGCCCTGTCACTCTACGACGTAACGACGTCAACGTAGGGAGAACGTGAAGAACGTTGAACTTCTCGGCGTAGTATGCAAATTTGGGCACAAGTTGAACGTGGATGCAGCGTAGTGGACGAGAGCGTAACGTCGGTAAAGCGTAGTGATACCGTCATTCAACGAGAGAGGACAATGTCATTACGCTAACGGAACGTTATGAACGTTATTCCATCGCCAGAAGAACGTTACGTGACATTACATACATCATGAGACATTGAACGTACGTTGAATGTACGTTCTCCTGACGTTCTCCTGACGTTCTCCTGACGTTCCGATTACGCTGCGTCGGCATTTTCACTCGGTTTAATGTGGGTCAACGTAGTGGAACATAGTTGAACGTAGTGAGCAGCATTTTCCTAACGTCCGTTTAACATCATTGACGTTCGATGAACGTGAACAGAACGTACGGCGAACGTAAACCCTTACGCTCGAGCTACGTCGAAAGTTTTGAACATATCCAAAACCTTGACGTAACTCGACGTAACACGACGTAATGTGACGTAGCTCGACGTCAGTCTAACTCATTCTGACGTCATCAAAACGTAATCCAACGTACGGCAACGTAATGACCACGTTAGGCTCACGTTCGCTCGTTACGTCGTAGTGTGACAGGGGTATTACATTCCTAACAGTAATAGGCCATGACCAATTAGGCATGTGGTTATGCTTTAATTAATTTATCGACCGTGCTATGCTGCTCTGAGTGTACGAACGATATATCTACCTGCTCACATATATTGTCATTCATATGTGACCTAGTCAATCCATTCTCTTTGCCACTCTTATCAAAAGACATGGTATTATCAACAAAAATACTAGCATTATTTCTCTCATCATAATTAGGAAACTTGTCATGCAATGCAACATTATTATTACCAACAGTATGTCTGATGTATGTTTTAACTTGTCAGTCTTTTGAACAGTTAATTTTCTTACGGCTTTTACTGCCACATTTTATACACCAATGGCCAAAGTTACAATTTTCGTCGCTTCTACTACAGCCACCTTCCCTATTCCATTTGAAGCTGTAGTTTTCCGCACATTGCTAGCCTGTTTTTTCGGCCGCATGTTGTGCATGCCGTAATGAAACATGCAAAGACGCTTCCAAAAGCTGCAAACCCCTCAACCTCCGCCAGCTTCCTTATGTCTTTGTCGTACTCGAAATGAGTCGAGTCCTGAAAGTCATTTTGCCTAGCTCTAGGCGTCATAAAACATATATGCTCTTAGAAAGCTCGAAGGTCTTTAACAGTTAGCTCTTGTATATCTAAACACCAACGGATTGAAGCTGTGACAAGCTCATAACAGTTCAGTTTCCTTACTTCTTTCCCCAGAACCGCAAATCTTCTCAGACTCCACTTACTTCGGAGACGTCTGGTACTGCTGCTGCTTCTGCTCCTGGAGTCTGAGGGTGTTCATCGTTATCTTCTTGTTCGCGACCTATGCCGTGGCTTCGCCAGTCCGTAGCTTGAGTGTTCGTCCTTCTCAGCACCCGCCGGTACCGCCTCTGCACCAGCTGCTACTGTCGTCGGCCATTCGTCCTTTATGGCCGTCACCCCCTGGTTTGGCACGTCTTCATTTGCATGTTGCCATTCCTGTTGTCTTCTTCTCATTATTGCTCGTCGCTCCTGCAATTCCATTACTCTTTCTTCTAGCTCCATATCATTTATTTCTGTTAATATAGATGTCGTCTCTTGCTCCTCCAATGTTAGTGACGACATTCTGTCTACTATTTCAGGTGAACTTTCTCGAGAATCATTCTTTAGGGTGTCTCCTGTCTGTCGAGTTGATGCCCTCGTCACTCTTGTCGACAACAATTTTCTTCCCTTCCTTCCCTTCTTCTTTTTGCACTTATCTGTTTTGTGCACCGCACCGCACAAATCACAATACATGATGTTCGTCTCTGATGCACCACACATCCGCCTCAATGAAAATTATAACAGAACTGAATCAATTCAGGCGCTGTACAGGTGGCGCCCCATTCGCGCATACCGAAGGACGTTGGCGCGCGACTCCTAATACATAATAAATACATACAACAGTAATAATATAATTAAGCCTAGTATGTGCTTTGTTATTTATATAATTATAGTTAATTATAGTGCACATATGTAGATTAACATCTAAGTAAGTGGTTTTCTTTGTAACATTTGATGCAGGTTGACTAAGTATTTCATTCCAAATGCTTAATAAGTGTACTGATATCTTAAGCCCCTGTCACACTACGACATACAGCGCTGGCGTGTGCGTAACGTGTTGAAATAAATGTAAAATTAAAATAGGTCGGCATACGCCAAACTTTTCGCGCTGTGAGGGATAAAAATGGGCATACACACAACGTGCACACATCATACACACAATGTATGTAACGGATGCAGAACTTATCTGAAACCTATTGAGAGCGTTTGTGTGCCTCACAAAACATTTTCAAAACATTCGCATACACTGACGGTACGCTGACCAACATTACGTATGTTACTTCATCGCTAGAAGTATGGCATATACCTTAAGTATGCTGGAGATATGGCAGGCATATGTTCGAAGTATGTCTGGAGTACGTTATGCATCCGTTGGCAGTATGCAGACTGTACATTCCCAACAGGCTGAACGTATGGCTAACATGCAGCAATGTATTCCAACATATCCCTAACATTCTCCCAATGTACGCCGACTTATTCTGAACGTACACACAGCATATGTTCAACATACGAGGCACACATCGACATACGTTGACAATTTTGAACATGCACAACAATTTTTGAGTGGCTCGACGCACACCTACATAAGACGACCTATGACGCCGTATCCCAAGCATACCCGACGTATGCCCAATGTATACATAACGTATGGTGCCTTATGCCGAAGTGTTGGTGGAAAATCATATTTGTCGGCATACGCTAAGGCCATACGTCATAGTGAGACAGCCCCTTAAGTTGGATATTTAGAATCAAATATAATTAAGTGTCTTGGTTTCGAAAATGTTGATGGTTTCATTGGACCATACAACTTTACCTGAGTCACCGTCAATTGCACCCACGTTGATAGCGTCGCTGATATCAACTGATTATCACCTAATTGAATTCTGAACACGGGACATCCGAGCCCTGATCAGCTGGAAACTGGTGAGTTCAATTGAGTTCGTCACTATCAGTCTACTGGTTAAATTTGTTGGAGTTTTACATCCTGGCAACATCTAAGGTCATATTAGGACATGTACCGACTTGTGATAGTGCGCACTCATGGCGACTTTATAGTGCTGCCCCACTGGGAGACCAGGCCACCAGCACCACACCGATATCCCACACAGTCACATTATCCTGACACTGCCCAAATCAATCCTTGTCCTATCCTATTAATGCACAGCGCCAGACCTAAGTAGCGACAAGTATAAATTTGATAAGTCATTGGTTTGAGTCAGCTGGGATTCAAATTCCTTACCTTCCGCACAGGAAGCATGCGCTCTACCGATTCGGCCACTGCATCCTGTCGTCACTAACATTATGGTATGATTGCGGTGGGAGTGACAGCTAAGCTGGGCGGTTCATTGACTTAGTGCTGACTGGTCATCGGAGCTGAGGCCAGATCTGGGCCCGTATGCATGGGGCGGTGGTACCACTCTACGCCTGGGGGTAGAGGGGATATCCGGGGAAGCAGCGAAAAGTCAGTATGCAAGTGACCGGGGTATGCAAACCCCGGGGGGTAAAAGTAGGGTAAGCTACCCCCACTCAGTAACAGGTAAAAGGGCTGGGGTAGGGACTGACTCAGGCCAAATCTATTGAATGCGATCATATTTAACAGAATTACATACGCAATAAGTGAAATTTTATCAATTTAACCCTAAATTCGAACCGTTATTAAGGCTACCGCCGCATTGGCGGCAATATTAATAGTGTCGAATCGACGAATGTAAAGTAAACAAATCGCCGCCGCATCGACGTCGCTTTCCATACTGGCGGCGGTGGCGGTTGCTTGCATTCGTCAATTCAAAAATATCGCCGCCATTGCGGCGGCAGGATTAATATTGCTTCGAATTTAGGGTTAATTTCATAAAATATCACTTATTGCGTATGTAATTCTGTTAAATAATCTATAATTGCATTTAATAGATTTGAGCCTAATATATGGCTACAAACGCAGAGGGATTTCCCAAATCTATAAATAACTACAAGGGTAGCTACCTCCTCGCCAATTTGGCTCCACGCATACCCTGTGACATATTTCCTACCCTCGGCGATAGCTACCCCAAACTCGGTCCTTACCACCGGGGGCGATAAATAATTCTTCATGCATACGGGCCCTGGACAATTAAGGTTAGTAACCTGATTCAGATATATAGGCTACTTATTCAACAAAATGGTGTTAGTCGGTTTTGAGGTGGGGAGGGGGTGGGGGGGGGGGGGCTGAGGTTCCTGGTTTATAAATAGATGGCGTGCTTGTAGGTCTATAGATTCTCTTTGTAGTGGGCTGGACTGACCTCGGCAGATAAGCGCACCACATAAACACCACATACATCTGGTTGGTTGCTTTGTGGAACATAGATAGTCTAATGGTTAGGGTGTTCATTTGGGAATTAGGTTGGTTGGTTGATTGTTGGAATTTTACATCCTGGCAACATCTAAGGTCATATCAGGACGGGTAGTGACTAGCGACACTGCACACTCATGACAACTTTATAATGCTGCCCGACTGGGAAATCAGGCCGCCAGCACCCTGACCCGATATCCCAATCAGTCACATTATCCTGACACTAAACTAACCAGTCCTTGTCCTATCCTATTAATGCCAAACACCAAGTTAGGATGTGACAAGTATCAATTTTGTAAGTCATTAGTTTGACTCAGCTGGGATTCGAACTCCTGGTCTTCTGCACGGAAAGCTTGCACTCTACTAATTCGGCCAGCACGTCTGGGCCTATATGTATGTGTCTGGGTTAGCGGTCATAACCCTGCGTCATGCGGATTTCCCGGCTTAGCGGCGAAAAATACATATGTATGTGTCGGGGTTAAACTAACTCGGCGAGCGTAAAGTCACCTGCACTAAACCCAAGCGAAACCAGGGTTAAAGGTGGGGTTAGGAACCGATGATGGCCAAATCTATTCAATGCGACCATATTTAACAGAATTACATACGCAATAAGTGAAATTTGATCAATTTAACCCTAAATTCGAAGCGTTATTAAGGCTACCGCCGCATTGGCGGCGATATTAATAGTTATATTTTCGAATCGACGAACGTACAGTAAACAAACCGCCGCCGCCACCAGTATGGAAAGCGACGTCGATGCGGCGGTGGCGGCGATTTGTTTACTTTACTTTCATCGATTCGAAAATATAACTATTAATATCACCGCCTATGCGGCGGTAGCCTTAATAACGCTTCGAATTTAGGGTTAAATTGATAAAATTTCACTTATTGCGTATGTAATTCTGTTAAATATGATCGCATTTAATATATTTAAGCCTAATATATGGCTACAAACGCAGAGGGATTTCCCAAATCTTTAAATAACTGAAACGTTAGCTAACCCGCGCGCGCTTTGGTCTCATACATCCCCCGTGACACATTTGGAACCCCGGGGTTAGATAACCCGGCACCCTGTTTTAACCCTGGTCGGGTTAAAATTTGACTCATACATATAGGCCCTGGGCCCGTATGCAGGAGTCAGTGTTAGCGGGGTTCGGTGTTAAAGCCTGTTACCGTTTAGCTATCACCGACGTTGGGAACTGTGTCAAGTGGTATGCAGGAGCGCGTAGCACTTTCATTATAGCTAAACGTGAATATATTTATAGATTTGGGAAATTCCTCTGCGTCTGTACCCATATATTAGGCTTAAATCTATTCAATGCGACCATATTTAACAGAATTAGATACGCAATAAGTGAAATTGATTCAAATTAACCCTAAATTCGAAGCGTTATTAAGGCTACCGCTGCATTGGCGGCGATATTAATAGTTATATTTACGAATCGACGAACGTACACTAAACAAACCGCCACCGCCGCCAGTATGGAAAGCGACGTCGATGCGGCGGCAGCGGTGATTTGTTTACTTTATGTTCGTCGATTCGAAAATATAACTATTAATATCGCCGCCAATGCGGCGGTAGCCTTAATAACGCTTTGAATTTAGGGTTAAATTGATAAAATTTCACTTATTGCGTATGTAATTCTGTTAAATATGACAGCATTGAATAGATTTGGGCCTAATAAACTCGCTAAACCTAATATTTTTTAGGGGTAACGTAACACCAGTTAAGCGTTTGGTGCTAGGCCTAACACTGACTCGTGCATACCATTTTTCGCCGCTAAGCCGGAATTCCCGCCAAACACCGTTTTTTCCTCGCTAACACTGACTCCTGCATACGGCCCCAGGTGTACACATAGACAGGTAGGTATGTGGATGTAGGAGGGGGTGTGGGTGTTGGTGGGGTGAGGGTGAAGGTGGTGGTGGGGGTGAGGGTGTGGGTGGGAGTGGGGGGTGGGTGTGGGAGAAGGTGAGGGGGCACTTGGTCAAATGGTAGGCCACCCACAAAACTATAGGTTTTAAGCATGGTGGCCCACATAGGGCCACATTCATAATTAAGTGTGGTTAGATTAGCTGCACCCAGAATGACAGAAGCGTGGGTTCAAATCGTGTTGTAGACATAATGTCCCATGCGTTTCCTACCCCTTCATGCTATTTGCACAGCGTCCAAAACACATGGTTAATTCATGCATTAACAGTGCAGATAAGTGTCCGATCAGAAATGTAACCGCGTTTCAGAGAATTCACCTGAGTACCAACTAGTGGTCTCAGACTGTGGCTAGAGAACTGGGTTGGTGACTGCTTAATTGTAAAACAAGACGCAGGCCCTATCGTATTATCCTAGACTGCAGTTTGTTTGTTGCTGTTTTATGTTCTAGCAACATTTAAGGTCTTATCAGGACAGGTATCAACTTGTGACAGTGTGTACTCATGGCGACTTAAGAGTCCCACTGGGAAATCAGACCGCCAGCACCATGACCCGATATCCCACTCAGTTACATTATCCAAAAGAAAGTTTAAAAAAAAAATGACGCCTCTAGAGCACATTGATTTTTATCATTGGCTATTGGACGTTAAACATATAGTCATTCTGACATATTTCTTCAGAGGAAACCCGCTGGCACCACATAGACTACTCTTTTCGATAAGCAGCAAAGGGTCTTTTATTTGCACTTTCCCAGAGACAGGAATCACATACCACCGCCGTTGATAAACCAGTTGTGGACCACTGGTCGGAATGGAAAATAACCCAAACTGCAAATATGACCACTGAGCAGGATTGATCAGATGACCCACACCTTCACAGGTGGAAACTCTACTGCCTGAGCTATATCCCACTCCCAGTCCCATTATCCTGATACTGAGCTAACTAGTCCTTGCCCTATTCTATTAAAGTTGCATGGTCCGATGGAATATAATTTTATCAAAATTATAACAACTAGTTGTTCTATATATAGACAAGGCCGGGCTGTGCCCCGGGGAGACGTCACGGGACTGAAAGGTGAGCTGCGAATAAACCGGTTGTTACACAAGACTCAAGGCGTTCGGGTGGTTGTTGATACACTACATGCTGTCAGATATCGGAACGAACGAAAATGGCGGCGGCTACAGTAGCAGGACTTAAACCACCAAAGGAGCTAAACTTGGAATGGAACCTGGCTGTAAACTGGCGTAGTTGGATAACGGCATTCAACATATTTGTGGGGGCAGCAGGAATTAGCAGCAAGCCTGAGAAGACACAATGCTTCATGCTGTTACATGTTGCCGGTGCGGAAGCTCAGAAGATGTTTCCGATGCTTCCAATTGCCGACTCAGACCGCGAAAAAATACAGCCGTTAATTCAAGCTTTTCGGGAGTACTGCGAAGGCAAGTCGAATGAGACGGTAGTGAGGTACCAGTTCAATACATTTAACCAAAAGTCTCAGTCCATGGACACATATATTCGAGAATTGCGGCATAAAATAGCGTTTTGTGAGTACGGAGATGTGGAAAGTTCCATTTTGAGAGACCGTCTCATGAGTGGTGTAAAGGACAAACAATTACGTGATAAATTGCTTCAAACTCCAAAGCTTACGCTGGACAAATGCTTGGAAATTTGTCGAGTCAGTGAATATAATGCAGATCAACTCGACACTCAGAGAGAAGAAGGCGTAGACGCCGTCAACAAATACAGTAGGCGCCGGACACGCCCACCAACAGCACCGGCAGTGCCATGGCGCCGTGCACAGCCAAGTGGATATAACGCCGTACGCGTGAATTGTTCACGATGTGGTTACATGCATGGACAGGCTAATTGCCCAGCTAAAGACAAAGAGTGTGACGGGTGTGGCAAGTTAGGCCATTTTGTGAAGGTGTGTGGAGGAAGAAGACCAGGGAATACCCCTGTAAATGCCATTGAAATGGACCGACGGAACGACAGAGAGCAGTAGGAGCTAGCCACTTCCGAGGACGACGACAAGGATCCGGATCTGTTCATCGGGGCGATGGACGAAGACGATGAGAGTGAGTCGGAGGAGTTATGGTATAAGACCATCCGTGTCGGGGAGACAAACATCAAGTTCAAGCTAGATACCGGCTCCGAGGCCAATATCATACCGATCAAGACATTCCAGGCTATTGGAACTGGAAGCCTACAGCCAGCACGATGCAAGTTGATCATGTTCAGCGGGCATCGACTAATGCCGGAGGGAGAAGTGAAGCTGCACGTACGAGGAAAGCCGATTAAATTCCAAGTGATGAACACTGGATGTGCGATCCTTGGAAAGAAAGCCTGTGTAGGGCTCAAGCTGATCAACCGTGTGGACTCCGTCAGTCGGCAGGGGAGCAGTGCAGATGAACTGGTAAAGAAATTCAATGATGTATTTGAAGGGCTGGGGAAGATAAAGGTGAACGCTAAAATACATATTGATCCAGAAATTACTCCTGTAATAAATCCACCTCGACGAATTCCTCATGCTGTTGCCAATGATGTTAAACTCGAGTTAGATCGCATGGTTAATATCGGAGTTATTGTACATCAAATTGATCCCACACCGTGGGTTAGTTCCATCACTGTGGTACATAAGCCAGGGAAGATTAGGATCTGTCTTGATCCTACCAAATTAAATAAGGCGATCCTCCGCAGTCCATACCCAAACAAGACAGTTGAGCAAGTAGTGGCCAAAACAGCAGGGGCTCAGTTTTTCTCAGTGTTGGACGCCAACAGTGGGTATTGGCAAATACAACTGGATGAACCAAGTTCACTCCTTTGTACGTTCAATACCCCCTGGGGGCGATACCGATACACCCGACTGCCCTTCGGAATAAAAACAGCGGGAGACATCTTTATTCAAGAAATGAATAACATTTTTAGAGACTTCAAAGGTGTCGAAATCATAGCAGATGATATTTTGGTATTTGGTGCAACTGTAGAGCAACACAATGAATGATTGCAGGCAGTGTTAGAGAGGGCACGCCAGGTGGATCTAAAGCTGAATCCTAAGAAATCGAACATATGCAAATCATCTGTTAAGTATGTGGGGCAAGTGCTCACAAAAGATGGGTTGAAACCGAACCCCGATAGAGTTAGTGCCATTCTAGAGATGCCAACACCCACTGATAAAGCTGCAGTGCAGAGATTTTTAGGAATGATGAATTATGTAAGCAAATTCATACCAAAATTATCGGAAGTCGCAAAACCATTAAGGATAATTCTCGCTAAAGGTGTGGCATGGCATTGGGAGTTGGCACAAGAAAAGGCATTTGTAGAGCTCAAAGCATTATTAATGAAAGCCCCTGTGCTTACATACTATGATGTGTCCAAACCAATTGTCCTAGAAGTAGATGCGTCACAATCAGGTCTGGGGGCGACACTATTCCAAGAGCAAAGGCCCATAGCTATGGCTTCCAAAGCACTAGACACAACGCAGGCCAAATACGCGGTAATTGAAAAAGAGTTACTGGCGATCTGTTTCGGCTGTAAGAAGTTCCATAAGTACATTTTTGGCAAGGAAATTACAGTCGAAACAGATCATAAACCACTAGTCAACATAATGCTGAAACCCATAAATACTCTGTCTGCCTGCATGCAGCGCATGCGAATGCGGCTCCAGAATTACAATCTAAATGTGATTCATAAAAAAGGTGTGAACATGTTCTTTTCAGATGCTCAATCTGCCAGGCAGAAAGGAACATACCACACGTGGAGCCAATGATATCGCATGAAATTCCGACAATTCCGTACGCAAAGATCGGGGTGGATCTTTGTCAGTATCAAAACAATAATTATCTAGTCATCATAGACTATATGTTGAAGTTTCCCGAACTGGTAAAGTTAAGATCAACGTCTAGTGCAGCAGTAATTGAAGTGTTAAAAGAAATGTTTGGCAGGTATGGGATCCCAACAGAAATTGTGTCCGACAACGGACCGCAATTTAGTAGTGAAGAATATGGTCAATTTGCTAAGAGGTATGGTTTCAAAACCACGTTCTCAAGCCCTCACTATCCACGGAGTAATGGGCAAACCAAGCGGTATGTGCAGACGATAAAAAACATGCTAAAAAAATCGATAAAAGACAATACAGACATCCACATAGCCTTACTCGCATACCGAAATACCACTATTCCTGAGCTGGAGGCTTCTCCAGCGCAGTTATTTATGAGTAGAAGGTTAAGGTCTAAAGTACCTGTAATAACCCAACGGTTGAGGCCAAAGGTAGTTGCAAACAGGGAAAGGCAGATACAGGCGAGACAAGGCAAGCAAAAACAACAGCACGACAAACATGTGGGAAAAGCCCATAAAGAACTCAGGCAAAAGGACCCGATTAGATACCGCACACATGAAGGCAAATGGGAAAAGGGTACAATTATAGATGCGAAACAAAGTAAATACCGTAAGTACATAATAAAGAATACAGAGGGCTGATGTCTAACACGAAATAGAAGCCATGTGATACCAGCAATGAATGCGGGGGAGTCGAACATGAACAAAGAGAGGCAGAACACGAAGGGTACACAACACAGAACAGTTGGGGGGGCCCAAGTACATTGAATGAAAATAAACATTATGTAACCAGGTACGGGCGTACTGTGCGTCCAGTCGAACAGAGTGTGTATTGAATCAGAGTGACAGCAGTCAGAACTAGGTCACGCATTTGTGGCAGTGAGTTGAGGTAATTAGGGTCACTATCGAAGAACTATATTCTTGTTTAGTGTTAAGGTTTTTTTTTTTATTGAACTTATCTTGAATTTGAATTACTAACATGCTGAAAAAAAAAAATTTAAAAAAGAAGAAGAAAAGTCTATTGATAGGGAGATGTTCTATATATAGACAAGGCCGGCCTGCGCCCCGGGGAGACGTCACAGGACTGAAAGGTGAGCTGCGAATAAACCGGTTGTTATACGAGACTCAAGGTGTTCGGGTGGTTGTTGATACACTACACTAGTTACATTTGATCCTATATATCCAACTTAGATACTGGTGTATTAGCTAATGATTTGGGACAGCATATACAGAATAACCAGTGAATTTATTAGCTCACCCCTTTAGACACTCACTTTGAAACACCCATTATGCAGGGAGGCCATTAACCAACTAGGCCAATCTCGTGACCTCATTAGCCTTCCCCCAACCAAGTAGGCCTACTGTGCAGGGCCATAGAGGGGAAGTGGATATGAGATGGATGTGTGTGTATGTGTCTGTGTGTTTCCTGACCTGACTTTACAGAGACACAGAGACAGACATACACACAGACATACACAAACAGACAGACACACACAGACATACACACACAGACATACATACACAGACATACACACACAGACAGACACCCATAGATAGGCACACACAGACAGACATGCACAGACAGCACACACATACACAGAAACACACAGACATGCACACACCTGACATACACAGACACACATACACCCAACCTGACTTTGCAGAGAGAGAGAGCCACACACACACAGACAGACACACACACAGACACACATACACACAGACATACACACACATATATATACACACATACACAGACAGACACACATAGACATGCACAGAGACATGCACAAACAGCACAGACATACATACAGACATGCACAGACAACACACACAGACACACAAACACAGATACATGCACACACCCGACATATACAGACACACATACACCCGACCTGACTTTGCAGAGAGAGAGAGACACACACACAGACAGAGACACATAGACAGATGCACACAGACAGAGGCAGACACACATACATACACACAAATTTACACACAGACACACATACACACATACACACACAGGCACACACAGACACACACAGACAGACACACATAGATAGACACACACAGACAGACATGCATAGGCAGCACACACAGACACAGAAACACCCAGACATGCACACAGCCGACATAGACAGACACACAGACACCTGACCTGACTTTGCAGAGAGAGACACACACACAGACAGAGACACATAGACAGACACACACAGATAGAGGCAGACACACACACATACATACACATATACGTATACGCATACAGACATACACAGAGACGCACAGACATACACATACACACATACATACCCACACATACACAGAAACACACAGATAGACACACACAGACATACATACAGACACACACACAGATACATACAGACATACATAGACAAACACAAGCAGACAACAGACACACATTATATTTGGTTAAAAACCCTAGTTTGGCACTAATCCATTCCCATAATGTTCCTCACCTAAACAGGAATACCTACCTACAGTCCTGTATGGTTCCAGGTCATCTCCCATCACGTTGTCACCGCGAGATGACCATCTGGGTCATAGCCACAGGACTTTTGGCAACTTGTCGAAATTATTTTTGGTTCTCTCAGCTCATATTACTTCAAAACTAATCATCTTTAATCAAAATCACTCCGGACTAATGATTAGTAGCTTGTAACGATCAATTTGATATATTTATCTAAAAATTAAGACAAAAATTCAAATGCCATCGGACCATGCAAATTTAATGCTGAGTGCCAGGCTAGGAAGCGACAAGTATAATTTTGAAAGTCATTGGTTTGACTCGACCAGGACCCGAACTCCCGTCTTTCCAGACACGACCCGTCCTGATATGACCTTAGATGTTGCTAGGATGTAAAACAACAACAAACAAACATCCAGACACGAGACCCGCGCTCTACCGATTAGGCCACCGCGCCCGGTCCGTAGACTGCAAGATAGACTCTGTATATGTCATTCACCACCAGGATGTAGCACCTGAATATGTTGATTCTTAGTGGGCCATCCCGTCTGCTCCCGTCCTGACCAGACGGGATGGCTGAATGAGTTGAGTGCCCCGTCTCCCGTGTTGGTAGATCACGGGATCCGAACCCACGGGTTCAAACCCTTGTCGAGTCACAGCAATGACTTAAAAATTGATACTTGTCACTTCCTAGCCAGGTGCTCGACATTATTAGGATAGGGTGGCAAGGACTGGTTGGCTTAGTGTCAGGATAATGTGACTGAGTGGGATATCATGTCATGGTGCTGATGGCCTGGTCTCCAAGTGGGAAAGCACAATAAAGTCGCTGTGGGTGCGCACTGTCACAAATCGGTGCCCATCCTGATATGATCCTGGATGTTGCCAGGACATACACTCCAACCGAGCCAAGCCTGCCCGTGGTCTGTGAGTAGCAGCTTTGGACTGTGGCTTAAACTGAAACAGCTATCTTGATGGATTACGATTGTAATCGTTGCCGACCTGAGATGTAAATAACAGGAATCTACTTTCTTCCAGAAGGGCAGGACTCATGTTGTAAACTAAAACTGGGGCCATCAATTCAATTATCTTGGACAATTCAGTTATTGTAGTTTATGGTCTACGCCGAGCTTTACATTACCACAATGTGAAGCACACAGCACAACAACAACACAACAGAACAAAGGCAATCCAGCAGTAAAATCTCAATTTGTGAAATATTGTAGTTAGAACTAATTCTGTTAATGACACGTTTAACACTATCTATCGAGCTACGCCATTTCAAAAGCATAGATCGGCAGGTCACAGAAATAACAATTTCCTGTACTCCTTAGCTTGATTTAATTTCTAATTCCCAGGGCTACACATTTCCCTCCCTCCATCCCTCCCTCTCTCCTTCTCCCCCTCTCACTCCCTTCCTCTCCCCCCCTGCCCCTCTCTCCTCTCTCTCCCTCCCCTCTTCCCTCCCTCCCCCTCCCTTCGTCCCTCCCCCCTTCCCCCTCCCCCTCCCCCCTTCCCTCCCTCCCTCGCCCCTCTCTCCCCCCCTCCCCTCCCTCCCACCTCTTTCTCTTTCCCCCTCTCTCTATGGCTCTCCCCACATTCCGCCGCCACCCTACCACCGTGATCCTCTCAGATCCAGAGTGACCTACATGTATATACATCTTACCTGTCCCACTATTGATCCAATACCGACGTGGCAAGGGACTATAAATAAAAAAACACTCAATCTAAAGCCCCAGTCAGACCTCACCGGATTGAGGAAACGGACAGAAATCGGAAACTCTCCGGTGAAATACGGCAATGTATGGTTTATATATGGTACCCATCTGGCGTGTCCGTTCAATCTCCGGTGGTGTCCGGCGGTCTCGAGCGGTGTCCGGTACACGTTTTGAACATGCACAAAACTTGTACCGGACACCACCAGACCAAAGTGTATGGTTGATGTCTGTTTTAAGTCCGTATTGTCCGTTCTGTCCGTTTCATGTCCGGTAGCCATCCTTTACGTCTCCGGTTTGCTTCCTGCAGAGTCCGTTGACGGTGTTGGGGGAATTCAGTCTGGAGGGCTGCACAGACCACTCACCACTCACCACACACCCCACACACCACATACCTCACTCACTACACACCACACACCCCACTCACCACACACCACACACCCCATACACCACTCACCACACACCACTCACCATACACACCACATACCATTCACCACACATCACACACCACACACCACACCCACCACACACCCCACACCCCACTCACCACACACCACTCACCATACAACCCACACCCCACACATCACACACCACACACCACTCACCACACCCCACACCCCACACACCACACCCACCCCACCCCACACACACCCCACACACCACTCACCAGACACCACACATCACACCCCCCACACACCACACACACCACACACCACACAGTGACAGTCCGGTGGCTATTCGTAATATGTTCGGTCCATCCGTTTGACATTCGGTTGTCGCCCATTGGCTATTCGTTAATGTATGTTCCTTGTCCGTTTAGCGTCCGTTTCGTCCGGCGGCCGTTGCAACAGTTGCGATAAATTTTGATACCGAACACCACCGGACTAGACAATTCTTTGTCCGGTATCTAGTCCGGTAAGGTCTGACTGGGCCTTAAGCAACAGCGTACACATTCACACACATTAAACTGTAGATTTCTTAAATCACCATTCCTCCCACTCCCACTCCCCTCCCGCCATCCCCTACACAAGCCGTCTGCATTAGTAGATTACCTGGCATTTCATTTAGTATATTTTGTCACGAATGTGTTGTTTTAATTCCCCAAAACAACCGCCTCCCAAACGCTGATATGTTAATTGTTATAGCGCCTGTGGTGAGACCGGATGTACACGGCGCGGCACGTTGCGCATGACACGCAGTTTTCCCGCCAAATTCGCGACACTGAAGTCGTCTGCTTTTTGAGGTCAGCTTTCTAGTGCCTTTAACCCATTCACAGCGGCATCTATCATTTTACCACCGCTTTAGCGCCCACACTTATTTCCGTACACGCTCCTAGAGGACGTGGCCACGGCAGCATTTTGTCATTTGATGTGTTTCCATGGTTACCGATTTATTATTAACGCATATCGTTAATGTCTGACACACTCTCTTTTCCATTTTAAAGTTATTTTTTTAATTCAACATTTTATTACTTGTTAAACGAACAAAAAAGATCTTTTTATTAAATAGTCAGATATTAAACCTGCATAAATGACGACAGCGTCCTTCTAATTCTATAGGGCGGAGGGTGGGTGGCGAATCGGTAGAGCGCAGGCTTCCCGTGTGGAAGGTCGAGAGTTTGAATCCTAGTCCAATGACTTATAAAATTGATACTTATTGCTATCTAGCCATGCACTCGGCATTACTAGGATAGGACAAGGACTGGTTAGCATAGTGTCAGGATAATATGTTTGTGTGGAATATCGGCTCATGGTACTGGCGGCCTGGTCTCCCAGTGGGGCAGTACTATAAAAATTGCAATGAGTGTGCACTGGCACAAGTCGGCACCAGTCCTGATATGACCGTAGATGTTGCTAGGACCTAAAACAACAACAAACAAGCAAACAAACCTTCTATGTGGATTCCTAAATGGATGCCTTACAGCTGCATAGTCCGATGAAAGCATCACGTTTTCAAAAGCAAAATACTGATCTAGATTTGAGTCTACATATCAAACTTAGATCCTGGTGCACTTATTAAGTATTTCTTGCTGCATAGAAGGGCATGCTAAGTCAAATTAATAGAACCTGTTAATTTAGTATGTTTACACTTCAAATATCGCCAAAATTAGCCACTTTAAATCAACATTACTTCAAGCTAAATCTAAGATAGATAATAACAATCAACCTAATATATTGATCTCAGAAAATGACAGAAACTCAAAACCATGGGGCTATGCAACTTTAAACTCACTCCGCACCTATAACCATATGCCTTCCAATAATTAAGCTCAGGAGGATCATTGCCATACATGTTTTTATTATGTAGATTTAAGTGAAATTACCCTGTAAAATATTCTAGATGTGATAAAATACCACTTCCTGTATGATGGTGGTCCTCCAGCACCTTCAAACGTGCAAACTGAAGCTGTGACCCGGCATGCTGGGTCACAGCTTCAGTCCTTTCTCCGGGACCAGCGGAACTCAGACTACCTGGCATGCTGGGTCACAACTTCAGTCCTTCCTGAGGCACCAGCGGAACTCGGGATACCCGTATTTTTATCATCAGTGAATTAATTAACGAGAGATTCTGATAATATCAATCAGAGACATGGGTCTGCCTTTTACTGTTTTAGCTATTAACTGTCAGACACATTGGTCCAGTAAACGCTATCCTTTCTATGCGCTCACCTATGGCTGGTCATAAGAACAGAATAGCACTATGAAATATGCACAGGCATAGACAGATTAATAAAACAGGAAATACAGTAAAACCTCTCTAAATCGACCGGCCTTGGGACCGACTTTAAAAGGTCCATTTAGGGAGGTGGGAGGTTTAAGGAGTTAAAAAAAATCATTACAATGGTATTGTGTGGGCGATCGTTTGGGACCCAAATAAATCGATTGATATAGGGGAGTGGTCGATCTGTGCAGGTGGTCGGTTAGATAGGTTTTTCTGTATATATATGCTAGAATCACTAAAGCACCGGAAGCCGTGTCTAATTTAATTTAACTATCTGAAGTCATGTAATACTAATATCGTTGTTAACTTGATCACGAACAAGTAAGTAATTCAGTGAGTTATATTGAGTGGTGCCATCAAATGGAAAGTCGCCATGAATATAGATTTCGCTGTGGACACGGAGTAAAATCAACCTAAATCGACCAATCAATCAATCTATCGATTAATCAATCAAATGAAAAAAACCCCAAATATTCCAATGTTATATCTACCTACCATGTTTCAATACCAGAGTTTGTGCACGCTATGTAAAACAACCAAGGAACGGGTACAATTTCAGTAATTTCAGTGGGGGTAATATTTGTTGTTGCTGTAAAAGTCTCATTTTGGGTTTACGGATCCGGTTTTGGGCAAATAAGGTCTATTGTAGGTCTATCACAAAGTAGGGGAGGGGTAGGATATTGATCACACACTGTACTGTATAGGATAACGGCTGCTGCTAATGGAGTAATCTTTTACAAACAATACACAGACATAGGTGCTGTTTGATGACTAACTATGCGCTTTGAATTGGAAGTAGTATATACTAGCATCTTTAGTGATGTGTGTTGGTATGTTCTGCGTGACGTGCTCGTACTGTGCATTGTGAGTTGTATGTTTCTTTAGGAGGAGCATGTGTGCAGAACTGGAGATGTGTCCGAGTGGATGTGTGTGTGTGGATGTGTGCAGTGTGAGGGGCGTATCAGGATGTGTGTGGCTGTTGTGTGGTGTGAGTGACGTGTACATTATTGGTGATGTGTGTGAGTGGTGTTTGTAGATGTTTGTGTGGTATGAGTGATGTGTGAAGCACTGGTGATGTGTGGGAGTGGATGTGTGAGTTGAAGTGCGTGTGGTGTGAGTAATGTGCACATCACTGGTGATATGTGTGAGTTGAAGTGTGTGTGGTATGAGTAATGTGCACATCACTGGTGATGTGTGTGAGTGGATGTGCACAGAACTGGTGATGTGTGGGATGTGCAAGTGTGATGTGTGTGAGCTTCGTATATAAGTGCTGCTCATGAGTGCGTGCATATGTGTGTAGTGTGTGTGTGCAGAACCCGTGGCACACGTGTGTGTATTCTGTGTGTGTGCTGTGCGCGCGCTGTGTGTGTAATGTGTGTGTGCTGTGTGTATAGAGGAGGGTGGGGAGAGTAGCGAGCGGTACCACAGACCGGGCCCTAATGGTTCCTCTCCCCGGCAAAGTGCTCCATTGTAGCCGGGCCCACCCGCCCGCTAGCCCGCCTGCCTAGCCCCCTCCGCCCGGTCTCCACCAGCCCGCCTGCCTAGCACCCCCCGCCCGGTCTCCAGGCGGGTTAACGCGCGCCACATCACTCACCGGCCGCGCCGCCACCCGCCAGCACAGGCAGCCGCCAGCACGGCTCCACCACGCGGGGGCACGTCACACCCCAGTACAGATGTAGAGGTGTAGAGGCGTAGAGCTGTAGTGGTGTAGAGCTGTAGAGGTGTAGAGCTGTAGAGGTGTAGAGCTGTAGAGGTGTAGAGCTGTAGAGGTGTAGATGTGTAGCTATGTAGCTATGTAGAGGTGTAGAGGCGTAGAGCTGTAGAGGTGTAGAGCCGTAGACATGTAGAGCTGTAGAGGTGTAGAGCTGTAGATATGTGTAGATGTAGAGGTGTATATGTGTAGATGTGTAGAGGTGTAGAGGTGTAGAGGTGTAGAGGTGTAGATACGTAGATGTGTAGAGGTGTAGATGTGTGGAGGTGTAGAGCTGTAGAGATGTAGAGGTGTAGAGAGGTAGAGGTGTAGAGGGGTAGAGCTGTAGATATGTGGAGATGTAGAGGTGTATATGGGTAGATGTGTAGAGGTATAGAGGTGTAGAGATGTATAGGTGTAGATGTGTGGATGTGTAGAGCTGTAGAGTTGTGGATGTGTAAAGGTGTAGAGGTGTAGAGATGTAGAGGTGTAGAGGTGTAGAGATCTACAGGTGTAGATATGTAGATGTGTAGAGGTGTAGAAGTGTAGATGTGTAGAGGTGTAGAGGTGTATATGCTTAGAGGTGTAGATGTGTGGAGGTGTAGAGCTGTAGATATGTAGATGCGTAGAGGTGTAGAGATGTAGAGGTGTATAGGTGTATATGTGTAGAGGTGTATATGTGTAGAGGTGTGGAGGTTTAGAGATGTAGATGTGTATAGGTGTATAGATGTAGAGGTGTAGAGATGTAGATGTGTAGATGTGTAGAGGTGTAGATGTGTAGATGTGTAGAAAGGTAGAGGTGTAGAGGTGTAGATGTGTAGAGGTGTACAGAGGTAGAGGTGTAGAGGGGTAGAGCTGTAGATATGTGGAGATGTAGAGGAGTAGATGTGTAGAGGTGTAGA
The DNA here is from genome assembly GCA_030323885.1 of Branchipolynoe longqiensis. Lineage (NCBI taxonomy): Eukaryota > Metazoa > Annelida > Polychaeta > Phyllodocida > Polynoidae > Branchipolynoe > Branchipolynoe longqiensis. Next base: position 187,156,488 of record CM059186.1, on the reverse strand, counting down.
GATGTAGAGGTGTAGATGTGTAGATGTGTAGAGGTGTAGAGAGGTAGAGGTGTAGAGGGGTAGAGCTGTAGATATGTGGAGATGTAGAGGTGTAGATGTGTAGAGGTGTAGAGATGTAGAGGTGTAGAGGTGTAGATGTGTAGAGGTGTAGAGAGGTAGATGTGTAGAGGGGTAGAGCTGTAGATATGTGGAGATGTAGAGGTGTAGGTAAAGCAGATATATGTATATATATATTTTCATATTATATTTTAATTTTAAGAATAACCTGCTATTCAAATACAATCAACTATGCTTTTGGTAAGAAATATAAATTCTTTTTTGCAAAGTGAATTCAGTACAGAACTGAGCATATTATGTGCATGGCATTTACTTTGCTCAATGATGCTGCCGTTCAAAGTAATACCGGGAAGCATTCGTGCGAGCACAAACATGACCACCCTAGTCTATATCCATTAACTTTAATTTGTTATTTTTGACAGCAAACTATCGACGTGTGAGGGCTATCTTTAGTAAACAGCTTTAGCACATCTGCCAACAACACGTGGGTTTTTGGGGCGCACAGTGGCGATAATGGGGGATCTGTGGTGTCTGACAAGCCATTACATGGCCATTTAAAGGCTGTTAAAGTCTGTTGACAAATATTAAAAAGTTTCCAGCTTTTACTTACCCGCGAGGCTTTATCAGTAATTATAACATCTTAGTTTGACTACTCACACGCACATACGACTATTAAGAGAATGGTCGATAACCACGTCATATTCACAGTAAAAGGGCATTTTAAGTCATGACAATTCAGTTTTCCCAACCTTCTACAACATGCGCATGCGTTAGGTGATGCATTATATAGCACTAGCAGCTCGGACCGCTCTCACTCCTTATTTAAGGGCAGGATGATCTACTTTAGTTCCACATTCTGCTTGAGTGTGCTGCTCACAGCCTAACACCAACAATGTTTTAATATAAATTGCATGTGAGACCTCTTTAGTAACAAAACAAATTTGAGAGTTCCTAAGAACAACTGGACTGTATCACCTGTCTATGGAAAGAGCTTGTCTGCCCTTGAGCAGCGAGTGAGGCAGGAGGTCTGTTGAGGTTAGTGTGGTTCGAACCCAATGGGGGCACCAGCAGTCATAAATAGTGAATTATTTACAGAGTGAATGGAAATGTTGGTAGCATTTCCACTGATTTATACTAATATAATTCCTATGCATCACACCTGTACTGAAAATGATTGAATACGTAAATGAATAAATATATATATATAATCCCACTGCTTTATATAGTTATCAATTTATATATATATATTTATATTATATATATATATATATATATATATATATGTCATGGGGGTGATGAAAATGGGAAATACTGCGCCTAGAGAGGACTCGAACCCACATCTCTTTGCATTCCGGGCCAGTGTGCTAACCATTACACCACCTAGGCTCCCTGATATTAATACACTCCCCACGCCTACCTATCTATGTGGTTACTTGCCTGAGAGGTCAGTGCAGACCACTACACTCGTCCCCCTGGAATTGTAAGTCTTGTAATGCTTACAATTACATACATACAGGCAATGCACTAACACATACACAGGGTAGGTTCAACAACTATACAGCACATAGCTTGTATAGCATCAGGGTCACGGCAACCAGTGTCGTGGGGGTGATGAAAATGGGAATTATTGTGCCTAGAGCGGGACTCGAACCCACATCTCTTTGCATTCCGGGCCAGTGTGCTAACCATTACACCACCTAGGCTCCCTGATATCAACACACTCCCCACACCTACCTGTCTATGTGGTTACTTGCCTGAGAGGTCAGTGCAGACCACTACATATATATATATATATATATATTGAGATACCATTGATTGTTTTTTATATCGCACTGCTTTATATATTTCTCAATTTATATATATATATGTATACAGAAAATATATGTATATATAATCCCACTACTTTTTGATATAATCCTACTGCTTTATACATTTCTTAATTTATTTATATATATAAATATAGATAAATTTAAATATATATAGATATATAAATATACATGTATAAAGATATAGAAATATATAGGAATATGTATAAATATATAAATATATATATATATAAATGTATTTACATTGAGAAATATATTAAATAGTTGGATTCTATTCTATTCTATATATAGATATAAATTTAGAAATATATAAAGGGATGGGATTATATATATTCAATATAACCCCCCTAGAAATATAGAGAGTTGAGCGAATAATAAAAACGACAACCAATGGGGGAGTATCCGAGTGCTGCTATGGCCCCTTTTCTAGTCTCAGTTCGGCTCTCGATGGAGGGACAAGCCGCCGGCCGCCAATTAGCGTCCCGGTCTACCCGACCCCTTGTTTGCGGGAAGTGAGCTACTTGCTAAGGTCACATGCAGGAAGTGACCTACTTGTTAAGGTCACATGATACAACCCACAATGTTGATGTTTATATCCCTGCCCTGCTCTTACTCGCTATGGCGACTGGCCTGTCATTCATTAGTTTCTCCCTTCTGCTTTTGTGTGTGCAAAAATGTTGCGGGATTAGGCTTTATTAGCATTCGAATCCATATCAAATTCCCCCTTTATGATAGATAGCTCTATGTCCTGCGTGTTTATGAAAATATTGCACCAACTGACATGAAGATGTGCAAATGCATAATTCTGCGCACATTCTCTACACCGCTTAAACTTAAAGTTAGGGGGCTGTCACATTAGGGTTTTTTTGCGGGAGCGTCACGTCACAAGGCCGTGACATCACAAGGCCTGCCCCGGGCACGCTGGTGACACAATGAAACAGAGTGGTGTTGACCCACGCGGGAAACCAACCAATTACATCGGCACATTTCCGTGGGTGTCCCTAACGCGGAAATAATACATTAACAAAAAACCCACTAGAAAAGAAGTAGTAAAACATGGCCCAGTCACAGAGTGTTGTTTCACAAGCGGCTTTCAGTACAAACCACTGCCATGTATGCATCATATATATACACACACTTGTAAAACATGCAGGCCAAGAGGTGTGCCATAAATATAACAAATATGGAATATATGGAATATGTATCTATATTTTATATAAACGCTTGTGGTGTTCTCTGTGGCGGAGTGGTTAGAGTGTCTGACTTTTTTCTAGGTCAGACTCCTAATCTGAAGGTCGGTGGTTCGATTCCCTGTGCCCCCCAACCTCTGCCAATTTGGATTTCCACCTCTGTGTATAACTTACAGCATCATCAAAGGCCAGTTGCTCTCATACCATGTCTATGTGATGTGGGAGGTTAAAAATCCCTTGGGTCGATAAAAGTGTAGGCTCAGGCTTTCTATCGATTTCTATTCAGACTTATCCATGACAGGCAGTATAAATCTTCAAGAAAAAAAATAATGTTCATCCGAATGTGTTTAGTTTCTTGGGTGTGTATAGGGTATGTAACATATGTACACATAGAGAAAATAACGTGTTATTTATATATAAAACGACGGAGTGTCCATTACTATTATTATTATATACATATATGAGCCTGTCTCAAAAGGTGATAACTCTTTTTTTGGGGTCTATTGTAATGATTGACACAAAACAGCACAGAAACGGTTACACTGAAAACACAAGGACATTTGCTTCAAATCAATATATGTTCTATTGGGATTATGAAACACCATGTAAAAAACAAATCAGTTTATCCTGAGCAAATGCATAAGCAGATAGTATGTTGATCATTACTATGGGCACAGTTTTGTCCCATATTAATTAGCACCTTTTGAGACAATCTCATATACATATATACATATTTGCATATATACATATATACATATATACATATATACATATATACATATACACATATACACATATACACATATACACATATACACATATACACATATATACATATATACATATATACATATATACATATATACATATATACATATATACATATATACATATATACATACATACATATATACATATATACATATATACATATATGTGATATATAATTTATTACTATGAATATAAAGGGGCGGAGCTCTATCCTATATCCTTCAGGATCCTGGCATTTAATGCTGCCTTTTATTAATAGTGTTCGATATTTATTGTCATATTTGCTGCGGGCCGGTTCCCGCTGCGCTATCCTGGCGCCACGACCATTTCGCCAGATGCCGGTCAGAGCTTGTTGGACTCACATCTGTGCCATTTTAAACTAGGATTTACCTGTCACCGGCTATAGGGAATATAAAGGCAGCATATACATATATACATATATCATATATACATATATACATATATACATATGTGACAAGAAGTGTGGGTTCGATTTTCAGTTTAGCCCCAATATTTTCTTTCATTTGCATTACCCCACGACGCTGGTGCGATGACCAGGATCCTGTACAACCTATGAGCTGTATGGTTGGTGAATCTACCCTATGTTCATATATATATATATATATATATATATATATATATATATATATACATATGTAAGTGCATTTAATGTATATGTATAATCAATAGCATTAAATGACTTATGGAATTCAATAATTTAAAATACTTATGATTCCAGGTGTAGCACAGACCTCTCAGGCAAGGAGGCACATAGACATGCAGGGGTGGCTAAAGAGATCGCCAATATTCATGGCATTTAGCAAGCATGGCGCCAAGGCAGGCCAAAAAGGGTAAAATATGCGTCTCTATTCTCCATAGTCTGGTCCCCGAGCCCTGCTTGTAGGGAATGTGTCTGGCCTCGACTTACATTTCTGAAGGTCTTCTGGCATTTTTATAAATTCCCTCGCAATTGCTCAGTGAAAATGTAAATGGACAAAGCTATTTACTAATGGACGGCTCACAAATGTCAATGGTTTTCACAATCGTAACAATATTAGGATTCGCTCCCCCCCCCCCCCCTCTCTGTCGCCCTTAATCCTAACATAAAACCATTGATAAAATGCGCCCGACGTTATAGTTTGAAAAGCAATCAGAACATGGCTTTTCCCCCCTACCCCCTTCCGAACAATGTTCGGATTGTGGATATTCAATATGCATGGACCGTCCCTAGGGACACAGTAAATAAAGCCTTATTGACATGCTTAAATGTGAATTTATTTTGCATAAAAGTAGTGAAAGTAAAATGACAGCCTTTTTTGGGGTACATTAGTCGATTAATCAAGGGAAATTTCAATTGTGGACAATAGGTCTTCCTCATTCCTCTGCTCCTTGCCCTATCCTAGTAATGCAAACGCCAGGCTAAGTACCAGCAAGTATAAATCTTTAAGTCATTGGGTTGACTCTGACATGGTTCGAACCCGCGAGTTCGTATCCTATGACTTACCAGAACGGGAGGCGGAAGCTCAACTCAGTCGGCCATCGCCGCCATTACGGTCAAAGGACAGCAAACTCTACCTCTTTACATACATTTATATTAATATAAAACCAAATATTATCTCTCAGATGTACATAAATAGTTACTTCGAAAGAAACTCGTTATTTAAAGGTGCTTGTGTGAATAAATGAGTTATAGAAGCTCGTGTATGTGATGTATAAGCATTATGCCAGTATAAAGGCACGGAAGGGAAATATTGTTATTATTGTCCATGATTATTACTGTACATTGTCCATGATTAATACTGTACATTATTATTACTGTACCACCTCCCGTCACGTGACCGGTGGTACCGCTGATGCGGATTCCGAGGGACACCAATTTGCCAGGGACACTTCCATTCAAATGCATTGCTAACGGCCGTGAGCAAATCTTCATACAGAAGAAGTCAAATATCTCCTAAATTACACCATCTAGAAACACATCGCTTGGTACACATATAGAAAACATCTTTACCATAAACACTATATTAAATTTATAAGGTTAGGGTTCTTGAATTCTATTAATTTTGAATAAAACTAACATTTTGCACTGCGCGTACCATCAAACTCAAGGCATTGTCAATGGCCGTGAGCAATCTTCATACAGAAAATACACAAGAAGTCAAATATCTCTCAAATTACACCATCTAGAAACAAATCATGTGGTACACATATAGAAAACATCTTTACCAAAAACATATTAAATTTATAAGGGTAGTGATGATGCTGTTCCATTTTGACGCATGTGCAGAAGCGATGTGTCCCTCGCAAACTGGTGTTCCTCGGAATCCGCAACACCGCCATCGGTCCAAATCCTACCCAACTGACGCGCCACATTGTGGAATATCCTTTTGGCATATTTTGAGAAATATAGATATATATAGAGATATATATATAATATATATAACTTACATATTAACTTAGAGATCCTCTTCTGACTGATCTAGGCCCTATTGGGCCTCTAACGCCAGCTTGTTATGGTAAAAAAAGAACAATTCTTTTGCACACATATGGAGGTTGATGGAGTAATATAATTGTGGGTGTCCTCTCCAATGTCTATTTAGCCTTATCTCAAATGCTTCTACTATTGGTGCTTCAATCACTTGATATGAAGACTGTACCATCGATCTGTCACTCGAAAGAAAAATGAGTGTTTCCTCACCTCAAGTCTGGGCAGACATATTTCTAATGTAGACATAACGTTATTTGTGCCACAGTCATATTTCCAATGCAGCCATAGTGCTAGTCGAACCGTAAACAAACATCTGCACCTGTGACATCTACCTGATTTGTGTGGAAGCTATTTAAGCAGGCAAATAGCTCACACATAATATGCATCCCAGAGTCGGAGGAGGAATGGAAGCACCTCATGCTATTTGTTATGCAGTTATGCTATATTCGGAAGATAGAGCACTGGCATACCATTTGCTATGCGGTTATGCTATATTTAGAAGACAGAACACTTTAAATTTTTTTTTTTTTACGTCCTAGCAACATCTAAGGTCATATCAGGAATGAGATAGAGCACTGGCATGTGTGATTATGTCCGGCTCAATTGTCATTTAGCAACTGCAGGATTACACACACACACATAGTCATGAGCATGGGCAGGAGCAAGTACAGAGTAGTCGGTGTAATAAAATATATAGCAAAATAATTCGCTTCCATGCCTTTATGCATCACATATATATTGGCAGTAACAGGGCATCTACTGGGCAGTAGTTTACCTACTAACACATATTGCTGCTCACAGAGTCATTAGAATCCTCCCTGTGCAGTAGAATAATTGCCTAATTAGAATCCACATTCTTTTCTGAGTGCAACAAGGTCAGGAGCAAGGTGTGCAGCGCAGTTGCCTCGTTCTGATACTACGATGACGTGACCCCGCAACAGGTGGCGCCACAAGAGCCCTACGGCATGGTGACCTTTGTGAAAGAAGGCGCTTCTCGTCGGTAAAGGTCAGGTTGGAGGACGGTCACCACCAAGGCATGCAGGCCGGTACACCTAGCGGGCTGCACCCGAACCTTGTCCGCACAATGTGAGCTTTGTTGTTGTTGGATAGTTGTTGGAGTTTCACGTCCTGGCAACATCTATGTTCAAAGTAGGACAGGTACTGACTTGTGACAGTGCACATTCATGGTGACTTTATAGTGCTGCCCAACTGAGAGACCAGGCCACCAGAATCATTATCCTGACACTGAGCTAGACAGTCCTTGCTCTATCTTAATAATGCCGAGTGCCTGACTAGGAAGCGACAAGTATCAATTTGATAAGTCATTGGTTTGACTCGACCAGGATCCGAACTCCCGATTTCCAGCACACGAGACCCACGCTCTACCGATTCGGCCACCATTGTTGTTGTTGAAGATTTCACATTTCTCGACTGCGCTAAAATAACACACTTGCTTGATTGAGTTTGGTTTATTGGAGGATTTCAAAACTCAGCAACGTCACATCTAGAGTCTTATTAAAACAGATACAGCCATACGCGGTGCCCGAATTGGTAGAGTGCAGGCTCCCCGTGCGGAAGGTAGGGAGTTCGAATCGCAATCGAGTCAATTCAATGCCATCCAAAATTGATATCGGTCACTACCTAGCCTGGCGGTCGGCATTACTAGGATAGGGCAAGGACTGGTGAGCCCAGTATCAGGATAATGTGACTGAGTGGGAAATCGGGTCATGGTGCCGCCGACCTGGTCTCATTTTGGGGAAGTACTATGAAGTTCGGACGAGTGTGTACTGTCACAAGTCTGTTCCCGTCGTGATGTTACCAGGACATAAAACCCCAACAATCAAACAAACAAAGCAGCAACATTAAAACAGATACCGACTTATGACTGTGCGCGGTCATGATGGGCGCTGAAAACAATACTGTCAATCGTCATGATGACGTCACCAAGGTTTAAAATCACATGCATTAATCCGGACACGATCAACATCTGCATAGGCACCCTTGTGTTCAGTCTGGGTGTAATTCAGTTTATAGAACCACAATACCCTTCGACCCACACTTCCTAGTACCTCTCTGTGAGAGATCACTAATGGCTCAAAAACCTGAATTCAAAAGGAGCAGCCATTCATTATTGAGATTCACGTTGCTCACGGAGCGCCACCCATCCAGATCACCGGGTTATGCGTATCCACACAGCAGCTGCTCCGCTTATTTATAGCATTTGGAAATTGATCGCGAACTGGCAATTAATTGGCCATGAGACGAACAGACAGACGCATGAGGCATAAATTGTGAGTTGAGATGCAGTCATTAACAGTGAACCAAATGTCGTAAGGATTTAACTTATTTTTTATTATTCAATAATTTATTTCAGTTGGATATTATAGTTTATATATATGTTGCATACACCATTATACAAGTATAAATAATATAATAAGGCGGGAAGATTCCATCTATTCCCCAGCCTCCTCAGGCGTTGGCTGGTTAAGTCTTTATATTCGTTCATCTACCGATGCAACCTCAGCTCTGCATGTGGCGCCACCTACCCCACCCATGCCTCAGCGACTGTTACGCTCACTCACTGTACAGCTGTATCTTTGGTGGTACCACTGGTACCATGACCTGATATCCCACTCAGTGACATTATCCTGATACTGTGCTAACCAGTCCTTGCCCTAACCTATTCATGCCGACCGGCAGGCTAGGTAGCGACAAGTATCAAGTCGATAAGTCATTGGTTTGACTCGGCTGGGATTCGAACTCCCGACCTTCCGCACGGGAAGCCTGCGCTCTCCCGATTCGGCGACCGCATCCGGTGATATGAACAGATAGTAGATGTGCCCCAATCACTAATCACAAGGCTGGCTGAAGACTAGATAAAAGATTCACCCGGTACTTGTATTCACCCGGTACTTGTAGTACACGTAGTCTAAATACGGGTGAAAATAGCTTTAGTATGGAACATGACCTAGAAACTGTGGCTCCAGTATCAAATGGCTACCCATAAAGGCACAGAGTTGGTGAAATGGGAGAGAATGCCAAAAGACAAGATGGTGGCCACAGAACGCCGTCGATTTCACTTTTAAATTGCATTAAACTAGATATTATATTATATTTTTCAACTTAAAGGTAGCGGGCTATCAATAAGACATATGTAAAGAATAAATGTTCCTTCTTAGATTGTGAAATAAGGCTCCCAATTCATTGACCCGTTTTTTCGACAGCTTTTACATAGGGTTGGTTTGCACCCCTACTGCAGCAGTACGGGGTGAATCTTGTATCTAGCTGAAGACATGCATGCTTAGTACTGTCCCTCACTGATTTATCATTAGTTGTCGATTTGTGGTTCTGTAGTCCAAATTTACTAGTCTGCATTTGAAAGCTATGGGTTTCGCATTAGTGTTTGTAGGATTTTGATGCATGCAGTGTGAGTTGAGCTAAAGAGCTTTGTATGAAGGTCACCTTCAGTGATTCCGAGTTTGAAAGTTCCATAGTCGAATGGTTTTGAGTTACTGTCATTTTTCGAGACAAGAATTTTGATAAATGATCATTATAATCTACCACATATTAGCTCGAAGTAACTTTGATTTAAAATGACTAACTTTGGAGACGTTTGAAGTGTAAACATATAAATTAATGTTTGACATGCTTGTCAAAATATTGACCCAATAAGGCTTTAGCAGTAACATGTTCGTTTAAATTGACATATTAAGCCCTTCAATGCAGCAACACAATGAGTGTGCACCATCACAAGTATGTACACATCCTGATATGATCTTAGATGTTGCCTTGACGTAAAACTCCAACAACCAACCAACCAACTAATCCAAGGGAATTAAGTAGGAGCATTTGAAACTATTTTCCCATTCTTAATAGGGTAGTGGTCTGCACTGACCTCTCAGTCAAGGAGCCGCATAAACAGGTAGGCATGGGTAGTGTGTTGATATCAGGGAACCTAGGTGGTGTAATGGTTAGCAAACTAGCCCGGAATGCAAAGAGATGTGGGTTCAAGTCCCGCTCTAGGCGCAATATTTCCCATTTCCATCACCCCCACGACAATAGCATATAGCCCATCACCTCCGGCGTGACGTCACAGAAGACGGTAACTCAACCCAGTAAGTTATATCGGTGGTATTTGTCATTCCAGGTGCATTACCACGAATAACCCATATGTATTCTCAATAATTTGCACGCTGGATTTATGGAATCTGAATAATTCACTAGATTACTGGCACCAGTAATCAGCCACCTAACGGCGGGCAGTACTGACATCTGGGAAGACTTACATACTTTAATACCCACCATAAATATCGTCTGCTTCAATGAAACTCATAACAGACGATATTTGTCAGATTAGAGCGCGAAAATATATAAAAAACAACAATATACTAAACAAGAGGCAAGGAGGTTTCAGAAAACTACACTCCACATCAAAAACAATAGCAAACCTAACAAGTGATGTGCTGGCATCATTGAACCAAAAGAAATTAGTTGGAGCAGCCTTCATCGACTTCAGCAAAGCCTTTGACACTGTAGACCACAGCATATTAATAAGAAAATTAAACAACATGGGCATTAAATCCAAATCAATAAACTGGATAAAATGCTACCTAAACAACAGGCAGCAAAAAACTAAAGTAAATGGTACACTCTCAGACCAACAAACTGTCACCTGTGGTGTACCCCAAGGATGAGTCCTGGGACCATTACTATTTATACTATACATAAACGACCTAGAAAAATGGCTGGAGACATAATGCCTCCAGCTATATGTGGATGACACTGTTGTATATGCAGAAGGAAGCACAGTAGAGGAGGTCGCAACCAAACTGAACAACCTCCTGCTAAAACTGGATGGCTGGTGTGAGTCCAATAAAATAACCATCAATGCAAATAAATCTAAAACTGTACTCTTCTCACATACAGCAATCACAGGAAGAAACCTACAATGCACACTAGGAAACCAAACACTGGAAAGTGTAAATCACTACAAATACCTAGGCCTAGAACTAGATAGCCAGCTAAACTACAATCTGTGTGTAACTAAAATCATGCAAAAAGTAAATCACAAACTATGGCTATTTGCTAAACTAAGAAACTATATGACACAAGATATGTCAAGAAAAATCTTCAAAGGCATGGTACTCCCCTACTTTGACTATGGGGATGTAATCTACATGGGTGCTAAAAAAGAGATACTTAAAAAATTGCAGATACTACAAAATAGGGCCCTGAAAATCTGCCTGAAAGTAGACAAACTACACCCCACTTATGACCTACACAAAAGAAATAAAGTAAAGCTGCTAGAAAACAGAAGGATAATCCACCTAAAAACATTAGCATATGGATATAGCCAAGACATTAAGCGTCTAACCCAACCACTAAGGGACACCAGAGCAAGCAAGGCACCACTACTAAAGCAGACCAGAAGCCAGATCAAAGCCCATGAAAGGAGCACACTGGAAATGGCCGCCAAGGCATGGAATGCGCAAACGGTGAAAGAAAGACAAATCCCTGACCTAAAAACATACAAAAAATATCTGTGCAAAATAAAAACTGGGAACCCCAACTGAACTGCACCCCAAGGGGCAGGTGATATGTCACGGCCCACCAACTGGACAGCCCAGGGCGGGATAACCGGAAATATAAAAGCCAGATAACATATCCAACAACAATATAAAACAAATCAAATTCAAACAAACATAACTCAACCACCTATTACGTACAGGCCTATGGACATGTAAATAAAATAGGCTAGTATAGAATTAAGTAGAAAAAAGCGGGAAACTCTTCCCAAGAAAACCCCAAAACACTAACATAGAACCCTAAGAAAACAACTAACATAGTAATAAGAATAGGACAACAATTCAATGCCAAGAGGGCCCAAAAAAAAAACTAACATAGGCTACTAAACGTACCAACAGATCTATCTGCTACTGAAATGCAGACAATCAAATAACTTATCAGCAGCTACTGCTTGGTAAGACAACACCAACACTACAGCTGGCCAGCATTGAAAACAAGCCTGGATACCCGGGCTTACATCCTATGGACAGTATAAATACAGCCTCAATAAAAAAAAAAAAAAAAAAAAAAAATGGGATGCACTATATTAGCTTTTAGTACGTTTCATCGCGGACAGACGATATTTAGATTACACAGACGACAACAATAGATTCTATTAGTAAAAGAATCAGAATCAGCGAACGGCAATGTACTCCGCGTATGGCCGTCATAAATCCAAACGCCATGCCTTTATGAATAAATATTGCTTGATGGTGTGTGGCACTACCCGCCCAGCGAGACAACATCCCGGTACAATATTCCCGCCAAAAGTGCAGACGCGAAGGGTGTCGTCTGGCGATAAAAAGCGTTTGCTTTGCATAGACGGAGGAGGAAATAATGGAGAGGGAGTGTGTCGGTCTGTCCGAATGTGTGCGTGTGCGTGTGCGTGTGCGTGTGCGTGTGCGTGTGCGTGTGCGTGTGCGTGTGCGTGTGCGTGTGCGTGTGCGTGTGCGTGTGCGTGTGCGTGTGCGTGTGCGTGTGCGTGTGCGTGTGCGTGTGCGTGTGCGTGTGCGTGTGCGTGTGCGTGTGCGTGTGCGTGTGCGTGTGCGTGTGCGTGTGCGTGTGCGTGTGCGTGTGCGTGTGCGTGTGCGTGTGCGCGTGTGCGCGTGTGCGCGTGTGCGCGTGTGCGCGTGTGCGCGTGTGCGCGTGTGCGCGTGTGCGCGTGTGCGCGTGAGCGTGTGGGCATGTGGGCGTGTGTGCGTGTGGGCGTGTGGGCGTGTGGGCGTGTGGGCGTGTGGGCGTGTGGGCGTGTGTGCCTGAGTGTGTGTGTGTCTGTGTGCATGTGTGTATGTGTGTGTGTACGTGTGTGCATGTGTGTGCGTGTGTGCATGTGTGAGTGTGTATGTGTGTGCATGTGCGCGCGTGAGTGTGCACGTGTGGGCATGTGTGCGTGTGTGCGTGTGCGCGTGTGCGCGTGTGTGCGTTTGTATGTCAGCGACAATGTAGCGGCGGCACGCACGGGGCTGGCACACACATTATGCACGCTGGCAGCCTCGTTCCAGGTGGAACAGCGCCCTCTACTGTCGTCTTCCCTAGTCCATCCCAGCGTGGGTGAGAGGTGCTGGGTGTGAGTGTGGGTGTGGGTGTGGGTGTGGGTGTGGGTGTGGGTGTGGGTGTGGGTGTGGGTGTGGGTGTGGGTGTGGGTGTGGGTGTGGGTGTGGGTGTGGGTGTGGGTGTGTATGGGTGTGTATGGGTGGGTGTGTGGTGTTGGTGCTGGTGTGGAGTGTATGTTGGTGTTTGTGTGGGTGTGGTGTGGTCTGGGTTTGGTTGTGTGTGTGGGGGGGTGGGCATTGGTGTTGGCGTGGGTGTTGGTGTTTGTGTGGAGTGGATGTTGGTGTTGGTGTTGGTATGTATGTTGGCGTGGTGTAGGCATGGGTGCTCGTGGGTGTGGGTGTTGGTGTGGGTGTTGGTGTGGGTGTTGGTGTGGGTGTGTATAAGTGTATGTGGGTGTTTTGTGTGTGTGGGTATTGGTGTGTGGGTGTCTGTGTTGGTGTGGGTGTCTGTGCGGGTGTGGGTGTTTATGTTGGTGTCGGTGTTCATGTTGGTGTGAGTGTGTGTGGGTGTTGGTGTTGGTATTGGTGTGTGTGGGTGTTGGTGTGTGTGGGTGCTGGTGGGTGCTGGTGTCGGTGTGGGAGGGTAGGATCTATTATTACTGCTGTGTAATAATAGTGCTATGTTATATTGGCATGCTAATATTACAGTTACTAATATTAATCTTATTATTACAATTTTTATTAATATGATTATAACTATTTTACTACTACTACTAATATTATCACGGTTACTATTATTAATCTGATTATTATTGATATGATTATTACTATTTTTACTACTATTACTGCTGTTGCAAATATTTTTATCTCTAATATTGTTATCCTTTTCATATTATTATTACAATTATTATTAATATTAGTATTATTGGCCTTATTATTACACCGTCTTGATATAACCTTAAATGTTACCAGGACGTAAAATTCCAACAAAGCAGCAAGCCTTGTTATTACTACTATTATCACAGTTATTAGTACTACAGGAGAAATAATAAAATACAACTGTTAAGTGCTGTCATTGGGTAAAGTCCATCACATGGCCAGCTGACCATGTTATATTGCCATCTTAATACCATGATTACTATTGTAGTAGTCTGCACTAAATTCGCAGACACTGAGCCACAGAAACCGATACACATGGATCGGGTGATTGCATCAGGTAGCCTAGATGGGCTAATGGTTAGGACGCTAGCCCTGGGATGCCAAGACGTGTGACTTCGAATCCTGCTCTTCGCACAATATTTCCCATTTGCAAAAACATCACGACGACACTATTATTAATCTTATCATAGCAATTATTATTAATATGATAATTGCTATTTAAATACTATTAATACTACTATTACCAGTACCATTATCTCTAGTATTGCTATTAATATTATTATACAGTTATTACTATTATTAATATTTTTGTATTATTAATATTATTATTACAATCAATATTACTACAGAACAAAGTCAAAGAACTGTTAACTTCAACCAGCGTAATTGTACTCCCACATCCACAATAACAGAGCAGACAGACTTGGCCAACTGTGAACACGCAGCAACATGGACACACATAACAATTCCAATAACTTACACCACTCTGTTTACTCTCATTACACATACAGCCACAAAATCAGGGGAAAACAGAACTATCCAATTGTGAACACACAGCAACATGGACACACCGAACAATTCCAATAACTTACACCACTCTGTTTACTCTCATTACACATACAGCGACAAAATCAGGGGAAAACAGAACTATCCAACTGTGAACACACAGCAACATGGACACACCGAACAATTCCAATAACTTACACCACTCTGTTTACTCTCATTACACATACAGCGACAAAATCAGGGGGAAACAGAACTATCCAACTGTGAACACGTGGCAACACTGACAAACTGAACAACAATTCCAGGAACTTACACCATCCTGCTAACTTTCACCGACATAATGCCAATTGCGCATGACTGGAATACCAGCGGCTAGACGGGGAACGGAGAATTGTTTTGTGGAATATATTTCTATCCGAGCCCCACCACCATCCAACAACCCCCCCCCTAACCAAAACATATGTATAATGTCCTGTTATTTATTCAAAGCGTAGTGATGTGAATAAAATGAATATCTAAGGTTAGTTGGTTGGTGTGCTTTATGTCCTGGCAACATATAAGGTCATATCAGGACGGGAACCAACTTGCGACAGTGTGCATTCATGGCGACTTTATAGTCCTGCGCCACTGGGAGACGAGGCTGCCAGCACCATGACCTGATATTCCACTCAGTCACATTATCGTGACACTGAGCCATCCATTCTTAGCCATATCCTAATAATGCCGACTGCTGGCTAGGAAGTGACAAGTGGCAATTTTAAAAGTCATTGGTTTGACTCGACCGGGAAGCGAACTTCCGATCTCCCGCACGCGAGGCCCGCGCTCTACCGATTCGGCCACCGCGCCCGGTGGGGTTACTTGGAAATAGAGGTGTGTGTAGGGGAAAGGTTCAAAGTAACATGCACTCACAGCGCTGCCCTACTGGGAGATCAGACTGCTGGCACCATGATCCAATTTCCCACACAGTCACATTATCCTGATATGGAGCTAACCAGTCCTTGCCCTATCTTAGTAATGCCGAGCACCAGGCTAGGTAGCGACAAGTATAAATCTGGTAAGTCATTGGTTTGACTCAAACAGACTTCAACCGTCGCAACCTTCTGCATGGGAAGCCTTTGCTCTACTGGTTAGGCCAATGCGTCAGGTTATGACTGGGAGCAGCTCACCACCAACAGCTCCACTAATTAAGCAGCTCTGGTTTTGTTTTTCTTTGGCCAGCCGCCAGGTGGCACCACCTGACGGGAGTCGGCCGGCAGCGCCACCCACGCAACTGTGAATATTTAATCGGGTCTTGGGTGTGTGTGTGTGTGTGTGTGGGGTGTGGGGGGGGGGGTCACGGGGGTCACGGCCGCTAGTTTCTGCGTTCCTGCGTTCCTGCGTACGGACCACATTAAATATGTGTAACCTATATGCACACCGGAAGTGCGTGCAAAAATTGATGTTGCCACTAGACGCTTAGCTTCAATCGGGCCGACTGGCCAGGCAAGCAGGCTGTTTGTTGACAACAGCAGATGACTATAGTGGTCTGAACTACAGAATAAATTCACCACATTATCATAGAGCCACTGGTTCCTGCATATGATCTGCATCAAATATGTGTCACCTATATCCACACCGGAAGTTGTGCGTGTAAAAACTGATATTGCCACTACATGCTTAGCTTTAACCGGGCTAACTGGCTGAGCAGGCTATTTGCTGACAACAGCAGACGACAATAGTGGTCTGAATTACAGAATAAACATGCCATATTATCATAGAACTGCTGGTTCCTGCGTACGGACCACATAAACTATGTGCCATCTGTAACCACACCATAAGTGGTGGGTGCACACACTGATGTTGCCACCACATGCTCAGCTACCAGACGCGATGGCCCAATTGGTAGAGCACAGGCTTCCTGTGGAGAAGATTGGGAGTTCGATTCCCAATTGAGTCAAACCAGTGACTTACAAAATTGATCCTTGTCGTTACCTAGCCTGGTGCTCATCATTACTAGGATAAGGCAAACTCAGTATCAGGATAATGTGACTGAGGGGGATATCGGGTCATGACGCTGGTGGCATGATCTCCCAATGGGACAACATTATGAACTCACCATGAGTGTGCACTGTCCGATGTCAGTACTCGTCCTGATATGACCATAGATGTTGCTAGGACGCCAAACAAACAATAACAGGGATGCATGTTGCTCAGTTCTGTAAAGCATATTTATTGGTGCTTTAACCAATGACCAATAGCTATAATCAGCAAGTACATTGTGATATTTTCAGGGATGAGTCGTTGGATTAAACCCATGCTTCTATGGTTTTACCCACATGGTGTAATTGCTATTTGATGTAATATTGTAATAATTAGTGATAATACGTGGACTAAATTCTGGATGGTCAGGAATCCCTCCCTCCTCTTATCCTTTAATATCGGAATATTGTGCAGACCTCGTAAAAAGACATGTACAAACTAAGTTTTTATATTTTTTTTAAATTTCTATTTTTTTTTTTTGAGGCTGTATTTATACTGTCTATAGCATATAAGCCCGGGTACAAAGGGTTGTTTTCAGTGCTGGCCAGTTGTAGTGTTGGTGTTATCTTACCACACAGTAGCTGCTGATAAGGTATTTGATTGCCTGCATTTCAGTAGCAGATAGATAATTGGTTGGTATGGTTAGTAGCCTATGTTAGTTTTTTTTATATATTTTCTTGGCATATATGTATTATTTTATATTGTTCTACTCTTATTACTAGACTAGCCTACTCCTATTTACATATCATAGGCTTGTACATAGCTGTGTGGTGTGTTATCTGGCTACTTTTGGCATGGTTACCTTCCATTGGCCATCCCGCTGGGGGTGGGCCGTGACATATCACATGCACCTTTGCAATGCAGCTTAGTGGGGGGTTTCCTAGCCTTATTTTGCACAGATATTTTTTGTAAGTTTTTAGGTCAGAAATTTGTCGTTCCTTTACCTAAGAAATACCAACTCCAGCAAGACTGCACAAAATGCAGCACATTCCACTTCCCCATCACCATGTACAAGCCAAATGTGATCACTCCAACGGCTGGAAGACCAGTGGCTCGGCGCTGACACAATTCAGAGGAATACAATATTTACCAATCCCCCCCCCCCCCCCCCCCCCCAATAAAAAAACAAAAAACAACACGAGGCATTTCCCTGGTGGTAGCTGCCGTGTCTGGTCGTGGTGTTTTGATTCGGGCACTACTGTTCCGAAAGCAAAATGGCAGATTGCATGCCATTTCTCTCCGTCTTCTAAAGGCCTCCAATACACGATGTGCAGTGGCGTATCTACAGAAAATAGCGGCTATGGAAAGCACTGAAACCGCACCCCTGTCCAAACATCTGATTTTCAATAGCTTTGATGGAAACTGCTGTGTGGCGCCCCCCCCCCCCCCCCCCCCCCCCCCCCCACACCGCCACTTCAAGTGCCACCCAGGGCACGTGCCATACCTGTCATGCCCTAAATACGCCACTGTACATGCGATATCGTGTCTTGAGTATTGCTTATCACTGCTCACAACTGCTTTGAAACTGAATGTCCATCAGCCTCCATTCATATATACCCTTAGATGTTGCTAAGGATGGAAACTCTCAATAAACCAAGCCAATCCGCATTAAACCGTTAACATGTATGAGAGTTTAGCCTCCAACAACAACGAAAACAACAGCAAAACCAGGAAATCTGACATCAGGTGAATTTGTCAGCGCTAAGCATTTAAGGAGATATGACAATCTCTAATAAGAGCAGCGTAGTGTAATATGTTTTCCGCTCACCTCCACCATGAAATAGCGCATGCGCAGTTCAGTCTGTCACCAGCATCGACCGCATCTTTTGCACACAACACACGTTAAAAGCAGCTGCGATTTGAGGTATATATACCTCAAACAAAGCATCACCATGGGAGGTGTGACGTTGGTTTATTGAGTACAATCAATTACACCGCCGGTACAAGTCTGGTGCAGTCCGCAATTGCTGGTTTCACTAAATGAACACCAATAGGTTAACCACTAGTGCTTGCTTACTTTTCCCAACTCAGTTGGATGAACCGTTGGTGCCAGTACACTTGTATATTTGATGAACTAACTAGAGAATGATTATATCGATGGATGTTCATATAGATTTTATTTATGGGGCTGTCACACTACGACGTTTCTGCCGGCGTGCTGGCAACGCGGAAAATATTTTCAACCCGTCGAGAAACGTCAAACTTTTCGGCGTTTCAGGGGGTAGTTGGACGGGCGGCAGCGTGTTAGTAGCGTGGTAATAGCGTGTTATTAGCGCGCCGTCAACGGGTATCGACGTTGCGGGGCGGGAAAAGGCCTCCTCCCTCCCTCCCTGTGTCTCTGTGTGTGTCTCTGTGTCTGTATGTGTGTCTCTGTGTCTATGTGTGTGTCTGTGTGTGTGTCTCTGTGTGTGTCTCTGTGTCTGTGTGTGTGTCTCTGTGTCTATGTGTGTGTCTCTGTGTGTGTGTCTCTGTGTCTGTGTGTCTCTGTCTGTGTGTGTGTCTCTGTGTCTGTGTCTCTGCATATCTGTGTCTGTGTCTGTGTCTCTGCATGTGTCTCTTTGTCTCTGTGTCTGTGTGTGTCTCTGTACGTGTATCTGTGTCTCTGTGTCTCTGTGTCTGTGTGTGTCTCTGTGTGCGTATCTGTGTCTGTGTGTGTGGCTCTGTGTCTCTGCGTGTGTCTCTTTGTCTCTGTGTGTGTCTGTGTGTGTATGTGTGTGTCTCTGTATGTGTCTCTGTTTCTCTGTGTCTGTGTGTGTGTCTGTGTGTGTATCTGTGTCTGTGTGTGTCTGTGTCTCTGTGTGTGTCTCTGTGTGTCTCTGTATCTGTGTGTCTCTGTGTGTGTCTCTGTGTGTGTGTGTGTGTGTCTCTGTGACTGTGTGTGTGTCTCTGTGTCTGTGTTTGTGTCTCTGTGTCTGTGTGTGTGTCTCTGTGTCTATGTGTGTGTCTGTGTGTGTCTCTGTGTGTGTGTCTCTGTGTGTGTATGTGTGTCTGTGTGTGGGAGGGAGGGGAGTGAGAGAGGGAGAGAGAGAGGGAGGGAGGGAGAGAGGGAGGGAGGGAGGGAGGGAGAGTGTCTGTGTGTGTCTCTTTCTCAGAGACACACACACGCAGAGACACAGACACACACAGAGACACATAGAGACACACACACAGAGACACATACACACACAGACACACACACACAGAGACACACACACAGACACAGAGACAGACACACACTGAGACAGACACAGAAACACAGAGACACACACACATACACAGAGACACACACAGAGACACAGAGACAGAAACACAGACACAGAGACACACACAGACACACACACAGACACAGAGACACACACACTGATACACAGAGACAGAAACACAGAGACACACACAGACACAGAGACACACACACAGACACACACACACTGAGACAGAGACAGAAACAGAAACACAGAGACACAGAGACACACACAGACACAGAGACACACACACAGACACACAGACACACACACAGACACACACAGATACAGAGACACATAACACACACACATACACAGCGACACACACACTGAGACACAGAGACAGAAACACAGAGACACAGAGACACACACAGACACAGAGACACACACACAGACACAGAGACACACACACACTGAGACAGAGACAGAAACACAGAGACACACACAGACACAGAGACACAGACACAGATACACACACACAGCCACAGAGACACACACACACATACAGACACAGAACACATACACAGACACAGAGACACACACACTGAGACACAGATGCAGAAACACAGAGACACAGACACAGACACACACAGACATAAAGACACACACACAAACACAGAGACACACACAAACACACAGAGACATACACATAGACACACTCATGGAGACACACACGGATACACACACAGAGACACACACAGAGACACAGAGACACACCCCACAGACACACACAGCAACGTGCGAGCAACGTTCCTCCAACGCGCTGGTAACGTGTGTCGACGTCCTGCAAACGCGCCCGTCGCGCTGATAACGCGTGTCGACGTCCTGCCAACGCGCCGGTAACGCGAGATCCGACACGTTGGCGCGCGTCGGCGCACGTCGAAAGTTTTGTGCAAGCACAAAACGATCGGCGCGACCCGACGCGCGCCGACGTGTTCATTCACACGTTGCTATCCCTCAACGTGTACCGACGCGCCGGTAACGCACCGGTAACGTGCCGGACGTGTTCCGACTTTTCGACCAAAAAAGCAACACGTCGACGCGCGTTGGTGGGAAACGTCGTAGTGTGACAGCCCCATTAGACGCAGGGGACAATAGTAATAAAACCGATATAAAGCATAGTCATGCTTTCCTCTCAGTTAAGGGGCTGTCACATTAGGGTTTTTTGCGAGAGCGTATGGCGGTGTAGGCGCGTTACGTCATATATGTCGGCATACGCCATATACGCTACTCATACGCTACGCATACGCTACTCATACGCTACTCATACGCCGCCAGGTGATGGCTTATGTGAAGCGTATGAGGCATACGCCGCCATACGCTTTCATAAATCCGTCCGTCCAAATTTTTTTGTGCATGCTCAAAAAATCTCGACCTATGAGGGCGTATGGCCCATACTGTCAAAAAATGTCACAGCACGCTCCCATACGCTCCTCATACGCTCCTCGTATGCTCCTCGTAGGTTCCACATACTCTCAAAACCACCCGAAAGGTCACAAAATGTCATCATAGGCCGGCACGCGCAGGACCTACGTAGGTTTTCAATACGCTGCCGCCATACGCCGTAATGTGACAGGGCCTTTAGATAAAATCGTTACTATCAATGCAAGTGTAATATTTCAAACTAATAATTTCTAAATTATATCAAATGAAATGCTTTTGTGGGGTGAAGGAGTTGCTTGACCACATGACTGCAGACTGTTGTTCATGCTGTACGGAAGTCAAGGGCACAGGAACACATGCTGCACAGGAAGACATGCTGCACAGGAGCAAATGCTGCCCATGAGCACATGCCGTACAAGAGCACATGCTGCACAGGAACACTTGATGTACAGGAACACATGCTGCACAGGAACACATGCTGTACACAGCTGGCACAGGAGCACATGCTGTACAGGAGCACATGCTGTACAGGAACACGTGCTGTACACAGCTGGCATAGGAGCACATGCTGCGCAAGAGCACATACTGTACAAGTACACATGCTGCACAAGAGCAGATGCTGTAGAGGAACATATGCTGTACAGGAACATATGCTGTACAGAGCTGGCACAAGAGAACATGCTGTATAAGAACACATGCTGTATAAGAGTACATGCTGCATAAGAGCACATGATGTATATAATAACACATGCTGTACACATCTGGCACAGGAGCACATACTGCAAAAGAGCACATGTGGTACAGGAACACATGCTGTACAGGGACACATAATGTACAGGAATACATGATGTACAGGAACACATGCTGTACACAACTGATACAGGAACACATGCTGTATAACAGCACATTCTGTATAAGAACAGATGATGTACACAGCTGGCACAGGAGCACATGCTGCATATGAGTAAATGCTGTATAAAAGCACATGCTGTATAAGAACAGATGCTGCACACAGCTGGCACATTCTGTATAAGAAGACATGCTGTACACATCTGGCACAAGAACACATGCTGTATAAGAGCAAAATGCAGTATAAGAGCACATGCTGTATAAGAACAGATGCTGTACACAGCTGGCACAGGAGCACATGCTGTATAAGAGCACATTCTGTATAAGGAGACATGCTGTACACAGCTGGCACAGGAGCACATGCTGAATAAGAGCAAATGCGGTATAAGAGTACATGCTGTATAAGAACACATGCTGTACACAGCTGGCACAGGAGCACATGCTGCACAGGAGCACATGCTGCACAGGAACACATGCTGTACAGGAACACACGCTGTACACAGCTGGCCCAGGAGCACATGCTGTACAGGAGCACATGCTCTACACAGCTGGTACAGGGGCACATGCTGTACAGGAACACACACTGTACAGGAACACAAGCTGGACACAGCTGGCTCAGGAGCACATGCTGTACCAGAGAACATGCTGTACAGGAACACATGCTGTACATAGCTGGCACAGGAACACATGCTGCACAAGAGCACATGCTGTACAGGAACACATGTTGTAAAGGAACACAAGCAGTACACAGCTGGCCCAGGAGCACATGCTGTACAGGAGAACATGCTGTACAGGAACACATGCTGTACACAGCTGGCACAGGAACACATGTTGCACAAGAGTACATGCTGTACAGGAACACATTCTGTACAGGAACACATGATGTACAGGAACACATAACGTACAGGGAGACATGCTGTACACAGCTGGCACAGGAGCACATACTGTACAGGAACACATCCTGTACACATGCTGTACAGGAACACATGCTGTACACATCTGGCACAGGAGCACATGCTGTGCAGGAACACATGCTGTACAGGAACAGATGCTGTACACAGCTGGCACAGGAGCACATGCTGTTCAGGAACACATGCTGTACAGGAACACATGCTGTACACATCTGGCACAGGAGCACATGCTGTACAGGAACACATGCTGTACAGGAACACATGCTGTACACATCTGGCATAGGAGCGCATGCTGTACAGCAACACATGTTTTAGGTAGGTCAGGCTTCACCGGACACCATGTATCAGCAGCTCTCACCTCAAAGTAACCCACTTCCGGTCTGGTGCTTATAAAACCGGAAGCGATGGCCCGCCCGAATGGGCATCTCGTTACATTTCGGTTGCCTGCACTTCGCGTTCGGCATGATTTCAGCGGTCACGTGATTTCGCACAGGAAACGCACCATTTGATTGATGGTGCGTTGGTGGCTTTGATGGCCTGACAAACCGTCCTGACCTACATTCCGCGCGCACTACTTTTTCTCCTCCTCGGTGGGCGCCGATCGGTTGGAGAATATGAATCTTTAATGGGATCACAACTCTCAGAAAGGTGCATTGCATGTTGGATGACGGTGTAGTGCAGTGGGTTGCAGATCACTCAGCGTCTCAGTTCTTCTCAATGGACGGCTGGAGGGTGGTACTGTCCTGCATACCCAGATGCATGGTCGGAGGAAGGGTTGACTGAGGTGGGGTTTGCAGTCCAGTGGTGTACCTAGGTTATGGCAGGTATGGCACGTGCTCTGGGTGGCACTTGAAGTGTGGGGGGGGGGGGGTACTAGTCCAGCGGTTAAGGCCAACATATCGGCAGCATCGTTCACTTTTTCAGGAAAGCACCACATTTTGAACAGCTGTAGGATGGACCCATATGATTATTTTTTTAGATGGACCCCAAAAATCAGAGCCCCCTGGTGGCCGCTATCTTGAATTCCAAGATGGCTGCCCAGCTGTACCTATTTGTCTCTATATCTCCCATATTATAGTAGATACAAACATAATTTCAAAGGCTACCCCAATGTTTTCTGTGTCATGGAATCCAATGGCAACATTTACAGAAGTGGTTGGTGGCTGCCATCTTGGATTCCAAAGTGGCCGCCCGTTTACACCTATTTTTCTCTCTATCTCCCGTACTATATAGTAGATACAAACACAATTTCAAAGGCTATACCTATGTTTTCTGGGTCTAGGAATCCAATGGAATCATTTACAGAAGTGATCGGTGGATATACTGAGCATTGTTATCGTTATCGTTATCGTCATCGTCATCATCATCACCATCACCCCACACTCACCACCACCACAACCACCATCATCATCACCATCGGCAACACCAACACCATTACCATCACCACCATCACCACCATCACCGCCACCATCACCACCACCATCACTGAAAACTCCCCGAAAACAAAAACAACACAGCCATACTTAAGACCTGGCTGTATTCAGAAAGCATCAAGACTGAAGCAGCGAAGATAACAAAACTTTAAAAAGAACTCACTAAAAAGAAGAACAACAAAAAACACACCACTAACTCGTATACAGAAAACAAACTGGACTAAACAATAACGAACAATACATGGATGGAGAACTCCCCATCCCGCCCCCCCCCCCCCCCCCCCCCCCCCGCCCACCCCCCCCCCCCCCCCCCCCCCCCCCCCAGCTCCAATGAACACCGTGCTGTTAAGAAATAATGATGACGATGCTTTGTGGGAAGGGAGCGCCATTGTTATCGAAATGGAACAAAAATATCCCCTTTCACCAGTTTGTCATTGAATGATGATATAATATTTTAGGCGGAATTTGTCAGAGCATGCGACAACTTATGGACTATTTTTTTTTTTTTTTTTTTTTAATATTCTTTTTTAAATTGAGGCTGTATTTATACTGTTCATAACATATAAGCCTGGGTACCCAGGCTTGTTTTCAATGCTGGCCAGTTGTAGTGTTGGTGTTATCTTACCACACAGTAGCTGCTGATAAGTAATTTGATTGCCTGCATTTCAGAAGCAGATAGATAGTTGGTTGGTATGGTTAGTAGCCTATGTTAGTTTAAAAAAAAACTTTGTTGGCATATATGTATTTTTTAAATTTTGTTCTACTCTTATTACTAGACTAGCCTACTCCTATTTACATATCACAGGCTATTATGCATGCAAAGTGTTTCCCCCCACCCCCTACTGTAGTTCATTCACTTTGATGGATCTATCGATATCTATCTAACATGGACCTTTTCTTACGAAATAGTTACTTATTAAATGCATACAGTTATGTGGATTTACCAATGTGCTATACCTGTTCATGTATTATACCTGTGTATGTGTTATACTTGTGCATGTATTATACTTGTGCATGTTTTCAGTTTGTCCAATAACGCTATTATCCTTTGTCAGTATCAGGGCCATATTAATCCATGGCCGGGCCCCGAGGTTTCTAGGGACTTGGGGCTCTCTTACAGTACTTCAATCTGGTAACAGTACCTCAGCAAAAAATTGTAAAAAATGACGGGCTCTTATTTCCTGTGGGTGGCCGAGGCTTCAGCCTTGTTAGCCTTATGGATAATGCAACCTTGCTCAGTATCACACACTGTAAATCCCCTGTCACACCTCGGCGGATTGAGGAAATGGATTGAGCCGGATAACAATATTCTAGTCCGGTGTGATTCGGATGTGAAATGTATCGATTATGTAACGGACGGTAATGGAGGGTAACGGATGGGTAACTGATGGTAACGGACGGTAACGGTTGATAATGTATCTGACGATTAACGGACAATTCAGTATACAAAAAGAACTATAACGAACGGCAACAGACGTGTAATGGATATGTAACGGACGGTAACGGACAATAACGGACGCGGACGGACGGGAACGGACGGGTAATGGAAGGGGAACGGACGGGTGATGGACGGGGAACGGACAGGGGAATGGGCGAGAATGGACGTCGACAGACGGGAATGGACGGGGACGGACGGGTAACGGACGGGGAATGGACGGAAATGGATAATAACCATATATGTCAGTCCGGCACAATCCGTTACAAGTTTTGTGTAAGCTCAAAACTTGTAACGGATCGGGCCGGATATCAACGGATATCAACAGATATGCAACAGACACAAACCAGACTTTGCCGGATATCAAGCGACTTCGTTCAGTTTCTTTCCATTTCCCCAATCCGGCGAGATGTGACAGAGCCTTTAGGTACAGACGGGGTGGCCGAATGAGCTGAGCGCCCGCCTCCCGCTTTGGTAGGTCTTGGGATTCAAATCCGTGGGTTCGAACCCTGGTTGAGTCAAACCAATGACTTAAAAATTGATGTGTGTCGCTACCTAGCCTGGTGTTCGGCATAACTAGGATAGGGAAAGGAGCAGTGGAATGAGGAAGACTAATTGTCTGCACTTGAAATGTCCCCTGCTTAAGGCTGCATAGTCCGATAAAGCATCAATTTGTCAAAACCAGAACACTCACCCGGATTTGATTCTATATAGCTAACTTAGATATTGATGCAGTTATTAAGCATTTATTACTACATAGAAGGTAACACTAAGACAAGGTAATAGAACCTGTTGCTACTGAATGAAACCTATGGTATCAGTTTTAGCATGCTTGCCAAAAATTAATTTCGCATGTTTGCACTTCACATATCTCAAAAGTTAGCTATTAAAAAAAAGTTGCTTTAAACTAAAATTATGTCGATTATAACAATCAATTTATTATATTCGTCTCAGAAAAATCCTATTAACTCAAAACCATCGGAGTATGCAACTTTATTCAACTAATAAGCCCCCAAAAAGGTGCCTATTTGCTCCTTTTGCTTGGACTGCGTGTAGTGAGACGTTGCCTTTCGAGCGGTCTGGGCAGCATACATGCACACAAGTAGTACATCGGGTTGTCTCGGGCCAAACTGAAGCTGGTTTACCGATTTGTCCAGTGTAATTAAAAAAACACCAAAACCTTTTCTGCATAGTATGCACAGTAGGATACTACTCACAATTTTAGTTTTTTTCTTTTACCACAGCCATCAGAGGGTGGTAGGATGGTGGAGATTCTCTATGAGACCCTTTCTACAGAGTACGCTGCACAGTGAGCTACTCCCCGGGACATTCTTTTTCGCGGCCATCAGAGGGCAGATTGATGGTGGAAATCGTCTATTAAATGCAATGGTTGATCTTTGGGATTCTGACCAGCCAGAAAGATTAGATTCTATCTGCACCTGCATGAACGTAACGTGATATGGCCGGAAGACCAGTGCCTCGGCGCTGAAAAAATACCTTTATTGTCAGTTACAAAAAAAAACCCACCCCAAGCCCCCAACGTATATAATATATATTTCTTTATTTGTTTGTAAAACAGTTTATTCATCAGAACATATATTTCTTTTCAGCGCCGAGGCACTGGTGTTCCGGCTATTTAGATGACATTGTAGATAGGTAGCTGAGTTATATGATATATACTACTCACATAATGAGCTACACACTAACACAGCCCAATATGTATATATATATATAACAGTTAATGATATATATTTCAGTAATGATATATAGGTTTCTTAATAGTTGAAGGAAAGGTGCCTCCACTGTAGCTATTAGAAGGCTTCCCCGCAGAGGGACCAGAGTTGTCTCCATCTCTAAATTTGCTTCCATTAATTACCATTGCTTACTATGGGTAGATACTTGGTAGGTTCCCCTTCCTTTCCAAGGTGACTGGCCACTTACTCATCTTTGTCAGAGTGTGCCCTGATGAGCCACATCATCTTGCTGTTACACCTTCAAAGCTATTGATCTTCTAACTCATCTGCTGCTCCAGTCTTCATGCACTTGAAGGGGTGACATCCCCTGACCACACCAACAAAGTTGATGTGCACCGCACTTAGTTTAGGCCGACAATTGAGTCGGTATGGCCGCTGGTGTGCACTACCAACTTCTGGTCTTCCCATAAATGGGACTAGCCGCATGGCTGCGGGGGTTTTAAATCAGAGTTTACCTTCTCCTAGATGAGCAGTCAGCCAAGATTGACGAGCCCCACCTGCCCGAAGCATCTGGTTTTGAGGCGCCAGAGATCCGCCTTTGCCCCTTCTCCCGTGAGTAGAAACAGTTTCGCCTCGTGAAGGCCGGGAGTTGGACTTGGTTATCAGAGGCTATTTGATACGCATGCCATGAGAAAGTACTTTATAGGTAGTGAGAGCTTATCCTCACTATCACTTCCGGCAATAATAACCTTGAAACCTTGAAACAGACAAAGAAACTTATTTATTTTGGCCACATCATTCGTCAGAGTTCAATATACCGTACATTGTTGGAAGGGAAGGTGAATGGCAGCAGAGGGAGAGGGAGACCAAGAACATCATGGTTTACAAATATTTCACAGTGGACAGGCTTGAATTATTCACAGTCTATCAGAACAGCACACCATCGGGACAAGTGGAGAACCATTGCATCCAACCCTCGACTAGAGGACGGAACTATTGATTGATTGAATGATATATACGCGACGCAGTTAAATAACTCAAACTAAACTTAATCGCTCAGAGTAAATGTTGAAAATAGGTGGTTATTAATATTGTATCCAAATCATGCATGACCTTATGAATATGAACACCGTCCTGATATGACCTTGGATGTTGCTAGGACGTAAAACAACAAATAACAACAACATGTATATGATCATCACAATTAGGATGAAATGGGAAACTGAACAAAATATCCCACGTGGAGTGCACAGTGAAAGATGAGACTTCGTTTTGTTTTGTTTTTAAAATCTTAGTTTTTTGACAATCGCAAAGAAAAGTCATTATAATGGAAAGGCTCAAATGGAGACCTAGTTCACAATTTTAAGCCAACACTTATATCTTTAATAGTGACCTTAAAACAGCTTGTGTGCCCTTTGGTGTGTACTTCGGATGACCTCAATCTAGCATATTTCTTCTGTATGCAGCCTTTAATCTAAATCTGGCCTTTAATATGGCCTTCAGTGCGAGCTTCAGCCTTTAATATCGCCTTTAGGATCGGCTTTATTGTGTCTGACCTTTAATATGTGCCTTACCATGGCCTTTAATGCGTACTTCATTATGCGTTTTAGCTATATTCTGTGTGGCATTCTCTTTGTGCCTTTTGTCTGGCCTTTCGGCGACAATTATTAGTGGACTTTTAGTGTGGAAGATCTGACAAAAAATGAGAGAGAGAACTGAAGACAGGCCTCTTGATCCCCTAACCCCCTCCCCAAGCCGACACCCGTCCCCTAATGAAACGCCCCCTACTGCAGCGGGCCGGTGTGTGGGAGGGACGCCGCACGATGGAATCAAGGGTACCAGGGCGCCCTCACCTATATAACGGGGGTAATCAGAACTAATCCTATTCTGTTCTAATTAGTCACTGCCTACTTCTACAAAGCAGATTAGGCTCTGCTCACAATCAGATTACCACCTCGGCCGCCAGGTGGCTGACGAATCCATAATCACAGGAAGAATGGATGCCTTAACACTGGAAACTTTGCTTTTCTAAGTTTATTATCCGCCACCCAGAATATCCCCTAAAAGAAATCTCCTTCCCCTTCTCCTCCTTCTCCGCCTTCTCTCCCTTCTCCATTACGTTCTCCTCTTTCTCCTCCTACTTCTCCTAGTCATCCATCTCCTCCTCCTTCTCCTCCTTCTCCTCCTCCTGCTCATTCTCCTCCTCCTACTCCTTCTCCTCCTCCTCATACTCATCCTCCTTCTTCTTCTTCTTCTCCCCCTTTTTCTCCATCTTCTTCTTCTTCTCCTCAAACATAACACGCAGTTCCTTCCAATTAATTAGAACCCCAGTTTTATCAAACTAATCAGATCGTCACATTTGGTTAAGCTGTACCTTACAGTGTAACCTTTGATGCAATTCCAATGCTGATATCGCAATTAAAGGCACTAGGTATCGACTAATTAGGACGGTGAGTTCTATCTGCTACACCTGGCAACAAAATTAATGAATTCAATTTATATACTGATTTCATCAATATTTCTTAAAGGCATAATTGATTTGTACTTGATTATCAAGCTAACTGAGATATTCATCCGTCTGAACTGACTTCCAAGAAGACAATACAGAGAACCACAAACCCGACACGTAAAGAAAAACCCGCCCAGTCGTACATCTGCACTTCCGAGCACTCTCACAAGACATGCTTATTTAATGTTGTTGTTGTTCATTATTTGATTCTGCAGGGGAAATCTCAATCGCATATGATTGATTTCCCTCATTGCACTGCTCCTTGCCCTATCTTAATAACGCCGAACACTAGGCTTAGATAGTGAAAAGTATGAATTTTAAAGTCATTGGCTTGACTCGACTAGGGTTTGAAAAACCAGGCGTTCGAATCCCACGACCTACCAAAACGGGAGGCGGGCACTCTACTAATATGGGCCATCTCATGTGGCAAAAATGCAGAGGTTTAATGAGGAGCCCAATAGTAACAAGTAACACTTCATTAATGTAACACTTCATTAATGACTGTGTTTAATTCCTACAATAACCCCACACATGGCATACAGACTACAGACAGCATGTGTTGTTATTATTATTATTGTCAGACTGATTCAGACTGATTCAGACACCACCCCCCCAAAAAAGCTTGTTTTATTTAACGACTCCTCTAGAGCGCATTGATTTTTATCATCAGCTATTGGATGTGAAACACCTCATCATTCTGACATATTTCTTTGGAGGAAACCCACTGCAGCCACATAGGCTACTCTTTCCAATAAGCAGCAAGGGGTCTTTTATTTGCACTTTCCCGTGCCCACACCTGCACCCGCACCTGCACCCACACACCACATCCTTTGATGAACTAGTTGTGGACCACTGGTTGGAAAGAAAAATAGCCCAAACTGCAAATGTGTCTGCTGAGCAGGATCGATCAGATGACCAACACAGTCACAGGTGGACACTCTACCCTCTGAGCAATGTCCCGCTCCGGTTCAGACAAACTGTGCTATATGTCACTACAGAACACTTATCGTTATATATTATAGTTAAATTTTTATTTTTTTTGGTGACAAGTTTTTTATTCTGCCCATAACGTATAAGCTCCCGTGAGGGTGCTTGTTTTCAACACTGGACAGCTGTGATACTGGATTGGTCTGGTCCCGCACTCAAGAGTCTTTACCTGATCTTTCTCGGGCCAACCTTTGCGGTTTTGGGTGTTAGTAGTTTCTATATTAGTTTTTGCG
The DNA here is from genome assembly GCA_030323885.1 of Branchipolynoe longqiensis. Classification (NCBI taxonomy): domain Eukaryota; kingdom Metazoa; phylum Annelida; class Polychaeta; order Phyllodocida; family Polynoidae; genus Branchipolynoe; species Branchipolynoe longqiensis. The sequence continues at coordinate 187,124,759 of CM059186.1, read as the reverse complement.
CATTAGAAGGAATAGATAAATTGTTGCGGTAGATTCAAGAAGATGTTGCAGCACCTTTATATAAGCCACAGGCCCGCTTTTCATTTATTCAGCAAGACGTGGGCTGTCACTAATATAAGGCCGACGTTCCAAAAGGAGGACGTGTCACTGCCTAGAGGCACTACCCCCTGTATCTAGATATGCAGCCGCATGGCTTGCACGGCTCCCACACGTCCCTACATGTTGGTGAGTGGTGTAACGGGGCAGTGAGGGCACAGTGTGTGGGGCCTGTAAAGAAGACACATGTGGACACGGCGAGTGGAGATTCAAGACTGCTTTATTCTTAGCTCATACACGGCCTAGTTACACCGACCCGGCTATACACACCGGGTTAGCACACCCCTGCAGCCGCGACACGGTTCACATATATTACATCTCCCTTTTTTTCTTTTTCAACAAGAACATATTCACATTTTGACATCGGTCATGATTGATCACTTAAGTCTAGCAATAGTCAGATTACATACATGTATCAAATACAAGAAACATACGATATATTTGGTATCTTAATTCGTTATGACCATACGTCTACCTTCACCAGGTCTTCTCTTATGTGTATACTGTTTATTATCAGTCTAATTCTAACAATTCGTTTTCACTCTGCCTCTGAAACAGAACGGTAATTCATTCTTATTACTAACAATGGTTGTTTCATATGTTATCTGGGTTATGTTACACGCGTATTCATTTTGTCAGACCCTCAGACGCACGTGGTATTACGTTGCCCAGTCGGGCGTGTCCGTGCAGGTGTCTAATTGTTTTTGTGTTCGACTGTCTGGTTTTACTGCTGCGGCCTAATTGTTGTTTGTCTGGTACGTGCCACAGGCTCACAGCTCTGGCTTGTGAATTACCCGCCCGAATCGGGTCACGTAATTGCTAGTCGGCGTCTTCTTGCTCTGGCTTGCTTTTGCCCTAGTCGTTGTGTCTGTTTTGCCTTCTGTTTATTTATGTTCATTTGGTATTTTGAATATATGTTTGCGATTTCGTTTTAGTCTGTGTCCTTGCGTGTTAATTATTTCCTAGTCTCGTGGCCCCGGATTATTTACTTTTGTAATCCTTCCATTGGCCCATTTCCCCTCATACGTTATGTATTTGATCAAATCATTTTCATGTAATAACATGTGGTCTTTACCTGCATGTTTATTATAGTATTTTTTCTGTTGTTGTTGTATTTTATTTCTTTCGGTTATTTTTGACTTTGGAATGGATGGTTGCAAATGATTTTCTGTCATGGGTATTTTGGAACGTAGTCTGCGATTCATTAACAGTTGCGCTGGTGATGCATTTATGGTCACTAACGGAGTATTACGGTAATTCAATAACGCTAGGTTATAATTTATATTCATTATGTGTGCCTTTTTAAAATTAATTTTGTTACTGTTTGTACGTACCGTTCCTCCTGTCCATTGCTTTGTGGGTAATGTGGACTTGATTTTATGTGTCTGAAACCATATTCATTTGCAAACATTGTGAATTCAAGACTAGCAAATTGCGGACCATTGTCCGACACGAGGGTCTCTGGTATTCCATGTACACCGAATATTTCTGTTAGTGAATTAATTACATCTTTACTGGTTGTATTTTTTAATTCTCGTACCTCTGGAAACTTTGAGAAATAATCGATGACTAACAAGTATGTTACATTCTCAATTTGAAATAGGTCAGTTCCTATTTTTAGAAAGGGACTATTGGGCACTTCATGCGAGATTAATGGTTCTGCATGTTGAAGATTACGGTGCTGTTGGCATGTCGCACATCTACTTATCATATCTTCTAGTTGTTGACCCATGCCAGGCCAGAAAACATTGTCTCGGGCCAGTTGTTTGCATTTAATTATTCCCATGTGTGATTCATGTAATAGTTGTAATACCTCTCGATGTAGACTTTTCGGTATGATAATTTGATTTGCTCTCAACAAAATGCTATCTTCGATAGTTATCTCGTCTCTAAATGTAAAAAAGGGTTTTACATCGGGTGGTAGATTTTTGTTGTTTGTGGGCCACTCAGTTTCAACTAACCCTCTGATTTGTTGCATCGTGTCGTCTACCAGCATGTCGTTTTTTACGCGTTGTAACATGTTGGGTGCCATGTCGATACTAGCTACGGAAAAAGCTGTTGTCGAACAGGTCATTTGGCGCGGTGTTAGTGGAGTGTGCCCTGGAGAGTGCATCTGCAAAATACATGTTACAGCCGTTTATATGTACAACATTTATATTGTAGTTTTGCAGACGCATGCGCATCCTCTGCATACATGCAGATAACATGTGCAATGGCTTTGACATTATATTTACCAACGGTTTATGGTCTGTCTCAATAGTTATTTCTTTTCTGTATACATACTCATGGAACTTTACACATCCAAAGCATATGGCTAGTAGCTCTTTTTCTATGACCGCATAGCTAGCTTGTACATCATCTAGAGCCTTGGACGCCATAGTTACTGGCTTCTCGCGTTGAAATAACGTAGCTCCCAACCCGGATTTAGAGGCATCTACTTGTATAGTCACTTTCTCATTTACGTCATAGTACTGTAACACTGGGGCTGATATTAATAATCTTTTTAACAAGTTAAATGCTGCACGTTGTTCATGTTGCCAGTGCCAGGCTATTTCTTTACCTAGAACTGCACGTAATGGTTTCGTGATTTCTGAAAAACGCGGAATAAATTTGCTGACGTATCCTACCATACCTAAGAAATGTTGAATTCCTGCCTTGTCTGTGGGCTCTAACATATCAGTGATGGCTTGTACGCGCTCTTTATTTGGCTTGAGACCTTGTTGTGTCCTACATATTGAACTTGAGTTTGACAAATCAAAGATTTTTTTGGATTTAATTTTAGATTTGTTTCATGTGCTCGTATCAAAACTTGTTCTAAGTTATAGTTGAGTTCTTTTATTGTGGCACCATACACCAAGATATCATCGGTTACCACGTTCACCCCTGGCAAGTCTTTCAAAATAGTATTCATCTCACTTATGAAAATGTCCCTGGCCGTTTTTATGCCGACCGGCAGGCATGTGTAACGGTACCTACCCCATGGGGTATTAAATGTACATAACCAAGAACTCTTTTGATTCAGCTCAATCTGCCAATATCCATTATTTGCATCGAGTACAGAGAAGTATTTAGCATTGGCTGTTTTTGCAATCACTTCTTCAATAGTACGTGTAGGATATGGAGTGCGTAGAATTGCTTTGTTTAGCTTGGTAGGGTCTAGACATACTCGAATTTTGTTTGGTTTTTGTACAATTGTGATTGAGCTAACCCATGGGGTAGGTTCGTCTTGCTTGATAATTACACCTAATTTTATCATATTGTCTAACTCATTTTTCACTTTATCAGCAATAGCATGTGGAATACGCTGGGGAGGGTCTACACAAGGTGTTACATTTTCATCAATGTAGATATTTGCATCGGTTTTGATAGTGCCTAGCCCTTTAAATACATCACTATATTTATTTACCAGATTTTCTGCAGCGGTTTCCACATCTTTCGGCTGTTCTTGGATGACCGGTGTACGCTTGGGTTGTACTCGTTCGAACTTGACCTCATTTATGCACTTGATCAACTTCTGCTCCACGCACGCATCTTTACCAAGGATCGGGCTGCCGGCTGCGGTGACTTGAAAGCATAGCGATCTTCCTCCAACCTCCAGGTGTACTTCTCCCTCTGGGCGAATACGTTCACCGGAGTATGTTACCAGGCAGCATGTAGATGGGTGTAGGACGACGTTTTGCATTTTTCTGTATATTTCTTCTGAGATGATGTTAGCTTGTGCACCTGAATCCAGCTTGAAGTGAATGATTTCATTTTGAATTTTGAAAGGAGCATACCACAGTGTGTGATCTGGGTTTTCACTATTTAGTAGTTCTCCTATAAAGAGTAAGTCATCACTCTCTATGTCAGCGAGTTGTAACTGCTCATTTAACTTTTCGTCTTCTACTTCAAGCTCATTTATGTTCGCACTAACACTTTTCCGTGACCTACACATTCGTTGGAAATGTCCTATTTTCTTACAAAATAAGCAGGGCTTGTCTTTTGCAGGGCACTGATTTGGGATGTGTGTGTAACCGCACTTCATACATTGCACTCGGCTTGCATTTGATGGTGACCGGCGCTCCGTTCATGAGCGACCACGTGGTGTTGGCGGTGCGTCTCTGGACCGCCGTTGCGGCTCCGCGCTGTGTGCACCGACACTGTCAATACTTTCATCCGTTACTTTGCTATTAGTCAGTTGTATGTGGCAGTTTTCACTTAGGCGGCACATGTCACGACACTGGTCTAGAGTTAGATTGGGAGTTTGCAATAATTTGTCTCTTAACTTATTGTCTTTGACTCCGCAGACGAGACGATCACACAGCATTGAGTCTTCGCGGTCTCCATAGTCGCAGAGCTCGATGCGGTGTTCTAGCTCACATATGTACGTGTCGATGTTTTCAGACGATTGATTGTACGAATTAAATCTGTATCGTACTACTGTTATGTTTGTACGCCTAATACAATAGTCTTCGAAGGCATCAATTAGTGGTTGTATTTTTTCTTTATCTGCAGTTTGAATTCTAAATGATGAAGTTTTGTGCTTGAATGCCTGCTACATGCAAGAACACACAGCACTCTACCTTTTCACTTTTACTTGATGCCCCTGAAGCTGTCGCGTAGATTTGAAATGCATTTAACCATGACCTCCAGTTCAATGCAAGGTTCCCCTCTAGGGAAAGCGGCCCGGACGGTTTCAAGCCTGTTAAAGCCATTTCTGCGGGTTCATGAACTACTGACACCATGTAAAGAAGACACGCGTGGACACGGTGAGTGGAGATTCAAGACTGCTTTATTCTTAGCTCATACACGGCCCGCTTGGCCTAGTTACACCGGCCCGGCTATACACACCGGGTTAGCACACCCCTGCAGCCACGACATGGTTCACATATATTACAGGGCCTGTATGGGGCGTGTAGGTGGGTGGGACTAGTTGGTGAGTAGTGTGAGAGGCAGTGAGGGCACAGTGTGTGGGGCATGTATGGGGCGTGTAGGTGGGTGGGACTAGTTAGTGAGTAGTGTGAGAGGCAGTGAGGGCACAGTGTGTGGGGCCTGTATGGGGTGTGTAGGTGGGTGGGACTAGTTGGTGAGTAGTGTGAGAGGCAGTGAGGGCACAGTGTGTGGGGCCTGTATGGGGCGTGTAGGTGGGTGGGACTAGTTGGTGAGTAGTGTGAGAGGCAGTTAGGGCACAGTGTGTGGGGCATGTGTGGGGCGTGTAGGTGGGTGGGACTAGTTGGTGAGTAGTGTGAGAGGCAGTGAGGGCACAGTGTGTGGGGCCTGTATGGGGCGTGTGTGAGGTGTGTGGGTGTGTTGGCAGTGTGTGAAGTGTGTGCAGTATGTGTGGCATGTGCGGAATACCTGTGCATTGTATGTAGTGTGTGGCAGTGAAGGGCAGAGTATGAAGAGAACATATGAAGTGTGCGTAGTGTGGGTGCAGTGTGTGTAGTGTGTGTAGTGTGTGCGGAGTGTGTGTGCAGTGTGTGTAGTGTGTGTAATATGTGCACAGCATCTGTACAGTGTGTGTGCAGTGTGTGTGCGGCATGTAAGCAGTGTGCATAGTATGTGTGTGCAATGTGTGTAGTGTGTGTGGAGTGTGTGAGGAGTGTGTGCAGTGTGTGCACAGCATGTAAGCAGTGTGCATTGTGTTCGCAGTGTGTTTGGTTGTGCAGTGTGTGTGAAGTGTGTGTAGTGTGTGCAGTGTGTGTGCAGTGTGTGTGTGCAGTGTGTGTGAAGTGTGTGTAGTGTGTGAAATATGTGTGCAGTGTGTGCGCAGTGTGTGCAGTGTGTGCAGTGTGTGCAGTGTGTATAGTGTGTGTGGTGTTCTGGCAGACCACGAGCAGTGTGTGCAGTGTGTGCGCAGTGCGCGCGTAGTGTGCGCAGTGTGCGCGCACGGTGTGTGCAGTGTGCTGGCAGTGTGTGTGCAGTGTGTGTGCAGTGTGTGCGCAGTGTGTGCGCAGTGTGTGCAGTGTGCTGGCAGAGCACGAGTAGTGAGGGACAGTTGCTGCAGGCAGTAGGCGATAAGAGCCTGCCGCAGGATGCCGTGGAGGAAGTGGCAGGTGTGTATATCAGTCGGCGCCCAAACGAGAATTATGATGCTTGGCTTTAACCAAACAGACGCTGGCTCACCAACTGTGACAAATATGGAGATTGCCTGGTCTCAGTTCTCTTGGCAGGAGTCGGGAGGACGAGGTATTTATAATACGCTACGCAAGCAGTCCGGCGAATCTACTTCCTTCCTCCCCACCCCAGCCGTCGTCCCCAGCCCAAACACTGGAGTGTGTCAAAATACATGTATCGGCCCCACCATTGATTGATCACTGAGGGTTGATGGGGGGGGGGGGGGGGTCACACTGCAACACCGCCACATCAATGGCTAGTTCTCGTTTTTCGAATAGTTTGTCACTGCTAACTGGCATCAAGCATTACAGTTGATATCCCAACAGTAGCGGTTGACCATCTCACCTGTGTGCAGTCTGCAACAATTCTTCGTGTGTAATAAATTAATTAAACCAAATCCCGAATGCATAGTTCGTGCAGTCCTTATATACTGCTTAAAAACATCGGAAGTCACATGACCAGAAATAACTGGATCTGCTTTCGGTGTGAATGCGCGGCAACAGTCAGCTAGGTACTGCAGATAATCCGTGACCTAGCAGGACATAACAAATGCACTACAACCGATTTAGGTCAATCCCTCGTTTCATTATGTCGGATTACCAGATTTGATTAGGAGTCATCCAATGTTTTCAACATTTTTGCGGTCATACAAAGTGTCTTCTTCTTGGTTGTCCCTCTAGGTCCCTCTAGGTTGTACTTGCACACTAGCCATTGTGGACACTGACTTCAGCGCTCTCCCTCCACATATTCAGTTACGCAAACTGAAAAGGTGTGCTTGGAGAGCATTTGTCGGTGTACAGATTCGGTCTCAGCGGCCGATACTGGAACCCTTTTAATTCCCGCATTAAGGCATCAGGTCTGCGTGTGTGTGGTGGAGATTGGAGTAGTGCTTGGGGTGGGGGTGGGTGGGGGTTAGGGGTTAGGGGGTTGAGGGTGAGGAGGTGCTGAGCTGGGTTGGATTAAGCCCCTGTGCCTCAGTCCTGGTACGGTGTGGACACGTCAGCCTCGAGGGGCGAGGGGTGTGTGTGTCTGCTTGTGTGTGTGTGGTGTGTATTGTGTGGTGTGTGGTGTGTGGTGAGAGGCTGAGGGAGTGAGTGGGTGAGGAGGCAAAAGGGCCCTACGCCGATGCGATGAGAGTGTGGGCGGAGAGGGAGAGAGAGAGTGCCGCGGGAGGCAGTGTAGATGAGGAGGTGAGCGGTGGAGTGAGTGGTAGGGTGTCTGTGTATCTGTATGCACGCTAGGTTAGTGGGTATAGGCGTGGAATGAGTGCGGAATGGGTATATGTATACATATATATCTATGTGTATGTATATATGTGCATCTGTGTATGTATAAATGCATCTAGTGTGTTGGTGCGCATATATGTGTGTATGTGTGCATCTAGATGTGCGTTGGTATGTGTGCTTAGGTGTGGGTCTCTGTGTAGGCAGATGTAAGTGCATAGGTCTTTATAGGTATGAGCAGGTGTGTACATGTGTTTAGATATGTGGAGGTGTGGAGGTGTGTATATGTGTGTGGGTCTGTGTGTAGGAGGGTGTAGGTGCATAGGTCTGTATAGATATGTGCAGTTGTTTAAATGTGCTTAGATACACACTGTATATGTATGCTCTGTGGATCTCTGTGTAGGCGGATGTAGGTGCGTAGGTCTGTATAGATATGTGCAGTTGTGTAAATGTGCTCAGATACGCACTGTATATGTGTGCTCTGTGCATCTTTGTGTAGGCAGGTGTAGGCGCTGTATATGTGTGGTGTGGATCTGTGGTAATGCGGGTGTAGGTGCGTAGATCTGTATAGATATGTGCAGGTGTGTACATGTGCTTACACAAGCACTGTATATGTGTGGTGTGGATCTGTGGTAATGCGGGTGTAGGTGCGTATGTATGTATAGATATGTGCAGTTGTGTAAATGTGCTTAGATACACACTGTATATGTGTGCTCTGTGGATCTCTGTGTAGGCGCGTGTAGGTGCGTAGGTCTGTATAGATATGTGCAGGTGTGTGAATGTGTTTAGATACGCACTGTATATGTGTGGTTATGTGGATCTTTGGTAAGGTGCGTAGGGCTGTATAGGTATGAGCAGGTGCGTAGATGTCCTTAGGTACAAGCTGTATGTGTGTGTGGATCTGCGTGTAGGCCGGTGTAGAGGTGAGTGGGATGATATGACGTGTAACCGGTGTGAAGCGGCTACCGAGCATTCAGAGACGTCACTAGCATACATACAGACATACAGACATACCTGCATACAGACACACATACCCAAATACATACAAACACACATACATACATACACACAAACATACAGACATACAAACACACAGACACACACACAGACCCCCCTGCCCTGTTCCTCAGCAGCCCACCAGGGCGGCCGCCCGCCATCCCGCATTCAGCGTACCGCCGTTATCCCGCCGCCATCTTAACCCAGATAACCACCCCCCCCCCCCCCCCCTAACCCCTACCTGCCCATCGTCGGCATCCCTTTCACGCAGGGATCTCCAGGGAAACACCCCCCTCCCCCGCTCACCTGCCGGCGCAGTGCCACCAGCCCGCCAGCGCCGTCTAGTGAGCGCGTCGCGTACCGCGTGACGGCCGAGGGTTAACGGTACTTCCGGCAGCGCCCATTTGCCTACTGCGCACGCACCGATCGCCCCGGGGCCGAGGCGTTAGTACTGCGCGCGTCTCCTGCCCGTTCCCGCGCATGCGTACTCCCGACTCCATCCCCCCAGTAAACCAATCCTGTTCAGTTTTTATTTTTTAAATTTATTTGTTAAAATCCGATGAAACACACTCATACCACACACCAGCCTTCACACCTGGGTCCTAATGCAGAATTGGCAGGGTTAAGTCAGGCCCACTGATGGTGCCCGGGTGGTGCCCGGGTGGTGCCCGGGTGGTGCCCGGGTGGTGCCCGGGTGGTACCCTGGTGGTGCCCGGGTGGTGCCCGGGTGGAGCCCTGGTGGTGCCCGGGTGGTGTCCGGGTGGTGCCCGGGTGGTGCCCGGGGTGTGGGTGCGCCCGGGTGGTGCCCGGGTGCACCTGCCCAGGGTTGGCATGCCCTCGGTGTGCGTGCCCTGGGTGGTGCCCGACTGCCACTGCCCTGAGTGCGGTGCCAATGCAGGTGCGTATGCCTACCACATATGCTACCACACATCTCTTGTATATGTTCCTATCTGCTCATATGTGTTCATAACTATTCCTACTCTTATATGTTCCTATCTGCTCCTATGTATTAATATCTACACCTACTTATCCTGCTCCTTCTGCTCTTATCTGCTCTTATCTGCTTTTATCTGCTCCTATATGTTCATATCTACTCCTACTCTTATATATTCCTATCTGCTCCATTATATTCATATCCACTCCTACGTTTATATATTCCTGTCTACTCCTATTTGCTCCTATCTGCTCCATCTGCTCATACTCTTATATATTCCTATCTGCTCCTATATGCTCCTATATACTTATATCTGTTCCTACTATTATATATTCATATCTGCTCGTATCTGCTCATATCTGCTCATATCTGCTCATATCTGCTCATATCTGCTCCTACTCTTATATATTTCTATATGCTCCTATATGCTCCTATTTGCTCCTATATGATCCTATATGCTCATATCTGCTCCTACTATTATATATTCCTATCTGCTCCTAGCTGCTCCTATCTTCTCCCATCTGCTCATACTATTATATATTCCTATATGCTCTATTATATTCATATCCACTCCTACGTTTATATATTCCTGTCTACTCCTATTTGCTCCTATATGCTCATATCTGCTCATATCTGCTCCTACTCTTATATTTCTATATGCTCCTATATGCTCCTATTTGCTCATATATGCTCATATCTGCTCATACTATTATATATTCCTATCTGAGCCCCATCTGCTCCTATATGCTCAATACTTCTCCTACTTTTGTATATTCCTATCTGCTCCAATCTGCTCCTATCTGCTCCTATCTGCTCCTATCTGCTCCTATCTGCTCCTATCTGCTCCTATCTGCTCCTATATGCTCCTACCTGCTCCTAGCTGCTCCTATCTGCTCCTATCTGCTCCTACTCTTATATATTTCTATCTGCTCCTATCTGCTCCTCTCTGCTCCTATCTGCTCCTATATGTTCCACTCTGCTCCTACTATTATATATTCCTATCTGCTCCTATCTGCTTCTATCTACTCCTATCTGCTCATACTATTATATATTCCTATCTGTTCCCATCTGCTACTATATGCTCAATACTGCTCCTACTTTTTTATATTCCTCTCTGCTCCTATCTGCTCCTCTCTGCTCCTATCTGTTCCTATCTGCTCCTATCTGCTCCTATCTTCTCCTATCGACTCCTACTCTTATATATTCCTATCTGCTCCTATCTGCTCCTATATGCTGCTATGCACTCACATCTGCTCCTACTCTTATATATTCCTATCTACTCGTGCCCGCTCTTGCCCGCTCTTACCCGCATCAGTGATCGTGGAGAAATAATTCAATTTACTGATCTCAACACAGATGTAATGAATGGATCCTAATCGAATGCTACCAGAGAGCGGGCAAATGGGATATTGTATGCAGGAGTAGTACGTACACTACGCGATAATTTGATCGCTGATCGGGAATCGTTCTTCCAATATAGAGCAAACCTGATAGAGATATGGTGTCTGAGGATCGAGGTATGGGGCACAGTGTATGGTGTATGGGGATACTAAGCGTAAGCACTTACCTAGATCACTTACTAAACATTTATTGTTGCATGAAAATAATACTAAGTCAATTTCATAAAGCCTGTCACTGTTGAATCCTATGATCTCCAATATTTAGACATGCATGCCAAAATTAATCTCACGTGTTTCCCTTCAAATATCCCCAAATTTCAAATTTTATAAATGAAAGTTACTTCAAACTAAGCTCAAATGGATAATAATGTTGGATCTATTATATTATATATAATCTATTATATACATATAAACGCTCGGAGAATTATTATTATTTATTATTGTTTATATTATTCGATTTGAATATTGTCCAATCGCCGTCGTCCGGGCCTGGCTGCCTCCTTTGGCCCCGGCGCTTGCACCCAACTCGGTTCAAATCGTCACTTGCCTCTTGTTTTTCGCTTTTATTAGGTAGGGCATTTATCGCTCAGCCCGGAGTCGATTAAACGATCCAACCCAATCTGCTGCTCTCTTTGTCATTTCGTAGGGAAGTCTTATATTCATTAAACAATATATAGCAGAAACTCAAAACCATACTGTGCAACTTTAATAAGCTTTGGTTGGTTGTTGCTGTTTTTCATCCTAGCAACATCTACGGTCATATCAGGATAGGTACCAACCTGTGACAGTGTGCACTCATGATAACTTTATAGTGCTGCCCCACTGAAAAACCAGGCTGCCAGCACCATGATCTGATATCCAACAGAGATCCATTATCCTGATACTGTGCTAACCAGTCCTTGTCCTATCCTATTAATGCTGAGCACATGGCTAGGAAATGACAAGGATCAATTATATCAGTCATTGTGTTTGACTCGGCTGGGATTCTAACTCCCGACATTCTACCTGGGAAGTCTGCACTCTACCGATTGGGCCACTCTCGAGTCAAACCGATGACTTAAAAAATGATACTCTTCGCTTCCTAGCCAGGCGCTCAGCATTAATAGGATAGGGCAATGATTGGTTGGCTCAGTGTCAGGATAATGTGACTGAATGGGATATTAGGTCATGGTGGTGGCCTGGTCTCCCAGCGGGGCAGCACTACAAAGTCACCATGTGTATGCACTGTCAGAAATCAGTACCCGTCCTGATATGACCTTAGATGTTGCCAGGACATAAAACTCCAACAACCAACCAACCAACAAACAGGATCCGCGGCAACTGTTAGCCTTCCTCTCACCGCGACATTCTCAGCTGACTTTGCCCGGTAGGTGGCGACACAGTCCGTCCACCGGAAGTGTATATTTTGCGCTGCCACCCGCGGGTCTGGAGGGCTGTCATGTCCACTGTCGGCCTCAGTGACGAGCCCTGACGCCCCGGGTGCTCGGGGCGCACCCGGGCGCTACTGGAGTACACCCCGTGGAGGTGCGGCAGAAGCCGAGCACCACTTTTATTATCGACTCGATTCGCCCCCGGAAGATGCCCTTTAAGTACGCACGAGTGATTGTGTGTTGAGCAGCTCGTGGCCATTTAGTGTCAGCAGCTGCCGGTAGGCGAAGGTGCGAAGGGACCTGGAAGGGACGTGGGTGTGGGTGTGGGTGTGGGTGTGGGTGTGGGTGTGGGTGTGGGTGTGGGTGTGGGTGTGGATTTGGACTGATGCGTTTGTGTATGTGTGTGTGTTTGGATGCGTGTGTGGGTGTGTGGGTGTGAGTGTGTGTGGTTGTGTGTGTGAGTGTGGGTGTGGTTCTGGGTGTATATGTGGGGTGTGGTTGCTTGTGGTTGTGGGTGTGGGAGTGGGTGTGTATATGTATGTTTCGTGTGGGTATGGGTGTGTGTGTGAATGTGGGTGTGGGTGTGGGTATTTATGGGTATAGGTCTGAGTGCGATTGTGGTTGTGGGTGTGAGTATGATTGTGAGTGTGTGGGTGTGGGTGTGGGTATGATTACAGGTGTGTTGGTTGAGGATCCAGGTGTGAGTGTTGGCGTGCATGTGGTTGGGGGCATAAGTATGTATGTATGGGTGTGGCTATGGGTGTGAGTATGGGTGTGGGAGTGATTTAGGGTGTGGGTATGGATGTGACTGTGAATGGTTGGGTGAGAGTGTGGTTGTGGGCGTGGACATAGGTTTGGGTGTGAGTGCGTGGGTGTGGGTGTGGGTGTGAGTGTGAGTGCGAATGCGGGTTTAGGTAGGTGGGGATTTCTGCTACCTAAATACTGACTTACCTGTGGGCGTGACGTAGAATTACCATTCGGCTGCTGGACCATAACTGATCTGCTTCCGGCTGGCTAGTGCTATTTAATATCTCTTCCCTGAGTGCTGGTTCCCGTAGTTTGTCAGATGAGGTAAGAACCCCAAGTTATCAATTATCCCCCAATTGTGATCTATTAATACTGAACTTCGCGAAATGTAAATTAACTTTGTTGAAGACGTTCTTAATCTCAGATACTAAGATTTGTGAAAACCACCCAGCTATATTCGCGACAAATGCTACTTATGCATTAAACAAGCATTAGTTTCAGAATAGGGGTGGATGAGAATTTAGCTTTTTAATTTGCATTTGTTTAAATCCATAGTATTGACTTAATGTCCACTGAATATTCTCTTATTACAAATGCGTAGCTGTCACAACCGTTGCTATGTACAATATTCATCACCATGGTTACCAACACAATGCCTTATCCCCCGGCGCATGCATATGTAAACAAAGCGGTGTAGCTAGGCGGGCAGGGACTATTTTTTTTCTCGCTCAGACATTCGCAGCACCAGCCCTCTTACCGCCCCACTGATCGATGGCCTTCTGACACGCTAGTTGCATGGAATAATCGGATACTATGAATGCGCATGCGCAGGTGGTCCCTTCTTGTATCGGGTGGGGGGGGTGACGTGGATGTCAGATTTGTAGTTGTACAGAAAGGATTCGGTTGGTTGGTTGTTGGAGTTTTACGTCCTGGCAACATCTAAGGCCATATCAGGATGGGTACCGACTTGTAACATGGTGACTTTATAGTGCTGTCCACTGGGAAATAAGGCCGCTAGGAAATCAGGCCGATGATGGATATCACACTCAAACACATTATCCTGACACTGAGCTAACCAGTCCTTGCCATATCCTATTAATACCAAGTGCCAGGCTAGGAAGCTACAAGTATACATTTGATAAGTCATCGATTTGACTCAATTGGGAACTGAACTCCTGATCTCCCGCACAGGAGGCCCACGCTCTACCGATTCGGGGACGGCGCCCGGTGTGTACAGAATTTTGATTGGTTCTGGAGGCAAAGGCAGCTGTGGCTGGAGAAAATATCAATTACATTATTGAGCTTAATGTCGCGTAGTCCGATGGTTTTGAGTTTCTGTCATTTTCTCTGATAAATACATTAGATTGATCGATATAATCTGCTTTACTTGAGATTGAAATTCTTTTAATATCTTAAATGGCTAACTTTTGAGATATTTGAAGTGAAAACATGTCAAATTAATTTGGGCAAGCGTCTCAACATTCTGACATCATAGGCTTCAACAGTTTCTATTAAATTGATTTAGTATCCCCTTCTTTGCAGCAACATATGCTAAATAAGTGCACACATATCTAAATTGGATATGTGGAATCAAATCTAGGTAAGTGTTTTGGTTTAAAAAATTTGATGTTTTCATCAGACGATGCAATTTTGAAGATTCGGTCATGTGAGTCCATGTATTATTTTTTTAAAGCAAATAGTCAGCATATCTTGACAAGGTATTCATAAGGTAGAAATCTCAATTATACTGGGTTTAAAATAGCTAAGAATACGCATGGGTTATTATTTATTGGGTGTGATGCTCCTCTAAGATTCAAAGCCTATCTGCTACAGCCGGGTTAGAGCTCACATGTGCCTATTATCTGATATGAGAGACCTGGGGTGGGTGGGTAACAATTATTATATATAGATAATAGGGACTTCATTTCCACAATCACTCAGATATGGATGTGTGTGATAACCTCTATAATTATTATTAAATAGTTTCATTAATGATAGTGTAGTAGGCTGCACTGACCTCTCAGGCAAGAAACCACATAGACAGGTAGGCATGGGTGGTGTGTTGATATCAGGGAGCCTAGGTGGTGTAATGGTTAGCACACTGGCCCGGAATGCAAAGAGATGTGGGTTCGAGTCCCACTCTAGGCACAATATTTCCAATTTTCATCACCCCCATGACACTGGTTGCCGTGACCAGGTTCCTATACATGCTAAGTGCTGTATGGTTGTTGCACCTGCACTGTGTATGTATGTGTTAGTCCATTGCCTGTATGTATGTAATTGTAAGCATTAAAAGACTTACAATTGCAGGGGGATGAGTGTAGTAGGCTGCACTGACCCCTCAGGCAAGTAACCACATAGACAGGTAGGCATGGGTAGTGTATTGATATCAGGGAGCCTAGGTGGTGTAATGGGTAGCACACTGGCCCGGAATGCAAAGAGATGTGGGTTCGAGTCCCACTCTAGGCGCAATATTTCCCATTTTCATCACCCCCATGACAATAGTTATTAGCAGATTAGTAATGACTTACCGTGATAGGGTCAGAGCTTCACCCTAAATGCCTATATAAAAAATTAAACCGTAAATAACTCCAGTGAATCAAATAGGCCACCCACTCCTACAAAGTTATCTTGAAATGTACAGATAATGACTGCTTAGAACCTTGCACTCTCCCGTTCTAATGCCACAGGATTGTTTGATAAAATCAATTTACTTTGAAGAACAATGCTTTCAGAAAGATCTAACATTCTCAACGGTCCTGAGCTTCAGACAGGAGTCAACAACATAATCAAATTACTCTCTCATTTTGGCCATTTGACTGACGCTTAAAGGTCCAGTCACGTGATTTTTCCATGCCTATTCGATATATCTTAATGAAACAAATAGTGGTAATGTCGGTGTTGAATTATGTAGCATGAGTAGTTAACTTCTTCTTCTTCTTCTTCGCCCGTTGAGGCGTCAGCGCCCATCCACACAAACACCTACTCAGCCATGTCATAGATGAACGTGTCGCCTACCACCCAACTTTGGGCATAGGCCACGAACAAGGGCTCTCCAGTTTTCCTGGTCCTGGGCCTTGAGTTTCTTGTTCGTGATTCTGTAACGTTGTTCTTTTTCCGGGGTGGGGTTGTTGGCCCCATGCCCAACCCCCAACCTGGAGGACCAGTTGCTGCTCTTAGTCTGTCCTCTACCATGAGTCCTGCCCGGCTTGGTTAAACCTACCAGGGGGCTGGCCCCCACCGGTATAGCTCTCAACTACTTAGTTAACTACTTAATATAATTACTATTTTCGTGGGTGTATAAAGTTAGGGGTACGGCATGGATAGGTGTGTGTCTGGATACATGTGTGTTTGTGGCTGGGTTGTATGTGTGGCTACACTCTGTGTTGGATTCCTATGAGTGGTATGTGGGTTTGTTAGAGGTGTAGATATGGCCCTCGGGCGTGAATCCAGATATCGGGCAACAAATGCTTAATACTGAGTTTTATAGACCCCTTTCAATGTTTATAAACATTGTGTATGCGCGCGCAGCTTGCCTGCAGAACGAAGGCACACTGCCATTGAGTTTGACGGTACGCGCAGTGCAAAACCTTTATGTTATTAAAAATTAATAGAAATGCAGATTTAATATAATCTATTCGTTGAATATGTTTACTATATGTCTTCCAATCGGTTTGTTTCTAGGTGGGGTGGTTTTAGAGATATTTAACTTTTTCTGTATGAAGATTGCTCACGACCATTGATATAGCATTGAGTTTGTCGGTACGCGGAGTGCAAAACGTCTATTTTATTCCAAATTAATAGAAATGCAGAAGCCTAACCTTATAAATGTAATATAATCTATTCGTTGAATATGTTTTCTATATGTGTGCCAGCCGGTTTGTTTCTAGGTGGTGAGGTTTTAGAGATATTTAACTTTTTCTGTATGAAGATTGCTCACGACCATTGACAATGCATTGAGTTTGCTGGTATGCCCAGTGCAAACGTATATTTTATTCAAAATTAATAGAAATGCAGAACCCTAACCTTATACATTTAATATAATCTATTCGTTGAATATGTTTTCTATATGTGTTCCAATCGGTTTGTTTCTAGGTCATGTGGCTTTAGAGATATTTCACTTTTTCTGTATGAAGATTGCTTATAGCCATTGAGTTTGCAGTGTGACAGTGTGTCATGCTGCTGCCAAGCAGCGCGCGCACTGTCCTAAATACCCATGCTGACGTCATATGAAATAGGTCTATAATGATGGCCGAGAAGGGGTCAGATAGGTTAGCAGTGGCGCCTCTAGTGTGTGAACCCTGACCCCCACCACGTCACGTCCGCCACTTGACCTTTCTGGCGGATGTGACGTCACAGAGGGATTGGATATGACATTCTGTCTTCAGCCGCAGAAGCAGATATGATTAGGCTGGCTGAGATAGAGCCTCACCTTGGGGCACGAGTGGAGTGTATGTGCGAGAACGGGATGGCGCGTGTGACACTGTTCAGTGGTGTAATGATGTGGGAAGTCCTGGGAATGCCGCTCCCTTATTGTGTTTGGGAAGGAGAATGGCGTTCCCTTACTCTGTTTGTAAGGATAATGCCGTTCCGTTACTTAGTTTGGGAAGGAGAACTGCGTTCCCTTACTTTGTTTAAGAAGGAGAATGGCATTCCCTTACTTTGTTTGGGAAGGAGAACTGCGTTCCCTTACTTTGTTTAAGAAGGAGAATGGCGTTCCCTTACTTAGTTTGGCAAGGAGAATGGCGTTCCCTTACTTTGTTTAAGAAGGAGAATGGCGTTCCCTTACTTTGTTTGGAAAGGAGAATGGCATTCCCTTACTGTGTTTGGGAAGGAGAATGGCATTCCCTTACTTTGTTTGGGAAGGAGAATGGCGTTCCCTTACTTTGTTTGGGAAGGAGAATAGCGTTCCCTTACTTTGTTTAAGAAGGAGAATGGCATTCCCTTACTGTGTTTGGGAAGGAGAATGGCATTCCCTTACTTAGTTTGGCAAGGAGAATAGCGTTCCCTTACTTTGTTTACGAAGGAGAATGGCGTTCCCTTACTTTGTTTGGAAAGGAGAATGGCATTCCCTTACTGTGTTTGGGAAGGAGAATGGCATTCCCTTACTTTGTTTGGGAAGGAGAATGGCGTTCCCTTACTTTGTTTAAGAAGGAGAATGGCATTCCCTTACTTTGTTTAAGAAGGAGAATGGCATTCCATTACTTTGTTTGGGAAGGAGAATGGCATTCCATTACTTTGTTTAGGAAGGAGAATGGGTTCCATTACTTTGTTTAGGAAGGAGAATGGTGTTCCCTTACTTTGTTTGGGAAGGAGAACGGAGTTCCCTTACTTTGTTTTAGAAGGAGAATGGCGTTCCTACTTTGTTGATGTTTCCTTACTTTGTTTGGGAAGGAGAACGGAGTTCCCTTACTTTGTTTTGAGAATGGTTCTTATTTGTTGAAGATGGCGTTCCCTTACTTTGTTTGGGAAGGAGAACGGAGTTCCCTTACTTTGTTTTAGAAGGAGAATGGCGTTCCCTTACTTTGTTTGGGAAGGAGAATGGCGTTCCCTTACGTTGTTTGGGAAGGAGGATGGTGTTCCCTTACTTTGTTTGGGAAGGAGAATGGCGTTCCATTACTTTGTTTAGGAAGGAGAATGGCGTTCCCTTACTTTGTTTAAGAAGGAGAATGGCGTTCCCTTACTTTGTTTAAGAAGGAGAATGGCGTTCCCTTACTTTGTTTAAGAAGGAGAATGGCATTCCTTTACTTTGTTTGGGAAGGAGAATGCCATTCCCGTACTTCGTTTGGGAAGGAGAACTGCGTTCCCTGGCTATTTCAAATAAACTTGCGTTCCCCCATTTGCTTGGGAGAGGGAAACTGCATCTCTCACTATTTCAAATAAATCCAAACTTGCATTCCCTAACTTGTTTAGGAAGATGAACGGAGTTCACTCACTATTTCAAACAAATTAAAACCTACATTCCATTACTTAATTTTGTTATTACTACACCACTGGTGGTGCAGGTATGCAGGTATTGCAGGTATAGCAATACCTCAGGGAGTTTGATGCCCCTGCCCTGCAGAGTCGTAAACCACTGCCTTGTGGTACAGGTTCTTGACAGAACCGAAGGCTAAGGGAGCAAACCCTAAACAGAACACCATGTCACTGTGGCAGCATTAAGGGCGGTTCATGTATGGAACTCCCAATATCTCCCGACCAGCCACTGCAGGGACAAATAGTTTTGCGCCTGTCTTGACATGTTCTTGCCGGTGTGAAACCTCTATTTGCTCCCCGAGAGAGTGCCGCTGATAACTTGCAAAAGCCAGCAGCACTTCAGCACTTTTGCAGGCAGCTTTCATGAAATGGAAATGGAGAGCGGCAGTCAAGTATTGAAAGCAGTCTTTGTCGCATCGCGACCGACAGCATGAAGATGATGATGATCATGGTGGTGTTGCTATGTGTGCGGTGTGTGTATGTTACTATGTATGATACCAGTGTCGTGTGTGTATGTAGGATGTGTGTGTGTGTGGTGTCTGGTATGTGTAACCACCATCTTGGTGATGTGTTGGTCTGATGAATGTGTTAAACAGAGAGTTTAACATTGAGGGATTCCTATCGACACCTAAATGCGCTACCACCTTGGTCGTAATGCGAAGCATTACGCTTGATGCGAGGAGAGGAAGAGACCCTCCCCCCGCCCCCCCTGCGCCCGCCCCCCCTCCCCCCCCCCCCCCCCCCCCCCCCCCCCCCCCCCCCCGCCTTCCGCGTCGCGCGGCGCTCACGCCTCACCCGACGCCGCTGCTCGCCACCTCTCGCCCTCCCCCGGGCCGGCAGCTTTCACACTCACCTGCTGTCGCCCCTCCCTCTTCCCTTATAAGGCCGCCCCCCGGCCTCCCTCAGGCACTCGCCCTCCTACCGCCTTCCCAGACCTTTCTTTTTCAACATTTGGCTCTCCACCTCGGACCTCTGCCCCACCACAGCTGCAGCATGCCTCAAGGGAAGGGACGTGGACGAAAGGGCTCCTGGGCCGCCCCCCGCACCCCGGGGCCCTCTCCAACTCCCAGGAGGGACGAGTCGCCGGCCTCCGCCTCGGCATCTCCCGCGGCGACCTCGGGCCCCGCCTCGGGCGCCGAGATCGCCCTAGTCCTGGAGGCTCTCCAGCGCATCCAGCTGGAGCAACGCCAGGCGGCCGCAGACCTCCACGCCCGGATCGACTCCCTGGGCACCGGGGAGGCCCCGCCGACACCTCGGGTGCCCGCCAGCACCACGGCCCGGCCCCGGCCGCCACCTCAGGCGCCCCCACCGGGGGCCGCGCACCCGGAGTATGAGAGGTACCGCCACCTCTCCCAAGCCTCCCCCGTCACCTCGCCGCCCTACCAAGAGGAGCGGACCCGACACACCCCCCGCCTCCGCGGCCGACGCCGTCCGGGACATCCTGGCATCCGCCGAGGCGCGGCACTGCACCAGGCGCCAAGGGATCCCGGCCAACTTCATCTTCCCCTCCGACCTCGTGAAGCGAGGGCCCGAGAGGAAGCCGGTGAAGAGGGGGGAGGCGACGAAGGACGAATACGCCCTGGCCCTTCTCACCCTCATCGACCACCCAGACTTCCCCGCCCACTCCGCCCAGGGACTCCACCACCACCACCTCACAGTCTGCCGGGACAACCTGATCTACCCCTGGGCAACCGTCCGCCGGTACTCCGAGACCGTGTTTACAGCGATCGCGGATGGAACCCTCCCCCAGGGGTGGCATGACCCAGTGGCCCTCAACCTCATGAGGCTAGACTGCCTGGCCATGCCCGAGGAGCAAGCCACCGCCGCCCCGGCCCGCCTACCCGACCATCTCCACCGAGGCGCCCACCTCCCCCGACCCCAGGCTGACGCCCGCGCCACCTACGACAGGGAGACCCACGGCGCCCCCTGCCCGGCCTGGAACCGCGCCCCCGCCTCGTGCGATCGGGCCCGCCTCGGGGAGGCCCACGGTGAGGCGGGGGACACGCGCCGTCACGTCTGCGCATACTGCGCCAACGTGAGGCGCCTCTTCACCATGCACAGCGAGGCCGACTGCATCACGAAGCAGACCCGTGAGCGCCAGACCCCCGCCACCTCGGCGGATTTTTGATCCGCCGGCCTCCCCCCGGCCGGCCCGGGGGGACCCCTCCGGCGCCTCACCCCCACCACTGCCGACAGCCCCGCAAGCCCAGCCGACAACCTCCCAGTGACCATCGAACGCAGCGCCGCCAAGCCCCAGCCGAGGATCATCACCTCGGGCATCACACCTCGGACCGCATCCCTGCCCAGCCTCAGGAGGAACCCTCTGCCACCGACCCTCACGACACCGCCTTCAACACCGCCCAGACCCGACCACCACCCCATCCAGCCCCGAGGACTTCGCTGCCCCCCTGCTCGACCCTGGTCGGACCTCCTCACCGGATCCCGCCAAGGAGCGGGCCTCCCCTTTTTTGGCCGCCCGCTCCCTGTCGATGCAGGCCCCCGACACTCCCCGCCCCGAGAGGGAGCCTGACCCCCGACACGGCCCACCGCTCGGCCGGCCCGCCCTCCCTGCTCCGCCTCGGGCGCGCCGCCAGCTTTCTCCACCCAGACCTCCACCTCCGGACCCCCGCCTCGGATCATCACCTCGGGCGCGCCTCAAGCCCTCTCCTACTTTTGGTGGAGGGCTCCTCGGCACCCCCTCACTCCACTGACTTTTGAACTCTGCTCCTTATTTACTCCGCTCATCATCATTTTATCCTTGTTTTTTATTTTACTTCTCTTCCCTGTTACCCTGTATGCCCTGTGTCTCTGAGGTGAAAATAAAACCTTTATTTCCACCCCCGCCTCCTCTCTTCCTTTTCGCGCATCGGTCGTAATGCGAAGCATTACGCTTGATGCGAGGAGAGGAAGAGACCCTCCCCCCGCCCCGCGCTGTCGCGCTGCTTTCCCACCTTGGCAGACGGCGCGGCGCGGCGCCCCCCCCCCCCCCCCCCCCCCCCTCCCCCGCCTTCCGCGTCGCGTGGCGCTCACGCCTCACCCGACGCCGCTGCTCGCCACCTCTCGCCCTCCCCCGGGCCGGCAGCTTTCACACTCACCTGCTGTCGCCCCTCCCTCTTCCCTTATAAGGCCGCCCCCCGGCCTCCCTCAGGCACTCGCCCTCCTGCCGCCTTCCCAGACCTTTCTTTTTCACCACCCACCCACCCTACACTCCTCCTACCTTCTCCTCCTCAGGTGGAGGGCTCCTCGGCACCCCCTCACTCCACTGACTTTTGAACTCTGCTCCTTATTTACTCCGCTCATCATCATTTTATCCTTGTTTTTTATTTTACTTCTCTTCCCTGTTACCCTGTATGCCCTGTGTCTCTGAGGTGAAAATAAAACCTTTATTTCCACCCCCGCCTCCTCTCTTCCTTTTCGCGCATCAGCCTCAACATTCTGAACTATTCCACTGGTGACGTATTGTGGATGGACACCATCTGCACAAATAATCTACAGCTCACTGAAGTTGCACCCTACCGACCGCTAAGAATCTATTCTCACTGTCCCAAGTCTATTTCCAAATTAATACATCCACACTGGCTGTAATCTGTTACCATAGCAACCATCCACTGTTTTGTGGTTCATTGGAATATTCACCGTAACCCGAAATTAAAGATTAGGTCTTGGTTACGATGGTTTTAACCTGAATTCCATCTCGTTGCCAACACAACCACAATTCCAATAACTAGAGAATCCTGAGCTTTAAGCTTTTTTTCATCGCCATCATGAAAACATAATAGCCACAACCGAAAAGAAATGGCCGATGTTGGTTGGTTGTTGGAATTTTACGTCCTCGCACCATCTAAGGTCATATCAGGATGGGTCTTGACATGGTATGCAGGTATTGAAATACCTCAGGGAGTTTGACACCCCTGCCCTACAGAGTTGTAAACCACTGCCTTGTGGTACAGGTTCTTGACAGAACCGAAGGCTAAGGGAGCAAACCCTGAACAGAAAACCATGTCACTGTGGCAGCATCAAGGGTGGTTGATGTATGGAACTCCTAACATCTCCCGACCGCCGCTGGTAACTTGCAAAAGCCAGCAGTACTTCAACACTTTTGCAGGCAGCTTTCATGAAATGTAGGAAATGCAGTCAAGTAATGAAAGCAGTCTTTGTCGCATCGCGACCGACAACACAATGATGATGATGATGATGACTGACTTGTGACAGTGCGCACTCATGGCGACTTAATAGTGCTGTCCCACTGGGAAATCAGGCCACCAGCACCATGACCCGATATCCCACTCAGTCACATTATCCTGACACTGAGCTAACCAGTCCTTGCCCTATCCTATTAATGCCAAGCACCTAAGCTAGGAAGTGAGAAGTATCAATTTTGTCAGTCATTGGTTTGACTCGACCGGGATTTAGAACTCCCGATCCCTCGCACGGGAGGCCTGCGCTCTACCGATTCGGCCACCGCGTCCGGTAATGGCTGACGAAGCATGTTCTTTCCGATCACATAACACACGCTATGAAAACACGGGTCAGATTCAATACGGCTGGCCTTAATGCAGTGCTTACAATGGGGCTGTCAGTTCTTACCCAGAGGTGTTCTGTGATCTGTGGTTGGCGGTTTTAGTTTGCTCTTACCGTGCGCATGCGCGGCGCCTCGCTAATGCGCTAAGCTTGTAGCGTTTAAGGAGGTTGCGCGATTCGCTTGAGCTGCCTTTGTTCAGAAGTGCCCGAGCTGCTCAGGGCGACACACAGACAGACGAACGCTGCACAGGCATTGCGCATTCACAAGCGGTTGTCGGCGTCACTGGGGGCCAAATATCCCCCTGGCGGATGCAAAGAGAGTGACTTGTACTGCTTTCTAAATATACAAAAAAAAACTACCACATTAAAAAAAACTAAAACAAAAAACAACAAAGCCAAGATCCAACTGCGGCAGGGAACATACGCAAATACAGTTTTGTTGTTTGTTGTTGTCTTACATCCTAGCAACATCTAAGGTCATCTCAGACCAGGCACTGACTGGTAACAGCGCACACGCATGGCAACTTGATAAAACTGCGCCAATGGGAGACCAGGCTGCTGGCACCATGACGCGATGTCCCACACAGTCAGATTATCCTGATACTGGGCTACCCAGTCCTTGTCCTATCCAAGCGGCAGGCTAGTTAGCAACTAGTATCAATTTTATAAGTCATTGGTTTGACCCGGCTGGGATGCAAACTCGCGACCTTCCGCAAGAGACCTGTTTTGGGAGATCAGAGGATCCGAACCCATGGGTTCGTTGGTTCGAACTCTGGTTGAGTCAAACCGATGACTTAAAAATTGATACTTGTCACTTCCAAGCCAGGCTCTTGGCATTATTAGGATAGGGCAACGACTGGTTGGTGCAGTGTCAGGATAATGTGACTGAGTGGGATATCAGGTCATGATGCTGGCAGCCTGGTCTCCCAGTGGGGCAATACTATAAAGTCGCCATGAGTGTGCATTGTCTCGAGTCGGTACCCGGCTTTATATGACCTTAGATGTTGCTAGGATGTAACACAACAACTCCCCTTTCCTAGCACTGCTAAGTGCCAGGCTAGGTAGTGACAAATATGATTTTGTAAGTCATTCGTTTGACTGGACCGGGATTCAAACTCCCGACTTCCCGCATGGGAAGCCTGCGCTCTACCGATTCGAGCACCGCGTTGGTGTTTTTGAGGTACGGGCGTGCGTATATAGTGCCGAAGGAGCTGGCGGTGGCCGTGTGTGTGTGTGGTGTGCGTATGTGTGTATGGGGTAGGGTGTGTGTGGCATTGGGGAGTGGGTATAGCCCCAGTCACACATACCCGGACGAGCCCCGGATTTCTAGCCGGACCACCCCCCGGACCAGCCCCCCGGACTGTCCCGTACAGCACTGGATAAAATCGCTATTTTCGTCATTTTTGGGCTCGCAGTCACACCTACGCGGTCTAGCCCCCGGTCTAGCCCCCCCAGTCTAGCCCCCGGTCTAACCCCCAGTCTAGCCGGACCACCCCCGGACTACCCAGTGTATCCACAGAGTAGTCATGGATCAGTCCCGGACTTGAAGTGGATTTGCTCCTGCTATATATATACAAAAACGGGGCACATCCTGGACTGATCCGTGGTAAACCGGGCTATCCTTGATGATCCGTGGCTGATCTGTGCTCATCCGGCTTGTCCAGGTCTTATCTGGGAAGTCCAGGAGTGGTCCGTGGCTATGTCGGGGCTAGTCTGGGGCTGGTCCGGGTTAAACCATGCCTAAACCGTGGCTCATCCGGGTTAAAAAACGCCTGGACAGCCCCGGACTGGCCCGGACGCTAGACAGACTACCCCCGGTCCACCCCCAGACTACCCGGACCACCCCCGGATTACACCCAGATCATCCCGGACGATGTCGGATCGAGCCCGGATCTCAATATTCCCCGGACCACCCCGGATGTTTTAAACATTTTAATACATCTGGGATGAGGCCGGACCAGCCATGGATCACCAAGGATCAGCAAGGATCACCAAGGACCAGCCACGGATGAGCCACGGATCACGCCAGATCATGGTCCGGGGCTGGTCCGGCCCCTGATCCGGGTAGGTGTGACTGCGGCTTAAGGATGGGGAGGTGGGTGAACGGGTGTGTGTGTGTGTGGTACACGTCCATTCTCAAACCGCGACAAAACCAGTCTAAAGTAGTATATGGAAATGACAATAAATTAATGGCTGCTGATTTCTGCCATTACTTCCTTCGGTCACGTGCTTTATGTTTATTCATTTGAATAACCAGACAGTACTGCTGGCAAGTTGTCGCGGCCAAAGCCGCATAGTCTTCGTGGCGTTAGTTCGAGGAGGGAATGAGTGTGTGCCCAATCTGAGTTTGTTATAAATCTGAGTTTGTTATGAATATGAATCTGATTTTCTTATAAATCTAAGTTCATTATATATCTGAGGTTGTTATAAATCTGAGTTTGTTATAAATCTGAATTTGTTATAAATCTGAGGTTGTTATCAATCTCAGTTTGTTATAAATCTGAGTTTGCTATAAATCTGAGTTTGTTATAAATCTGAGGTTGTTAAAAACCCAAGTTTGTTATAAATCTGAGTTTGTTATAAACCTGAGTTTGTTATAAACCTGAATTTGTTATAAACCTGAGTTTGTTATAAACCTGAATTTGTTATACATCTGAGTTTATTATAAACCTGAGTTTGTTATAAACCCGAGTTTGTTATAAACTTGAGTTTGTTATACATCTCAGTTTGTTATGAAAAAGCACTTTATTGATAGTGCTAATATGTGCAGGGTAATGCAGGTAAAAAGGATAATACAGGGTAAGACAGGATAATACAGGTAATAATGAGAGTAATGTTATGCAATGTTATGCAGATAATACAGGTAAATATAAGAGGTAATGGATAATATAAGAAGAGCTCAGAGGGAGCCTAAGGAACTAGTGAGTGTCCGCAAGGTTGATCCGAAGAGCCCTCCACCCCCTGAGGAGGAAGATGTGAGGAAAGGGTGTGTGGGTTGAGAAAAAATAGGAGAGGAGCAGCATGCTGGGAGGCAGGAGGGCGAGTGGCTGGAGGCGGCCAGGCAGGGTGGCTATAAGGAGAGGAATCGCGGGAAATGATGTAATCATCAACGGTCGGAGCAATGGGGGGGGGGGGGTCTCCTTCCCTGTCTCACATCAAACGCAATGCAAGCATTACGACCAATCTGAATTTGTCATGAACCTGGTTTTCTTATCAACCTGAATTTGTTATAAACCCGAGTTTGTTAACAATCTGAGTTTGTTATAAATCTGAGTTTGTTATAAATCTGACTTTGTTATAAATTTGAGTTTGTTATAAATCTGAGTTTGTTAAAAAGGGGATTGAACTCTACGACTAAGCCAACTATGCATAGACACAACATGCAAACACACATACATCTTTAGTGGACCAGATGGGATGGCTTAATGAGTTGAGTGTCCGTCTCCTGTTTTTGGAGATCGGGGAATCCGAATCCATGAGTTTGTGTGTTCGAACCATGGTCGAGTCAAACCAATGACTTAAAAATTGATACTTGGCATTGTATAGCCAGGCGCTTGGCATTATTCGGATAGGGCAAGGACTGGTTGGCTCAGTATCAGGATAATGTGACTGAGTGGGCTATCAGGTCACGGTGCTGGTGGCCTGGTCTCCCAGTAGGGCAGCACTATAAAGTTGCCATAAGTGCGCACTGTCACAAGTCAGTACCGATCCTGATATGACATTAGATGTTGCTAGGATGTAAAACAACAAACAAACACATTTTTTAGTGTTAGGGGCCGAGGGAGGTACTACCAGTACAGAACATTCAGAGTCAGCTACAATAAGTGTAATCATGTCATTAAGGCATGATAAATGTTTCTTCAACAAATGTTGTCCTTTCGTAAATAATAAACAAAAAACTATGCA
Source organism: Branchipolynoe longqiensis (assembly GCA_030323885.1). Taxonomy (NCBI): domain Eukaryota; kingdom Metazoa; phylum Annelida; class Polychaeta; order Phyllodocida; family Polynoidae; genus Branchipolynoe; species Branchipolynoe longqiensis. Next base: position 187,097,494 of record CM059186.1, on the reverse strand, counting down.
TTGGAACAACAACCCCAACATAAAACCCTACCAAAATAACCAACAGCCTGTTTTTGTTAACTGAGTGGTGGCGCCACCTATCGGCTATCCACCTGCACCACTATCTGTTACTGAGTCCATCTGTTTTCCATTCAGCCCCTGGTAGTTGTCAGCCGCTCGTGACCTTCACCTAATTCTGACAGCGGCGGCAAGAGGTCAGGAAGAGGCCTGGGGTGTGGGGTGTGGGTGTATGGGTTGGTGGGTGGGTGGGGGGTCGAAGGATGGAAGGAAGGTTGGTGGGAAAACCGACCGAGTTATTAATAAATACATTGTGTTACTAACAAAGACATAAACCGCCCCGCCAAAGCACACTCGGTCCATGTCTGACAGCGGACCTGGAGGCCCAATGGGTAGAGAGCAGGCTTCCCGTGTGGAAGGTAAGGAGTTCGAATCCCAGCCGAGTCAAACCAATGACTTATAAAATTGATACTTGTTGCTGGCACTCGGCATGAATAGGCGAGGACAAGGACTGGTATACATCATCATCATCATGCTGTCGGTCGCGATGCGACAAAGACTGCTTTCATTACTTGACTGCCGCTCTCCATTTAGCTCTCTGCTGTGAGAGTGATGTCCATGAGTCAGTCTTAATGTCTCTCAGTCAACCATGATATCCTCCTCTCGGGTTCTTGTTGAGTTGGGTTAGTACAGCACCTCCGTGTTCTTGATGTTAATCTTCAGGCCAAACTTCTTTGATGCATCGGAGAAAACGTCCACTATTTTCTGGATCTCTTCAGCAGAGTGGGCAACCAGTGCACTGTCATCTGTGAATAGCAGCTCTCTCACCAGTATCCGAGTAGTCTTGGTCTTCGCTCTGAAGTGTGCGACATTGAATAGGTCAGCGCTCTGTCTGGACTGTATATAGATGTCATCCCCCATGTCTCGGAAAGCCTCTTCGAGCATTGCTGATAGGAAGATGGAGAAGAGCGTGGGGGCCAGTACACAACCTTGTTTGACCCCATTGGTAACCCCGAACTATTCCGAGACTTCCCCTCCAGCACTAACGTTCGCCATCATTCCTGTATGTAGAGCCTCGATCATAGTTGTGAACTTCTCTGGGCATCCATACTTCCTCAGTAGCTCCCATAGCCCGGTCCTCCCAACTGTATCAAACGCCTTAGTGAAATCGACAGATACCATGTACAGTGGTCGGTCCTGCTCAATGCACTTTTCTTGTAGCTGTTCGAGACAAAATATCACATCCACAGTGCTCAGTTACCTCTAAAGCCACACTGTGACTCCCAAACTACATCAGGTGTTATGTGAATAGATAGTCTGTTGAGGAGGATCCTGGCGAAGATCTTGCCTGCTATGGAAAGAAGAGAGATTCCTCTATAGTTCCCACAGTCTGTTCGATCACCTTTCTTGTAGATGGTTACAATGCTGGCATCCTTCCATGCTTGGGGTACAGAACCCTCCTCCTAAGCATTGGTGATTAGTTGGTGCAGTCTGTTGAACAGATTGTCTCCTCCGTCCTTCCATACTTCAGCAGGAATTCCATCACCCCTCTTTCAGGCTGGCGATTGCTCTAGCCATCTCATCCATGGTTGGAATCTCATCGAGGCATGTTTTGGTAATGCGCTGCTGGATGTTTATAACAAACTCGGGTTTATGCAGTATCATAATAATGTGACTGCAGGATATTGGGTCAAGGTGCCAGCGGCCTGGTCTCCCAGTGGGGCAGCACTGTAAAGTTGCCATGGGTGCGCACTGTCACAAGTCAATGCCCATCCTGATATGACCTTAGATTGGTTGGGTTTGGAGTTTTACGTCCTGGCAACATCTAAGGTCATAACAGAACGGGTACCGACTTGTGACAGTGCGCACTCATGGCGCACAAACAAGCAAGAAACCCCTGTCTGACACGACGTAATCGTACAGACAATAACTACGCTCTACCGGCTGTTGCCTTCGTATCGGAATTCGTCTGAAAACTCGGTTCTCCGCAGCAGGGTGTATCGGTCAGTAGCCATTGCCAACTAGTGGGCTGCACTGCTATCATTTGGGAGGGTTGTCCTACTTACTTGAGTGGATTTTGTGGAGCTGGGTGCAATGTTGATGTTTATCCAGCCTCTGCCCTTCGCTCACTCGTTGGTTGTTTGGTTGTTTGGTTGTTTGGTTGTTGGAGTTTTGCGTCCTGGCAACATCTAAGGTGATATCAGGATGGGTACTGACTTGTGACAGTGCACACTTATGGCGACTTTATAGTCACCCTACCCCACTGGGACTGGGAGACGAGGCCACCAGCATCATAACCTGAAATCCCATTCAGCCACATTGTCCTGACACCGAGCCAACCAGTCCTTGCCCTCTCCTAATAATGCCGAGTGCCTGGTTAGAAAGCTTCACATATCAATTTGTAAGTCATTCATTTGACTCAACTGGGAATTGAACTCCCGACCTTCTGCACTGATTTGGCTACCACGTCCGGTACGCGCTCGCGCGTCAGGGCCGATGACACACAGTGGTGTTGCTCACCATGTTGTTTGTACTGTAAACATTGTAATATTTTGACTGATCTATCAATCTTTAGTTTGTTTTTGGGGTTTTACATCCTCGCAACATCTGAGGTCATAGCAGGACAGGTGCGCCACTGCAAACCCATGGTGACCTTATAGTGCTGCCCCACTGGAACCAATATCCAAATCAGTCAAATTATCCTGGTACTGGGCAAGCCAGTCCTTGCCCTATCCTATTCATGTTAAGTGCCAGGTTAGGTAGGGTGTCACTTCGCATGATGTCACTTCGCCACTCACTCACTCACTCACTCACTCTCACTCACTCACTCACTCACTCACTCACTCACTCACTCACTCACCCACCCACCACTCACTCACCCACCCACCCACCCACTCACTCACTCACTCACTCACTCTCACTCACTCACTCACTCACTCAATCACTCATCCACTCACTCACTCACTCATCCACTCACTCACTCACTCAAGCAGGTTTTTGCTTCAAACACTTTGCTGGCCATTTTATATCCTAGTATCAATTTTGCAAGTCATTGGGTTGATTCGGCTAGGATTATAACCCACGACCTCACGCACGGGAAGCTAGCCAGCGCTCTCAAATGTTACCAGGTCGTAAAACTCCATTAACCAACCAACCACAGTTATGGCCACCCATGTCCGTTCAGACCTATCAATCACTGGGTCTAATGGGTCCATCTATTTGCGTTGTTTTTAGCCAGAACCATGATTTATGCGCCTAAAGTGCCTGTCACCCTATGCCGTATTGAGCAACGGACAGAATTTTCTAGTTCAGTGGTGTTCGGGCGTGATAAGTATCAAAATGTATTAAAATGTGTAAAAATGTTGCGATATCGGGTCAAAGGCCGCCGGACGAACGAACATGAAACGGACATGAAACGGACATGAAACGGACATGAAACGGACATGAAACGGACATGAAACAGACATGAACGGATAGCTAATGGACGATAAGTGGACTAAACAAACTCAAACCAGACAAGAACCATAGACGTCAATCCCGCAGCATCTGTTCCAAGTTTTGTGCATGTTCAAAACTTGTAGCAGATCGGGCCGGATATCAATGGATATCAATGGATATGTAACAGATATGCAATGGACATAAACCAGACTGTGCTGGATATCAACGGACTTTATTCAGTTTCTTTCCATTTCCACAATCCGGTGATGTGTGACAGAGCCTTTAAGCACACACACGACTGGACACGATGGCCGAATAAGTAGAGTGCAGGCTTCCCATGCGGAAGGTAGCGAGTTAGAAAACCCGGCCGAGTCAAACCAACGACTTATAAAATTGATACTTGTTGCCATCTAGCCTGATGCTTGGGATTAAAACAGCACTATAAAGTCACCATGAGTGTAATGTATTGTAGTTGTACGAACGCCCCCGACAGTGAGACTGCATGACGTCATGATCCAGTGTTCCTAATAAAGTCAGTTACGTTACAAGAACTCACGGTGTCCACACATACTTTACATGGTGTCAGATGTGATGGACTAAGCGGATGAAATGGCGCTTCACGGATTGAAGCCACCTGGACCGCTAAATTTGGACGAACGAATGGCCATAAATTGGAGATCTTGGTTGCATTCATACAAAATTTATTCAACAGCAGTGGGGATAGGATCTAAAACAGAGAAAGTGCAATGCTGTGTGCTGCTGCATGTAGCTGGCAGTGAAGCACAAAAAGTTCATCGTACATTCGAATTCGAAACGGCTGACAAAGACAAGATTGGACCACTAATAGCAGCATTTTCAAAGTATTGCGAGGGAAAAAACAAACATCACTGTGATAAGGAATGAGTTCAACTCATTCAACCAAACAACTGAAAATATGGACACATACATTTGCGAGTTAAGACATTGTATACAGTTTTGTTGCTATGAACAGTTGGAAGCTTCCCTTTTGTGTGATCGAATCATGTGTGGAGTAAAAGATAACGAACTCAGGAATAAGTTATTACAAGCACCAAAATTGTCATTGGAAGACTGTGTACAGTTATGTAGACTGAGTGAAAATAAATCGGCACAGGTACAATTGTCTTCATCGAGTCAAGTGGATGCAGTATCCAGGGGTTACGGACGACGCGCTGAACAGGGACCCAGGATATCTCCATGGAAACAAGCATCAACAAATCAATATCAACAAGGCCGTAAGATGGCGGCTTCCAGGTGTGGACGATGAGGATATAATCACCGGGATGGAAACTGTCCAGCACGCGGAAAGGAATGCATGGGATGTCGACGAATGGGTCATTTTGTAAAAATGTGCCATATGCAGAAGACACAGCCAAGGGAAGCACCGCTATATGAAATTAATGTTGATTTGGAAGCCGAAAATGAACAAGTCGGGCGAGGTACATTCGACAATCAAGTTCAGGAACAACAGAACAGTGATGGCTATAATCTGTTTGTCGGTTCAATATACAATTCTGATGACGACGACAAAGATTTGTGGTATGAGGTGTTCGTTATCGGTGGTATGGAGGTCTCATTTAAATTAGATACAGGATCCGAGGCCAATATTTTACCATTGGAAATTTACAAGACAATAGAAAGTGCTCTTTTAAAACCGTCTAATTGTCAGTTGATCACATATGGTGGACATAAGATCAAGCCGGCAGGAGAAACAACATTGATGATCAACGGACAGGTGTTACGATTTCAAGTTACAGATGCTGGCAGTGCGATCATGGGCAAACAAGCCTGTGTTCAATTGGGTCTGTTAGCACGACTGGACATGTTAAGTACGACAACTTCACATGATGCTGACAAATTGGTAATAAAATATGCTGATGTATTTGAGGGTTTAGGTTTAATTAAGGTCAATGCAAAAATATATGTTGATAATAATGTAACTCCATGCATAGACCCCCCACAGAAGGGGTACATAAAGAATTAGAACGTATGATAAAATTGGGGGTCATTGTAAAACAGGAGAGGCCAACCCCTTGGGTGAATTCAATTACAATAGTATGTAAACCTGGAAAACTAAGAATTTGCCTAGACCCTACTAAGTTAAATAAAGCGATATTGAGAGGACCATATCCTGTAAGAACAGTCGAGGAAGTAGTGGCTAAATTGCATGGAGCTAGGTATTTTTCGGTTTTAGATGCACAAAGCGGGTATTGGCAAATAGAATTAGATAAAGAAAGTTCTGAACTATGTACATTTAATACGTCTTGGGGTAGATACAGATATACGAGATTGCCATTTGGAATAAAAACTGCGGGAGATATCTTTATTCAGGAGATGAACAAAATTTTAAGAGGGATGCCAGGTGTTCATGTAATATCAGATGACATTTTGGTACATGGAATTACAGAAAAAGAACATAACGACCGATTAGAGGCAGTTTTAAGCCGTGCACGAACTGTTCATCTCAAATTAAATCCTAAAAAGTCTAGAATTTTCAAGAACAGTGTTAACTATGTAGGGCATGTAATTAGCTCGAACGGCCTAAGTCCTAACATGGACAGAATACAAGCGATTATCGACATGCCCAGTCCAACCGATAAACCAGGTATACACCGATTTTTAGGAATGATTGGATATGTTAGTAAATTTATTCCGAACCTGGCTAACATAACAAAACCATTAAGGACGGTGATTCAAAAGAATGTGTCATGGCACTGGGAAAGAGAACAAGAAAAGGCGTTTCAGGATTTAAAGAAGTTGTTAACTGAAGCACCAATACTCCAATATTTTGATAGTACACAAAAAGTTATAATTCAAGTGGATGCGTCTAAATATGGTTTAGGCACCACTTTGTTTCAGAATGAATTACCTGTAGCTATGGCATCAAAAGCATTAGATAAATCACAAATAAATTATGCGGTAATTGAAAAAGAATTATTAGCCATATGTTTTGGCTGTAAGAAGTTCCATCATTTTATTTATGGTAATGAAGTAACAGTACACACAGACCACAAACCCCTAGTTGCAATTATGCTTAAACCAATACACAAGCTTTCAGCAAGGATGCAACGTATGCGCATGAGATTGCAAAATTATAATATTACAGTATCATATCTGAAAGGGTCGCATTTATATTTTGCAGACACTTCATCAAGAGCGCATACCTCCAGTATAGCCCCTAAGGATTTGTACGACCATGACATTTCGGTTGGGGCTATAGATTTGGATATGGATGTTGTCCATCGTATCAAGGAGGCCACCAAGGTAGATCAGACGCTCAACACATTAAAAAATCTAACGTTGGAAGGATGGCCGGATAGTAACGAGCATATTCCTAATAGTGTGAAACCGTATTATACGTTTAGACATGAGATAACATGGGCAGAGGGAGTATTACTGAAAGGTGCACAAATAGTAGTCCCTAAAATTCTACAGGCTGAGATGCTGAACAAAATACACGAATCACACTTAGGGATTGTAAAATGTAAGCAGCTCGCCAGGGATAACATTTTTTGGCCGGGAATCGGTAGACAATTGGAAGACAAAATATCCAGATGTGATACATGTCAGGAATTTAAAAATATGCCACCCAAAGAACCGTTGATAAATCACCCGATCATAGATATACCATTTAATAAAATAGGGATTGACTTATTTCATGTACACGGTAAGAATTACATCTTAATTATTGACTATTATTCCAAATTTCCAGAGTTCATAGAATTGGACAGAATATCTACTACAGCAGTTATTGAGGCATTAAAACAAACATTTGCCCGGTTTGGTATCCCCAAATATATAGTATCAGATAATGGTCCACAGTTCACGAGTCTCGAATTTCAAAAGTTTGCTTCGTTCTATGGGTTCGTATCGCTGTATCGATGCATGCCCAAAGTAACGGACAAGTTGAGCGATATGTTCAAACAGTCAAACGTATAATAAAAAAATGTGTAAGAGACGGTAGAGATATACATATAGCCATGCTCAATTATAGAAATACAACATTGAATGGGATTGGCGCATCCCCTGCGCAACTATTGATGTCACAAAAATTAAGAAGCAGGATCCCGGTACTAGATCGGGACTTGAGGGCAACAGTACATACATCAAAACTCCACCAAATACACCATAGTCAGCAAGTACAGAAAGAGTACTTTGACAGGCATGCCAGTAGTATTCAGCACCCTTTGAAGAAGGGTGATAACGTCCGTTATAAGGACCACAATGGTGACTGGAAGAAAGGTAGTATTGTAAATACTAATGTCGACACTAAAAGAAGTTACGATGTGATAAATGAACATGACCATATAATACGGCGGAACAGGAGATTTATTCAAAAGTGTCCTAGTCACCGCTCAAATAAAACTGCACGAGATGCAACATCTGTTCACGTGAATAACTCGCAGAAAATAAACGTACCAATCACATGTACTACACGTTATGGTCATTTAAGTAGGCCACCAGTTCGTTACGGTTTAACTGTACGTAATTAAAAATGTTAAGAGATAGTTATGTTACCAATACTTACTGTTACATGTGCAGTATGTTCCTCATTCTTAGTAAGTTAAGTCCATGTATGTATATTGACGCATCTTCAATATTGAATCAAATAACATAAGTGAAAGGTTTAACTGATGTAAACAGCCCAGACTGGGGACACGACAACGTCATAACATATATGTGTCAAACCAAGAAGGCACAAAATGACCACAAATCAAGAAGCAGCATACCGAGTCCATTCAATCTAGAAGCAATTATACGTGTCACAATAAACATTTTGTTTGCAATCAATTGCTATATACTAAGTTCATGTAACAATATGTTGAATACCTGTTATCTGTAAGAGAGGGGTTAGGATAAGGAATGAAATATTATATATGTATATGTGATGACTTGATAATTTGGATAATTTGGGAATAAAGGAATTTGTATAGCTGTATGTTGTATAGCTCTAAGTCAGTACAGATATCAATTCAAACAATAAGGTAACGTTAATGATATTTAAAACGGTCCATATGTTACTTAAGGAAAAGGGGAAGATGTAATGTATTGTAGTTGTACGAACGCCCCCGACAGTGAGACTGCATGACGTCATGATCCAGTGTTCCTAATAAAGTCAGTTACGTTACAAGAACTCACGGTGTCCACACATACTTTACAATGAGTGCACTGTCACAAGTCATGTTGCTAGGACGCAAAACAACAACAAACAAAGAAACGAAAAACACACAAATATATCTGATGCTAGGGAAATTGTCAATACATATATATATATATATACATATATATATATGACATATAAAGGTACACTACGAGAATAAATTTACAACAGAACACCGGGGTTGGGCTGAATCCTTTATAAGTTCTCGAGCAAAGAACTTTACGCCTTAATTACAAAAAAAGAAAAATCTAGCAGAGGTGGTGTGAATGCTCATAGCATTTAGTTATAGTAGTGCCCATTGGTGGTGCGTCGGTCGCACTAGTCGACCCGGTGGGTTGGTGAGCGACTCCAAATATATTACAAATATTCAACAAAACTGGCACAGCACAATACTTATTCACCCTCCGGGCTTTATCTTAGCATAATACATTATACTCAATATAAAAAGTATACAAATATAAATCACTGGAAGGTCTACCAACATCTCTACTCACACTGCAAATGATTCACTGATTATGACTGGTGGTGCCCTTAATGGGTCCCCGCCACACTAACCATGACCGACCTCCTACCTGACTCATAGCTCATGTACATAACTGGAGTATCTGTTTTTTACGAACAACCCTGCAACCAGACCAATGTTGTTCTGACACAGCAAATGTGTTGTTTTGCGGAGGGACGATGAAATGGAACAATAATAGTTTGCACATTGAAATATTGTTCGCACACGGCATGGGTTTACTGAAGAGATAGGTTGCTGAAGACATACTTTAGTATATAAATATATATATTACCTCTGTACTACGCCTCTGGCTACTCGTAGCCCAGGGAGAAGGAAGCACATCTGGGACCAGCAATTAGCATAATCAGCTCACAAGAGGAGGATGTGTGTGAGCAGCTCCGGCAGTTTTTCTACATTAACTACAAAACCAACCCAGTTTGTATTTTGTAAAATCAATACATTGGTTCATTTCATGTTAGCATTCAAGTACTAAGTTTTTTGAAACTTTTCGATAAGTTATCACTGTTTTACAGCTTAGTTTCGATCGTGTTACTTATTATTGTAAGAACAATGCATCCATTGTTCGGTTATTAATGAAGCCGCCCATTGCAGAATGGAGAGATGTTTGGCAGGAGCCACTTACATTGCTAGGATTTATTCCTGGGTCTCATTAAGATTCCCCAATTATTGTTCTTGTTAAGGCGTACCTCTGAGTTCTCTGGTATTTTCTTCAACTCATTGGTGAAGAAAGCCACAGGTGGAGTAAGTTTATAGGTTCTTAGAGTATGGGAGGGTACTGCTACACTGGTCCCTACCCCTCGTTTGGATCGTTGGTTTCCCATACTGTCATCCTGTGACTGGCTATTAGCCATATGCCTGCATTAAATACCATTTTAACACCATAATACACACCTAGTATAATTATACTCTAATTATCAGTGTGATATTCAGCCCTAAACAATGCCTAAACATTGGTTTTGGTTTTACTCCCAGTCTCCGAGCCATGGCTACAAAGCGGAGTAAGGCAAAACAAAAGCCGCTCATAAAGAAGAGCAAGAAAAACACAAAGAAAAGGAGGAAACACAAATCCTCTTCATCTGACTCTTCGTCAGACTCATCTTCAACATGCTCTGACTTGGACACTAAGCACATCGGGAAATACGTGAAACCCTGTGGAAAGGAGACCAAAAAGTGCAATGTCGAAAGGAGAAAGAAAGTCCACATAACAATGCTTATGAGGAAGATGATACAAGGGCACTTCGACACCTATAAGCCGGCCAAAGTAATAATTAAAATGGCCGAGAAATTCACGGGGATCAAAGGGATCCCGGAATCCGCCATTAAAGAGATGGACCCCAAAGTTAAGCTTAGCAAGGAACGCGAAAAGTTTGAGGCTGCACTGCATACAGTACACAAAGGGGTACTCTCGGCCCTCACTGCCATCGTGCCTATTGCCAATAGGATGATGGCTGAGAACAAGTTCTCGTCGCTGTGCGATGATATAAATGGGGGGGATTGTTTTGCTAATGGCGACAAGCAACTTCCTCTCATAAAGACATTTTGAGAACGTTTTCAACGCTGTCTGCATGGATGCAGGCAAGGAGGTAGCTAGATCTAAGAAGATCACAGATAATGACGGGAAGGAATATAAATTATTCCTTGGCCCCAAGCCCATTAAGGGGAAACCACTGGACAAGACGAAGTATGGTAGTATCATACCTTTATATATTTTAATAGCCATATTTGTAGTTAGGTATTTTCTGGTATTTGTTAATATCCAGATTTTGTGGTTTGCCTTTTTGATAACTTCTTTTATGTTATCATTGTACTTTAGTTTCCTCTCAAGATTCATCCCTAGATATCTGTAGTTGGTCTGATAATCAAGAACTTTTCCACCCAAAATTATAGTTGATATTCCCATAACGGTTTATAGAGCAACATATAAGTCGGGAGACGCGGCACAGGCCAGTGGGACTTGGAAGCCGATACACGATGCCAGCTGGGTGCTGTGGGCTCTTTATACCGTCTCGAGTCAGCCGTAAAACCAATAAGGGCGTGTTGCTTTTCAAGCAGTGTTTGAGTTGCTCTGTTGCATGTGGCAGAGCTGACTTACCCTGGACCCGGTTCACCCTGGTCCGCCACACCTACTCCGCTCCCCGCAGGCCCCGAGCCCAGTACCGCGGCCGGCTGTTCTAGTCTGGCGGGGCGCCAGGCCGCCTTGTCCCGGTGAATTAGCCGGCGGCCCCTGCACGCACAGGGCCGTGCCGACAGGGCCTCTTTACCACCACCGTAGTGGCAGTTTGGCAGCCATCCAGGCCGTGCCTGCACCAGCGCAGGGTCACCACTGAGTGGGGGGGGGGGGGGGCGCCACCCGCACCAGTGCAGGGTCACCATTGGGGGGCTCCACCTCCACCAGTGTAGGGTCACCATTGGGGGGCGCCACCTGGACCAGTGTAGGGTCACCACTAGGGGACACCACCTGCACCAGTGGAGGGTCAGCACTAGAGGTCACCACCTGCACCAGTGCAGGGTCACCACTAGGGGGCAACACCTGCACCAGCACAGGGTCACCACTGAGTAGGGGGGGCGCCACCTGCACCAGTGCAGTGTCACCACTGGGGGGGCTCCACCTGCACCAGTGTAGGGTCACCACTGGGGGGCGCCACCTGTACCAGTGCAGGGTCAACACTGGGTGGTGCCACCTGGACCAGTGTAGGGTCACCACTAGGGGGCACCACCTGCACCAGTGCAGGGTCACCACTAGGGGTCACCACCTGTCCCAGCACAGGGTCACCACTGGGGGGTGCCACCTGCACCAGTATTGGGTCACCACTAGGGTGCAACCACCTGCAGCAGTGCAGGGTCACCACTGGGGGTCACCACCTGCACCAGTGCAGTGTCACGACTGGGGGGCGCCACCTGCACCAGTGTAGGGTCACGACTGGGGGGGGGGGCGCCACCTGCACCAGTGCAGTGTCATGACTGGGGGGGCGCCACCTGCACCAGTGTAGGGTCACGACTGGGGGGTACTGCCTGCAGGAACATCAATATGGCACACTGGTCTGATGCTCAGCCTGGAATGACAGACATATGAGTTTAAATCCAACTTCAAACATTTTCCTCCTATATAATCCACGCACCTCACGTGACACTGTCATAATATATCAGTGACATTCGCCAGACTCTGAGACGAGAGAAAGTAGACATGCATTGTGGGACAGAGGACAGTTACCACTCAAAGACAGGGGCGACGCACTCTCAAAGGATTGATGTTCTCCTTGCCTGGTTTTATATGCTCCTGGAAAATGTGAGCTGGTTGGTTGGTTGTTGGAGTTTTTACGTCCTGGCAACATCTAAGGTCATATCAGGATGGGTACTGACTTGTGACAGTGAGCGCTTATGGTTACTTTATAGTGCTGCCCCACTGGGAAATCAGGCACCGTTCTTCAACCTATCCACCTCTGTAGTGATGACTGCCCTGATTAGTACTAGATAATTTCACATTGCAAGGTTGATATTTGCCAGGAAGATTGATAGTGTCGTGGGGGTTATGAACATGGGAAATATTACGCATAGAACAGGAATACCAGGACAGTGTGCTAACCATTACACCACGTAGGCCCAATGATGTCATCACCCTATCCACACCCACCTGTCTATGTGGCTCCTTGCTTCAGAGGTCAGTGCAGACTAATACATTCATCCCCCTGGAATTGTAAGTCTTTGAAATTGTCATTTAATGCTTAAAATTACACACCTGCAGGCAATGCACTTACATGCGTACATCCACAGGATAAATTCAACAGCCATACAGTGCGTATCTTGTACAGGATCCTGTTAATGACAACCAGAATCATAGGGGTGATGAAAATGGGAAATATTGCGTCTAGAGCAGGAATCGAACCCACATCTAGTGTGCTAACCATTTCGCCACTTAAGCTCCCTGATGCCATCACCCTATCCACACCCACCTATCTATGTAGCTCATTGCCTGAGAGGTCAGTGCAGACTACTAAAATATGATAATTAGGGTTAGATGAGATGCTCGGTGATATATCTACTAACATCAACATTCACTTGAAAGATTTCTAAAACTGATTCTTAGTGTTAGACAGAAGCCCCAACGTGCAGGAAAGCGTGACCAATAGTAGAATAAAAGTCTATAGAAAATGTTTGCTGTTGTCGCCAAATTGATTTGTTTCTACTCAAAGAAGCAATCTTTGTGAAGCCTCTGTCGGGTGGGTTATTGCCCTTAATAAAACATACGCCGCTGAACAGACCAGTATAAGTGCCTGCTTTATATAATATGTATATGGCAATCCGTGGTATGCAATAATCCTTTATTTACAGCACACCTTTATTTTATTAATATCTTTTTTTTCTTTTTTGGTCCATTAGTTGTTTAAGCAGGGGGAATTTCAGTCATAGACGACTGGTCTTCCTCATTCCACTGCTGGTCGATAGAAAGCCCGAGCCTACACATTTACCGACCCAAGGGATTTTTAACCTCCCACACCACATAGACATGGTATGAGAGCAACCGGCCTTTGATGACGCTGTAAGTTATGCACAGCAGTGGAAATCCAAATTGGCAGAGCTGGGGGCACGGGGAATCGAACTGCCAACCCTCAGATTAGGAGTCTGACCTAGAAAAAAGTCAGACACTCTAACCACTCCGCCACAGAGAACGCCATATGGGGCTATATAGTTGAGTTATGGAACATTTTGCAGACCATAGCTAAAAGCGCAGCACATATCCCCAGACGCTGCTATTCACCCTTTCCCATCCCGCCCCCCCCCAGCCTCCTCCCCCATCCGTCCAACCATACCACTCCCCCCTTCCCCCCTCCACCCCAACTTCCTCTCCCTCTCCCCTTTCCATCCTTCCCTTCTACCCCTTCCTCCTCCCCCTATCCCCTCATTCCCCTCCCCTCATCCCCCCTCCCGTCTCCCCTCTTCCCTTCCACCCTTCCCATCCCCTTCCCCTCCCTCTTTCCCCTCTCCACCTCCCGTCTCCGCTTTCCCCTCCCCCCCCCCCCCTTCCCCTCCCTCCTTTCCCTCCCTCCTTCCCCTCTCCCCTCCCCTCCCTCCTCTCCTCCTCCCCGCCCCCTCCCTCCCACTCCCCCTCTCTCCTCCCTCGCCCCTCTCCTCCCTCCTCTCCTCCTCCACCTCCCTCTCACTTCCCCTCCCTCCTCCCTCGCCCCCCCTCCTCTCCTCCCCCCCTCCCCTCCCCCCTCCCCCATCCCTCGCCCCCCTCCTCTCCTCCTCCCACCCCTCCCCTCCCCCTCCCTACTCCCTCGCCCCCTCACATAACCTACTGTAGTACGGTGGAGTGTGTTAAGTAGTTGGCTCAGTGCCCAGTAATGTGCCCCCTCCGTGGTGCGCATGCGCAATCCCGTGGGATCATTTAATCAAATTAAGTCACTACCAATGCCACCATATTCACATGCTACTCACGCATACTTGTCTAACTAACGCATCCACACTCATAGGACACTGTTAGCTAATTATGCTAATGCTAATCAATACCATGATTTCTGTTTGTTTGTCTATTCAGTTATTTGTTAAGAGATTAACTAATACATCCAAATTCATAGGACACTGTTAGCTAATTATGCTAATGCTAATCAATACCATGATTTCTGTTTGTTTGTCTATTCAGTTATTTGTTAAGAGATTAACTAATACATCCAAACTCATAGGACACTGTTAGCTAATTATGCTAATGCTAATCAATACCATGATTTCTGTTTGTTTGTCTATTCAGTTATTTGTTAAGAGATGTACTATTACATCCAAACTCAGAGGACACTGTTAGCTAATTATGTTAATTCTGATCACTACTAAGCGTTTTGTGTGTATATTTATTCAGTTATTTGTTAACAGTTTTACTTGAGTTTTACTTGAACACGCAGGCTGCATGGTGATAACAATAACAGTGGTTGTTGTAGCAAACTCTAGGAATTGTGGTAACTGCTTCTCATCCAGGTTTCTTCCAGTACACTATATATATATAGTACACTATATATTATATATATATTTAAATCCTCTGGTGCGACCAACACTGGTCAACATCTGATGGTGGCGAGGGGGTGGGGGGGCCGAAGGTGGCACCACCGGTGCAGTGTTAGGTCTTGTGCAGTACAACAATTATAATTCCATTCCATATCTTTATACTTGCATTATACATTATGCATCACATATATATTTCATTTGACAGCAACATTAATATGGCATAGAAAATATAGCACAGGAGCCCCAAACTACAATAAATGTTTGATGAGTGAACCGATATATCTAAGTTGCATATGTAGGATAAATTATTGATGTCTATTTTGATTCTGAAACACTCAAATCGCAGTTCTATTGCAGTCAAAATAATAAACACACCCGCCACAAAGAAGCCCTCATCAACCACCAGCATATAATTAAAATAGTACCTAGTTGGTTAAAGCACCGGCCTGCAGCTGGCCATATTGTGGCAGGTTCGAATCTTATGCAGGCCAAGTTTATACCTCATTTGTTATTGTTATTATTGTTATTATTGTTATTATTGTTATTATTGTTATTATTGTTATTATTGTTATTATTGTTATTATTGTTATTATTGTTATTATTGTTATTATTGTTATTATTGTTATTATTGTTATTATTGTTATTATTGTTATTATTGTTATTATTGTTATTATTGTTATTATTGTTATTATTGCTATTGTTCATGATGGTCTACCAACATGGATAATTTGCACGCGTAGGAGGAGCCCTACCCTGCGCCATATGATCTACAACCCGCCGACTGACCCTGCCGGAGACAGCAAGACTACTATGTGAGACTCTGACTCACGACCTCCCTTGCGCGAGACCCCCAACCCCCCTGACCGTGGTGCCATCTGAACTAGACTTCACCAACTAACCCTGACGGAGACAGCCAAAACTACTACGCGAGACTCTGACGTCACGATCTCACCTCACGAGACCCGCACTCCGCCTGACCTATATAAGCGAGCAGCTCACCGCTCACCAGCACTACCAACCAGGCAGTCAGCCGATCAACACCAGACCACCGCAACTCAGCCGCCCACCCAACCCATCAAACGAACAATCAAATGCAAGGGTTGAGGTCCTGAGTCGAAATTTATCTAACCATATTGATCTCATATTACTGTACTTGCTGTTTTACATGTCTTGATTCATTAAAAATCCATAACATGGGCTCCTCGTTCGCGTGATTAATTATTGTTATAATTGTTATTATTGTTATTATTGTTATTATTGTTATTATTGTTATTATCGTTATTATTGTTATTATTGTTATTATTGTTATTATTGTTGTTATTGTTATCATTGTTATTATTGTTATTATTGGTTATTATTGTTATTATTGTTATTATTGTTATTATTGTTATTATTGTTATTATTGTTATTATTGTTATTATTGTTATTATTGTTATTATTGTTATTATTGTTATTATTGTTATTATTGTTATTATTGTTATTATTGTTATTATTGTTATTATTGTTATTATTGATATTATAATTCAAAACCAGACACAGATAATTCATTTTTTGGGCTAATAAATTTATTATTCAGGCATAATAAATTTTACAGCAGCTTTTTGTCTACACCTTTGGGAACATGTTATATATTAGCTATTTCCAATAGTACAATTGGCCTTTTAGCTAATTTATTCTATCATCAGCAGGTAGTACAACCTGTGTCTTTATCACTTCTTTATGTTCTTTACTTATCTGCAGGTCATCTATTAGATAGGAATTAGTTGTGTCATTACTTATATGCAGGTCATCTATTATATAGCCATTAATAATATATCATTTCATTACCTTATATGCAGGTCGCGCCAATGACGGTACTATCATATGACATATGATGCATTATGTTACAGTTTATCAGATAATCTATTTGTTCACTTGAGGCAACTTGACAGAAGACATGAGGCAGCAGCATCGGGCAGATCACGGTCACACGTTCAGCTCACATCTGGCACACGCACACACATTCGCCACTCATTTCATTCAGCACTTTTATAGCAAGGGGGTAGGAGCCATAATCTCTCAGCCTAACAATATCCCCAGGAGATGGGTGGGAGGGTTGGTGAAACTTGTAACTTTGCTCAGCGATCCGTCGACGACGGTGGCCAGGTAAGAACTGGACAAGCCTTGAATCTACTACCGGAAGTTACTTTTGTACATAGCAACGCGCGCTAGGAACGGTATCTATGGTGCTGCTCATATCAGGCCCGTAGTCAGGGTTTGTGAATTATGCATGTTTCCGGCAACATGGACAATTCAAAACCAGACACAGATAATTCATTTTTTGGGCTAATAAATTTATTATTCAGGCATAATAAATTTTAGTCTACATCATTATAATCAACTAGCAGTCGTTTTCCAATTTTTAATTAAAAGTCCAGACGGGACCGGTAGCTTCGCCGATAAATAATTTGGAAGGCCAGTAGCCCTTACTTTATTATAAATATTTGCATATTGTCTTAAAAGGGTATTACTATCAATATTAGAATTAGTCAAGTTATGAGATAAAGTAGGCCAAATATTCAACACATAGCTTTTATATAGGTGGGGCGACGTATCAAAGAAGGCCTTTTGGCCACCACAGGTAGATTCTGGAACATTAAAATTATCCAGTACATCCGGATCATAAGAGCCAACTGGACAGCTTATGCATGGTAACTTTAACGGAATTTCAACATCACTTTTAACAGCAAATTCAGGAATTACAATAACGAGGCGACAATAATAACTTATCTGGACAGACTATACCATTGGTCTTGCCCGTATTAGTAGCTATCAAAGAATTTGGATCCAACATGGACTCCCGGGCAATCTCAAAATCGCCATTGTCACTTTTCAGTCCATTATAGAGTGGATTGGTGTCATCCGAAGAGATAATAGAATTCCCCCTCCCCATCAGGGTCCACAACACATAAAACCGGGTTCCTCGCATCAACATTAACAAGACAATTAGGAAAGGAACCCGTAGAACCGCTGACAAGGTTTGGCAGAAGAAATATTAAGTATATTAGACGGCACATCAGCACCAGATTTATCACTAATACCGGACAAATTAGCTCCACCAGGGGCAGCATGAATGTCCCTAACAGGTATACGGCATTCAGAAACAGGCAACAGCCTAGCAGTCAGTGTATCAGACACGGTCATTGTTGTAGTTGACAAGCGGCAAGGCCCATGACTGGCATCTGAGTCGCCATGGCAACGGCGTGGATCGAGCCCGGTCGGAGTGACACCAACTGCCAGAGGTGTTTGTTGTGACACCGTACCAACTGACACTGCATTGCACACCCCCCTCTTTCCAGCTGATACATGTTCAGATGGCACCAATTTATTGTTCTTATTAAACCATTTAAATGACTTATTATCCACAAAAACCTTATTATAATGAAATCTGTCACAGAAATGATGAGATCTACCAAGAATTTTATCGGCGGCGCCACTACCCATAATAGTACTGAACTTATAGCGCCGCTTATAATCGACAGACGGCTTATGCCGTCTCTTAGACAATTTCGATGTAAACACATTAACATTTTCCGAAAATATGGGAGCTGTGGGTTGCGGATTTTTTACTACATCAGTAACATGTACAGGGCCATAGTCAACATTACAATGTGGTATAGAGCCAATCTCGGAAAGAGGTAAGGGAGGCGACAACAGTAACTCAGAAGGCCGACATGGCACCGACAAAGCAACCGTACCGACCTGGTTATCGCACTGGCCGACCGGGCACTTTGAAGAAGGCAGAATGGTGGCGCCATCTGAAGACTTGTGGCGGTACTTGTCCATTTCGACTGATGGGATACGCAATGTCTCGGATGGTTTAGCAGCGACCAGCCCACTGCAATTTAAAAACTTGACACACACGGTTACCGACGACGTCTCCTGGCAACTCAGATGCACGACTTTTTGATCGACACTCAGTCTCCTTGTGTGCGTGTTTGCGTTTTAACTTATACGCACAATACGCACATATGTGCACGAACCGACTCGAGCCTTCCCCGTGATCCCCATCGAAACCGCATGAACCGCCCTTATTCCAGATGATGCACGGTCTTGCATCAACCCCCTTTTTAAAGTCTGTGTACGCACCCCCTGTGAACTGTTTGGTAGCTGCCTGTGGTTCCAGCCTCTTACCCAATCCGCAAATATCCCGCCGTATCTCTACAATTTTGCCTTCATCATTCCATCCGTCTGGCAGTCTCTTGTCCGCAATCATATTAAATACTTTCTCACTGTAAGTGAGACAAGTATGCCATGAGTAGTTTTGCGCCATGTCCAAAATTGATTCAATGTGATTGTCTATATGCACATCCCACCCATGTGGGACATCCCCACGCCTGACCATACGACGCATAGCGGCAAGATATTCGAACCACGTCGACTCGCCTTGATTCACTTTTCCCTTCTTTTCATTTCTTATTACATATTTGTGTGGCAGTAACTTAAGTTTCTTCGACTGTTTCGCCCTTTTTCTGGTCAACCTAATTAATTCATTCATCATCAGGTCATCATCACTCCCGTCATCACTATCATCAAATTGGCCATCTAGTGCACGACGTTTTACACACCGATTATATTAGAGTTCAGTATCACATTACCTGTAGACGTGTGTGGTGTGTGTTTGTTGATACATGATCCGCCTGTGCGTACTGGCGACACATCTGCCGTGTTAACAACAGTTGCTGCTAACTCCGCTCCTGTGACGTCATGAGAGAAGCCACCCGGCATGTTCGGCGGTGGAGCCACAAACGAGTCAGCTCCCCCGCCATCTTTGTTACTTTCCAGATCCTGGAGACGTGCTATCAGTGGTGCCTGTGAAGCTGCTAGTTTATTATCAAGTAATTTCGCTATATCCTCCAGTGTTAGACTTTTCCTATGAGATGTAGATGGTGCAGGCGAGTCAACCAGGTGACTATCCAATTCTGCCAGTTTAAGCCTTGTCGAAGAAGAAGCCTGATCAACCGTATTACCATCCATGGCACTTTCACTCGATCCCGACCGATCCATAGACTCTAACAAGGCCTTTGAATAACGTCCCACTACACTCTTCACTCCTCGGCAGTGTTTCGGCATACTTGAAAGTCCTTGATGTCATGAAACTTGTAACTTTGCTCAGCGATCCGTCGACGACGGTGGCCAGGTAAGAACTGGACAAGCCTTGAATCTACTACCGGAAGTTACTTTTGTACATAGCAACGCGCGCTAGGAACGGTATCTATGGTGCTGCTCATATCAGGCCCGTAGTCAGGGTTTGTGAATTATGCATGTTTCCGGCAACATGGACTATTATTGTTGTTATTATTATTATTATTGTTATTATTATTGATCTGAATGAAGATTGTCAAGCTCATCGCGATATGGAATATTTTACGTAATGGCTGTCAATGTGAGCTTACGTATTTAACATCCTTATACTGTCAGTGTTGAGTAGGAATCTATAGTGGTCACAAACCCGGTTAGAAAGCCTTGCATTCGGAGTACTATTTCATGACAGTGAGTGGAATATTAAGTTTATTTTATGACGATGGCAACTGCTCCTGTTCCTAATTAGGTAATGGTAGTCATTTATGGCGGTAGTAAATTGCCTCCCAACAGGCTTGATAATGTCTGACACAAATGTAAACTTCCCACCGTCCTTGGCAATGATTTCTGCTCATCTATATCGAATAGTCAGGGAAGAGCCGCCATTAACTATCACTCATATTTCCATAGTTGTGTAATGCACTTTGCTTATGGCTTTCATGGTATTTATTAAAGGTTGGCTAACTCAACCAAGGAGAAATTAAATACCTGCTTAGCAGTTCTTTGTATGACGTCATAGACAACAAGTTATTGGGTTTAAACTTACTAGCACTCAGACCTTTAAAAGACCCAAACAATTTTATGTTGTTACAATTAATAGAATCAAATATGACTAGTTTTTTTATTTTGTATAGTTTGAAGCAAGCTATTATCTATCAGTGATTTAGGTTCAGACCAATGTTCTCAATTATGCATGTGCTATCGAGGCACCATTCTCAAATTCTGAAGTAATGCAAAAACGAATTAAACTTTTAAATCAGCAAGCAACAAAATCAACCCCAACAGACAACAAACATACCTAGTAAATCAATGTTCCTTCGTGCATAATTGCTAAATCTGATCTAATCGCAATGCAGAATGAAGAAATTAAATAGCAACCCCCTAACAAAGACAAATACAAGTTAAACTAATATTCCGTGTGAACAGCACATGTGATTGTTATAGATAAGTTCACATCAGAAGGTTATGTGTGTTAACACGTTGCTGTACATGGAGTTCAGTGATAGAAGTAAGTACAATTTTTCACTTGTCTTTTATGCCAAGTTTGGTGTGATTTTTTATTTGTCTGCCTGAATTTTCACTTTCCGCAGTAGTTAGCTTTATTATCTCCATTTACATCCTTCGTCATGGGAAAAAACTACACAAATAAAACAAAACAAATGTCATAAATAATGTGAATTAAATTTGAATGAATTCACACTGACATGGTAAATTCCTTCACACTGAGTCACTGACAGTCCATATGGCACACTGGCTTTTCCAATATCATTATTTGACTGAGAAGTTTTTTTCACCTAAATTTAAAAAAAAACGAATTACCATTAAATTAAATCAAATGTGTATTTTTTTATTGTCGAATAAACTTTGCTTGAGCAATGTTTTCACTTGTCCAATGGAAAATCTCAATCCATATCCTGCTTGTCCGTATCTACTCTCACTTGTCTCAGACAAGCGTACATCCCTTAGTTCAAACGCTGGCTATATATACAGTAAAACCTCCTAACCGACCACCTCCACAGATCGATCACTCCCTTATATCGATCGCTTTATTTCGGTCTCAAAATACCATTGTAACCATATTCTCTAAACCTCCCACCTCTCTAAATGGACCACTTCAAGGTGGGTCGATTTATAGAGGTTTTACTGTATATACCACTAGCATCAAGAAAGGCAGCCAAGGAAACCACCGACTGATACCCAGAGGCGACCCTCGAAGTGCCAGAAGCATTAAGTGGGTTAATTATGTACTCGGGTGGTCAGGCCTGCAGCGCCGGTACCAGGGGAGGTCATCGGATAGTCTCACGATGCTTAATGCCCACGTACAGCAGGCAGAAGTGGAGAATCACGGGTAATTTCCCAGAGGTCATCCAAGGGTAGGATCGGTGCTGTAATGACTCCTGGGCGTCACGTCACGCCACGTGCGGCAGGTTTGGGAACTACTAACGCGTTCCAGGCGCAAGGATCAATGTTTCGAGGTGGGAGACTATGGGGGGGGGGGAGAGGGAGAGGGAGAGGGAGAGGGAGAGGGAGAGGGAGAGGGAGGGGGAGAGGGAGAGGGAGAGGGAGAGGGAGAGGGAGAGGGAGAGGGAGAGGGAGAGGGAGAGGGAGCATCACTTGTATTGTCGTCTGGTTACAAGCCACCTGTTGTGTGCCATACCCATGTAGATCACCTGACATTTCTGTGGACCGTAGCTATTCAACACTGCCAAAGCAATACGTCACTTCCGGTATTCTCGAAGTAGGTCAAGCAAGGCTAGCACAAATGTTGCGGTCGCCGTACGGTGCTGCGGTCTGCGGTGTGTCTTGCAGTTTATGCAAATATTATGGCGTTGCTGTCTGCGGTTTATCGATTCCCAAATCGTAGCTCACCGTAAGGCATAGGTCACCATACGGCGTCTTACACCCCACATATACACGCAAGGCGAATGATCAAGAAGCTAAGACACCATTCACTGAAGATATTTCACCGTCCTGATATGACTCTAGATGTTGCCAGGACATAAAACTCCAACAATCAACCAATCAACTGAAGATATTCAAAATATAAATATCAAAATGTCACCAAAAGTGACCGTACGGTATTGCGGCGTTGCGATTTTCCAAAGTTCAGATAACTTTGACTTAAAAAAACCGCAACCCCTTGCAGCGACCAAAAAAAACGTACGGTCGCTGCACAGCCACCGTATCCAACCGTACGTCTGCCACACGGCTTTGCCGATGCGGCGACTTAAGGTCGCCCAAACACGCCGCAAGGCATTTGTGACCATATCATTAGTCAGCGACCACTGGTGAAAGGTGTGCGCGTGTGTGGGGGGGGGGGAGGGGAGGTACTGGGTTACCTGCCGAACATACGCCCATCTATTATACTCGGGACTCCCTTAGGCCCTGTCACACTACAACGTTTCTCCCGGCGCGCCGCCAACGCGCAAGATATTTGCTAGGGTTGCAGCGTGCTAGTAGCGTGTTGGTGGCGCATCCGTAACGCCCCCTCCAACGCGTCGGCGCGCATTGGCGCGCCGAAAGTTTTGTGCAAGCACAAAACGATCGGCGCGACCCGACGCGCGGTGACGCGCGGTGACGCGCGGCGACGTGTCCATTCACACGTTGCTATCACTCAACGTGTACCGACGTGTACCGACGCGCCGTTAACGCGCTGGTAACGCACGCGTAACGCTTCCCGACGCATGCCGACGTTTCGCCAAAAAAGGCAAAAAGTCGGCGCCCGTTGCTGAGAAACGTCGTAATGTGACAGGGCCTTTACATTGTGGCAGAACTAATAGGTTGGTTGGTTGGTTGTTGGAGTTTTATGTCTTGGCAACATCTAAGGTCATATCAGGACGGGGAACTAATAGGAGTGATGGATCAACAAAATGGTTGGTAAACAGCAGCGCATGCGGAGTCATTTGTAAAACATGCTCAAAATGAGGATATTGGATTCTCAGGAAATGAGGTACTGCACAGGAAGTGTCATTACTGGTGAGTTCACCTCTCCTTCCGGTCTCAGAGAAGACCGGAAATGAGCTAATAATTGCGGCATAAATGCGCTATGCTGGCTACTTACTTATCTCCTACTGATTTGGACATGGCGCGGTGGTCGTATCAGTAGGCCTCGCGTGCCAGAGATAAGGAGTTCGGTTCCCGGTTGAGTAAAACCAATGACTTATAAAATTGATACTTGTCACTTCCTAGCCTGGCGCTCTGCATTAATAGGATAGGGCAAGGACTAGTCAGGATAATGTGACCGTGTGGGATATAGCGTCATGGTGCTGATTTCCCAGGGGGCATCTCTATAAAGTCATATCAGGATGGGTACCAATTTGTGTCAGTGCACACTAATGGTGACGTTATAGCGCTGCCCCACTGGGAAATCAGGCTGCTGGCACCATGCCCCAGTATCCTACTCAGTTACATTATCCGGACACTGGGCCAACCATTCCTTGCAATTCATTCCACCAATCATATTTGCAATACTCCACGGACAAATCGACGTCACTGCGCATGTACCAGAAAGAGCATCGATTCATATTGAACTCGTATGCATTAACTGCGTGGGCAGTGGAGTAGGGGGATGCTAGGGTCGGGGAGACTGGGGTACTGAAGGCATGCTTACATAGAACAGAATGTAGCACATAACACAAATACAACTCCTGAATTAATTAACTTAAAAATATCAGATACTCCCGCTGCACTCACCCCCCAAAAAAAACCACCACCCCACAAAGTAAAATAATTAATTACCTGAACACTGGTGCTGTAGCTTAATTGAGTGATCATTGTGAATTGTGATGCAGCTGGTAGAGTGGGTGTGGGTGTGGGTGTGGGTGTGGGTGTGGGTGCGGGTGTGGGTGTGGGTGTGGGTGTGGGTGTGGGTGTGGGTGTGGGTGTGGGTGTGGGTGTGGGTGTGGGTGTGGGTGTGGGCACAGGTGTGGATGTGGGCATAGGTGTGGGTGTGGGCATGGGTGTGGATGTGGTGTGGATGTGGGTGTGGGTGTAGGTGTAGGCGTGGGTGTGGGCATAGGTGTCTGTGTGAGTGTGTGTGTGGGTGTGGGCATAGGTGTGGGTGTTGGCGTGGCTGTGGACGTGGGTGTGGCGGTGGGGATGGGTGTGGGCGTGGGTGTGGCCGTGGGTGTGGGGTGTTTATTCAGTTGCCAGGGTCCCATCTGCACATGCTAGTGCCCAATCGGGCGGGCGTGGGTGGGTGGGTGGGGAGGTAGGGTGTAGGCTGGGGAGGTTGTGCGTAGAGTGAGGCTGGAAAGGAGAAGTGCATAATGTAAATTAATGTAAATAGTGCATCACTTCACGAGCAGTGAAGCCCCCCCCCCCCCACACCACCAGTCCCACCCACCACCTCCCCCCATATCCCGCAGTCACGGGGTGTGTCACGAATTAACTGCGCTGTCAGGTTTGTTGGCTCACTTCTCCACGGTTCAATATGACAGCCCCATTCAGTCCAGGCCCGCGACGTGACTTCATGGACTCAGTGCGCATGGGCGCCGGTTCCACATGCCGGTACCGGCGTTCCTTCATTCCTAAGAGGAAAAAAAGCTGGCGCGCTCATTTAATTTGTGACACTCACTGCACAATTCGGTTAAGTAATGCAGAGTGAACTCTTCCTGGTATTTTAATAAATGGCTGTATTGAACCAAAAAAATGATTACTGCACCCTGGAGCTGGGAATGGGTTGCACAAGCAGCTCTCAGCGTTGTCTGTCATAGGGGGTAGTGAGGAAAATGGGAAATATTGCGCCCAGAGGAAGACGCGAACCCACACCCCCTGTCATTCCAGGGCCAGTGTGCTAACCATTACACTACCTAAGCTCCCTGATGCAATCACCCTATTCACGCGTACTTTTCCACGTGGCTCCTTTCCTGAGAGGTCACTGTAGACTGCAACAGTTCACAAAACCAACAGCTGAATGGGTTATCTGTGGGTCGCAATGTGTTGTACGGGCAGCACAATGCGCTATTTTGTTGGTGTGTGCAGTTCAGTGTGCTACATTAGTGGTGTAAACAGTTCAGTGTGCTGTGTGGGTGATATGAGCAGCTCAGTGTGGTATATTGGCGGCGTGACCTGCTCAGCGCGCTATTTCGGTGGTGTTAGTGGTGTGAGGAGCTCAGTGTACTATATTGGTGGTGTGAGGAGCTCAGTGTGCTATATTGGTGGTGTGAGGAGCTCAGTGTGCTATATTGATGTTGTGAGCAGCTCAGTGTGCTATATTAGTGGTGACAGCAGTTCAGTGTGCTATATTGGTGGCATGGGCAGGGTAGTGGGCTATGTTGGCGGGGTGGCATGTTCAGTGTGCTATATTGATGGTGTGAGGAGCTCAGTGTGCTATATTGGTGGTGTGAGGAGCTCAGTGTGCTATATTAGTGGTGTGAGGAGCTCAATGTGCTATATTGGTGGCATAGGCAGGTCAGTGTGCTATGTTGGCGGGGTGGCATGCTCAGTGCGCGGTATTGATGGTGTGAGCAGCTCAGTGTGCTGTATTGATGGTGTGAGCAGCTCTGTGTGCTGTATTAGTCGTGTGAGCAGTTCAGTGTGCTATATTGGTGCTCTATTGGCGGCGTGCGCTGATTTGGTGATATGAGCAGCTTACTGCCCCATGTTGCTGATGCGAGCACATCGGCGAGCTATGGGAGGCGTGCGGGCAGCACAGTGTGCTGCACGGGTGGTGCCTGAGCAGAACAGGGCAGTGAGCACGTGACGGGAGCAGCTCAGTGAGCGTGTGAGCACCAGGTGCGTGCTGCCTTATATCAGGTGTAAATCTACCTTTAACGAGACGGGCCGAGACGCGCTGCTTATGATGAGAACGAGGTTCCGCCGTGTGTGTCTCTGGAGAGGAATTAGCTGCAGGGCGCGGTGCTCAGCAGCAGAAGGGGCGGGCGTACTAAGTCTAGTATGCACCAAAACTCATCCTTCTACGAGTTATCTTTCTAGAATATGGAATTGATCATTGATAGACATTCACAATTTAGGAGTAAATCCCTATTGTGTACCTCTACACCTATAAGATAAGACCATAGATGTTGCTCGGACGTAAAGCAACACCAGACAAACTACAACTGTAAGTTATGACACTGAGTTCGCTTCCTGGTAGAGTCAAACCAATGACGTATCTAATTGATACTTGTCACTTCCTAGCCTGATGCTTGGCATTAATAGGATATGGATAGCACTGGCTAGCTCTGTGTCAGGATAATGTGACTGAGTGGGATATCAGGCCATGATCCTGGTGGCCTGATTTCCCAGTGGGCCAGCACTAGTCACCATGAATGCACACTGTCACAAGTCGATATCCGTCCTGATATGACCGTAGATGTTGCCAGGATGTAAAATTCCAACAACAAACCAACCAATCAATATCATGATAGTGACCAGCCAAAATGTCTTCTTCCTGGTCGCTGTTGATGGTTTACTAAGGCATCGACCTCTGAGCGATGGCCTGTGTGTTCCATTGGAGAAAAGGGTCGTATCCGAGTGGCTATGAGCAGTTGCTGTGATGCTGCTGAGCGGGCAGAAGTGAGTGGTGCACCCACAGACTGACGCATGCGCGCACTAAGGGCCTTTGTCATGCGCATAGCTATGTGAGATCCTATATAATATCTTATCGAGAGGCTGTTAGAAGACAGTGATAGACTCACGATATATATATATATATATATATATATATATATATATTTATATATATCGCATTTGAAGTGACTGGTGAGAGACCATTGGAGTCGGTTCCCAGGAGAAGGGAAGCAGAGAGTGCATGCTTACACAGGGGCGTGCAGAGAACAAGGAGTGTTGGGAAGGGAGAGGTGTCTGGACAGTGACGCTGAAAAAGCTATTCTTTATTTATATACACATAATAAATTATATAACATATACGCATATATTCAGATGTGTGTATAAATAGTTACTACTTGAGGACATATACACATATGTATATGTAGTATAATGCATTATCTGCTGTATAAGTCATTATTTGAATATAATAAGGCCGGAAGATTCCATCTATACCCAAGCCTCCTCAGTCATCGGCTGGTTGAGTCTCTACAAGTCATCTACTGATACAACTTCAACTCTCCACATCGGGTCACCTCCTCGCCCACGCCTCAGTGGCCGCTACGCTCAGTGAACGTTTCGCTCACTTACTGTACCATTGACAATTGTTAATGGAGTCTGTATACTGAAGGTACTAAGTTCAATGCTCAGGCATAAAATATATGTGTATGCATAGAGTTACTACTAGATCGGAAGACAAAGACATAACTTGGGTTGAGGAATATAATCTCAGCCGGGCAGTCAGTGAGGAAGTGACACAGTGTTGATTAGTGTCGAAAGCTGCCGGTGGCGGCGCACGTGTCGAGTTTTAGGCTGCACGGACAGAGCTAGGGGACATAATAGTGGCGCATCAACATGCCGGATAACATATATAATAGATCAATCTGTTATTTATATTTACGTAAATTATTATACACATACACATTCATAAATATTTATTGTAATGAATTTATAGAAAACAGGAGTGCCTGTTTTGAAGTGATTGCAATTTATCTCCCCACATTCAATTTTGCTACCAAAAAGCACAACAATAGCCTCAATGGTTCCTGTTTGTACTCATTGTTGTCCCACCAGCCAGCCCCCTCCATATCGTCCCCCATATCCGGTCCCCATTCCTCGCGTTAATTATTTAAAGACCTCTCTGTAGAATCCCTTTCAGGTTCCGGAAACAGTCACGCATTCATGTTCAACTTTCAAAACAACAATACCCAGAAACTAACACGCTCAGTCAGGTTGCCCATTCTGGTTAATCAGTAATCCAAACCCAACAGGCTCTCCTGCTTCACTCAGAGACCTTATGTTTGCGATTTGACGGCTTAGTTATTGACATACCTCTTGGTTTGCTATTGTACCACTATTGTAATATTATTGAAATGGTAGTGCAGGGTGGACACAGGGCCAGCTTTCTGAGAAGTGCAAATGTCTAGCGGCCAGCTGGAGTATATATGCAATGGCGCTTGAGTGTGAAAGCCCACCGCTGCAACTCGGGTGGATGCGGAAGAAGCCACCCATCCACCCATGAGTGAATCAGTTGTGGCGGCAGGAGAGGAGTGTGAGTCATTCGCTTCGAATCACATGCATTACCAACATTGGGGCTGTTTGCAATATTATTGAAATATTATTATAATATTATAAAAGTATTGTAATACAATTGTAATAGTACTGTAATATTATTGTAATATTATTTTAATACTATTTTAATATTATTGTAACATTATTGTAATATTGTTAGTATAATGTTTTCTTCATATCATTTAATATTATTGTAATATTGTTGTAATATTATTGTAATATCATTGCAATATTATTGTAATATTATTTTAATATTACTGTAATATTATTGTACTATTATTGCAATATTATTGTAATATTATTGTAATATAATTGTAATGTTATTGTAATATTATTGTCATATCATTGCAATATTATTGTAATATTATTTTAATATTACTGTAATATTATTGTACTATTATTGCAATATTATTGCAATATTATTGTAATCTAATTGTAATATTATTGTAATATTATTGTAATATTATTGTAATACTATTACTGCAATATTATTGTATTATTATTATAATATTATTACATTAATATTAAAATAATATAACAATGATATTCTTGTAATATTATTCTTGTAATTTTATTATAATATTCTTGTAATATTATTACGCTAGTACTGTAATATATTGCAATATTATCGTATTATTAATGCAATATAACTGCACTATTATTATGACATTAAAGGCAGACCATTTTCATCACTTAATTTCACGTTAATCACTAAATTGTCAAAATGAGTTTTAATACCTGAAGATGAACACAGTCGGGGGAGAATAGTCAATTGTTCTATGATGCCACGTTCGAGATGCCCCTGATTGGTTGATTTTGGACATATACTATACTTTAAACACTCCAGTTGCATTTCTTACAGTTAGTGATTGGAGCGTTATGTTTTTTTTCCAATATTCTATGTGATACCAGAAAGGGTATCAACATGTGAAAGTTTGCATTGAAGTAACATACTGCCAGCACTGTGTTGCATTATCCCACTCAGTCGCACTATATTGTCACTGAACCAACCCTTCTGTGCATATTCTACTAATTCCCAGGTCCAAACCCAGGTAGCGAGAATTACCAATTTAAAGTTGCATAGTCCGATGGCTTTGAGTTTCTCTCATTTTCTGAGATAAATACATTAAATTGACCATTATAAGCTACTTTACTTTAGGTGTGAAGTAACTTTTAGTTTAAATGGCTAACTTTGGAGATATTTGAAGTGACAACATGTCATTTGAATTTTGACAAGCACGCCAAAACCCTGACACCATAGAGTTATGCAGTAACAGATTCTATTAAATTGACTCCCCATGCCCTTCTATGTGACAACAAATGCTTAATAACTGCACCAGTATATAAGATAAATATTTAGAATCAAATCTAGGTAAGTGTTTTGGTTTTGAAAATTTGATCTTTCATCGGACTATGCAATTTAAACTTTTTTTTGGTTAAATATAGATTTTCGATTTGACTCGGCCTGGGTTGAACTCAGAACCCCCCACAGTGGGAATATAAACGACACCGCTGGACCACCCCGTCCTGTCGCGTACACTGCAGGATATCAGAGAACAAACTGTTCGACATAATCCGAAAGGGTTAAACTGCCGAGTGGCTAAAAAGAAGCACCCGCCTTGACACAAATAAGGCAGTGGATAGAGAATTCCAGGAAAACTAATACAAAGCTGCACACAGAGAAATCAAGTACTTGGAGATATTTAATGGCAGAGCAGTTCGTGTCTGGATGTAAAGCCTGGAAGCTGGGGTGTGTGACGTCAGAGAGGCGAAGTCGTCAGCCCTAATAACCGGATTCATTTGTCATGTTAACAACATTGGGTCGCTGTCAAACAAAGGATTCCGCCAACGAAAGGTAGTCTGTTTTTGTGGGTGTGTTTTTTGCACCTATCTTACATAGTGACATGATTATCAGTTGCAGTGACATTTGATATTTCGTGAGCGACATTTATTTGTGGATGCTTTGTTTATTCGAATATATATATATATATATATATATACATTTATATATACTTCCTAGCGAGTGGAGTTTCAAGCCCCGTGAAGGAGGTGAGCAGTGCATGCCGGTCCCCCCCCCCCCCCCCCCCCCCCCACACACACACGACTGGATGGGGGGGGGGAATCCAGATCTTATTATACGCGATAACGGTCTTATCACTATCCATATACAAATATATAAAATAATGTAACCTGGAAAAACAGATGATATTTAAGTGGTCTAGCACACAGTATAGATCAGCTGGATTTTGGACTGTTTGCAATCTACAAACAGCTAAATACCACAAGCAAGAAGAAAGAAAACCAATATTATTACTAAAACAAAATTCAGAAGATTTAAATCAAATTAAATTAGTGCTGCCCAGTGCTCAAAACAAGGGTTAGCACGCTTATCAGTTACGAACAGATACATTCAACACTTAAAATAAGAATATATATATATATTTATATACAGACATAGAGCCGCTCAGGAGCTGCTCAGGAGCTGCTCAGGAGCTGCTCAGCCAGCGAGGCAGCTTCACAGGGCTTAGTGTTTTCGTTCTGGATGAAGAGGTCTAGAGGTGAAGGCGAGTGATGACTCAGCATCTCCACAGAGAGTGCCAGACTGCCAGATGGGTTACTAAGGGTGCAGCGTCCCTGTCCTCTGCTCTGTCTAAATGTCGTCTGCTCTGTTGCGATGTCGTCTGCTGTCAATCGTGTTCTCCTAACCAAGTACTTTATCCACTGAATCTTTCCCTCCCCCCCCAAAAGTGTACGCTATTAATGTCGTCTGCTCTGTCACGATGTCGTCTGAAGTGTATGCTACTAAATGTCGTATATTGTGAGGACCGTGAAGCAGACAACATTTAGTTAACGACGATGACAAGCTGCTGTTCTGGTGATTTTATTTTCACACAAACGCGGGTTTCCTAAAGGTGCACATTGGGAAAAAGAAGGCAACAGGGACGGACGTCAATACACCTTTTCCCCACGAAGCATGCACAGTAATCTGTGACCCACAACACTAGTTCTTCCTCCTGCCACCAGAGGGCGGATCAGTAGTGGAGATCATCCATCAGGCCTTTCCCACAGAGCATGCTACACATGGAATTGCTGTCCCCCACATTAGTTCTTCACCCTGCCACCAGAGGATGAGTCGGTAGTGGAAATCCTCTGTCAGACCTTGTCCACAGAGTATGCTGCACGGTGAGCTGCTGTCCCCGGCATTAGTTCTTCCACCGCCGTCAGAGGGCCAGTTGGCAGTGGAAATCGTCTAGTTCCACACCAAAGAGTTCACATTGAGTCGGCGAAGATTTAGTGCAGCCAGATTACTTGAGGGAGGTCCGTGTCATTTGGAGTAGAAGGCGTACAGATTAAGGCCTCCCCTGGTCTCGCCCATCCGTATGAGGCGCCGGCTGGTGGCAACCACTGAGACCAGGCAGCCCGGCGAGTTGTGTGTGCATTTTTGTACCCCCTTTAAAAATTGTCTTCGGTTTTAAGGCACACGTGTACATGTTGATTGTGGCTGTTAATGCAGTCTGGGCTGTTATCATTGTTGACATGGTTGGTACATTTTGCATGGTTGGCACGGTATGCATGGCTGGCATAGTTTGCATGGTTGGTATTGTTGCATGGTTAGCATGGTTGGCATGGTTAGCGTGGTTGGCATTGTTGGCATTGTTGGCATTGTTGGCATTGTTGGCATTGTTGGCATTGTTGGCATTGTTGGCATTGTTGGCATTGTTGGCATTGTTGGCATTGTTGGCATTGTTGGCATTGTTGGCATTGTTGGCATTGTTGGCATTGTTGGCATTGTTGGCATTGTTGGCATTGTTTGCATTGTTGGCATTGTTGGCATTGATTGCATTGTTGGCATTGTTGGCATTGTTGGCATTGTTGGCATTGTTGGCATTGTTGGCATTGTTGGCATTGTTGGCATTGTTGGCATTGTTGGCATTGTTGGCATTGTTGGCATTGTTGGCATTGTTGGCATTGTTGGCATTGTTGGCATTGTTGGCATTGTTGGCATTGTTGGCATTGTTGGCATTGTTGGCATTGTTGGCATTGTTGGCATTGTTGGCATGGTTGGCATGGTTGGCATGGTTGGCATGGTTGGCATTGTTGGCATTGTTGGCATTGTTGGCATTGTTGGCATTGTTGGCATTGTTGGCATTGTTGGCATGGTTGGCATGGTTGGCATTGTTGGCATTGTTGGCATGGTTGGCATGGTTGGCATGGTTGGTGTGGTTGGCATTGTTGGCATGGTTGGCGTGGTTGGCATGGTTGGCGTGGTTGGCGTAGTTGGCCTTGTTGGTGTGCTTGAAACGGGTGGCATGGTTGGCTTGGTTGGCGAATCAAATCATTGACATAATTAGCATGGTTATCATGCGTGGTATGATAGACATGAGCGCCATGGTTGCTACCATTGCTCACACGCACGTAAGACGAGGAGGCTGTGTTTGGGATAAACATGACACTTTATTGGGGCCCTCCCCCCCACCCCCCCTCCCCCAAGGCGGCAAGAACTACTTTGATTTTGTGGTTGGCATATACAGGCCACCTCGGCAGTCCCGACCGGCACAAGGTCATGTGATGTGATAATGGATGGGTATGGGAGGGGGAAATCAACATATGATAATTATGCAGTTAAGGATGATGTAATCGAAATAGCAAGTTACATATACATTGGTATACATGAAGTAGGGTAATAGAACAATATCAATTTACATATTAATATGATGATTCAGAAATGTTTGTCTTTCAATTGCTCGGGTGTCAATTGTCTGGTGATTTCGTTTAATTGTTGGTGTATTTTTATTTTTATTTAATTTAATTTGTTGGGTATATTTGCTTGTGTGTTTGATTGGCTCGGCCAATCAATGGTATGGCTGCCATACCGCACTGACATACATGATCTAGCCGCTTAAAATGGCGCTTGTTGTACCAGGTACAATTCGGCTAGTGTGAAAATGTTCCAACAACTGCACCGATCGTCAGTGAGTTATTGCTGCTGTGAGTCAGTCTACATACACGCACCCCCTGGCTGTGCCACAGGAGTCATGCACGTGCAGCATCAGCAGTATACCAGGGGCACGCACTCTGTATTTGCAGGACTCACGCAACACGGGTGTACACATAGACACTCAAATGGCGTAGGTGGTAGTATTGTCACAGGAGGTATACTTAATACGATTGGTATGATTGGTACACTTGGCACGACTGGTACGATTGTCCCAATTGGTACAATTATCAGCCAATTGGTTACACTTGGTATAATTGTTTCAATTCATACAATTGGTACAATTTATGCAATTGGTACAATTGGCGCAGTCGGTACGATTGGTACAATTTGTAAACTTGGTACAATAGGTACGATTTGTATGATTGGTACAATTCAAATGAATGATGTGATTCGTAAGGTGTGTACAATTGGTGTGATTAACATGATTAGCTTTAGTGGCACGATTGGTACAATTTGTAAAATTGGTGTGATTGACACAATTCATATAATGATATGATCGGTATGATTTCCATGATTGATATAATCTGTACGATAGGTGCGTTTAAAAAAACAATTTGTACAGTTTGTGCAATTCGTACAATTCGCACAATTCATACAATTCATACAATCAATCCGTGGACCAATATTGTGTTAAGGCGGTCACAATGACAGTCTGGTCGAACTAACAAAAGTTAGTAAAAACCATCAAAATTAATATGAAATTGAATTTTCTTTTTGAAATTCAAAATTAATATGAAATGTGTATGTTAGGCACAACAAACATGCTATTAACAAGGCATACATGGCGAAGCATCAGTGGACTATGATGATGTGCATTGGTAGCGCTGATTAACAGGAGTGGTGATCAGAATGACCCTAAAACTTAACCACTGTTCAGTATTATATATATAATTCTTCCTTTCCCTGATAACAGCACTAGTGCCATTAGACTGGTACCAGGCCTGTTCTAACTATACTTATATAATAATACTCCACAATCTCTCACAATAGAGGTAAGGCAAGAAACAATAACACTTGATTCATTTAACTTTATATTCTACTTGAAAATCAAAATTACAGCACAGACAGAGCAAAAGTTAGGCTATCAATAACAATATATATTATTTCTTGACTTTTAATATCAACTTAATATCACTCGTTGGACACTGTAGAAATAATAAAGCTACTTCATAAGTGTCAATGCATATTTGGGAAATAGTCATTTTAAATTTGAAGCTATATAATCGATGCAAAACAAACCATCACATATTTGGCATTTGTAACTAATAATGAGCATAATACTAGGGCAGTGTAATAAACAATGTATATGGTCTTTCGCTATTATGGTTGCAGAACTTGCCTATTGTGGATTGATATCAACCTAGACTCAATCATTAAGTAGCTTTGTCGAATTTGAAATCAATCCGCAATAACATCGCCATGTTGCCATATATCCTGGTAATGCCGAGCACCAGGCTAGGTAGTGACAAGTATCAATTTCGTAAGTCATCGGTTTGACTCGGCTAGGATTCCAACTCCCGACCTTCCACATAGGAAGCTGTGCTCTAACCGATTTGGCCACTGCATCCGGGTGGCGCTGTAACTATCCCCAGAGAAGCTCCGCACTGTCTACTATAGGTGAGGAGGCACTCGCTCTGACCCGGCTGCTGTGTTGTTCAGTGAACCTTACTTCTGGTCTGTACACCGCCACACAAGCAGCCGATACATAATGCATGGTCTGCACCTACCTCCCGCAGGACTGACGGAGCAGCACCTGCTAACAGACCACGGGACCAGGGGGTGCACATCAAACCTTCCAAAATTACCACCCACACCCTTACCCCACCGCCCGCCCTTCCTCCCTGACCCACCTTCCAACACCCATCAACCCGACCCTTACCTTCTGACAGCTTCAGGCATCGATCTGAACCTACTTTGCGCATCTAATTCAATCAGTGTGGTCACGTGCTGCAACATTGGCTTCAATGGAAATTCGATCAAGTGCTGCACCAATGGCTTCAATGGAAATTAGGTCGTGTGCTGCAACATTGACTTCAATGGAAATTTGGTCACGTGCTGCAACATTGGCTTCAATGGAAATTAGGTCACGTGCTGCAACATTGGCTTCAATGGAAATTAGGTCACGTGCTGCACCATTGGTTTCAAGGGAAAGTAAGTCAAGTGCATGGACTTATGACATTATGATCGTGGTGTGGTTTGTTTCAAAAGGCCTCCTCAACACTGTCAATTAGTAACAGATTGGATTGATGAGGGTCATGATTACGGGAAACCTACTTGTTTGTTGTTTCTTTGTTGTTTTTTTACGTCGTGGCAACATCTAACATCATATTAGGACGGGAACCGACTTGTGACAGCGCACACCCATAACAACGTTATAGTGCTAACCCACTGGGAGACTAGGCCGCCAACATCATGGCCCGATATCCCACACATCCACATTATCCCGATACTGTGTTAACCAGTCCTTGTCCTATCCTATTAATGCTGAGTGCCAGGCTAGGTAGCGACAAGTATACATTCTATAAGTCATTGGTTTGACTCGGCTGGGATTCAAACTCCGGAGCTTCGGCATGCGAAGTTTGCGCTCTACCGATTCGGTGGGAAAATACTAATTCCAATGTTCATAGAGACTAGGCTGAATGAGAACAAAGTCAGCAGGTCAGTTGACCTGAGCAGACTGGTCTGGGCCGTCCATATCCTTTCCATCTGTACAGTTTCGCCTGACCAGATTGCCAGATCGTGGTCTAAAGCCTAAATTATTTAGGCTTGACAGGACCGTCCTTAGTCATGGTCATGTTGGTGTTCTCTGTGGCGGAGTGGTTAGAGTGTCTGACTTTTTCTAGGTCAGACTTCTAATCTGAAGGTCGGTGGTTCGATTCCCTGTGCCCCCACCTCTGCCAATTTGGATTTCCACCGCTGTGTATAACTTACAGCGTCATCAAACGCCAGTTGCTCTCATACCATGTCTATGTGGTGTGGGAGGTTAAAAATTCCTTGGGTTGGTAAAAGTGTAGGCTCTGGGTTTCTATTGACAAACTGTCTAATGGTGAAAACAAGTCTATTCAGACTTATCCATGATAGGCAGTATAAATCTTCAAGAACACAAAAAAGTGACTCTTTAGCGATTTGGACGGCTTCATTCCTTCTGCCCATTTTTAAATCAACGCTTCCAAGTCATTGGTCATCATCACTTGTTTAGGAGGGGTGTCTGTTGGCGGCACCTGGCGGCACGAATCAGTAGAGTGCAGGCTTCCCATGCGAAATGTCGGGAGTTCAAACCCAGGTCGAATCAAACCAATGACTTACAAAATTGGTACTTGTTGCTGCCTAACCTGGGGCTTGGCCTTACTTGGATAGGGCAAGGACTGATTAGCTCAGTATCAGGATAATGTGACTGAGTGGGAAATCAGGACCTGGTCATGGAAGCCTAGTTTCCCAGTGGGGCAGCACTATTAAGTCAGTCACCATGAGCGCACACTGTCACAAGTTGGTACCCATCCTGGTATGACCTTGGATGTTGCCAGGTTGTAAAACTCCGGCAAACAAACGTCCTGCTTATAAAATTAAGCTAATCTCCGGACATGGAGAACAACAAAGAAAAACCATACCGTGGGCATGGGAAAAAGAATGACATTCCCAAGAATAAGGTACTTACTAAAGTCTAAAAGAAAGGCCCATTAAATAACATCATATGCAAACAATCAATTAAAATGCCATCAATAGATATATATTTTAATATATATATATGTATATATCCTAATATATTATGGTGATACCTATGCAGCAGAAAGCTGGAATGGAAGTGTGGCTTCGTTTATATTCACATAGTGCATTATATAGCAGAATGTAGGAGCTGGATAATTATCTTGCGAGTATAAATAAGGAACAAACACCCATTTCGTAAGTCACTGTTGGTATATACCGTGCACAGCCTTCCGTGTGTTGCCTATGTATATGTAGCAGTCTGCACTGACCTCTAAGGCAAGGAGCCACATAGACAGGTAGGCATGGATAGAATGTATTAGGCACAATATTTCCAATTTCCATCACCCACACGACACATACGCGACATACACTCCGCTCACTCTCTATCCTTCCATACTATCATTAATAAATACTAAGAATCGCCTGAGCTGCTCGAGCTGAGCTTATCGAGGCACTCATTAGCGACTCACACTTACTCAGGCCAGTTACTGTAATTGTGCGGCGCTTCTTGCAGTAATTAAACTGTGCGTCTCGCACACATCCACAGGGCCAGCCGCCTTACGTCAGACCGGGCAGGTCCCCAGAACACGCCCAGTATTCAACACTACCGGCCCTATTGGGCAGAGGGATTTAGGAACATGGGAGAGTGTAGCTGGGGGCGCTCGGCAAACCAACCGACTGAGGGATTATAATGAAGTGGGCGAGTGGGGTAGGCGTTGCTGAGGGGTCTGGTGAGGGGAAGGGTGGAGTGGAAAGAGGGGTGTTGCAGAAAGGTAAGCGAGAGAAGGGCTGGAAAGAGGAGGGTTGGAGGGAGGCGTGCTGGAGTGAGGGGTGCTGGAGTGAGGGGTGCTGGAGAGAAAGGGTGCTGGAGAGAGGAGAGCGGAGAGCTGGAGAGTTGGGATGGAGTGAAGGGGAACTTGAGAAAGAGAGCTGGAGAGAGGATGGCTGGAGAGAGAATGGCTGGAGAGAGAATGGCTGGAGAGAGGGGACTATGAGAAAGTGAGCTGGAAAAAAGGAGGGATGGAGGGAGAGTCTGGAGATAGGGAAGGTCTAGAGAGCAGATGAGGAGGGATTGATAGATGGAGGCAGGAGAGCGCGTTGATTGGGAGAGGCCATCATGAGAGAGGGTAGCTCAAGTGGGCATTTGGAATGGAGGGGGGTCTGGAGAGGGGGCCTGGAAAGGTGGAATAGAGGCTAAGGAATGGAAGAGGCGGGTTGGATAATGGATACTATAGAGGATGCTGCAAAGATGGGGGGAGAGAGGCTTCCGATAATCAACTTCCCAAAGACCGACGTACATTATACGATAATTTAATCAAGTATCGGGAACAGTTCTCTCGCTGAGACCTTATGGGTGGTTTGTGACTTGCCCAAACTTCCTCATTTAATCTACGCCCCAGACACCCTATCGTTAATTCCGATTTCATTAACCGATAACTTGATTGGAAGTGAGATTTTCGATTCCTGATAAATGGAGTTGCAAACAAATAGCCATGTAGTGTACGGCAGCCTTTGAAACGCGTCTAGTGTTGTTGTGTGCGTCAACAATGCAGCCGTTGTAGCTGCAGTGACGTATCGGTAGGGGGGGAGGTGTGGGTGTGGCTGGCAGCTTTGTGGACAGGTTCATTTTTGTTGTCATAGGGGAGTCGATACAGGACCGTTAATCAGGTAGCAGTTAATCTAGGTGACCTGCAGTACCAGTGCAATCCAGTGATGGCACATACCCTAGCAACATCTAGTGACGCTACTTACCCTAACAACATAGACATGGTTCTAAAACACCCATCTAGTCATGTTATCCACCCTAGCAACATAGGTCAGTGTTCCAAAACACCCATCTAGTGACGCTACTTATGATAACAATATAGGCAGGGTTCTAAGACACCCATCTAGTGACACTACTTACCATAGCAACATAGGCAAGGTTCTAAGAAATCCATCTAGTGACACTCCCTACCATAGCAACATAGGCAAGGTTCTAAAACATCTATCTAGTGACACTACCTACCATAGCAACATAGGCAAGGTTCTAAAACATCCATCTAGTGACACTACCCACCATAGCACCATAGGCAAGGTTCTACCCCATCCATCTAGTGACACTACCGACCATAGCAACATAGCCAAGGTCCTACCCCATCCATCTAGTGATGCTACCTACCATAGCAACATAGGCAAGGTTCTAACCCATCCATCTAGTTATGCTACCTACCATAGCAACATAGGCAAGGTCCTAACACATCCATCTAGTGACACTACCTACCATAGCAACATAGGCACGGTTCTAAAACCTCCATCTAGTGACACTACCTACCATAGCAACATAGGTAAGGTTCTAAAGCATCCATCAAGTGACACTACCTACCATAGCAACATATTTACGGTTCTGAAACACGAAATTTTGGAGATCTAATTTTAATTTGAGCTGGGGTCTTAAATGAAAGCACCTAGTTTATTATAGCATTAAGGTTGGTTACTTATCCGATAGTTTTAAAGTTTCAATCATATTGTTTGGATATATATATATTAGATTGATCATTACAATCTACTTTACTTTAGTTTCAAGTAATTGGTTTTTAAAATGGGTAATTTTGGATATATTTGAATTAAAAACAGGTCAAATTAAATTTGGCATGCATGTAGAAATACTGGATCTCATCGATCAACCTAATATATGTATATATTTTGTTAAATGATCTCGGAAACTCAAAACCATCGGATGGCAGAACTTTAAAGGAGCAAAAGAAAGGCACACGCCTGTGAGGGTTAAACATACCTCTCATTCTCTGAATCCTAATAGCTTGGAAGAATTCCGTGAAATTGGATGCGATGCTTATAGTTATAGAGGGGTGAGGAGGTGCTTGTTAGGTAGGCTGGTTCCCGAGCCTTTCTTACAGAGAACAGTGCCGGTGGTGGCGGCTATCTTACAAGGCCTTTAATCATGGTAATGACTGGGGACCAGACTGCTCAACAGTGAGATGCTTTTGACACAGTCTCGTGTGAATAATATGGTCATTCTCGGGCACCATTCCATTTCTGTCTTTTATTGTCAACATCAAAGAAAGGTCTGTGTGAATAACAATACTGTCACCACGTATAGCTGGAGGACCTGTGGTTTGGCAAGGGTGGATGGGATCTTCT
The DNA here is from genome assembly GCA_030323885.1 of Branchipolynoe longqiensis. NCBI lineage: Eukaryota > Metazoa > Annelida > Polychaeta > Phyllodocida > Polynoidae > Branchipolynoe > Branchipolynoe longqiensis. The sequence goes on along the minus strand of CM059186.1, from coordinate 187,056,556 downwards.
GATGGATAAACCATATTTAATTTGTTTAAATACCCCCTCTCAAAAAAAAAAAAAAAAATATAATATATATATATATATATATATATATATATATATATATATCACATGAACTCTTATTATATATAATGTATTGAATGAGTTCAGTTGAAGAGCTTGATAATATATCTCCTTCGTTATTTCCTGGTGAGAGATCATCGGATTTCATTTCTGGTTTAAAAAAACCCGGCCGAAGCAAACCAATGACTTTTCACAAATGTATACCTACTGCTACCTATCCTGTTGCTCACTCAGCATTACTAGGATAGGGCAAGGAAGAGTGGAATGAGGAAAACCAGTTTGCACTATTCACATGCAACCTAATTTGTCATCAGAACGAGGCTGATTACGCGTCGGGTATTGGAAATTGCCATGTGTATGAATTACTACAGAAATTAAAGGAGTACAATTTGAAGATATTCACTTTTGAAACTATCATATTCATCTTTGCATTTTCTATTTATTGGTCAATTTTCATGAAGATTGAGTGATGATCAGATGCATTTCAGTAGGCAATGTCAACAAAGTCACTCACCTTGGCTGCCAATCTTTTCTTAAATTCAAAATTGCATAACTTTCTTAAAATAGATATATTTAAAAAATATATTTTAACCCTTTTATTAATTTGTAATTCCTAAGACTAGTTGTTTAACTGTGTTGCACAGATAACTACGCTGACAGTGCTGCATTACATGACACCGCCATAACTATGCAGACTTGAAGTTGACAGTCACATTGTAGTTAAAGAATGGGAAAATCACCATGCAATGGTCACCCAACCTTCGTGAAAATTGGCCAATAGATAGAAAATAGGTATGCAAAGATGAATATGGTAGTTTAAAAAATGAATACCCTCCAATTGGAATGATTTCGAGAAGTATTGGTCGATGAAAAAGTATTCACATTACTTTTCATACAGCAGCGCCTCGCAGATGCGTAAGTGGCCTCGGTCTGGTTTCAACATGGCCGCGGTGTGAATAGTGTGAATAGGTCCACGATTCAAATGTCTCCTGCGTGATAGACGAATGTAACAAACCCCGCAAAAACACAACAAAAAAACGCCCCCCCCCCCCGCAAAAAAAAGCACCTAAAAAAACCTGGTCTGTTTTATTGCGACTGCTGCTTCAGACTATTCCCCCCTCCAGCTGTTCAGCCCATGCCGGGCCGTGAGCAGGTTAGATCCGGCGGTGATGTCAGACTGGTCTCCTGTCCTGCTGTGTCAGCTTGTACCAGGGGATGAGCAGGTTAGATCCGGTGTAACAGTTTAAAAGGGTACCCGGTTTAAAACGAGGCTTTTCACAATGGACATGCACATGCATTTCTGCCTGATTGAGATTGTACCCATGTTTAATATTTTGTTAATTGCTTGTTACATTGTTAGTGCAGAGGATAATATATACTATCAAGCATACAATATTCACTAAAATGATTCGTGAAGGAATCCTTGCTTGTCTCTCTCTACATTTCCAGAGAGTTCCTCCACAGAAATTCAGACAAGATTTCATACTTGCCATTCAACTTTAATGCATGCGCATTGCGAAAAACTCGTTTTAAACCAGGTACTCTTTTAATCTGCGACACCGGTGGTGATGTCAGACTGGTCCCCTGTCCCTCTGTGTCAGCGCATACAGGGTGGTGAGCAGGTTAGACCAGGTGGTGATGTCAGACTCGTCCCCCATCCTGCTGTGTCAGCCCATGCCGGGGGGTGAGTAGGTTAGACCAGGTGGTGACGTCAGACTCATCCCCCATCCTGCTGTGTCAGCCCATGCCGGGGGGTGAGTAGGTTAGACCAGGTGGTGATGTCAGACTCGTACCCCATCCTGCTGTGTCAGCCCATGCCGGGGGGTGAGTAGGTTAGACCAGGTGGTGACGTCAGACTCGTCCCCCGTCCTGCTGTGTCAGCGCATGCCGGGGGGTGAGTAGGTTAGACCAGGTGGTGACGTCAGACTCGTACCCCATCCTGCTGTGTCAGCCCATGCCGGGGGGTGAGTAGGTTAGACCAGGTGGTGACGTCAGACTCGTACCCCATCCTGCTGTGTCAGCCCATGCCGGGGGGTGAGTAGGTTAGACCAGGTGGTGACGTCAGACTCATCCCCCGTCCTTCTGTGTCAGCCCATGCCGGGGGGTGAGTAGGTTAGACCAGGTGGTGACGTCAGACTCGTCCCCCGTCCTGCTGTGTCAGCCCATGCCGGGGGGTGAGTAGGTTAGACCAGGTGGTGACGTCAGACTCATCCCCCATCCTGCTGTGTCAGCCCATGCCGGGGGGTGAGTAGGTTAGACCAGGTGGTGACGTCAGACTCGTCCCCCATCCTGCTGTGTCAGCCCATGCCGGGGGGTGAGTACGTTAGACCAGGTGGTGACGTCAGACTCGTCCCCCATCCTGCTGTGTCAGCCCATGCTGGGGGGTGAGTAGGTTAGACCAGGTGGTGACATCAGACTCGTCCCCCATCCTGCTGTGTCAGCCCATGCCGGGGGGTGAGTAGGTTAGACCAGGTGGTGACGTCAGACTCATACCCCATCCTGCTGTGTCAGCCCATGCCGGGGGGTGAGTAGGTTAGACCAGGTGGTGACGTCAGACTCATCCCCCGTCCTTCTGTGTCAGCCCATGCTGGGGGGTGAGTAGGTTAGACCAGGTGGTGACGTCAGACTCGTCCCCCATCCTGCTGTGTCAGCCCATGCCGGGGGGTGAGTAGGTTAGACCAGGTGGTGACGTCAGACTCATCCCCCATCCTGCTGTGTCAGCCCATGCTGGAGGGTGAGTAGGTTAGACCAGGTGGTAACGTCAGACTCGTCCCCCGTCCTGCTGTGTCAGCCCATGCCGGGGGGTGAGTAGGTTAGACCAGGTGGTAACGTCAGACTCGTCCCCCGTCCTGCTGTGTCAGCCCATGCCGGGGGGTGAGTAGGTTAGACCAGGTGGTAACGTCAGACTCGTCCCCCGTCCTGCTGTGTCAGCCCATGCCGGGGGGTGAGTAGCTTAGACCAGGTGGTGACGTCAGACTCGTCCCCCGTCCTGCTGTGTCAGCCCATGCCGGGGGGTGAGTAGGTTAGACCAGGTGGTGACGTCAGACTCATCCCCCGTCCTGCTGTGTCAGCCCATGCCGGGGGGTGAGTAGGTTAGACCAGGTGGTGACGTCAGACTCGTACCCCATCCTGCTGTGTCAGCCCATGCCGGGGGGTGAGTAGGTTAGACCAGGTGGTGATGTCAGACTCGTCCCCCATCCTGCTGTGTCAGCCCATGCCGGGGGGTGAGTAGGTTAGACCCGGTGGTGACGTCAGACTCGTCCCCCATCCTGCTGTGTCAGCCCATGCCGGGGGGTGAGTAGGTTAGACCAGGTGGTGATGTCAGACTCGTCCCCCATCCTGCTGTGTCAGCCCATGCCAGGGGGTGAGTAGGTTAGACCAGGTGGTGATGTCAGACTCGTCCCCCATCCTGCTGTGTCAGCCCATGCCGGGGGGTGAGTAGGTTAGACCAGGTGGTGACGTCAGACTCGTCCCCCATCCTGCTGTGTCAGCCCATGCCGGGGGGTGAGTAGGTTAGACCCGGCACTGACGGTCCGCACTGCGACACTGCGTTAGGGCACATGCAGTATTCATAGCATGCGGCTGGATATCCGCCCTGCGTGTACATTTACCACTCCATTATCGCCCACCACTGGGGCCCGTGCCCGGCGCCCTCCGACGTGCCGCCGTCACCACCGTCTCTCACCTCCCAGCCTCCCGCCCTCCCGGCCTCCTGTCCTCCCGCCCTCTCGGCCTCCCGACACCTGGCCTCCCGGTCTACTGGCCTCCCGCTCCCGACCTTCCTCGCCCTCCAGTCTGCCGGTCTCCCGCCTCAACCTACCAGTTCCTGCTTCCTGACCAACCCATGCCCTGTCCCTCCCTCTCCCTCCGCCCTCCTCCAACCCTCCTCCCGCCATCTCCTCCTGACTTCCTCCCACCCTCTCCTACCACCCTCGTCCCGCCCTCCTTCCGCCCTCTCCTCCCGCCCTCCCTGTCCCTCCCTCTCCCCCCGCCCTCCTCCCACCCTCCTCCCCCGCCCTCCTCCCAACCTTCTCCCGCCCTCCTTCAGCCATCTCCTCCCGCCCTCCTCCCGCCTTCCTCCCACCCTCTCCTACCACCCTCGTCCCGGCCTCCTTCCGCCCTCTCCTCCCGCCCTCCCTGTCCCTCCCTCTCCCCCGCCCTCCTCCCGCCCTCCTCCCTCCTCCCTCCTCCCTCCGCCCTCCTCCCTCCGTCCTCCCGCCCTCCGTCCTCCCGCCCTCCTCCCGCCTCCCTCCCACCCTCTCCTACTACCCTTGTCCCGCCCTCCTTCCGCCCTCTCCTCCCGCCCTCGTCCCCCCTCTTCTCGCCCCCACTTTTCTTTCCGTTTCCGCCTCCCATCTCCACACCTCCTCACCTCCACGCCTCCTCACCTCCTCACCCTGTCATACCCGCCTCCTCGCGCACACCTTCCGCCCCCCTCTCCCCCCAATCTCCCCTCTCCTCTTCCGCTTCCCCCTCCATCCCTGTCAACCCCCACCCCTCCCTGCTTCCATCATCTCTCCATTGCTCACCTACCATCTACGGCTCCCGGACCAATCGTAAATGGCATTTAGAGACGGGCACACACTCACCAACATTGGCGAGTGGGGGTGGGTGTCGCAAATCAGTTGCTGAGAGTTCCGCAACTGAAGACCCTTGGTGCACTCACAACACTCTCTGCACTTCCGGTACTCACGCACTCATTCTCGCCCTCAAGGCATTCCGGGATATGTCGCTTCCAGAGTATTGACATGGTGGGTATGCGGAGTGCATGCTCAACCTCACACGTGTTGGTGTTGTCACACCAACCCTCTGAGCCCAATCACGTTGTTGTTGGTACATCAGTTGACATTTCAATCTCCTATTAATGCCCAGCACCAGGCTAGGTTGCAACAAGTATCAATTTTTAAGTAAGTGCTTTGACTTGGCCAGGGTTCGAACCAGGAAGGTTCGAAATCCACGACTTACCATTCGGGCATCGCGTCAATGCTGTTGGCTTGGCATATAGGAATAATAGCCTAGCACAATGCTCCACCAGACATAATGAAAAATATCCTAACCCTACTCAAGCTTGGTCACTGACCCGCCCCCCCCCTCCCCGCCCACCCGCCATCTTCTGTCCTCCTACCGAACGCGACGGCCCAATCGGCAGAGCGCAGGATTCCCGTGCGGAAGGTCGAGAGTTCGAATCTCAGTCGAGTCAAACCAATGAGATACAAAATTGATACTTGTCGCTATCTAGCCTGGCGCTTGGCATTACTAGGATAGGACAGGGGTTGGTTAGCTCAGTATTAGGATAATGTGACTGAGTGCGATATCGGGTCATGATGCCGACAGCATATTCTTCCAGCGGGTCAGAAATACGTAAAGTCGCGATGAGTGCGCACTGTCACAAGTGGATACCCGTCCTGATATAACCATAGATGTTGCTCGTACGTAAAACCCCAACAACCAACCAACCAACCGACCAATCATCTGTCATCCCACTAATATCGAAATGGTATTTTGATTATTATTTTCATTCATCTGAATTGGCTCATCCCCCCACCACACTCCACCCCATCCCGTAGCCCCACCCCGGAAGTACCGGCACACTGGTATTCTGACCATAGTAATACAACTTTCAACTATTTACACAGAAATATGCTTCATGGGGCCACAGTTCAGATATAGAATAAAAGCAGCACACTGGGGTGTCGTCTGGTATGCGGTGGGCTTTCCTATTCTGACCATAGTAATACAAATTTCAACTATTTACACAGAAATATGCTTCATGGGGCCACAGTTCAGAGATAGAATAAAAGCAGCACACTGGGGTGTCGTCTGGTATGCGGTGGGCTTTCCTATTCTGACCATAGTAATACAAATTTCAACTATTTACACAGAAATATGCTTCATGGGGCCACAGTTCAGATATAGAATAAAAGCAGCACACTGGCGTGTCGTCTGGTGTACGGGGGGCTTTCCTTGGACTCTCTCTCCCCCTCCCTCCTCTCTCTTTCTCTCTCTCTCTCCTGGTGCCCCACATGGCCCCCCACCCATTCCCCACCACTATGCGCGGTGTGTCAGGCTTAGAGGCAACAAGAAAGCGCCGACTGTCCAATGAAATTAAGCCTTCCTCCACACAGGGCGCGCCGTCGCACCGGCGGCCATGAGAGACCGTCACGCAGATCAAGTTAGCGTCAACCAACTCACCACTAACGCATTGCCAGCGAGCATCCGCCTGGCATGCAAATGAAATCCATGACTAATTAAAATCGAAGTCGGGCTTTGATAACAGATGCAGCATTTGCATATATTATTTAAATTGATTTATTTTTAATCTACCCTGCTGAATCAACGGCATCATTTATTTTCGCTCAGCTGATATTAGGAGTAATTTCATGTAGCTTTATTAGAGAGATTGACAAAGAAAAGTAGAATAGTTATTTACATAATGTCCATGAACATATACAAATAGCCGAAGGATGAGTAACAAACAATCGAAACTAAAGTCATGTACAAATACAAATTGAATTTCTTTAGCATAAATAATTAATTAAAACTTAATCATCAGCCTGATCAGGAATATACAACAATGCACATATATACAAAAAAGGACCAATATTGTACTTAGCAGTTGTTAAATTGAATATAACATGGTGTGGGCGTGTGGGTTGGAAAAAATGTGGTGTGTCCTGAGGAGATTTTAAGGCGGAAGGTTGGTTGTTGGAGTTTTACGTCCTGACAACATCTAAGGTCATATCAGGACGGGTAGGGCGGAAGGAGGCTGTGGTGTGAGTACCTTACAAGGTGACATGCCGACTAGTTCTGCCTGATTAGGCAGAGGAGAGGCGAAGTGCCGGTGTAGCAGGAAATCGCAAACCCTGTAAATCGCAAACCCCCACTTGTGATTTCCTAGGAAATCGCAAACCCCCATGCCATATATGGGCATGGGGGGTTTGCGATTTCCTAGGAAATCGCATATCCCCCCTGGAGATCGCAAACGCCCCATTCGGCGGCGGCGGCGATTTGTTTACTTTACGTTCGTCGATTCGAAAATATAACTGTTAATATCTCCGCCGTTACGGCGGTAGTCTGAACTGAGAGTAGTAATTATGTGTGGTCTCTGTGGCCTAGTGGTTAGAGTGTAGGACTTGTGATCAGAAGTTGTTTGGTTGTGTTGGTTCAAACCCCATCCACAGCTGAACTTTTTTTTATATTCAACAAAAAAAAAAACGTTTTTCATCTATATCTGTTTCTCATTGAACTATGCAATGTAATTGTACTAATATATATTTCACATTACACAAATATATTTCCTCATTGCACTTCTCTAAAGAAGATTGAAAATACCTCAGTATTACCCCCAACTACTAACTAGGTCACTCTCCTGTACACCACCAAGTGGAAAAGTTCAGTACTAAGCATGCACCACCCCTGTGGCACACATCTGAACTATTTCCGAGTTCGTTTGTTTTCCACGCGGCGGATATCTGGCCACTAATATCTCCGCCGTTACGGCGGTAGCGACGTCGATGCGGCGGCGATTTGTTTACATTACGTTCGGCGATTAATATCGCCGCCAATGCAGCGGTAGCCTTAATAACGCTTCGAATTTACGGTTAATTTAATGAAATTTCACGATTTGAGTATGTAATTCTGTTAAATATGGTCGCATTGAATAGATTTGGCCCGAATCGGTCCCAAAACACAGGGGGGTTTGCGATTTCCAGGGGGGGTTTGTGATTTCCTAGTAAATCGCAAACCCCAAGGTGTGCAATTTCCAGGGGTTTGCGATTTACTGCCACACCGGTGTGTGTGTAAAATAGCATGAGGTTTTCACTGCCACCCGCCCTCCGCGCACCCCCCCCCCCCCCCCCCCCCCATGCCCAGCCATGACAGTGAATGAGTGCAAGTCCTCCTCAATCAACCCATTGACGACATGCCAGAAGCTCAATATCTCTGATATGACTAGGGCATCTTCAGTATCAACTCAGTATCGACAAATATTCTAATCGTGGTCGAAACGCGATCTCCGATTATTGACTGATGGAATTCAATACAAATTGCCGTATGGTGTATAGCGGGCTTTAGTATGTGGAGACAGTGCCCTGCGGTGGGCGTGGGCGTGGTCATGGGCGTGGTCATGGGCGTGGTGGTGGGCGTGGTGGTGGGCGTGGGCATGGGCGTGGGCATGTGCGTGTGCGTGTGCGTGTGCGTGTGCGTGCGCGTGTGCGTGTGCGTGTGCGTGTGTGTGTGCGTGTGTGTGTGCGTGTGCGTGTGCGTGTGCGTGTGCGTGTGCGTGTGCGTGTGCGTGTGCGTGTGCGTGTGCGTGTGCGTGTGCGTGTGCGTGTGCGTGTGCGTGTGCGTGTGCGTGTGCGTGTGCGTGTGCGTGTGCGTGTGCGTGTGCGTGTGCGTGTGCGTGTGCGTGTGCGTGGGCGTGGGCGTGGGCGTGGGCGTGGGCGTGGGCGTGGGCGTGGGCGTGGACATGGACGTGAGCATGTGTGTGGATGTGGGCGTGGGCGTGTGTGGGCGTGGGCGTGGGCGTGGGCGTGGGCGTGGGCGTGGGCGTGGGCGTGGGCGTGGGCGTGGATGTGGGCGTGGGCGGGACTGTGGGGCTTTTGTGGTAAATAGGTTTACTCTTCAGAATAATAACACATTTTTCAACATTGAGCCACTGGTCTTCCAGCCGTAAATACTGCTGTAGTTTGAACTGACCTCTCAGGCAAGGAGCCACAACGACAGGTAGGTGTGGATAGTGGTGATAGAATCAGCGAGTCTCGGTAGTGTAATGGTTAGTATGCTAGGCACAACACTTCCCATTTTCATTGCCCACTATGACAGTACCGGTAGCTATTTACGCAAATCTTATTTTAATGATGAATAAACTCAGCCATAACAATATGATGAGCTTTGAAAGATGATGTAGATTGGTGCTTTTTGATTGGTGATGGTGTTGTGGGATGTCGGCCGCATGATTGGTTGCTTAGTGTGTATACTTATTGTTATTGACGGTCAGTTTCAGTGGTTGGATTCTGATGTCCTGATATATGGGGAAAATGTTGAAGCATGCATATCAATCGGGTAGCAGTGGAGATTTTAGTGTTAGGCAGGAGAAGGAGAGAGACGAGACGGCAGAGGGTCCTGATGTTTATGGGGCTGGTGGAGTGGTGGGTGGGGTGAACAGGGAAGTGGGGGACTGCTGGTAGTGCAATGAAACCACTCTATTATTAGATGTACTTAACCAAAGAAGGGACAACACATCATAGGCAATGAGGAACTGGCAGACCATAGAAAGACGCATTCAGGATGGGAGGAGGAGCGGGGGGGGCTTAACTCCCCACCACCCTTTCAACTGCCTCATTGTATATTTAGCATTCAGATTTGGGCCAATCAGAAAGACCTTTTTAAGAGAGACATTGGAACCTGTCGGATTTCACCGCAACTAATCAGGAATTGGGCGACTCATTCCAAAATCTGCTCAATATAGTGTTAGAAACACCGGCTCTAATCCAATCGCTGAAGTTAAGCGATATTGAGCCTCATCAGGACCTGGGGATACGAGGAGGTGCCACAGACATCATGACACAGGCATTTATAGCCTGGCAAATCAGTTATGGATAGACCGGGCGCGGTGGCCGAATCGATAGAGCACAGGCTTCCCATGTGGAAGTTCTGGACTTTGATTCCCGATCAAGTTAAACCAATGACTTACAGAATTGATACTTGCGGCTACCTAGCCTGGTGCTTGGTATTAATAGGATAGGGAAAGGACTGGTTAGTTCAGTATCAGGATAATGTGACTGAGTGAGAAATTGAGTCATGGTGTCAGTGGCTTGGTCTCCTAGAGGCGCACAAGTCAGTACCCCACCTGATATGACCCTTGATGTTTCCAGGATATACAACTCCAACTAACAAGAAAACTATCAGTAATGGATAAGTGAGCCCGCCCACGCACCGGAAGTGCGCCTTTAGTGTCGCTATCTGTCGCCAGGGGTTGGATGTGTAGATGCCTGGCGCTGGAGAGCAATCAGCCAGTCCAAAGGCTTCAAGTGTCTGTTGTGTGACACCAGAGGAGGTGGAGGCGTGGGTGGGTGGAGGTGGAGGCGTGGGTGGGTGGAGGTGGAGGCGTGGGTAGGTGGAGGTGGAGGCGTGGGTGGGTGGAGGCCTGAGTGGGTGGGTGGGAGAGAAGGACAGGAGGTGCGCTGTTTATCAGGTGTTTAGTTACTGAGGGACCGGGCGCGGTGGCCGAATCGGTAGAGCGCAGGCTTTCCGTGTGGAAGATCGGAAGTTCGATTCCCGGTTGAGTTCAACCAATAACTTATAACATTGATACTTAACGCTTCCTAGCCTAGCGCTCGGCATTAATAGGATAGGGTAAGGACTGGTTAGCTCAGTGTCAGGATAATGTGAGTGAATGTGACATTGGGCCATGGTGCTACATGTACATGAGAGACACCAATGTATCTTATATATCCATTTTTAACTTGAAAAGGCTTTTAATGTTGATTTTATTTATCATATACCACTTGTGATATTACCACAGTTGTATGCTCTTTTGGCACACATTTCTGCGCTCTATTTTACACGTTTGAAATGTAATTCTTTTTAGTCAGATATGTTGACCACTGTATGACCTCCAATAGCCGATATTTATTTTTTGTGCCCGGGCGTCATTAAACAAACGAACAAACAAAAGTATTCTATATATCACTAATGTGAAATAAATGCGCCTTTAGTAACACATGGCCCCAGTGCTTGCTCATTCCAGGTCTCCAATATAAAGGCACCTGTACCAGACGCCCACTGAAAACTCTGTTGTAGAGGTGACTGCCATAAAGTCTAATCTGCATGACCAGAATATCTTACACCACCACAGTCAGCCATTGATTTGAAAGTCTTTGTTGTTGCTCCATTTACCCGCCCGCCCCCGGGCATGACTGGCCTAGTCTCCTTCCAGGTCGGCCACTTCCGGTTTCCTCCCACCAGGTGGCAGATACAGGTGTGACTGAATGAGTGAGGTTCTGACATGTACAGTAAAACCTCTCTAAATCGACAGACCATGGGACTCACTTTTAAATGGTCCATTTAGGGAGGTAGTCGGTTTAGGGAGTTTTTCATTTTGTTACAATGGTATTGTATGGGGGGATCATTTGGGACCCAAATAAAGTAATCGATATAGGGGAGTGGTCGATCTGTGGAGCTGGTCAATTAGAGAGGTCTTACTGTATGCAATTCTTTAAATCCTCTGCCGGCAGCAGATGTCTTTATTGTGCTTGTTGTCGTGAGGCTTATTTCTAGTGGTAGTGGGGCTGTATACTGTGATTGATAGTGTTTATCGGTGAATATCTTCTCCTCCACACCCCGACACTTAGGCACACAATCACACCCACCCACATCACCAACACCCCCCTCGCATGGGCTCCACCCACTCACTCACACACGCAAGCACGGCCACACCCACACACGCATCAACACTCACATCCACACAGCCCCGCACACAGGCAAGCAACACCCACCTACCTCCAGATCTTACCCCCACATATCTTACACCCCACCCAATGCACAGCCACAACACCACCCATCAACACCCACACTCACACACATGCGCACCCATACCCATCCACACCCATACCCATTCGCATGCAAACCCACACTCACACCCACACCCACACCCACACCGAGACCCACCACCACACTCGCACCCACACCTATACCGACATCAACACCCTCGGACACCCACACTGACACCCACATCCACACCCCCACCCCCACTTACACCCACCCCCACATCAACACCCACACATGCCCACACCAACACACCAACACCTTACACACAAGGCTACACCAACACCAACACTCACACCCACACCCGCACACACCACACTCACACCCACACCCACGCCAACACCAACACCCTTGCACACCCACACCCACATCCAGCGACCCACCCCTACCCCACACCCTCGCACACCCACATCCACACCCACACCAACACCCACGCTCACACCCACACACCCACACACATATACCCCCTTCCACTCCCACATACCCACACACCTACAACATCTGCCCGCCTCCTTTGCCCGCCTCCTTTGCCCGCCCCCACAGCTCGTCACAACTGATGACCGTCAATAGCCCGCCCCCCCCCCCCCGGCCATTCTGTAGCCGCGTAATGGCTGTACAACATTCTCCAGGTTAATACGGTACTGCCACCTGGCGTGACAAATAGGTGCCACCGGCGCCGTCAGCTTCCGCTCTAACACAAGAGAATCAGAGACAATCTTCTCGCCTGCCAAAGTATTAAGTAGAACAGACAGCTGGGCTATTTTTAGCTCTTCACCAGAGCTTATTTCCCAGCAGTTGGGCTATTTTTAGCTCTTCACCACAGCTCATTTCCCAGCAGCTGGGCTATTTTTAGCTCTTCACCACAGCTCATTTCCCAACAGCTGCTATTTCTAACTCCTCAGGTGAACTCATTTCCCAACAGCCCACCACCTGCTACACGGCTCATCTGGTCATCCTATCAAAGCATAATCTGGTGAATGAAACAATGGAGAAAAAAACGTAAGGACAATTAATCTCAAACCGGAATGGAATTTTCGATCGCCGATCAATGTGATTTGATGCAAATTATCGTATAATGTACGACTAATGGCTTTATTTTATTATTGCGGATAACGGCTTCATTGGCTGTTTCAGTAAAGATATATATAACTCACTGACTTACTAAATAGAGTATATTAATATTCGATCAGGAGTGATCCATATTATTAACATAGATACATAATAAATGTAATTTGATAACTTACAGTCTACATTTTTTTAAAGCCCAGAATCCCAAGGAAGGTTGAATATCTTACGCACAGTGATCAATGCCACGCTGGCTGACTAGTGCTCGATATCACATCATAAACATCTGCACCGTGAATTCATTCTTATGTTGGTTGGTTGTTGGAGTTTTACGTCCTGGCAACATCTAAGGTAATATCAGGATGGGTACTGACTTGTGACAGTGTGCACTCATGCCCACTTTATAGTGTTGCCCCACTAGGAAATCAGGCCGCCCATACCATGCCCTGACATACCACTCAGTCACATTATCCTGCCCCTGGGCTAACCAGTCCTTGCCCTATCCTATTAATGCCGGGCATCTAGCTAGGAAGCGACAATTTTGCAAGGCATTGGTTTGACTCGACCAGGAAATTGAACTCCCGATCTCCTTCATGTCAGGCCTGCGCTCAACCGATTCAGCCACCGCCTCTGGTACATTCTTTAGAAATGGGACATTAAAGTTGGCAATAAAGGAAAACTCTGCGAAAGGAAGTACTTACCACTTCGCTAGAGTCAGCCTCTTACAGGTATTGTACTATTGCAAGCACTCGGAGGTAAAAACGTCCGCACATTATGAATATTGCTGATGGTTGTTCAGGAGGTGTCCCTTCTGGGGCATCCCTTGTGTGGTTCTATATATATATATATATATATATACTCCATTGTGGCAAAACGAGGCAGAGTGAGACAAGAAACGCAAAAGCTTTCACACACATTTCAAACTCCAGTGGGGCTTCCCTAGAACTCCCCCTGCCTCCCACCTCCCGCCTCCCACCTCCTACTTTTAGCCTCCACCTCCCACCTACCTCCCTCCTCCTACCTCCCTCCTCCCATCTCCCATTTCCCCACCACCTTCCCCCACCTGTGAAAGTACAAAGTCTGAACACTTTGACTTCTGGATACTGAATGACTTTATTCCCCTCCAGGGCTCAAACCATAGCTGGCCAAACTTTTCCATGACATCATCTCATTTGCATATATTACAGACATGTCTAGACATCTAGACATCTATTACGCATATATCACACCACCCCTCAACAATGTACTCACTGACCACTCCTCTTGCGATGCACACCCCCCGGCGCACCCAGCCCCAACCCTCACCCGCGCGCATCGCTCCACTCGGGACTGCGCATGCGCACTTGACAGGAAGGACGTAATTTCCGGTATTGGTAAAGACTGTTTGTGGAGGAGGTGCAGCCGAATATTTGCACATGGCATTGTCTCAGCAGATCGGCAGTGTACCAGGGCGAGTGTGTGAGAGGGACGGGAAGAGCGGGGGGCGGTTAAGCGGTCTCGTTGTTTGAAAATAGCAGTGTCTTGCATTAACCAGGACATATGAAGAATAATAAATTAAAGATTAACATCCATCGGAAATCAATGTTGACGAATACATTGACAGCGATGGTTGACAGCAACTGCTGCTGGCGATGACAGCAGCCATTGACAGCAGAGAATGTCAGTAGACAGTGATAGCTTCTGAGCCCTGAACATGTCAAAGCTCAAGCAGTCTGTCTAATAATGCTAACTTGAGACTACTTTAGAATCGGGTCATGAGTTCAGAAAATCTGTTATCTTCAAAAATTAAAAAGAAAATATTTCCTCTTTATAACTCTTGTTCCCCAACTCAGCCGAGTAATCTACTGTATATTCAGCCCATTTAAAGCTGCACTGTCCGATGAAAGCATAACATGTTCGAAAATAACATTGTTATCTAGATTTGATTATATATATCTAACATAGATACGGGTATTGCAGTACCTGGTGGGTATGCAGGTATTGCAATACCTCAGGGAGTTTGACGCCCTTGCCCTGCAGAGTTGTAAACCACTGCCTTGTGGTACAGGTTCTTGACAGAACTGAAGGCTAAGGGAACAAACCCTGAACAGAAAACCATGTCACTGTGGCAGCATCAAGGGCGGTTGATGTATGGAACTCCCAACATCTCCCGACCAGCCACTGCAGGGACAAATAGTTTTGCGCCTGTCTGGACATGTTCTTGCTGGTGTGAAACCTATATTTGCTCCCCGAGAGAGTACCGCTGGTAACTTGCAAAAGCCAGCAGCACTTCAACACTTTTCAGGCAGCTTTCATGAAATGTGATCTTCTGATCAAAAAGAATCTCTGGTGGACTGGACACCTCATGAGGATGTCATCAGACAGGCTACCAAAGCAGATCCTCTACTCTCAACTGTCTTCTGGTTACAGAAAGAGAGGGCGCCCTTGTCTCCGGTTCAAGGATACCATCAAGAGAAACCTGAAGCTGAGAGACATTAAGACCGACTCATGGACATCACTCTCACAGAAGAGAGCTACATGGAGAGCAGCAGTCAAGAAATGAAAGCAGTCTTTGTCGCATCGTGACCGACAGCATCATGATGATGATGTGATACGGGTCCACTTATTCCCCAACAGTCATTGCTGCATAGAAGGGAATGCAAAGTCAATTTAATAGAACCCGTTACTGTTGAAACCTATCGTCTCAGAGTTTTGTCGCGCATGCCAACATTAATTTGTCATATTTGCACTTCAAATATCTCCAAAGTTAGCCGATTAAATTAAATATTACTTAAAAATAAAAGTAAGGTAGATTATGTCGATCACCCTGATATATACATTTTTCTTTTTAAAACCCAGAAACTCAAAAGCAAACACCATCGGACTCTGTAACTTTGACAACCCGATGGTATCTTACAAACTCCTATGTGTCCTGTGGATGATAAGTAAGCCACACAGTAAGGATCCCCCATCTCAGTCCCTCTCAGCCACTGTCAGCACCTCTCAGCCCTTCTCATCGCTCCACTCACACCTCCCACTCAACCCTCTCCCCCCCACATCTACCTCGCTTTCTCCCGTCACCCCAATCCCCACGCCCTGTCGTCAATATGCAGAAGCCCTTAAGTTGTGAAGGGCCCTCAGAAGGGCACTAAGCCCTGCGCGCATCTGCGTGCTGATAAAGTAAGTCGTGCCCAGATTCTACCACCGCCACTCTAGATGGTTGGTTGGTTGTTGGAGTTTTACATCCTGGCAACATCTAAGGTCAAATCAGGATGGGTATCCCCTTGTGACAGTGTGCACTCATGGCGCGTTCATAGTGCTGCCCCACTGGGAAATCAGGCTGCCAGAACCATGGCCCAATGTCACATTCACTCACATTATCCTGACACGGAGCTAACCAGTCCTTGCCCTATCCTATTAATGCCGAGCGCCAGGCTAGGAAGCGACAAGTATCAATTTTATAAGTCATTGGTTTGACTCAACCGGGAACCGAAGTCCCGATCTCCTGCAAACAAGGCCACGCTCTACCAATTCGGCCACCGGGCCAGGTATCTGATACACGTCTGAATGAAGTAAGTCGAGCCCAAATTCTATCACCGTCACTCTAGATCTTGTGGGCACCCGCGAACTAACTCTCGCGTGGCCTAGAGACGTGACATCGCATCTCTGCAGCACGCTCACCAGCAGATCGCTGGTTTCCGGTTTATTAACCCCCGGAGAAGACTATCCACGGACGCAGCAGGACACTTCCTGTCTGACTGAATGCATTCCCTCAGTGCGGCGCCACCTGAATTAATGCAGGGCTGCATTATGACGTCACCTGCATCTATGCACTTCAGAGGCAAGGACACAGCCTGCATCCCCTCCACAGGATGCCTGCCACCTACATACGGGAATCTCCACAGCAGGACACCACCTGCCTGGATGTATTCGCGCACTGTGCGGATAGCACTAAAACAATATTTAATTTCTTCTTTAAAAAAATAAAAATAAAGAAAATTCGAGACAAAACGCCACACATCATGCATGCATTACTAATGCGCTTGTAGCTATGGCAATAAATATATCACTATATTGTGCCATTTGAGGCTCCATTAGGAGAGTGTGGATAAATGTGGTATTGCAGTAGCGAACTGTTAGAGGGAGTTGTGAATGATTCAGGTGGCACATGCCAAAAATAACACCACATGAATAATGCATGTATAGATACATAATGCAAGTGAGTATATAAATGAGGGAGTGCTATTCAGTGTAGACTTGGCAGGCAGAATAGAATAGAAGCTATAGCATAACGGCACAAGTGTCTTTCTCTTTCTCTCTCTCTCTCTCTCTCTCGCTCTGTCTCTCCCTTTGGTGAAGACCAGACGGGATGGCCAAATGAGTTGAGCGTCCGTCTCCCGTTTTTGTAGACCATGGGATTCAAATCCATGGGTTCGAACCCTGGTCGAGTTAAAACAATGACTTAAAAATTGATACATGTCGCTTCCTAGCCAGATGCTCAGCATTATTAGTATACAGCAAGGACTGGTTGGCTCAGTGTCAGGATAATGTGACTGAGTAGAATATCAGGTCATGGTGCTGGTGGTCTGGTCTCCCAGTGGGGCAGCACTATAAAGTCACCATGAGAGCATACTGTCACAAGTTGGTTCCCGTCCTGATATGACCTTAGATGTTGCCAGGACGTAAAACTCTAACAACCAACCCACCTCCCTTCGGTGTCAATCAAAATGACTCCAATATGCGAGGCCAGGCATATTGTGTATGCGCCAATAGGAAAGCCACTAACAAAAGTACCATGGCGTGTGTGGCGGCCATTTCCCACTCTGTCGCAGCATGCAGTGCATGGATTAGCCCCAACCCCCACCCCTCCCACCCCACCTCCCCTCCCCCCTCACACACCCAATAAAGTGACACTAATCGCCAGAATAGACACAGCTGAGACTTGCGCATTTCGGTGGTTGGATTGGTGGTTCTACAATGGCGGCCAGAGCCTAGCGTTGTGGTCTAAGCCTCTTAGCCGGAATTGTTCTAAGGCATTTGGGGACTTTACTCCAGGTGCTGTCTACCCCGGAGAAGCTTATCTACGTGATACTGTAGGTATCCATGCGGCATACCGATCAATGTATCACCAAGGTCACGCTATGTTAGTGTATTGCCAATGCAATGAGATTCACCGGGCAAGTCTATTCTGATACACCAGCGCATTGTGGTTTGGACCATCAGCCTCCCTGGTCCATTGTAGCCATGCATTACTCTATTTTATAGCCATGCCTTATTCTACGGTATAGCCATGCCTGGCTCTCCAGGATAGCAATGCCTTACTCTACAGTATAGCCATGCCTTATTCCACAGGATAGCCATGTCTTATTCTACAGAATAACCATGCTTTATGGTACAGTATAGCCATGCCTTACTGTACAGTATGCCCATGTCATACTCTACAGGATATCCATGCCTTACTCTACAATATGTCTCCCCCCTTACTCAACGGTATATCCATGCCCTACTTTACAATATAGCTCTGCCTTACTCAATAGTATGTCTATGCCTTGCTCTACAGCATATCCATGTCCTACTCTTCAGTATATCCTTGCCCTACTCTGCAGTATATCCATCCCTACTCTGCAGTATATCCATGCCTTACTCTGCAGTATATCCATGCCATACTCTGCAGTATATCCATGCCATACTCTGCAGTATATCCATGCCCTACTCTGCCGTATATCCATGCCCTACTCGGCAGTATATCCGTGCCTTACTCTGCAGTATATTCATGCCCTACTCTACAGTATATCCATGCCGTACTCTGCAGTATATCCATCCCCTACTCTGCAGTATATCCATGCCCTACTCTGCAGTATATCCATGCCTTACTCTGCAGTATATCCATGCCTTACTCTGCAGTATATCCATGCCCTACTCTGCAGTATATCCATGCCTTACTCTGCAGTATATCCATGCCCTACTCTGCAGTATATCCATCCCTTACTCTGCAGTATATCCATACCCTACTCTGCAGTATATCCATGCCTTACTCTGCAGTATATCCATGCCCTAGTCTGCAGTATATCCATGCCCTACCCTGCAGTATATCCATGCCGTACTCTGCAGTATATCCATGCGCTACTCTGCAGTATGTCCACGCCTTACTCTACAGTATATCAATGCCTTTCTCTACAGCACATCCATGCCATACTCTGCAGGATATCCATGCCCTACTCTACGGTATGTCCATGCCTTTTTGTATAGTATATTCATGCGTTTCTCTACAGTATGTCCATGCCTTTCTCTATAGTATATTCATGCTTTTCTCAACAGTATATCCACGCCTTGCTCTGCAGTATAGTCATGCCTTGCTCTACAGCATATCCATGTCCTACTCTACAGTATATCCATGCCTTACTCTACAATATATCAATACCTTACTTTAAAGTATGTCCATGCATTGCTCTACAACATGCCCATGCTTTTTACTGTGCAGTATGTTCATACCTTACTCTGCAGTATGTCCACTTCCACATTGCACTACAGTACATCCAACCCTTACTCCACAATATGTTTCCTTCCCAGTATATCCATGCCTTTCTGTGCATTACCGTGCAATATAGCCATGTACCACTGAAAATCATATGTATACTCTACTCGATGATACAGTCATACACCACCACACAATGTATTCATAGCCCATCGCGCAGTATATCTATGTATCACATACACCATTCCCATCCCCTACTCTACAGCACTTCATAATCTACTCTACAGTATACCCATGCTCTACGATGCAGTATAACCATGCACGCTGTATATCATATTTATTCTCTACTCGATGATAAATTCATACACCACCACAAATTGTATATCTATGTTACACTATGTTACTCTACAGAACTTCATAACCTACTCTACCTGATATCCATGCTCTACCATGCAGTATAACCATGTATACTGTATAGCATATTTATACTCAACTCGATGATAAATTCATACACCACAACACAATGTATTCATAACCCATCGCGTAGTATATTCATGCTCCATTTCATAATATATTCACCCACCCCTATAGTGTGTAGTAGTACTCTACTTGGCATCACTGCTCATTATGTAGACAATAGTTGCCAGGGACTGGACGCAGTGGCCTAATCGGTAGAGCGCAGCTTCCCGTGCGAAAGGTCGGGAGCTCGAATCCCAGCCGAGTCAAATCAATGACTTATAGAATTGATACTTGTCACTACCTAGCCTGGCGCTCGACATTAATAGGATATCACAAGGACTGGTTTGCACAGTGTCAGCATAATGTGACTGTGTGGGATATCGGGTCATGGTGCCGACGGCCTGGTCTCCATGTGTGTGCACTGTCACAAGTCGGTACCATTCCTGACATGACCTTAGATGTTGCTCGGACGTAAAACAACAACAAACAATAACAACAGCTACAGGAAGACGCATCTGTAATGGAGATGCTTACCTATAATGGATCGCTGACAGGCTGATGATGGATAATGCTCAGTGTGAAAATCTACTTGAAAGCGCACCCAATTTGTACACCTGGTGTGAGAGCACTTTACCGTCTAGCACGATAAAGATACGCATGGGGCAGCACTATAAAGTCACCATGAGTGCGCACTGTCACAAGTCAGTACCCGTCATCATATGACCTTAAATGTTGCCAGGACGTAAACCTCCTCCCAGCAACAACAAGAACTTAACATGGTAGGCCGGTCGAGTTATGCACAAATACACCCCCCCCCCCAAACAATTCTAACAAAAGGTTTCCAGTGGGTTTTTTGTTCTATGGAATGTATTCAATTGCAGGAAAATAGTCGACCAAAATCTGACCACCGGAAAGGGGTTAAAACTGGATCACATCCAAGATGGCTGCTCATGACTATAACACAAAGGAAAATCCCATAGATTAATTTTGATTCGCTGTACAACAGTTGTCTTATGTCTACCGAAAGGTTTTAAGTGTCATATAATTCACTGATACATATACCTGATACCTGAGCCATAAGCACTGCGCAATAAATAAATAAATCACTAAGGTCACGAGATCATTCGGTGCAAAGGTCAATTTGCGTCGTCAGCGTGTAGCAGAGAAGCACTGGAACACACGACTTCAATAAATGTTGAATGACTGCCCGAGCATCTTAAATTAGTATGCTGCTTCAAACTCTACTTTCCCCTTACTACTTGTTCCGAATACTTAATAACAGTCTATAATCTCACTCCCTATACCACTGACCTGGGCCATCCAGCCTGGTTAGAGCCCAACATTATAATGTATGCACGCCCTATACCACTGACCTGAGCCATCCAGCCTGGTTAGAGCCCAGCATTATAATGTATGCACTCCCTATACCACTGACCTGGGCCATCCAGCCTGGTTAGAGCCCAGCATTATAATGTATGCACTTCCTATACCACTGACCTGAGCCATCCAGCCTGGTTAGAGCCCAGCATTATAATGTATGCACTCCCTATACCACTGACCTGAGCCATCCAGCCTGGTTAGAGCCCAACATTATAACGTATGCACTCCCTATACCACTGACCTGAGCCATCCAGCCTGGTTAGAGCTTAACATTATAATGTATGCCTCTTGCCTCATACACGGCCCATGGATCTTCTCTTAGCTGCCGCCAGGTTCGCCCCTGACTGACGTGCATGTATTAATATAGAGTGGCCACTAGGCGGCGCTGTCACTGTCCATGCTGTCACTCTCAATTGCCTATGTGCATTACTGACACCAGTAAATTAAAGGCGCCTGAGATAGGCTAGGGTCGTTAGTTCTGTCCTTCTGTTTAAAATCTTCTTTTCTTAAAAATGTTTTAGTTTCTGTCTTTGGGGTATTGTTCTCTAGACGGCACAAAGCATACATTATTTATATATGATATCCGGGTCTATTCTGAACCCTTTATTGCACGTCCATATTTTCTAAAGGTTGGTTGGTTGTTTGGTTGTTGGAGTTTTACGTCCTGGCAACATCTAAGATCATAGCAGGACCGGTACCGACGTGTGACAGTTTGCACTCATGGCGACGTTATAGTGCTGCCCCACTGGGAGAGACCATGCCACCCTCACCCTGACCTGATATCCCGCCCAGTCACATTATCCTGACACTGAGCCAACCAGTATTCTCTAACGGTATCGCAGTTGAGTTCCATTCGAATACTGAGTTAACACTGACATTTTCAATCGTTCATTCATTCTATGAACAATTTAAACAAAACAATAGAAGCAATTACAACATCCAGCGCTAGCAACATAGTTTCTTTATTTGTTTGGGAGTGAAGTCCTGGCAACAGGAGTGAAGTCCTGGTAAAATAAAACCAGGAAACCCCCTCTAAGCTGTTCCACAAGGGGGCATGTGATATGTCACGGCCCACCAGCTGGACAGCCCATGAGAGGTAACCTCCTGCCAGAAAATAGCCAGATAACACCAAATCCAAACATAAACCAACTACCTATTACGTGCAAGCCTATAATATGTAAATAGAGTAGGCTAGTCTAGAATTAAGTGTAGGACAAAATAAAAAGAGGAAGACTTTTACCAAGAAAATCAAAAAAAACTAATATAGATCACTAACCACAAACCATAATCTTAAGAAACACAGACCGATAACTGCCCAGCATTGAAAACAAGCTCGACCATCCGAGCTTATATGCTATGGACAGCATAAACATCACATTAAAAAAAAAGAAGAAAAATATCAGAAGGGGTACCGACTTGTGACAGTGCACACTCATGGTGACTTTGTAGTGCTGCCCCACTGGTAGACTGGGAGGCTGGCACCATGACCCGATATCCCAGTCAGTCACGTTATCCTGATACTGATCCAACCAGTCCATGTCCTATATCATAGCATTAGGGCTGAATCATACTAATAACCACAGCTTGACCACAGATATCCTCAGACCGTGGTTTATTTGCTGTTGCTTTACGTCATATCAACATCTACGGTCATATCAGGACGGGGATACCGTGGTTGTACCCTAAATAACTCCTAGAGTATAAGCCGTTTCAAGATATACAAACCACGACTCGTCGTATTCGATCCTGATAATTGCCAATAAGTGAAATTGTGTTGGTCATGTTACTGCCTTCTTAAAAACAGTAAAAACAGGTGAAACGGGAGGGGTCATCATGGCTTTTTCTACCGTTCTATTTACATTTGCTACCTGGTATGGTACTAACAGACACACGTGTGTACGACACTGTTTCTACCTACAGTGGCCAGCACTACCCTCTAAGCCTCGCCCTGTAGAGTCAATGCGCATGACCTTGACCTTCGCCTTGACCACAGGAATCCATTAAGCTGCCCGGGGGTGTTCGGAAACTTATACTGGGCTGTTTCTTAGCATTGGCTCTAACCTTGGATTGTTGGCTTTGTTTTTGTTGGGGTATTACGTCCTAGCAGCATCAAATGTCATATCATATTGGGTACCGACTTGTGACAGTGTGCACTCATGGCGGCTTCATAGTGTTGCACCACTGAGAGATAAGGCCGCGGACGATTGGTCTTCCTCATTCCATTGCTCCTTGCCCTATCCTAAGAATGCTGAGCCCCAGGCTAAGAAGCGACAAGTATAAACTTTTAAATCATTGTTTTGACTCGACCAGGGTTGCCACTATCCCACGATCTACCAACATGGGAGACGGACGCTCTAACTGATTTGGCCATCCTGTCTGGTTTGATATATTAAAATATATAATTATATTGATACTGTGTACAGGCCGGAAGCATCTAGTGCTCAGTGCTGGGGCTTTAGTTTGCTAAAAATGGTGGCGCCTCCACCTGGGCACTTCCGGGTGTTCCAAACGCTCCGGATAGACTACATTCGCTAAGATATTTTGCCAATGAGATTTTGAGAAAGTAATATGATTACTTCAGGTTGTAGAATGGTTGTTGCATCATTTTGGAACCTCTCTCTATGCATATGGACCCCCCCCCCCCCCATCCCTCCATTTGGACCCTCCTCCCCCTTCACAATAGAAACCCCCCTTCTTGCCCCTCCCGGAACCCCCAACAAAATCCTGGGCACGGACCTGGTGTAGCATGGTTCTTTCGTGACTCTGTGAATATATCGAAATATGACATTGACCCCCGTGACCTTAATAACGCCCACCCCTGTTTGTTTTGTGACCTTATCAGTTCCCACATATAAGCTAGGGCCATCAACGCCAATGTTCATCTGTTATTACTAGCAGTGCCTACAGCGACCAATAATCTGATGCGGGTCTGGAAGCTTGCCGCATCCCAGTTGACCGGACGCAGTGGCCGAATCGGTAGAGCGCAGTCTTCCCGTGCGGAAGGTCGGGAGTTCGAATCCCAGCAGAGTCAAACCAATGCCTTATAAACAAATTGATACTTGTTCCTATGTAGCCTGGCGATCAGCATTAATAGGACAGGCTAGGGACTGGTTAGCACGACACCAGGATAATGTGACTGTGTGGGATATCGGGTCATGGTGGGGCAGCACTATAAAGTCGCCATGAGTGCACACCGTGACAAGTAGGTTGACACCCATCCTAATATGACCATAGATGTTGCCAGGAAGTAAAACTCCAACAAGCAAGCAACCAACCAACAAGTCGGCAGCCGTCCTGATATAACCTTTGGTGTTGCTAGGACGGAAAACAACAACAAACAATCACATCATCACGGATGCTCAGTCGGAGTGTCAGTCGCCGTGTGGCAACCATGTAGGATTACCTCAGCAGCGCCGCTAAGTACAGCGTTCCACGAACGCGCCGGCCGCCGGCGACCAATCAGAATCGCGCTCTTTGATCGCAAAAGGCTCTGTCCAACAAAGGCAGAACGAAGCCAGCTTACGGTCTGAAGTCATCTACATGATGGGCAGCGACGCCTGCGGAGGTCGGCTGCCCGTGATTTACTGAGGGCGGCCCCGTGCTTGTCTGTGTGTACCTGGAGCGGGACGTAGTTCAGGCGATAAAGTGTCCACCCAGTTAAGGTGTGGGTCATTATATCAATCTTGCTGAGGACCCATTTGCAGTTTGGGCTATTTTCCGTTCCAACCAGTGGTCCACAACTGGTTCATCAAAGGATGTGCTCTCTCCTGTCTGTGGGAAAGTGTATATAAAAGTCCCTTGCTGGTTATCGGAAAGAGTAGCCAATGTGGCGCAGCGGGTTTCCTCCAAAGAAATATGTCAGAATGACCATATCCTTGTTGTTCAATAGTTGATGATAGGAAAATCAATGTGCTCTAGAGGCGTCATTAAATAAAACAAGAAAACAAAAGTCTGTGTGTACCTGAGCCTGCTGACCAGCCTGGGAGCTGGCGGCTCGACTTTCACAGCTGGCCTCTCATTACCTGAAGTCGCTGTGAAACGAGGGGCTTCTCCGTCATCGAGAGTCCTGTTTCTCAATGTGTTGCGCTTCATCCGCGTCCATGTCATGTGACCACATACTGCTGAGGCATGCGCTGTTCCGAGTGGTGCGCACTCAGCGTCCGCACAGCTAGACTGTGTTGTGTGTCAGCGGGTCCCGTGTTCTACATGTGTTGTTAGTGAGTTCCATGTTCTACATTGGTCGTCATCCGGTCCCCAGGTCTATCCTGATAGAGGTGTACACATTGCTGACATATAACAGACTCTGCTAGATGTGTGTGTATAGCCGTGCACACACGGCTCACATATCGCATATGCTGATAGATGTGTGTATAGTTGTGTGCACACTGCTCACATATAATATACCAGATAGATGCCATGCGCACATGGCTCATATATAACAGACCCAGATAGACGTGTGTATAGCCGTTCACACATCATCATCATCATCATCATCATGCTGTCGGTTGTGATGCGACAAAGACTGCTTTCATTACTTGACTGCCACTCTCCATTTAGCTCTCTGCTGTGAGAATGATGTCCATGAGTCGGTCTTAATGTCTCTCTGCTTCAGGTTTCTCTTGATAGTATCCTTGAACCAGAGACGAGGGCGCCCTCTCTTTCTGTAACCAGAAGACAGTTGAGAATAGAGGATCTGCTTTGGTAGCCTGTCTGATGACATCCTCATGATGTGTCCAGTCCACTGGAGATTCTTTTTGATCAGAAGATCTTCCCTAGAGGGCAGCCCTGTCCGTTTGAGTATTTCCTTATTTGTCACTTTGTCCTTCCAGGTTAGCCTCATGATTGAAAGCAGATGTCGCATCATGAAGGCATGCAGCTTTTTCACCTGTCATCTGTACACTGTCCAGGCCTTGGCTCCCTATAGTAGGCTGGATAGCACAATTGCACGGTAGATCTTGCCTTTGACCCACATGGACATATGGTGGTTGTTCCAGAGTCTCTGGCGTAGTCGGATGAAAGATGTGCTAGCCTTGGCCATCCTCCTCTGTATTTCAGCATCAATGCGTCCATTACTTGATATAGTGCTTCCTAGGTAGGTGACATTTTTTATTTTTTATTTTTTTTCCGGAACAGAGTTCAGCTTGTTTCCGTCAACCATGATCTGATGCATCGGAGAAAGTGTCCACTATTTTGTGGATCTCTTCAGCAGAGTGGGCAACTATTGCACTGTCATCTGCGAATAGCAGCTCTCTTACCAGTATCCGAGTAGTCTTTGTCTTCGCTCTGAAGTGTGTGACATTGAATAGGTCAGCGCTCTGTCTGGACTGTATATAGATGCCATCCCCCATGTCTCGGAAAGCCTTGTCAAGCATTGCTGATAGGAAGATGGAGAAGAGCGTGGGGGCCAGTACACAACCTTGCTTGATCCGATTGGTAACCCCAAACGATTCCGAGACTTCCCCTCCAACACTACCGTTTGCCATCATTCCTGTATGTAGAACCTCGATCATAGTTGTGAACTTCTCTGGGCATCCATACTTCCTCAGTAGCTGCCATATCCCAGTCCTCCACTGCTCACATATAATAGACCCAGATAGATGCCGTGCGCACATGGCTCATATATAACAGACCCAGATAGACGTGTGTATAGCCGTTCACACACTGCTCACCAATAACAGACACTGATAGATGTGTGTGTATAACCGTGCACACACTGCTCACATATAACAGACCCTGATAGATGTGTGTATAGCCGTTCACACACTGCTCGCATATAACAGACAGTGATATATGTGGGTATAGCCGTTCACATACTGCTCGCATATAACAGACCATGATAGATGTGTGTATATAGACATGCACAAACTGCTCATATATAACATACCCTGATATGTGTGTGTATAGCTGTGCACACACTGCTCACATATAACATACCCTGATAGATGTGTGTGCATAGCCTTGCACACACTGCTCGCATATAGCAGACCACGATATATGTGTGTATAGCCGTGCACACACTGCTCACATATAACAGACACTGATAGATGTGTGTATAGCCGTGCACATACTGCTCACATAGAACCTACCATGATAGATGTGTGTATAGCGGTGCACATACTGCTCACATATAACATACCGTGATAGATGTGTGTATATAGGCGTGCACACACTGCTCACATAAAACATACCACGATAGATGTGTGCATAGCCGTGCACATACTGCTCCCATATAACATACACTGATATATGTGTGTGCATAGCCATCCACACTACTCACATATAACAGACCATGATATATGTGTGTATATAGGCGTGCATAAACTGCTCACATATAACAGACCACGATAGATGTGTGTATAGCCGTGCACATACTGCTCACATATAACATACACTGATAGATGTGTGTGTATAGCCATGCACACTGCTCACATATAACATACCCTGATATATGTGTGTATATAGCCATCCACACTGCTCACATATAACAGACCACAATAGATGTGTGTATAGCCATGCACACACTGCTCACATATAACAGACCATGATAGATGTGTGTATAGCTGTGCACATACTGCTGGTATATGTGTGTATATAACCATGCACACACTGCTCACATATAACATACCCTGATATATGTGTGTATATAGCCGTGCACACTGCTCACATATAACAGACCCTGATACAGTGATAGCTGTGTGTATAGCCGTGCCACACTGTCCTTGATGGACTGCCCACTGCTGAATACGCCATCATTTCATCAGTGAGTCGCCAGCCTGGCCCATGCCCAGCTTAAGTAGAATGTTGACTGAGCTGTTGTCAGTTACCCTGCCTCAGGTCTCAAATAGACCAACAAGGCTACGATTGGTTTGCATGCAATCCTGCCATTCCCCTTCTCTCACCCCCGACTCCACCCCCACCCCCGCCCTCCACCCCCCAGGCCCACCCACACTCTGTCTACTATGCACGTCTCACTCGCTATATATAACATACATTACTTCAGTCACTCCACACTCTTCATCACATCTCCTTTAAATCTCAAATTAAGCTACAATTACAGTCATCGGACCTTTCCTATCGAGCATACCGACCTGCTACCCACAACATGAGTTCTTCCCACTGCCCGGTAGAGGGCGTATTGGACGTGGGAAGCGTCTATTGGAGATTCATCCAAGTAGAGATCGAAAGTTCCAGTAGAATTAGGCCGAGCGTCTGGTAGTTATTTACAATTTATTTTTGGGTGAAACTGTTTTATTGAGCTGAATAATTCCGTTCCTTCTTCCCCACACCAAGGCACTGACTGGTCTCGCGCATATTAGTAGTAAAAGCACAGGGCGCGATTTGCCGAATCGGAGTCAAACCAATGATGAAATTGATACTTGTTGCTTCCTAGCCTGGCGCTTGGCATTAATAGGATAGGGCAAGAACTGGTTAGCTCAGTGTCAGGATAATATGACTGAGTGGGATATCGAATCATTGTGCCAGTGGCCTAATTTCACTGTGGGGCAGTACTAAAAATTCACCATGAGTGCACACTGTTTCAAGTCGGTGCCCATCCTGATATGACCTTAGATGTTGCAAGGACGTAATACTCCAAAACTAACCACCCAATCACGCAAAAAGACATTTAATAACACGGTGGTTTAATAAATAAAGTAACCCGATGGTGGATACAGTCCTCCTGCCCGTTCTGATATGACCTTAGATGTTGCTAGGACGCAAAACTCCAACAACCAAGCAACCATCATACAGCAATGCGAATCGTCCTATATACTGACCCTGGAAAGCAGCAGGACTGCATGTGGTGCATTGTGGGCCCTGCTGCCTGCCTGCATACGGTGTTACTATGGTTACTAATTAGGACAGGCTGTGGGCAACCAGAGTTAGCACTTTGTAGTCGAGGTGTCGGAGGATTTACGAGGTGGTGAACACACATACTGGATGTGGTATTTTATGTAATGTAAAATATTTGATAGTCGAATTTCACAGCAATCTACATTACGGACACATTTATGACGAGAATCCTATGAAGTTTGGACATCACGGAATGTGTGGCAATACGTGCAAGGTGAGTTTAATGTATAGTGCCTGGAGGGAAGTGAACTTCTCACCTCCTAGCCAGGTGATCGGCGTTATTGGGATAGGGCAAGAACTGGTTGGCTCAGTGTCAGGATAATGTGACTGAGTGGGATATCAGGTCATGGTGCTGGTGACTTGGTTTCCCAGTGCGGCAGCACTATAATGTCACCATGAGTGTGCACTGTCAGAAGTCGGTACCTGTCCTAATATTACCTTATTTTGCCAGTACGTAAAACCCCAACAACCAATCAACTTAGATACTACTTTCAGACCCAAGTCAGCCACACCCACTTGTATTCTTTGAGGACAGGGGAGGGGAGGGAGTGGGAGGGATTGAACAGCCGTGTCTGAACACTGCCTCACCTGCCTCCCGTCTCCAATTCTACACTGACAACTACAAGGTCGGCAACAGACATAAAATAGTCATCGAAAATTCATCAGAAAATTATTCTACGAAGTCTGTTTTCTTTTGGTATTTATTTGTAGATTAGTTGATTAAGCAGCGGAAATTTCAACCGTGGACAATTGGTCTTCCTCATTCCACTGCTCCTTGCCCTATCTTAGTATACTGCCGAATGCCGGGCTTGACGTTCGTCAAAGAATAACAAACCCTTTCATCGTGAATTACACTCGATATATCTAATTAACGCTGCATGTAATACTTTCTGTAATTTATTTAGATAAATATATTAGGTTGATCATTAAAATCGACTTTAC
The DNA here is from genome assembly GCA_030323885.1 of Branchipolynoe longqiensis. NCBI lineage: Eukaryota > Metazoa > Annelida > Polychaeta > Phyllodocida > Polynoidae > Branchipolynoe > Branchipolynoe longqiensis. Next base: position 187,026,801 of record CM059186.1, on the reverse strand, counting down.
TTTACTTTGAAGTAAGATTTAGCATGACTAATTTAGGAGATATTTGAAGTGTACACATAGTACATTAATGTTGGCTTGCTTGTCAAAGGCGTGACCTCTTCGGCTTCAATAGTAACATGTTCTATTAAATCGACTTAGTATGCTCTTATATGCAACACAGAATGCTTAATAAGTGCACCGATAGCTAAATTGGATATGTCGGCTCAAATCTAGATAAGTGCTTCAGTTTTGAAAATTTGATGCTTTGATTAGACTATGCAACTTTAATAAAACCAGGCTGTATTCCAGTTTAATTTTATTTTGATGAGTGTTTGATGGTGCCAATGTTCACATTCTTATAAGATGCAAACCGATACATTCTGACCATATCGATAAAAAAACAACACATATCAAAGCCGAGGTAAAGTCGTCAACCTTAAACACACTTCTACCAAGGCTGTGTTTTCAGTGTGGAAGTCATTTCCCTGCCAGCTTCAGTCTTGGAAGGAAGGGAAGGGACATATCTGTGTGCCTGTGCCTGTGCCTGTGCCTGTGCCTGTGCCTGTGCCTGTGCCTGTGCCTGTGCCTGTGCATGTGCCTGTGCCAGTGCCAGTGCCTGTGCAGGTGCCTGTGCCTGTGCCTGTGCCTGTGCCTGTGCCTGTGCCTGTGCCTGTGCCTGTGCCTGTGCATGTGCCTGTGCCTGTGTCTGTGCCTGTGACTGTGACTGTGACTGTGACTCTGCATCTGACTGTGCATGTGACTGTGACTGTGACTGTGACTGTGACTGTGACTGTGACTGTGCAGATGCCTGGGCACACCTGTGTTACTGGTGCATGTGACAGGTATATATATAACAGCATATCGTGACTTGATACTCCCGTGTGCATAATGTGTAGGCGTGTTTCCATAGCTACAGACATCAAGTCTGGTGTGTGGTAATAAAGAAGTGTAGGCATAGGTGTCTATTCAATTCGGCATACATTGAGTGTGATGGGTAAACTATATATATCCATATACACTTATAAGCCTGTACACAACGGGAGCATATGTGACACTTGTGATTACATGTACCGGATCAGATGTAGTAGACCGTTTATTTCACTTAGCAATTTGGTAAAACTGCATAGACGAATGAAAGCATCAAATTCTCAAAACCAAAACACTTCGCTAGATTTGATCCTACATATCCAACCTAGATACCAATGCATCTGTTTACAATGCATTGCTGTACAGAAGGGATACTAAACCAATTTAATAGAACTTGTTACTGTTGAAGTCTATGGTACCAGAATTTTGATGTGCTTGGCAACATTTTTACTTCAAATATCTCCAAAGTTAGCAATTTAAGATAAGTGTTAATCTAAACGAAAGCAAGGTCGAATACAACAATCAAACTTAATATATTTAACTCAGGAAATTGCAGAAACTCAAAACCATCGGACTAAGCAATTTTAACTCAAAGGGGATTCCATCTACATTAATGCCTCTCCACAACAATACAATCGCTCCTTGAATCTATGGAAGCAATATGTCTACAAGTTTAAACAAAAACAATTAAAAAAAAACCAACATTATTCTTTTGTAGCAGACTCCTTGTTTAATGTATTCATGAAGTATTACAGTTATTTAACAAAAATTACTTGTCTTAATTAGTAGTAATAACATTGTCTTTCCATTATTAAAAAAGGAGGACATTACTTTTTAATTCGTAGTAATAACATCTTCTTTCTATTATTAAAAGAAAGTAAATATATTTCGACATAGGTTGCCACTTGGAAAAGCGTGTAACATGAAAGATCTGGCGGCAATACATGAATATATACATATAATATATATAAATATATAAATATATACATATAATATATATATATAGAAATATACATAAATATACATATATATCTATATAAATCTACGGTACACAAATAGCATAGATCCTGTGTGTGTGGCGCGAAGGGGGTCACATCCACCAATTACCCCAAGAGCTGGGAGGGCACTCCACCAATGCGCCACAGAGGAATATATATATATATATATATATATATATAAAGTATATGTTCCCCTTGCATTTATCCTCATATAATGCGTTATGCATCACACACATATATATATGTATATATATATATATAAATAGTTCGTTCGCAAATGAGAAAGAAAGACTAGGACTTGGTTTGGGTTGAGTATATTCTCTGGCAGGAGAATATATGCCCTACCGAAAAATGTTTTAAAGTGAGCAGGGTGACAGTTGGCTCACGGTATAGGAGGTGGGGGGAGTAGAGAGTGACCTGCTCCGCAGCAAATAACATGGAAGAAGATGGTAATGGGGGGGGGGGGACATTTAGGGGCTGCCGTTATATATATCCACATAATGAATTATATAGTACATATATCAGCGGAGGGAATGCGTCCTCAAGATAGTAAGGCATTTAGAAAACTAGCTATCAGCTCAATGCCCACATTCATGCAATGCAGTAATTGCATTTACACTAGTGCCAAACAGGTGAATGGTTATTGCATCCATTTATACCTTCACCGTATTGCACTGCCAGGCCATATAGCCACGTGGTACAACACTCAATACGCATGGAATAAGATAACATGGAATAAGAAGGTGAAATTTTATCGTCCGGTGAATAGTTGATGCCGGCTGAGGATTAACCATATAGGCCATATAGCCACGTGGTACAACACTCAATACGCATGGAATAAGATAACATGGAATAAGAAGGTGAAATTTCATTGTCCGGTGAATAGTTGATGCCGGCTGAGGATTAACCATATAGGCCATATAGCCACGTGGTACAACACTCAATATGCATGGAATAAGATAACATGGAATAAGGTGAAATTTTATCGTCCGGTGAATAGTTGATGCCGGCTGAGGATTAACCATATAGGCCATATAGCCACGTGGTACAACACTCAATACGCATGGAATAAGATAACATGGAATAAGAAGGTGAAATTTCACCGTCCTGTGAATAGTTGATGCCGGCTGAGGATTAACCATATAGGCCTTATAGCCACGTGGTACAACACTCAATACGCATGGAATAAGATAACATGGAATAAGAAGGTGAAATTTTATCGTCTGGTGAATAGTTGATGCCGGCTGAGGATTAACCATATAGGCCATATAGCCACGTGGTACAACACTCAATACGCATGGAATAAGATAACATGGAATAAGAAGGTGAAATTTCACCATCCCCTGAATAGTTGATGCCGGCTGAGGATCAACCATATAGGCCATATAGCCACGTGGTACAACACTCAATACGCATGGAATAAGATAACATGGAATAAGAAGGAGAAATTTCACCATCCCGTGAATAGTTGATGCCGGCTGAGGATTAACCATATAGGCCATATAGCCACGTGGTACAACACTCAATACGCAATGGAATAAGATAACATGGAATAAGAAGGTGAAATGTCACCGTCCGGTGAATAGTTGATGCCGGCTGAGGATTAACGCACATAGGTTATCCCTTCAATAGATTCCCCCTTTTGTTCAGCATTCACCGGCTTTAGATGTGCTTAAATCGAAGGTGACCCCATCCCCGCACAACATCCCCTCTTCCCATCCTTCCCTGAAACCATGGCAACTGACGTAGAGAAGTTACATCAGTCGATACGATGGAATAAGGAGGTGGAATTTCAGCATCCTGTGAATAGTTGATGGGGGCTGAGAATTGAATCAGATAGGTGCTTCGGTAGTGAATCGTGGTTGGCTGCCTGAAAGATCACAGAGGTGGCAACAACGCGTGAATAATTAACCAGACCGGAAGTGGAACCCAGGGCGGAAGTTGGGGTGGGTGGGCTGAGGGAGAGGGGGTGCTGGATTAGAATTATAAATAGGGCATGAGCCGACTTCCACCCGCCTACCTCAATGGTCCAGGGTTGAGAGCCCGGGGTTGTGGAGGTGGGGGTTGGAGGGGGTAGAGGTGGAGGTGGTGGTGGGGGTGGGGGTGGGTGTATGGGGTGGAGGGGGCGGGTGGATGTGGAGGGATGGATGTATGGGGTGGATGTGGGGATGAACGCGGCAGAGTTTGATATATATATATAAATACCTCCACCCCTCCACATTGGATGTGGAGGGGTTGATGGAGGTGGGGAGGAGGTTGAGGGAGGTGCGGGAGGAGGTGGGGGTGGATGTGGAGGGATGGAGGTTGACGGAGGCGGGGAAGGAGGTGGGGATGGATGTGGAGGGGTGGAGGGGTGGAGGTTGACGGAGGTGGGGGCGGATGTGGAGGGGGGTGGAGGTTTGACGGAGGTGGGGGGGAGGAGGTGGTGGGGGGTAGTGGAGGTGGCGGTTGGAGGAGGAGGGTTGGAGGTAGTGGGATGGAATGTATGGGGCGGGGTGGGGGTGGATGTGGAGGGGTGGAAGGTTGTGGACGGAGGTGGGGGAGGAGGTGGAGGTTTGGAGGTGGCGGTTTGGAGGTGAGGGGTGGAGATAGAGGGATGGATTGTATGGTGTGGAGGGGGGGGTGATCTGCAGGGGTGGAGGTTGAAGGAGGTGGGGAAGGAGGTGGAGGTAGTGGAGGTGGCGGTTGGATGTGAGGGTGGGGTAGAAGGTGGTGGACGGAGGTGTGGGTGGATGTCTGGGGGGGGGGGTGGATGTGTGAGTGTGGAAGTGAGGGGCGGCGGTTTGGGTTTTGATTGGGGTGGAGGGTGTGTGGAGAGTGGTGTGTGGGGGGTGGAAATGTGGGGTGGATGTGTGGGGGAGGATGTTTGGGAGTGAATGTGTGGGAAGTGGATGTGTGGGGGTGGATGTGTGGGAGTGGATGTGTGGGAGTGGATGTGTGGGAGTGGATGTGTGGGGGTGGATGTGTGGGGGTGGATGTGTGGGAGTGGATGTGTGGGAGTGATTGAGTGGGATGTGGATGTGTGGGGTGTGGATGTGTGGGGTTCGAGTGTGGGGGTGAATGTGTGGGAGTGTGAGGATAATGGGGGTGGAAATGTGGGGGTGGATGTGTGGGGGGGGATTGTGTGGGAGTGGATGGTGGGAGTGGAGTGTGGGAGTGGATGTGTGGGAAGTGGATGTGTGGTGGGTGGTTGTGTGGGGTGAATGAGTGGGGGAGGATGTGTGGGGGTGGATGTGTGGGAGTGGATGTGTGGGAGTGGATGTGTGAGGGTCGATGTGTGGGGTGAATGCGTTGTGGGAGTGGATGTGTGGGAGTGGATGTGTGGGAGTGATGTGTGGGAGTGGATGTGTGGGGGTGGAAATGTGGGGGTGGATGTGTCGGGAGGTGGATGTGTGGGAGTGGCATGTGTGGGAGGTGCATGTGCGGGAGTGGATGTGTGGGGTGGAATGTGCGCGGGTGGATGTGTGGAGAGGCTGTGTGGGAGTGGATCTGGTGGGAACACAACGCCGACCCGGGCACGTGCAGTGTGGGACACGTGGATGTGTGGGAGTGGATGTTGTGAGTGTGGATGTGTGGGAGTGGCTGTTGTGGGTGGAAATTGTGGGGGTGGATGTTGTGGTGGGTGGATGTGGGGAGTGGGATGTGTGGAGTGGATGTGTGGGGGTGGATGTGTGGGAGTGGATGTGGTTGGGGTGAATGTGTGTGGGGGTGGATGTTGTGGGAGTGGATGTGTGGGAGTGGATGTGTGGGGGTGGATGTGTGGGGGTGAATGTGTGGGGGTGGATGTCGTGGGGGTGGATGTGTGGGGGTAGATGTGTGGGTGATGGTGGATGTTTGGGAGCTGGATGTGTGGGAGTGGGAATGTTTGGGGGTGGAAAGGTGGGGGTGGAATGTGTGGGAGTGGATGGGTGGGTTGTGTGGGTGTGGATGGTGGGGGTTGGAAATGTGGGGGTGGATGGTGGGAGTGGATGTGTGGGCCACTATCCTATCTGTGACGGATGTCAGTGGGGGGGAAGTGTGGGGGTGAAATGTGTGGGATATGGATGTGGTGCGGCGTCACGATGTGTGGAGGTGAATGTGCTGGGTAGTGGATGTCTGGGAGTGGATGTGTGCGGGTACGATGTGTGGAGGTGAATGTGTGGGACGTGGTGTGGGGGAGTGGATGTGTGGGAGTGGATGTGTGGGAGTGGATGTGTGGGAGAGTGGATGTGTGGGGTCGTGGATGTGTGGGAGTTGATGTGTGGGGAGTGGATGTGTGGGATGTGGATGTGTGGGGCCTGGAGTGTGGGGGTGGATGTGTGGGAGTGGATGTGGGGAGTGGGATGTGTGGGAGTGGATGTGTGGGGGCTGGATGTGTGGGGGTGGATGTGTGTGACGTTGATGTGTGGGAGTTGATGTTGGGGGAGTGGATGTGTGAGGGTGGGATGTGTGGGCATAGAGGTGTTTAGGGGTGGATGTGTGGGTGAATGTGTGGGAGTGATGTGTGGGAGAGGATGTGTGGGAGGTGGAATTTGTGGGGGTGAAATGTGTGGGAGTGGATGTGTGTGGGTCGATTTGTGGACGGTACAATGTGTGGGAGTGGATGTGTGGGAGTAGATGTGGGGAGTGGATGTGTGGGGGTTGGAAATGTGGGGTGGATGTGTGGGAGTGGATGTGTGGGAGTGGATGTGTGGGGTGGTGGATGTGTGGTGGTGGAATTGGGTGGGGGTGGAATGTGTGGGGGTGGAAGTGTGGGGGTGGATGTGAGGGAGTGGATGTTTGTGGGAGTGGATGTGTGGGAGTGGAATGTGTGGGGTGGATGTGTGGGGTGGATGTGTGGAGTGGGATGTGTGGGAGTGGATGTGTGCGCGTCGATTGTGGGAGTTGATGTGTGGAGTGGATGTGTGGGGGTGGATGTGTGGGGTGGGGATGTGATGGGAGTGGTGTGTGGGAGTGGATGGTGTGGGATGTGGAAGTGGATGTGTGGGTGTGGAAATGTGGGGGTGGATGTGTGGGAGTGGATGTCGTGGGAGTGGATGGTGGGGAGTGGATGTGTGAGGGTCGATGTGTGGGGGTGAATGTGAGGGGTGTGGTGAATGTGTGGGAGTGATGTGTGGGGAGTGGATGTTTGGGAGGTGATGTGTGGGAGTGGATGTGAGGGGGTGGAAATGTGGGGGTGGTATGTGAGGGATGTGGATGTGTGGGAGTGGATGTGTGCGGGGTGATTGTGTGGGGTGTGAATGTGTGGGAATGGATGTGTGCGGGTCGATGTGTGGAGGTGAATGTGTGGGAGTGGATGTCTGGGAGTGGATGTGTGCGGGTCGATGTGTGAAGGTGAATGTGTGGGAGTGGATGTGTGGGAGTGGATGTGTGGGGGTGAATGTGTGGGGGTGGATGTGTGGGGCGTGAATGATTGTGGGCGTGGATATGTGGGAATGGATGTGTGGGAGTGGATGTTTTGGGGGTGCAATGTGGGGGGTGGATGTGTGGGAGGATGGGTGGGAGATGGAATGTGTGAGAGTGGATGTGTGGGGGTGGATCTGTGGGGTGAATGTGTGGAGTGGTTGTTGTGTGGGTGAAGTGTGGATGGTGAATCTGTGGGAGTGGATGTTGTGGGAGTTGATGTGTGCGGGTGTCGAGGTGTGGAGTTGAATGTTGGGAGTGGATGTGTGGGTTGTGGGAGTGGATGTGGGAGTGGATGTGTGGGGCTGGATGTGTGGGGCGGTGAATGTGTGGGACGTGGATTGTGGCAGGGATGTGTGCGGGTCGATGTGTGGAGGTGAATGTGTGGGAGTGGATGTGTGGGAGTGGATGTGTGGGAGTGGATGTGTGGGGGTGGATGTGTGGGAGTGGATGTGTGGGGTGGCTGAGTGGGACTGGAATGTGTGGGAGTGGTTGTGTGGGGGTGGATGTGTGGGAGTGGATGTGTGGGAGTTGGATGTGTGGGAGTGGATGTGTGGAGTGGATAGTGGGGGAGTGGATGTGGGGAGTGGATGTATTGGGGGTGGAAATGTGGGCGGTGGATGTGTGGGACGTGGATGTGTGGAGCATGGATGTGTGGGAGTGGATAATTGGGGTGGAAATGTGGCGTGGATGTTTTTGGGGGGGGCGTGGATGTGTGGGAGTGGATTTGTGGGAGTGGATGTGTGGGAGTGGATGTGTGGGAGTGGGATGTGTGGGCGTGGATGTGTGGGAGTGGATGTGTGGGGGTGGATGTGGTGGGGTTGAATGCGGTGGGAGTGGATGTGTGGGAGTGGCGTGTCGGGGGTGGATGTGTGGGGGTGGATGTGTGGGAGTGGATATGTGGGAGTGGATGTTTTGGGGGTGGAAATGTGGGGGTGGATGTGTGGGAGTGGATGTGTGCGGGTCGTTGTAGGGGGGTGAATCTTGGGAGTGGATGTGTGGGAGTGGATGAGTGGGATAGTGGTGGTGAGGGAAGTGGGATGTGTGGGAGTGATATGTGTGGGAGTTGATGTGTGGGCGTGGATGTGTGGGAGTGGATTGTGTGGGGCTGGATGTTGGGGGTGGATGTGTGGGGTGGATTGTGTGGGAGTGGATGTGTGGGAGTGGATGTGTGGGGGTGGATGTGTGGGGGTGGATGTGTGGGAGTTGATGTGTGGGAGTTGATGTGTGGGAGTGGATGTGTGAGGGTGGATGTGTGGGAGTGGATGTTTAGGGGTGGATGTGTGGGGTGAATGTGTGGGAGTGGATGTGTGGGAGAGGATGTGTGGGGGTGGTAATGTGGGGGGGATGTGTGGGTGGATGGATGTGCGGGGCTCGATGTATGAAGGCTGAATGTGTGGGAGTGGATTGTGTGGGAGTGGATGTGTGGGAGTGGATGTGTTGGAGTGGATGTGTGGGAAGTGGATGTTTTTGTGGGTGTGGAAATGTTGGGGGTGGATGTTGTGGGGGTGGATGTGTGGGGCTGGATGTGTGGGAGTGGCTGTGTGGGGTTGATGTGTTGGGAGTGGGATGTGTGGTGAGTGGATCTGTGTGGGAGTGGATGTGTGGGGGTGGATGTGTGGGAGTGGATGTGTGGGGGTGGAATGTGTGGGGGTGAATCTTGTATGTGGGAGAGTTGGATGTGTGGGGAGTGGATGTGTGGGGGTGGATGTGTGGGAGTGGATGTGTGGGGGTGGATGTGTGGGAGTGGATGTGTGGGAGTGGATGTGTGGGAGTGGATGTGTGGGAGTGGATGTGTGGGGGTGGATGTGTGGGGGTGGATGTGTGGGAGTGGATGTGTGGGGGTGGATGTGTGGGGGTGGATGTGTGGGGGTGAATTTGTTGGGTGGAAGTAGGGGGGCGTACGTGGGTGTGTCTCTGTTAGGACCTGCTAAGCCTCACGGGGAAATAATCGGCGTGTCTCTGTTTTCGCAGCTGCTTGCCTAAAGTTGCATAGTCCGATGAAATGAGTCAATTTAATAGAAAATGTTGCTGTAGAGGTCTATCGTGTCAGAGTTTTGACAAGCTTGCCAAAACTAATTTTACATCTTTGCACTTCAAATATCTAAAAGGTTTACCATTTAAAATAAAAGTAACTTTAAACTAATGTAAAGTAGATCTAATATATTTATCTCAGAAAAATTACAGAAACTCAAAGCCATCGGACTATGCAACTTTAATCCGGCGCTAGGTGGACGGTTGCACGCATGCGCAGTAACCCCCCGCCCCCACCCCCACCCCCACCCCCGCCGGGCATAGCGCTAACCTCGTTTTGGATTTAGTTTCCCATGCGCTGCAGAGAAGGGCTAGGCATGTCGCCTCTGTGTTGAGGTGTGTCCAGGATCCACTGATGGCCGAGTTCTGTCTGGGAGAGGCTTATGTCAGCTGAGTAGAGATAGCATCATGGGGATGTGTACTACAGAGCAGAGGGAACAATCTTAGGTGCTAGTCGGCATGTGTTAGACGGTGTGAACCATGATTGGTTCACAGGAACATGTATTGAAAATAGGGGGAGACACTAGATTGTGGGGGCACCTTACAGTAGAACTTAACAATACATGTGTGATTGGCCCCATCAGCTGCCCGGAACTTGACCTTCACGCAGTAGACCCCCCCCCCCCCCCCCCCCCCCCTGACGTAGGAGGAATGAATACGTCTACTTCCACACATTTCCGGGCACCTCTTACTGTGGCATCCACAGTCAAGTGTCCGCCCCCTGGCTCGCTAGGTCCAACATCAGCTTCCTTGCGGGGAGTATGCTAGCCGCTCGCAGATGGCAGTCCAGTCGCGGCACTGCCTGGTGGCTACTGTAACGCCACCTGATGCAGTAAACTGCGATGGTGACAGAGCAGTCCCTGCTGCCACCATATGGTAGTGGAGCTCATGTACAGACTACTACACATGTATATTAGATGACCAACCACATTATAGAAATACAAAATCATACTCTCCTCCTTTTGCTAAAACCAGGTAAAATCTCACAATTATTTATGCTACTTACAGTCTTATGAATCAAATAATTGTTTTGTATACGTATACTTCCATTGATTAAAGTTCCATAGTCCAATGGTTTTGAGTTTCTGCCATTTTCTAAAATAAACATAATCTACCTTACTTTAGGTTGAAGTGACTTTTATTTTAAATGGCTGACTTAGATATTTGAAGTGAAGACATGCTAAATTAATTTAGCAACATCAACATTCTGAAACCATATGCTTCAGTAGTAACATGTTCTATTAAAATGGCTTATTATCCCCTTCTATGCAGCAACACATGCTTAATAAGTGCACCAGTCTCTAAGCTGGATATGTCACATCAAGTCTAGTTGAGTGTCTTTGTTTTGAAAATTTGACTGGAAGATCTCCCCTTGGGGAAAGCCATACAGTGACCTTACAAATTGTTTGTGGTTACATAAAGCTCAACTCAACTCAACTTCCAATCCCTCCACATTCCTAGCTCACTATTCATCGTTCTGCTCCAGCACCAGCAGCCCCCCCCCCCCCTCCCCGCCCTCAACCCCAATATTCAGTCAGGTTGGAAGGAGGGAGGGAGTAGGATTTGAGGGGGGGTAGTAGTTCCCCTTTTACAAACTGGTTAATATACTACTACTGGTATGCAGATATTGGAGGTATAGCAATACCTCAGGGAGTTTGACACCCCTGCCCTGCAGAGTTGTAAACCACTGCCTTGTGGTACAGGTTCTTGACAGAACCAAAGGCTAAGGGAGCAAACCCTGAACAGAAAACCATGTCACTGTGGCAGCATTAAGGGCGGTTGATGTATGGAACTCCCAACATCTCCCAACCGGCCACTGCAGGGACAAATAGTTTTGCGCCTGTTTTGACATGTTCTTGCCAGTGTGAAACCTCTATTTGCTCCCCGAGAGATTGCCACTGGTAACTTGCAAAAGCCAGCAGCACTTCAAAACATTTGCAGGCAGCTTTAATGAAATGTACAGCTTTCATATACTACTCACAAGAGGTCACCACCACCGTTACTTGTTCACTCAGGAATTGTCTCTGGGAACAGCTTGCATTACGGAATATAAATTCTCGTGCACATAGCGTTCCCCCTTCCAAATGAATAGCAACTATTATTGCCCTGGTGTGCAGTTGGGGAACTAAATACTCGGCACACGCGCCTAGCACCACGTCATGTCTGGACAGGAAGAGAACAGTGCAGCTGAATCAGCACATTATTCCGAAAACACTGAACTCCTGTTATTCAATAACAATAATCAATGTGTTACTAGGCAACGGTCTCTAAATACCTGCGTTTCCTTTCACCCTAATTCTCCATGGTTATTATATTCTTTTCTCGCGTGATCTTGCTGTTTCAAGTTGAGAAATCTGCATTGGACCATCCTTTTTTGGGGGGGGGGGGCCGGGAGGTGCAGGGGGGACATGCGATATGCTGTCACGTGACAGCATGTCCTACCGGCTGGTCACATGATTTTACCATGTATTCCTGCCATGAATATCTTATGTGTTTTAATGAAAAACTGAGAATAGGCAATTTGGGTCAGTACATCAGAATGTGTCTGCCCAGGACTAATATACTGATTATCCAATGGCTATTATTAGTAGCTACGTGGCATCACACAGGGAAGGGAAGGGTTGGCTCACATAAGTGATAATGCATACCTAAAAGCATCCAATGGTTACTTTAAATGACAGTAGGGTTTGCACTACTTTCCAAATCTGTAACATGCCTTATCCCACATAACTGGGGAGCGTCATTAGGGCGAAGAGACAATAATAGCTACAACTTGACCACAACGACACTCAGACCATTGTTGGGCCTCAAATAACTGCTAAAGAACAGATTGTGTATAACGAATTATAGGAGTATAAATTATAGGGGAACAAGGTGGTATTATTATTATTATTATTCTTCCTTATGTGCATTGGTGGAGTTCCCGCCCCCACCCCGTTGCGCCTCACACACAGGAAGAATTTTCCTAACACATTAGAGAAACCTAAACTTCTTGGAATTTCATAAACATTAAATCTACAAAACAGAAATATTATAATCGAGACAGCAGAAATATTACAACATGGATAATCTCCCCATCGTATACTTAGCGCCCGTCAGACTTCCGCTTTTTTTTTGTTTTTGTTTGGGAGGCGAAGACTCTCATCCCCACTTAATACCTCAGCACCCCACAACTAGGCAGACAATCTACAAGTCAATTAGGGGAGCGATTGCCATATAGGAATCCACATATTGGACATCTGAAGATGGGCTGGAGCATGAACAAACTGCATCCCTGTCTCTCCGGTAGCATCTATATGCCAGGTCCAGCAACTCAATTACTGCCCAGTAGGATCACACGAAATGGATGAAAGCAGGTAAGCAATCTGACCAAATCTGGTTAGTGCTCTGCCCGCCCCACCGGTGGCGCCCTCTGTGGTCCACATTTGCAGCCTTCCACTGTCATTTCCTTTTTCCTTGACCGGTGCCCGCCAGCACTGTAACAGACAGGAATCTTACCACACTGGTAGTTTCAAAGTCACTTAACACAGCACTGTGGTTGGTTAGTTGGTTGTTGGAGTTTTACGTCCAGGTAACATTTAAGGTCATATCAGGACGGGCATCGACTTGTGACAATGCGCACTCATAGTGACTTTATAGTGCTGCCCCAACTGGGAAATTTGAGGCCACTGGCACCATGACTCGATATCCCACCCAGTCACATTGTCCTGCCTTATCTTATTCATGCCAAATGCCAGGCTAGGAAGCGACAAGTATACATTTTATGAGTCATTGGTTTGACTCGACTGGGAGGGAACCAAACCATGATCTTGCGCTTGCGAGGCACGGAACCCTCTGACGAAGGCCTTATTTACACTCACACACTATGCAATAGATTGTTTGTAGAAAAGGTCATAGAGGCGATTTCCACCACCAAACTGCCCTCTGGTGGTACTGGTGTTAATCTGGTAGCAGTTCATTGTGCAGCATCAATCAATCAATAGTTCCGTCCTCTAGTCGAGGATTGGATGCAATGGTTCTCCACTTGTCCCGATGGTGTGCTGTTCTGATAGACTGTGAATAATACAAGCCTGTCCACTGTGAAATATTTGTAAACCATGACGTTCTTGGTCTCCCTCTCCCTCTGCTGCCATTCACCTTCCCTTCCAACAATGTATGGTATATTGAACTCTGATGAATGATGTGGCCAAAATAAATAAGTTTCTTTTGTCTGTATAGTGGCAAACAAGCTTTTCTTATTTTAAATTTTTCTGAGAACTTCTTTGTTGGTGATCTTCTTTGTCCATGATATTTTCATCATCCTTCGATAAGTCCACATCTCAAATGCTGCTAAACGTTTGTACATTTTCTTGTGCAGCATAACCTGTAGAAAAAGGTTGCATAGATGATTTCCACCACCAACCTGCCCTGTGATGGCACTGGTGTTAATCTGAGTAGTAGCTCAATGTGAAGTATGATTATTAAAAAAGGTCTGATGGACGATTACCACTTCCAACCTACCCTCTGATGGCAGTGGTGCTAATACTGTAGGTATCAGCTTATTGTGCAGCATGGTCTGCAGAAAAGGTTTTTTCTTTCTCTTTTCTTGAAGATTTCTACTGCCTATCATGGATAAGTCTGAATAGACTTGTTTTCACCATGAGACAGTTTGTCGATAGAAAGCCTGAGCCTACAATTTTACAGACCCAAGGGATTTTTAACCTCCCACACCACATAGACATGGTATAAGAGCAACTGGCCTTTGATGACATGGTAAGTTATACACAGCGGTGGAAATCCAAATTGGCAGAGATGGGGGCATGGGGAATCGAACCACCGACCTTCAGATTAGGAGTCTGACCTAGGAAAAAAGTCAGACACTCTAACCACTCCACCACAGAGAACACCACGTTTTTATTAACGATGAACAAAGTAGTCCGTATTAACAAGGGTTGACTATATTGTAATATTAGATTGAACATTGCAGTGACATTCTTTTTAAAAAAACAGCCCTTGTTGGGATTGTCAAAGTTCTGTAAGCGAGTCAGCACCATTAACACCGTACAATTTCACAGCAGTTGAGACAATGAATTCATCTGTATGTAATATATCCTCTGAAAATCTATATTAACTAATATGATACCCCACCTTGTTGGGCCATGGATGTCCATGTTTGTTTAAATTCCATCTACTGTCCGTAGATAATTAGATTGTTTAATGCCATTGAAAGCCAGTATGCTGTCAATGTTGACAGAGAACTGCAATTGAAGGGAACGCACTACATTGACAATATCAGAACGCAACTTTGTAATGAAGTTAAATGGCACAGTCGTCTGGAGATAAATGAATCACCTCTATCCTGAGTAGGAGTGCATGCCAACCCTGCTTATATCCGAGAAAGCACAGCTTCACTAGGAATGAACTGTGGAGTTGGTGGTTCCAGCGTACAGTGGTTATCTATACCAGCTTAGAGTTGAGTAACTGAGAGAGAATGCAAAAACAGGTGATGGCGACCACATAAATATCTCAATTCAACTTTTAAAGTATATTAAACTACATGTTTTACTCAATTGTTCACTAAAGAAGTAGTGCTTGTAGAATAGTCAAAAAGAAAATATGCCTCCTGAGTGTGGGACGCAAGGGGGGGGGGCACCCGGTTGCAAAACATCACCCCAGGGGGGCCCTCCACCAATGCGTCGGTCAGGAGAAAGTTAGAAACATTTATTCCCTTCCCAGCATTTATACTTGTATAATGAGTTACACATCACATATCACTTTGCAAATGCACGTGGTTATGTCCATAACCCACCTTCCCAACACTTTTTCTGGTGTGTTATTTATGGGGCTGTCACATCATGACACTTCTCTCCAACGTGCATCGACATGTGTCACTTTTTGGCGAAACATCGGGAGACGTCGGGAAGCGTTACGCGCAGGTTAGGTGCACGTCGGTACACGTCGGTACACTTTGATTGACAGCGACGGTCGCACCCACACGTTGGCGCGTGTTGGCGTGCGTCAAAAGTTTTGTGCTTGCACAAAACTTTCGACAACCGACAACGCGCGTCAACGTGTGTGTGCGGACGTTATGGGGACATCAGAAGCACATCGCCATCACTGGAATAACATTATGCGAATGCTAGGCAGACACAGCACACGCGGGAGGGTCGTTTCCACATGTTGTGCCAAACTGGTGCATTGTTGTTTTACGACCTAGCAACATCTACGGTCTTATGAGGACGGCACACCAAACTTTTTAGTTTTTTTCCTCGCGCGTCGATATATGTTACCACAACGTTGGCCGCACGCTACCAACATGTTGCGCTGATGGCAAACTTTTCCCCAAAACGCTGAAAAGTTGGACGTGTCTCGACGCGAACAACTTATTTTGGGCGTTGGCGGCGCACCGGCGAGAAGCGCCGTAATGTGACAGCCCCATTAGCATGCCTGTCCTGGAGACAGTGCTGTGGGAGCAACTAAGCTGCCTGATGAAAGCATTGTCAATCAACTCTCTTAGTTCACAAAGGAGGCTTTGGTAACGCTGAGGTAGCTGCTCACTTCCTGCAGCATTCCCTGTAAAGTGAAAACTTTCTTTTGCCGTAAATATCAAAGTTTTTTAATCTGACCTTCCAAGCAGATTTGGAGGCGGTAATGACCAGACGCAGCTGGTATCAGGGTGGCCAGCAGCCACTCACAGGTGGCACCATAGTGGCAGAAGCAGGAACTAACTCGTATAACAGTAGGATAGTAGGAAATAACTAATATATGAGCCTGTCTCAAAAGGTGATAACGCTTCTTATTTTTTTGTCCATTGTAATGTTTAACAGCACAGAAACGGTTACACTGAAAACACAAGGACATTTACTTCAAATCAATATGTATTCTATTGGGATTATGAAACACCATGTAAAAAACAAATCAGTTTATCCTGAGAAAATGCATCAGCAGATAGTATGTTGATCGTTACAATGGACAAAGTTTTGTCCCGTATTGCTTGGCACCTTTAGAGACAGTCTCATATAAAAGAGAACTGATAAGTGGTAGTGTTGCTGTTTATATTTCCATAATGATTATAGAGCACATCTGGGTCGTTTCATGGTAAATGGGGCCAATGCATTTCCCAGTATGTAATGGTCAAAAACAATTATTGAAAAAGTAGAGGAGGTCTTTCCTTGATAGAATTGGTATTCTTAAACTTTGGAGGGATAGATATGAACAAATTAAGGCCTAATATGACATAGTAAAAAAAAGCCAACATTTTCATTAAAGAAATATGGCGTTTTAAAGGAATTAATTTGTTACATGGAGAATGTGAACTTTTCTACAGCCTACTAGACCTTTATTTTGCATAGAATATTACCTCTTAGTCATTGAAATAATAAAAGGAGACTCTTACTTGAAATAAATGTTCATTTTGCATCCATATATATTTTGTTTATATCTAATATTCCATGGTGATTAAACTGGTTCTGGACGTAACTGTGGTGTCCCCTGCTTGTTTCCTGGTTGTTTAGTAGGGAATATGCTATTCTGTGAATATCATAGGTTCAACAAGAAATCCTTGGTACTATTGCATGTGCAAGCATATTTTGGAGTACCATGACTAGTAATATAATTTTCCTACTAAGCTGTATGAAAGAAAATTGAAATTGAAGCCACATATTATTTTTGATGTCCCCTTCAATTCTGTTACATCCACAACTCAAAATTTGGAAGAAATAATCATCCTATGCCAATTTATTTACAGCGCATTTCAATACTTAGGGGATCACACCATAAACATTTATTGTTTAAGGCAATACATTTTCTTAATTAATTGTTTTGATTAATAAATCCACACTTGTTGATTTATAAGTCCACACTTGGGGCTGGCTACTCATTTAGTTCTTGTTTTTCTGACAAAATGGTAACCTCAACTATCTTTTCCTTCATGTTACCAATATATAAATTCCCGGTACACAAAAGAACATAGGAGAGAGAGTAAATTTTCCTCCAGTGTTTGATGCGAGGGGGCACCCGCCCGGGCAATACCCGACAGCTGGGAGGGGGGGGTGCTCCACCAATGCGCACGAGGAAATATAGGATGTACATGTTACCCTTGCATTTATACTTGCGTAATTCATTATACATCACATATATATGGACAGGAGTTGGCTATTCGGTGAACAAATTAAGAAAATACACAATATTAATTTCTGACCCTAATGTAACACTTTGGCCCCATTTATCATGAAACGACCCATATATGTACTTTTTCTAAACAGTTTATTTATTGGCACTGAAATACTGATTCTCCAAGCATCTATGCTGACATGCATTTGTCATAAAGTGGTTGGGTGTGGTAAAGTCTGATATGTATTCACTGGAGGAGCAGAGCTGACTGACCCCCTGGGGTTAAGGGCGGGTGGGGCGTTGAGGGCTGCAGTATCCGTTGTTCACTCCAGGAGGTGGTAGGGTGGTGGCTCCCCCTACAATATCAACCACAATTTGAGAATTATGCGCTGATTGCGTCTTTGGTGTGGTGGGTTCCGTTTCATGGAATATGTTTATAGGGGATGTCAGAAAAGCAGCAGCTCTTGAAAGAAATGTAAATCCATCCTGAAGAATCAACTGCTTAAATTAGTTTTTTAATGGTACATGCAATGTGTGTATCATTCAACTATTGCAACCAAGTTGTAAATATGTCATATCATGGTTTTACTGTACTGTGCTTTATTTGGGTCCCAGCAATACTATTGTAACCATATTCTAACTCCATCAACCGACCACCTCCATAAATGGACCACTTAAAGTCGGTCCCAAGGTCGGTCGATTTAGAGAGGATTTACTGTAGGCCACCTTCGGGTGACTCCTACTCATGAGGACGCTCTATTAAAGTTGCATATTTTTGAGTTTCTGTTATTTTTCTGAGATAAATACGTTAACTTGATCGTTACAATCTACCATACTTTAGATTGAAGTAACTTTTATTTTAGATGGCTACGTTTTGAGATATTTGAAGAGCAAATATGTAATATTAGTTGTGGTGTTCTCTGTGGCAGAGTGGTTAGAGTGTCTGACTTTTTTCTAGGTCGGACTCCTAATCTGAAGGTCAGTGGTTCGATTCCCTGTGCCCCCACCTCTGCCAATTTGGATTTCGACCGCTGTGTATAACTTACAGCATCATCAAAGGCCAGTTGCTCTCATACCATGTCTATGTGGTGTGGGAGGTTAAAAATCCCTTGGGTCGGTAAAAGTTTAGGCTCGGGCTTTCTATCGACAAACTGTCTAATGGTGAAAACAAGCCTATTCAGGCTTATCCATGATAGGCAGTATAAATCTTCAACAACAACAAGCATGCCAAAACTTAGATAAAAGATTCACCCAGTACTTGTAGTACACGGGTGAAGACCATCCTTATATAAATACGGGCGAAAATAGCGTTAGTATGGAACAAGAAGTAGAATGCCTGGCATCAGTGTCAAATGGTTACTTATATCAGTACAGAGTTGGTGAATGAGAGAGAATGCAAAAAGACAAGATGGCGGCCAGAGAATGCCGTCGATTTCACTTTTAAATCTTATTAAACTAGATATTATATTATATTTTTCAACTCAAAGGTAGCGGGCTAATAATAAAACAGATGTAAAGAATAAATGTTGCTTCTTAGATTGTGAAATTAGGCTCTCAATTCTTGGACCCGCATTTTCGACAGCTTTTACATAGGGTTGGTTTGCACCCCTACTGCAGCAGTACCGGGTGAATCTTGTATCTAGCCAAAACTCTGACACAATAGCCTTCTGCACTAACATTAGAGCCGTACTGCACAGGCATTAAGCCAAGCTTCCATACTCAGCAACATCCCGGGTCCCCCCATCCCCCAAGCCCCCCCTGTCCCTCCTTAGCAAACCCACCCGCTATGGCTGTCGCCATGACCAATCTGCTTCTCGGATGCGAGAATAGATCTGACATTTTCTTTGGTTCATTAGTTGATTAAGCGGGGGAAATTTCAATCGCGGACAATTGATCTTCCTCATTCCATTGCTCCTTGCCCTATCCTAGTAATACCGTGTGCCAGGCTAGGTAGTGACAATTATCAATTTTTAAGTCATTGCTTGGATTCAGCCAGGGTCCGAACCTCTCTATACAAGGTCTGAGGTATGCATTTTCTTAATTGTGTGCTGTATAAACAATTATTATTATTATTTCCTGTTTGGTGCATTAGTTGATAAAGCAGTGGAAATTTCAATCATTGACGATTGGTCTTCCTCATTCCACTGCTGCTTTCCCTATCCTACTAATGGCGAGCGCCTGGCTACGGAGTGACAAGTATACATTTTTAAGTCAAGGTTTGACTCGACCAGTGTTTGAACCCATGAGCTCGAATCCCACGATCTACAAAAAAAGGGAGACATGCACTCAACTCATTCGGCCATCCCATCTGGTATAATTATCCGGAAAATGATTATCTATGAACTGTGTCCTCTGACAATACACCACTAACTGACACTCCTCCAGTCATGTACTGGTCAGGCATTCTGCCTCACCTGGTGGCACCACCTGCGCCTCCTCTTTGCCTGGCCCTGCCTCGCGCCTGTACCACTCGCTACAAAATTGATGGTTCAGCATCAGTGACATAATTACGGTGTTCAGCAGCCTGACTTATGTCTAAGCTATTCATAACACTCACCACCTGCCATGCAAACAATCATCCATAATTGAAATTTTCCTTGCTTAATTAATGAATGTACAAATTAAAAAAATATTAAACGTTGGTGATATCCGGTATAAATGTATTGTCAGTTATAACCAAAGCAAGGTGACAAACACAATATTACTCACCCCGGTGATATCGGTTCCTCTGTATGTATAATAATAACACCACTAGTTTGATCCATGATAGAAAGCCAATGGGGTATTTTTATTTTTTGGTAAGTGAATGTTATTCATATATATATTTTGTCAGTGCCGCAGCACTGGTCTACCGACCGGAAGTGTTACAGGTATATATAGGTATTTACACCTTTTATTTGTACATGGTTTAGTAAGCCACACCCGCGAAGGGAGGATGGGGGAGGGGAGGAGGAGCCGGACCTGGTGCAACTGGCGCATACTGTACATGTGCAGTGTGAGTGGTCTAGGTGAGAGCGACTCTCCCTAAGTACATTCCGGACGCTGTGCTCTGCAGCTGCTGCCTTGAATGGCGTTGAGTTTTTAAGCGACTGTCACCTGCGCACATTTGCCCGATTGTGACAATCAGCTCAGCAGTGGTGAGGTGCTAAAAGTAATAGCCGTGTACAGTAGCGGTAGTGTCGTTGACGGCCGGTTGGTGGCGCCACCAGTTCAGACATTCGCTGCGAAGATGAGAGGAGGAATCTTATTCCTCATTTATATTCGCATAATAAATTATATTGCATATATATAAATATAAACAAATCCGTCTCTCTAGCTCTCTCTTTCCCTCTCTCGCTCTCCCTCTCTCGCTTGACAATAAGATAAACAAGCAACTCCACCAATTAACTTTTAATTAGACCAAGGTACACATTTACTCAACAATGTTTTAAATTAACCTCAGCTGTCAATAATGCAGATACCGCATTGTGGCTGATTCCTGGTGCGTTTTGTCTTATCTGTATACATTATAAAAAATACACCCCACAATCGATAAAGACAAACACTTCCTTGTAGCCTGACTGGTGGTAGCATTGTCATAACCATTGCTCACGGACACAGTAGACACAGAAGCTGAGATGGGTAAAATAAGACTTTTATTCAGCCGCAGCCCACCTGGCGGCATGTACATTGATCCTGATTGGGTGTCAGACAGGAAGTGGTCGAGCGAAGGTCATGATATTAATGGGAGGGTGAATGAGAATGTGATGAGGGGAGATGGAACATATGAGTGAGGTAACATTGAATGTGCAAAAACAGAGTTAACATATATACCGTAGATAGGTATAACTGTACAATAAATGTTAATAGCGTGAGAAATAATTATATGATAATTAATTATATGATAAATAATTAGGGTCAACAGGGCAAATCACGGATTAATTGGTGTTCTTATTTCCACCACTCCATTTCCTATCCTAACAATGGCTAGTAGCAGCTTAGTTTGGTTGGTTGTTGGGGTTTTACATCCTAGCAACATATAAGGCCATATCAGGATGGGTACGGACTTGTGACAGTGTGCACTCATAGCGAATTTATAGTGCTGCCCCACTTGGAGACCAGATGGCCAGCACCATGACCTGATATCCCACTCAGTCACATTATCCTGACACTGAGCCAATCAGTCCCTGCCCTATCCTAATAATGCAGAGCGTCTGGCTAGGAAGCAACAAGTATCAAATCATTGGATTGATTCGACCAGGGTTTGAACCTGTGGGTCCGAATCCCACGATCTACCAAAACGGGATACGGACGTTCAACTCATTCAGCCATCCCGTCTGGCATCAAAACCGTTTGAATGCCTTTACTCTATTAGCTCACACTCAGAGGCCCCCATTTCAAGTCTATATTAGAACATATACAACGCTCAGAAGTTATAATAAGTGTCGTGGTATGCACTGACCTCTCAGGTAATTAATCATATATCGTGTGTTGATATCAGGGAGCCTAGGTGGTGTAATGGTTAGCACACTGGCCCGGAATGCAAAGAGATGTGGGTTCGAGTACTGCTCTAGGCGCAATATTTCCCATTTTCATCACCACCACGACACTGGTTGCCATGAACATGATCCTGTACAAGCTATGCGCTGTATGGTTGTTGAACCTACCCTGTGTATGTGTTAGTGCATTGCCTGTATGTATGTAATTGTAAGCATTAAAGACTTACAATTCCAGGGGGACGAGTGTAGTGGTCTGCACTGACCTCTCAGGTAATTAATCATATAGACAGGTAGGCATGGGTCGTGTGTTGATATCAGATAGCCTAGGTGGTGTAATGGTTAGCACACTGGCCCAGAATACAAAGAGATGTGGGTTCGAGTCCTGCTCTAGGCGCAATATTTCCCATTTTCATCACCCCCCACGACAAAAGTTTCAAAACACACATTATAAAACAGTGGATATTCTATCCTGATACATTTAAATATGGTAAGTTGTAATCATGTTAGTCAACCTTTAAAGCCGCATTGTCTCACACGCCCCCTGGTGAGCAGAAACTGAACACAGGTCACATGGCTGTAGGCACTAACAGCACAACCATAATTGCATGCGGCAGGAGGTCGGCACTCCATGCAGGAGGCGGAAATAGGAAGGGTGTGACGTCATCACTGCCCATTTAATCCTATGATTGCATTAAGGAATCGTAGATTCCTATTCAATATACACACAGCCCCCCCCCCCCCCCCCCCCCCCCACACACACACCCATACTGTGACATGGGAAGTGAAATGTGGCTGAAATGGTTGCAACATATTGATCTAGCCAAGATCTTGCCCTCAGCGCCACCTAGTGATGAATTTCACAACCAGCGGAGGTTTACTACGCGTTCAGAAACGGTCCCCTTTCTAAAAGTGACAGCAGACGACATTCAGGGAGAGTGGAAGCATTTAATGAGAGAAGAGGGTAATACAGAAGTCACAATATGGAACACAAAGCTGTGAGATAGGGAACTATGAAGGATATATCTGGAAGTCTATCGTTTATTGTTTGTTGTTGTTTTACGTCCTAGCAACATCTAAGGTCGTCATATCAGGGCCCGTATGCAGGAGTCGGTGGTATTCGGTGGTAGCGAGCCAAAACGGTGGTAGGAGGGAATTTCCCGGGTAGGGGCGAAAAATGGTATGCACGAGGCGGTGATAGGCCTAACACCAAAAGCTTAACCGGTGTTACCCTACCCCTGATAGATAGGAGGTATAGTGAGTTCATTAGGCCCAAATCTATTCAATGCTCTCATATTTAACAGAATTACATATGCAATAAGTGAAATTTGATTAAATTAACCCTAAATTCGAAGCAATATTAACGCTTCCGCCCCAATGGTGGCGATATTAATATTAATATTTTCGAATCGACGAACGTAAAGTAAACAAATCGCCGCCGCCGCATCGACATCGCTTTCCATACTGGCAGCGGCGGCGGTTGCTTGCATTCGTCGGTTCGAAAATATTAATATCGCCGCCGTTGCGGCGGCAGCATTAATATTGCTTCGAATTTAGGGTTAATTTCATGAAATTTCACTTATTGCGTATGTAATTCTGTTAAATATGACAGCATTGAATAGATTTGGGGATAATATATTGCCACCGATGCGGCGTGGTGGCGGCGTCGACAGTATGGATATTGACGTCCATGCGGCGGCGGCGATTTGTTTACTTTACATTCATCGGTTCGAAAATATTAATATCGCCGCCGTTGCGGCAGCAGCATTAATCTTGCTTTGAATTTACGGTTAATTTCATCAAATTTCACTTATTGCGTATCTAATTCTGTTAAATATGATAGCATTTAATACATTTGAGCCTAATATATGCCTACAAACGCAGAGGGATTTCCCAAATCTATAAATAAATTCACGTTTAGCTATAATCAAAGTGTTATGTGCTCCTGCATACCACTTGACACATTTCCCAATATCGGCGATAGCTACCCGGTAATAGGCTGTAACACCAAAAGCCGCTACCACCGACTCCTGCATACAGGCCCAGGACGGCGGAAGTCTATATAAGCTGCTGCACACAGAAGGCATGATTAGGCGGACTATGGTGTAGGCCTACGCGTGTAAGATGGGTTGCAACGATGGTTCGATCATGTAAATCTCCAGCCACACTACGGATGGCGACCACTTTGGAACCACTTTGAAACAAAGAACCCTCAGTCACCACGACATCCTTGCGACAAAATCAATGGTTGTCGACCACTGAGTGACCATTTTGGTTGCAAGGAGGTTTTTCATGCAGCAGCTGCAACCTCCTTGTGACAATGATGGTCACAAGGTCAGCGACCACCGATGACCACTTTGTGACCACTTGCAACCATTTTGTGACCACTCATGACCTCCTTGCGACCAACCCTTTTTTTGTGGTCGGACAGTTGTCGCAAGCGGTTGCAACCATTAGTGTGACTGGGGTATACAATGTGAACACATAGATGTACATAGATTATGCGAAACCACACAGTTTAATTGCGAGGACGCACCAAGCAGACGCCATATCCCCTTAGGATACGCAACAGTCAATGGCACTGTGAACATCAAATAGGAAACAGCATGCCTCAGTGCGCACAATTGAATACGAAACGGCGGGTTGGATTGTAGATACGAAACAGCGGCCTGCAATGGACACATGTATACATAAAATAGAAATGTACATGGCACAGGTGAGATATGAAGCAACAGGCTGTGATATAAAACACAGGGCTACACTGCAAACATTGGATGTATGGCCCCGCAGGCGGTGATGCATATATTATATACGAAAGAGCAGATGGGACTGGGCACAAGGTACGAAACAATAGCAAACATCGACATAATATACAAAACAGCTGGGTAGCACATCTGATATACAAAAAAGGTGGATTACACTGCGCGGTGAAACTACAAATTAGCAGACCGGATGTACTGATATATTAAATATGATATCTATTTACTGAACGCATAATTGTACAATAATCATACTGCACACATATACATTTATATATATTATATATATATATTATATATATTATATATATTATATATATTAATTGTTTATATATTATATATATTTATATATATTTATATATACATATTATATATAATATATATTATTATATATTTTATATATAATGTATATAATATATATTATCTATATATTATATATAATAATATATTATATATATTATATATATTATATATATTATATATATTATATATATTATATATATTATGCATATTATATATATTATATATTATACATAATATATATATTATATATATTGTATATATTATATATGTGTAAGGAAGCAAACAACGGTAGACTGGCCGATAGTATGTATTGTTGTATCAACCACATCAATGTTTATGCATTCATAATAACAATTTGGTGAAACCTTTAGGACAATTAACGCATAATTTCGTTCATAGTATATATACAAAGTATAATTTAGTTGATATATTTGATATATTTGATATATTATATATTATATATATTATACATATTATATATTATATATAGTATATATACTATACATATTATAAATATTATATATTATATGTATTATATATTATATATAATATATATTATATATGATATATATTGTGGTGAATGACCATGGGGTCATTCGGGGTCATTGCGGGGTGCACGGGTCGGCGAGGCCGTTGGACCCCCCCTCTATATTATATATTATATATATTATACATATTATATATTATATATAGTATATATACTATACATATTATAAATATTATATATTATATGTATTATATATTATATATAATATATATTATATATTATATATATTGTGGTGAATGACCATGGGGTCATTCGGGGTCATTGCGGGGTGCACGGGTCGGCGAGGCCGTTGGACCCCCCCTCTATATTATATATTATATATATTATACATATTATATATTATATATAGTATATATACTATACATATTATAAATAATATATTATAATATATTATATATAATATATATTATATATTATATATATTGGGTGAAAGACCATGGGGTCATTCGGGGTCATTGCGGGGTGCACGGGTCGGCGAGGCCGTTGGACCCCCCTCTCCCCCCCTCCCCCGTGGCCGGGGGGGGGGCGGCGGCCTCAAAGGGGGGGTACCCACACTCCTCACTGCACCACCCCCCTACTCACTCGACCTACATTCACTGCTCCCTGCCTCCCTGCTGCTCACTGAGCACACAACCACTCACACACACCAGCTCCTCCCTAACACACACACCACTGGTCACTCCGCTCCCAACAACAGGACTGACCACACCTAACTTTCTTTACCCACCCACCCACTCCGCACTTAATCATAAGAAATTATATATATATTATCATTATACCATACATCGCTATTAATTAACCAGCAATTCACATAATTAATATCGCCATATAATATAACAATTATACTAAACAATTACTATAATTACATATCATATTATATTACAATAGGTTATTTATGCTACCCGCTAATAACCACTATATACACATGTTCATCGCCTATGCTCATATGTCTCGCCTCACTCATCCCACTCTCATATTTGACCGCGATCACCCCATGACTTTGCTCCATGCAGCCTCCGGCTCGCTCACATCATGTAATGCCCCCGGGGGCCGCCCGGAATAAATGCCATGTTATCCCAACGTCATGCCTCCTCGTCCTGTGTACCGATGCTGCAATGATATATATTATATATATTATATATATTATATATATTACATATATAATATATAATATATATTATATATATTATATATATTATATATAGATTGTATATTGTACATGTATATGCCTGCAATTCTCTGTTGCAATTTCCATAAGAAACCGTCGATGATTCCTTGGTAACACGTCAACGCTGAGGACGCGTTCGTCTTCATCTCATCTCATGAAGCACGCAGCACTAGCCCTTCCCAATACATTTCGTTAGCGCGGTTGCCATGGATACAAATACAAATATATTATGGAAGGTGACAACCTGCTTGATTGTGATGCACGCGCCTTGTGTGTATTTGAGTGCCTAAGTGCTCTCACAGCTTCGGCGCATGCACAGACTTGTTCATTTTCCACTGCTAAATGTTGTCTGCTGAAACTAAAAGTCATATTCCTTCGGCATGTTATGGCAGACAGCTTTCATCCGGGCGTATGCCACTTCTTAAAATGAGAACATAAGAATATGCACTCTTTGAGTGGCTAGAACTCGCTTCGGGCTCCATTTTATGACAGCGCACATCATTTTGTGACACCAGACACCATTGCGTAACAGCAGACACCCTTATGTGACAGCAGACGCCATTGTGTGACAACAGACGCCATTATATGACCGAAAAGGCTATTTTGTGACCACAGGCGCCTTTTTCTGAAAATAGACGCCACTTTGTGACATCAGACGACATTGTGTGACCGAAAACGTCATTTTGTGATAGCAGACACCATTTGAGACAGTATACACTATTTTGTGACAGATGACGCCATTTTGTGACAGCATGAGCCATTTCTGTGACAGCAGATGACATTTTGTGACAGCAGACGACATTTTGTGACAGCAGACGACATTTTGTGACAGCAGACACTATTTCCAGGGGATATCAATGTGTCCAGTGAGATCGTAACACAATTAATAATGACAGTAATAAGTCGATGTATGACAGCAAAGAGCAATTTGTGACAACAAATGACATTAATTAAAAACAATAAATTGAATGGCTGCGGACGCTAACTGAAAATCCACAAATAGTTCTCAGTCGGCGATTGGTCTTATGAATGGGGAATGTATTCATCTCTATAAAATCTCCACTATCATTCAATGCATATATTTGCATAGGCATGTGAAAAGCTGGCCTTTACATAAGAGGCTGTCATTAACTATGCAGCAAACGTCGTGCATTATTCTGCCATATAGCACGGTGAAAGGGGTATGTAATGATTTAACAATGTGAGTCACTATCAGGTAGTATGCTGTCTATTGGAACTTCTTGTGTTATGCAGCTGTGAAATATAAAGTGATCCATTGAGCCAATGTTAGCTGTACACACACACGCTCTCACAGCGATCCACCTTTTTTTTTTATAACCCAATCGCATTGCCCATACTTCACGAACGAATTAGAAGCTGCATTTGTAGCGAATCTGAGTTACATTCAAAGAAAATGCATATATATATATATATATACGCAACAACCCATGCACACAAACCAAATACGCATAGAGAATTATGTGATGTATAATGCATTATACAACTACCCCCCCCTCCCCCCTCCACAGATGTGAGGGTACTTGGTGGCTGGGACCCCCGTCACGCCACACACAGGAGGAATGTATATGCTGTATAAGAATTATACGAGTATAATAAACCGGAATTCTATACTATCCTAACACCCACCCACCAGTAATTGGGTGGTTGAGCCTCGGACTACTCATCTACTGCTCAGGCTTCAACTCCGACGGTGGTGCCACCGCCCGCCTGATCACTATCCTACTCACTTAACACCGAGTATTGGTCCATACCCTAGTTAAAATATATTGGTCTTCAGATTAATGCCGACAACATCACGAGTATGTCACCTCTGGACACTCAAAACTATCGGATTATGCAACTCTAATGCACAGCAGGCATTATTATGTCCCATATATGGTCGACAATACTATGTTTGCATTAGTCCACTGCTAACTCAGTGAGCACATCGCGCTAGAACCACAAGCGCACTGATATCACCAGATATCAGTGCACAGCTATCAGTGCACAGATATCTGATCTCAGCACTGTCTAGCCTGTCACGTGACCGTCATTCATTGTATTACCCAAAAGGGACACCCAGCTTGGTGCTCAGGTGATGCTTGCTACTGGGTCAGGTAGCGAAGGCATTGGGATGATTGCTCAGCAGCCGGAAGGTGAAGGTCATTGACAAGGTCACATGTACAAGATCATATGCACATATAATCTTATTCATAACAATCAGGTAGGCTGGCCAAGTGAGAGAGTGGGAGCGGATTATAGGTTCGATCCCCTGCCGAGTGAAACCGAAAAATCTTAAATTGAAAATTGATACTTAATTGTTGTTATCATGTCTGGTGCTCTGAACTGTGCCAAAAAACTGGTTGGTCTAGATACTAAGCAATGGTTTCGGTGGCATTGTGCTCCCAATCGGGGATGTACCATAACGTTGCCATGGGTGCCAACTGTCACAGGTTGGATGTCCGTCCTGCTATAACCTCAGATGTTGCTAGGAGGGAACAACCTAATCACTCACTCCAACTTAGTAACAGTGCTAGTATCACATGTCTGTCCAGTTGTAGATAGATACCTGTCTGTTATACTATTTCACATGGAACCGGTCCAACAGCCATGGTGGACGCCAGACAGGGTACGCCTCCGAGACGTCTCGGGGAAATCCCTGATGTCACTCTAGTCTGAACGGTCAAAGCAGTCTGTCGCCTCGAAAATGGCCTCACCCATAGGCGGCAGCCATTTTGCAATGGAAAAGAAGCGCTCTCATTGGCTGAAACCACTGAATACGGTGGCCATTTTTGAGGCGCTTTTTGTCTCCTGTCTGAAATGGGAAGCGTCTCCGAGACGTTTCCGAGATGCACCCTGAACACAAATAAGCCAAAAGGCGTCTCCGAGACATCTCCGAGACGTCTCCGAGGCATACCCTAAATGCTGCTCAGCTTGGAGCCCAGGCCACACAGTGTGCACGCCCCAGAACATTTAGTTCCCGATACGCCCACCAGGGGATGTCCGCATTGGCGCATAGTGAGTGAGTGAATGTACTCCCTTAACTACGTAGCCAGAAAGGAAAGTACCTTGGCTACAATTTGGCAGTTGGCCGACACACAATCAAAGTACTGACCCTAACCCATGCCCCGACCTTGAACCTTACTGGCGCGTGTTTTGAAAGCACCGTACATGGATTAGAGTTGCCAATTCCGCACTCTGACAAATGCTTGCTCACATATCTATGCAGACCTTCTCTATTTCTAAATAAAAAAATGTGGCAGGGGAGTTCTATGCCTTACAAAAGTCACCGGCACAGTTTCTGATTTGTTTGATATAGGGTTTCTTTTTAACCAGACGGGATGGCCAAATGAGTTAGAGCGTCCGTCTCCCGTGTGGTAGATCGTGGGGTCGTGGGTTCGAATCCTGGTCGAGTCAAACCAATGACTTAAAAAATTGATACTTGTCGCTTCCTAGCCAGGCGCTCGGCATTATTAGGATAGGGCAAGGAGCAGTGGAATGAGGAAGACCAATCACCTGCGACTGAAATTTCCCCTCCTTAAACAACTAATGTACCAAAAGAAAACACACTGATTATGCTGTCTTAATGTAATTGCTTGTCTAGGTGGATAAATATATATCATTGCTATTTACATATAGACATTAAGCATGATACCTTTTGACTAGGATGCGGAAACCACATTCAAAACGTGGATTTGGTGTTTACTTTCTGTCACTTAGGTGACAATTGCTGGATGATTTATTTTCACATAGAAAGGAAGGAATACTAAGTGGATTTAATAGAACCTATTACCACTGAACCTAATCAGATCAGAACTTTGCAAAGCATGCCACAATTAATTTGACATGTTTACACTTCAAATATCTCTAAAGTTAGCACTGTTAAATCAAAGTTACTTCCAACGAAAGTAAGGTAGATAATAGCGATCAACTTAATATATTTATCCAAAAGAATGACAGAAACTCAAAACCATCGGACCTATGCAACTTTTAAGTTGGTTGGCTGGTTGTTGGAGTTTTGCATCCTAGCAACACCTATGGTCATATCAGGACAGGTACCGACTTGCGACAGTGCACACTTATGGTGACTTTATAGTGCTGCCCAACTGCGAAATCAGGCCACTGCCACCATGACCCGATATCCCACTCAGTCACATTATGCTGACACTGAGCCCTATCCTAGTCCTTGCCCTATCCTATTAATGCCGAGTGCCAGGCTAGGGAGTGACAAGTATCAATTTTATAAGTCATTGGTTTGACTTGAGCGGGAACCCAACTCCCGATCTCCTGCACGCGAGGCCGAACACTCTCCCGATTCGACCACCTTGCCGGGTGAACTTTTGTGGGACAAGTTATTTATTCTGCCCATAATATATAAGCTCCCGTGAGGGTGCTTGTTTTCAATGCTGGACAGCTTTACTACTGGATTGGTCTGGTCCCGCACTCAGGAATGTCTACCTGATCTTTCCCGGGCCAACTTTTTGCGGTTTTGGGTGTTAGTACTTTTTATATTAGTTTTTTTGTATTTTTTAATGTTTTTTCCTAGCCTGTATATGATAACTTAGCCTACTATGTACATCTACCCAGATGACATACATGCCTGCGGGAGAGGATCCCATCCCTTTGTGGTTTGCTACAGCATCCTTTCACCCACGCTTGGTCCTTAGATAGTGCACCAGTGTGCCAGAACACCCCTGGACCCTTCAGGACTGCGACTAGGTAGGATGGTTGTGTTGTATGGTTAGCCATTTTGTATTTCAGGGTGAATCGAATGTATAACCGTGGCCTGCCCAGTTCTGTTCCCCCCCAGACGCCATATTCACCCCGCGCTGAAAAAACTGCGCGTGTCATGCAGGAGCAATCTGCAGTAAATTACATTTTGATTGGACCAGAAGTTGGGACTGGCTGAAGTGGAGTTGCAGGGCGGGGTTGGCGGTGCGAGCAAGTGGCGGCTATACGGCAGCCGGAGCGGTCCGCTTCACACTAATTAGTGTTGTGATTAATTACTGGGTCTAATTGAAACCTGTAGCCACGCGCTTTTAAGACGCGCTAACAGCACCGGGGCTCTACTTTAAAGGTTGGGTAACATCACGAAGAAAACCTTTAATTTAAAAAATGGCAGAGCATGATCAGGACAGCTTTAAAGATGGGGTAACATCACCAAGACAACTTTAAAGATGGGGTATCATCATTCTGATTCTGCCAATTCTGGTACTGTCAGTTCTGGCACTGCCAGTTCTGATACTTTTAGGTCTAATGCTCTAGTTCTGGTAGTATCAGTTCTGATACTGTCAGTTCTAATACTGTCAGTGCTCGTACTGTCAGTTATGATATTGTCAGCTCTGGTATTATCACTTCTGACACTGTCAGTGTTGCTACTGTCAGTTCGGGTATTGTCAGTTCTATACTGATTATATCAGTTCTGGGACTGTCAGTTTCGATACTTTCAGTATATGTTGCTGTCAGTTTTTATACTGTAAGTTCTGATGTTCAAGTTGCTGTTACTGTCAATTTCTGTTTCTGTAATGTTATGTTACTGTCAGTTTCTGACACTGTCGGTTTCCGTTATTGTCAGTTCTGTTACTGTGAGTTTCCGTTACGGTCACTTCGGATGCTGTCACTTATATTATTTTATTGAAAAAGCATAATATTTGTGTTTTGTATCGAATCTTAGGACATGGAATTATGATGAAAGGATTTTGTCCATTGAAAGCTTAATGGCTATTCAAAAAATATCTCTCCTCTACAAAGTGAATTTTCAGTTGAAAGAGATTTTAATGAACACAACAAATGTAATTAGAATACAGTTGTGACAATTTTGATTTTTGACCTGTATGTAACACTTTGTATAACCATGAAGTTATACTCTCAGATAAGGAACACATTTTGAAATTAAGTGATCAGACCTTTCATGCTATGCAAGACACTGCTATGAGAATACCCGTTCAAACATTGCTCCCACAATAGGCATTTTCCATGGAGAATGCGCAGTGAACACATACCAACATAATTAGTTATTGTCATTACCATCAGGGTGCAGATTGGTGGTGGAAATTCTCTATACAAACATTTTCCACCGAGCATGCTGCTCCATGAGTTGCTATCCATAACCATATAGGTTCGTCCACTTACATCAGAAGGCTGGTGAGCAGTGGAAATCCTCTATTTGTTTGTCGCCTCATGAGTGTTGTTTCCAGCTTCTGTTTCCTCGTTTTAACATAGGTGAGGGCCATTACCAAATTTGAATCGTGGTATAACTAATTTCTCCATTTTAATCCAGAATCGCAGGTCCAACCTAGTTTTCCCCTTGGTTAAGGTTTCTTGTTTTTTTGGGGGGCGGGGGGGAGGTACATGAGTTGATTAAGCAGGAGAAATTTCAATCGTGGAAATTGGTCGTCCTCATTCCACTGCTCCTTAGCCTGTCCTAGTAATGCTGAGCACCAGGCTAGATAGCAACACGTACACATTTTAAAGCCATTGTTTTGATTCGGCCAGGGTCCGAACCTAGGGGTTCGAAACCCACGACCAACCAGAATGAGAGGCAGACGCTCAACTCATTCGGACAACGCGTCTGGTTATGATGATATTGATCTTCACCCATTACAATACAGATGGCGCTAACACCAGGACTGATTACTGTGGGCCTTGTAAATTAGATGCTGTGCCTAAGAGGTCGCACAGCCAATCAGAATGGCTCATACAATAATTGCCTTTTTTGGATGTTCCAGAAAGCAATAAATTGCACCCATGCTGCTTGGAATTAGTTCAAAGTACCACTACCCTCAGTATTAATTAATTCCATTCCCTCTCATCAGATATGAGGAAATGCTGCCTCACATTATATGCTGTTCTGAGTTGAATCCAACTGATCTGATTCTGTCGGTTCTGATTTTGTCAGTTCTGATGCTGTCAGTTCTGATTCTGTTAATTCTGATGCTGTCAGTTCTGATACTATCAGTTCTAATGCTGTCAGTTCTGATGCTATCAGTTCTAATGCTGCCCTTTCTGATCCTGTCAGTTCTGATACTATCGGTGATAATACTGTCAGTTCTGATGCTGTCAGTTCTGATTCTGTTAATTCTGATGCTGTCAGTTCTGATACTATCAGTTCTAATGCTGTCAGTTCTGATACTATCAGTTCTAATGCTGTCAGTACTGATGCTATCAGTTCTAATGCTGCCCTTTCTGATCCTGTCAGTTCTGATACTATCGGTGATAATGCTGTCAGTTCTGATGCTATCAGTTCTAATGTTGTCATTCTAATTCTGTCAGTTCTGATGATGTCAGTTCTGATGTTGTCAGTTCTGATAATATCAGTTCTGATGCTTTCAGTTCTGATGCTGTCAGTACTGATGTTGTCAGTTTTGATGCTGTCAGTTCTGATGCTGTCAGTACTGATGCTGTCAGTACTGATGTTGTCGGTTCTGATGCTGTCAGTTCTGATGCTATCAGTACTGATGCTATCAGTTCTAATGCTACCATTTTAATTCTGTCAGTTTTAATTCTGTCAGTTCTGATGCTGTCAGTTATGATACTCTCAGTTCTGATGCTGTCAGTTCTGATGCTGTCAGTTCTGATGCTGTCAGTTCTGATGCTGTCAGTTCTGATGCTGTCGGTTTTGATTCTGTCAATTATGATGCCATCAGTTCTGATACTATCAGTTCTAATGCTGTCATTCTAATTCTGTTAGTTTTAATTCTGCCACTTCTGATGATATCAGTTATGATACTGTCAGTGCTGATGCTGTCAGTTCTGATGCTGTCAGTTCTGATTCTGTCAGTTCTGATTCTGTCACATTAATTCTTATCACTACCTAGCTTGGCACCCGACATTACTAGAATAGTCAAAGGAGCAGATGAAGACCAATTGTCCGCGATCGAAATTTCCTCAGCTTAATCAACGAATGTAAGAATGACAACTAAATTCACCCCGCTAAGGTTCAGCGTGTCGGCACGCCACGTCATGTGACCCAATTCCATAACGAGGCTCTGCTTGCGTTCCTCCGCCACAGGGTGGACTCGAACCTCGTGCTACTGATCGCCACGACGCTGATCCCGATGGCGATGTTCCTGATCCCCTTCTGCAAGGTACTGGCGGCCCTGGGCATCGTGCTTGCCATCATGGGCATCAACATGGGCTGCATCGACTGTCTCGCCAACCTCCAGATGATCCAGCTCTACGGGCAGCGCGTGTCTCCATTCCTACAGGTAAGTAAGCCTGTCCCCTCCAGCTATGACCTTAGATGTTGCTAGGACGTAAAACAACAATGAGCAGCAAACAACATCGAGATGTTTCATTCTGGACGTTGGTTGGTTGTTGGAATTTTACGTGCTGGCAAGATCTAGGGTCATGTCAGGACGGGTACCGTCGAGGAATTTGATATGACATTATGTCTTCAGCCGCAGAGACAGATTTGATTAGGTTAGCTGAAATAGAGCCTCACCTTTGGGAACGAGTGGAGCAGATGTGGGGTGGTTGTTGGAGTTTTATGTCCTGGCAATATCTAAGGTCATATTAAGATGGATACCGACTTATGACAGTGCACACTCATGGCAAGTTCATAGTGCTGTCGCACTGGGAAATCAGGCCACCAGCACCATGCCCTGATATCCCACTCAGTCATATTATCCTGACAGTGAACCAACCAGTCTTTGACCGATCCTATTAAGGCTGAGTGTCAAGCTAGGAAGCGACAAGTATCAATTTTATAAGTAATTGGTTTGACTCGACTGGGAATCAAACTCGTGATCTTCTGCACGCGAGGCCTGCACTCTATCGATTCGGCCACCACGTCCGGTTTCATTTAGTGATTTTAGGTACAGACATATGTAGTAGTCCGTACATGGTCTTTTTATGCGCATTTAAAGAAATTCATGATTTTTGGTAAGAGTGTGTGAATGGGTGAGGTGGGGTGCGTGATAACGGACATACTTCCGAGGAAATTGGAGGATTAATTGGGACAGGCAAAAGAGTGCGAAGGGGAGAAGAGAGGTGCAAGGGAAAGAGAGAAAGGAAATATAGAGGGATAAAGGAAGGAGAGGGAAAAAGAAGAGATGGGAAGAGGAGGAGAAAAGACGGGTGTTAAGCAGAGGAAGGCAGTAGAAGTGGAGAGGAGATCGTACAAGAACAGAGGAGAAGGATGGGAGGAGACGAGAGGAAAGGGGAGGAGAGGGAAGGAGACGAGAAGGGAGGGGAGGAGAGGAGAGGGGAGGGGAGGGGAGGAGAGGGGAGGAGAAGGGAGGAGAGGGAAGTTGTAGAAAGAAGAATAGAGGAAATCCATCGGAGGGGGTAGAGAGGAGATGGGGAGAAGAATGGAGGGAAGAATGGAGGGAAGAGGGGAAAGGAGACGGGAGAGATGGGAAGAGAGCGAAGAAGAGGGGAGAAAGGAGGAGAGGAAAGGAGAGGACAATCGAGAAGAGAGTCGAGGAGAAAGGAGAAGAGGGAAGGGGAGAGGAAGAGAGGAGCACGGACTACAACTCACCCTTGGGATGCGTTTAATTAGATTGCGTACTTGAACCACTGCAGGGTCAAGTTTGGCTAAGGTGAAATTGGATACTTTAATGGAACAGCGGCCATTTGGATCCATATCAAACTACAAACTGAAGAACCTGGGCCTCAGGGTAGCAAAGATCACAAGTCAGTCATTAAGATGCGCCCCTTGAAACGATATTTATATTTCACACCAGTAACCAGTGTATTATTATTATTCACATAGTCACCAGACGGAATGGCCGAATGAGGAGTTGAGCGTCCGTCTCCCATTTTTGTAGATCGTGGGATTCGAACGCACGGGTTCGAATCCTGGTTGAGTGAAACCAATGAAAATTGATTGTTGTCAGTTCCTAGCCATGTGCTCGGCATTATTAGGATAGGGCAAGGACTTGTTGGCTCAGAGTCAGGATAATGTGACTGAGTGGGATATCAGGTCATGGTGCTGGCAGTCTGCTCTCCCAGTGTGGCAGCTCTATAAAGTCACCATGAGTGCACACTGTCACAAGTCGGTACCCAACCTGATATGACATTAGATGTTGCCAGGACATAAAACTCCAACAACCAACCAACCAACCAATCTAAATCACAAACCCAGTAAATATTCTCATATCACAGTCTCAGATGTCAATGATCAGATCAGACACTTGCTTTTATTCAAATTAAACACAGGTTTGATATTCAACTCAAAGGGCAGTATCAAGTGAGAATAGAGAATAGGAATTCATATAATTTTCAGACCACATTTCAAGCCACACTCTGGAAAATATTTGGAGAATAACAGGTGTAATTCTTAGAATACATTTGGATAACCAAATCACACAGCGTCAGCTAAGCTTCAAATGACACGTCAGCTAACATGTGCATCGCACACAGGTGCAGGTATTGATGTGTTACCATTATGTGCTATGGAACGCCGTTAGTATCTTCAGATGTGAGTAGTTACATTCCATGAAGTAGAGACCCCGACATCAAAGTGACGCATCTGCAATA
The DNA here is from genome assembly GCA_030323885.1 of Branchipolynoe longqiensis. Taxonomy (NCBI): domain Eukaryota; kingdom Metazoa; phylum Annelida; class Polychaeta; order Phyllodocida; family Polynoidae; genus Branchipolynoe; species Branchipolynoe longqiensis. Next base: position 186,989,716 of record CM059186.1, on the reverse strand, counting down.
ATACAAAAAGAACACAACACAAACAAACAGAGCAAATAGACGATTTCCATTACAACCCCGCCCTCTGATGGCAGTGGAACAGTTACTGTTGTAAATAACACAACAAAAACCAACGCAGCAAATAGACGATTTCCACCATCACTTCGCCGTCTGATATCGGTGGACCAGCTAATCTTGTCAATCGCTGCTGAGCTGTGCGGTGTGCTCCATGGAAAAAGGCCTTATAGAGGATTTCCACTACCAACCTGCCCTCTGGCGAGAGTGGGAAGAACTGGCGTTATGGGTAGCATTTCACTGCGCATACTCCGTGAAAAATATCTATTAGCTCATATCATAAGGAATTCTCGTGTTACCTTATTAGATTAAAGCTGAAGTAGGAAAAGGGCACTAATATTACAAACAGCTCCTTCGGAGAAACATTTTGGTCATCTTGCCTGTGATATTCCATGAACAAGGTTCTTGACTTGTCGAACCATTAAGCATGAACTAACCGGACACGGTGGCCAAATCGGTAGAGCACAGGCTTCCCATGTGGAAGGTCGGGAGTTCGAATCACAGCTGAGTCAAAGCAATGATTTAAATAATTGATACTTGTCGCTACTTAGCCTAGCAACGCGCATGGTAGCGCCAACGCCGTGTGAACATATGCACTATAAGTAAAAGCGGCCGGCGGTCTGCACATCCTGACACTATGGAAAACTATTAGTCATAACTCTCTTAGTTATTCATGGATTGTCATGCAATAAACTGTCATGTAACCAAAAATAATATATCTATTGTGGAGTAAAAGAGTTTGTGTATAGATATATATTTACTATTTAAAAGTACTCCTTGACCTGACAGCTCCAGCCTGTCTGTGAGGGCACTCCCTGTCTCCCAGCCCTGATATCGGGTTGTAGATAGAGCAGCATGCATCTGGGTCAAGTCTAGGTCAGTAGCTCATTAGCAGGGGTATACACTGGTCCACCGACAGATTTTCTAGGCCTACTAGAAGTGTGGACAAGTTTAAATGGTAAACTATGATTGGTGGTGCAAACTTGGAGAATCAGAATACGCAGTAAGTGCTATAACCAGTTTAAAGCTCATGAAATAAGGATTCCAAATCTTATTTGATCATGTGTGTGGTGCTAAAATTGACCTCAACATTGTGAGTTTGCTACTGCAATGTTAGGAGTTATTTGTATTTGTTGGGTCAGGCTCTGTGTATAGGCTCCCGCTCCCCCCCCCCCCCCCCCCCCCCCCCCCCAACTCACCTGACTGAGACTCACCTGACTGAGACTCTGACTCACCCGACTCTGAATCACCAACTCCGACTCACCTGACTCTGACTCACCCGACACTGACTCACCCAACTCCGACTCACCCAACTCCGACTCACCCAACTCTAACTCATCTGACTCTGACTCACCCGACTCCAGACTCACCCGACTCCGACTCACCCGCATTCCACTTTTTACCAGGATTCTGCATCATGGACAATTTACAAAGGCGGCCAATCTCACTATTGAGATCATGTTAGTGCAAGCCCAGTGAGAGTAATAACATGTTTTTTGAATAATGAAAAACGACCACTAATATCCATAGCTATGTTAGAAAATTCAATATTTTTCTACAAAAAATGGAATATTTAAGATTATATAGCCAAATACACAAATGTTGTCTAGACATAATAAAACTCATTTTTTTAACTGATGGTCAACAAGTATTAATCTACTTAATATTATTCATGTGTGGAACATTTATTTAATATATTGCAATAACTGAACCACATATCCTCTCGCAAACCTGCATATTAGATACTATCTTATCACCAATATGCAAATGAATATGCAAATTACCACATTAATATTGACAAAATGTCAAAATAAATAGCGCCATCAGTTTTTTCATGTGTAAATACCCCTATATGCCTAACAGCATATGTGTATTTGGCTATATAATCTTAAATATTACATTCTTTGTCTGAAATCATGATATTCCTGGTTCAAAGAGACCCATTTTTTCCTATACTTAAGACACAGGCTGAAGGTCCTTATTTTTTCCCAAATCTAATGTAGAAAAATGTCACATTTTCAAACATAGCTCTGGAAATTGTTGGCCTTTTTTCATTATTCAAAAAACATGTTATTACTCGCACTGTGCCCGAGCTAACATATGTTATTTGAACACGGATCTTTCATTTTCCATTCCTGTTGCTACTTAGCCTGATTCTCGACTTCAATACTATAGAAATAAGATAGGAGAAGGACTGGTTAGCACAGTGCCATGATAATCTGACTGTGCAAGATATCGGGGCATGGTGCTGACGGCCGGATCTCCCAGTGGCACAGCACTATAACGTCGCCATAAGTGTACACTGTCACAAGTCGGTACCTGTCCTGATATCACCTTAGATATTGCCAAGGAAAAAAGCCCAAGATGGCGGCCATTGGATTCTCTCAATTCTACTATTAAAATCGTCGAATCTGCATGATTTAATCCATTCTGCATTTCATAAGTAGCAGGTTGTGAAATAAGCATTTAAACAATATATTTTGCATGTTAGATTGCAAATTCACGTGGTTATGTCCATAACCCAGCCTTCTGACACCTGGGGCCATATTCATGAGCTCGGGGTAGCGCTACCCTGAGGCTGTAACCGGGTGTTACGCTACCCCCCCGGCTAACGGCGGAAAATCCTTATTCATGAGCTCGGGGTAGCACTACCCTGGGGCTCTATCCGGAGGGTACGCTACCCCAATTTCGACCCAGGGGTAAGCCACTATCCCGAGGGGATAGTGAGTGTGTGTGGTTCTGAATCTATTCAATGCGATCATATTTGATAGATTTAAATACGCAATAAGTGAAATTTATTCAAATTAACCCTAAATCCGAAGCAAAATTAACACTGACGCCGTAACAGCGGCGATATTACTATTTTCGAATCGACGAATGTAAAGTACACAAATCGGCGCAAAAATGGCCGCCGCCGTCGCCGCCGAATCTGCGTGAATTTCTTACGCCCAAATCTATTCAATGCTGTCATATTTAACAGAATTACATACGCAATAAGTGAAATTTATTCAAATTAACCCTAAATCCGAAGCAAAATTAACACTGACGCCGTAACGGCGTTGATATTAATATTTTCGAATCGCCGAATGTAAAGTACACAAATCGGCGCAAAAATGGCTGCCGCTGTCGGCGCCGAATCGGCGTGAATTCCTTATGCCCAAATCTATTCAATGCGATCATATTTGATAGATTTAAATACGCAATAAGTGAAATTTGCTCAAATTAACCCTAAATGCGAACCGATATTAACCCTGACGCCGTAACGGCGGCGATATTGATATTTTCGAATCGACGAATGTAAAGTAAACAACGCAGCGACTGGAGGGAATTCCCAAATCTATAAATAATCGAACGAGTAGCTATCCGCACCGGCTAGTGCATTGGTGAATACCCATTGACCCAATTAATCTCCTCCGTTAACCCGCGGGATACCTACCCAACGGTTAAGCCTACCCTCCGGCTAAGCGTACCCCGAGCTCATGAATATGGCCCCTGCTCTATATGGTTCTTTAGGAGCCCTGTCACAGAGATAGTGCGGTGGGAGTAACTAGTGCTCACAAAGAACTAGTGAGTTTCCAACGAACAACCTAAACAGTAATCAAACCAAGTATGAATTTCAAGGTTTAATCTCACAGGAGAAAGAAGAACCAATGTGGTGGTTGGGCGAACAGTGTTCACCCGGCCCTGTCATGGAGTGTCACATCTTATACAGTCAATCGAAACACACAGTATCCCAGACAGGAACTAGAAAGGATCTTAACTCAGTTAAAGTTACATATTCCGATGGTTTTGAGTTTTTGTCATTTTTCTGAGATAAATGCATTAAATCGATTGTTTTGATCTAGCTTTCTTTAGTTTGAAGTAACCTTTATTTTAAATGGCAATGCTTTGAAATATTTTAAATGCAGACATGTAAAATTAGTTTTGGCAAGCATGCCAAAATCCTGATACCATAGGCTTCAGCAGTAAGAGGTTTGATTAAATTGCTTCAATATTCCCTTCTATGATTGTGGCAACAAATGCTTAATAAGTGCATCAGTATCTAAGTTGGATATGTTGAATCAAATCTAGATAAATGTTGTGGTTTTGAAAATGTGATGCTTCATCGGACTATGCAGCGTTAAGATGAATCTAATTGAAAATTGAAAATTAACTAACCAGTGAGATTCACTACTTCCGCAAACCCTACCCAGCTTCTACTCAAACCCACACGCCTAAGTGGTTAGAGCCATTCTGTTAACTGATATCACCCTATCTAGTCTTGAAACACAATCTCAATGTCAGTGCTGAGAGATCTGCGATTGCACTAAGTGTCCAGTGAACCACTAGATTTGCAGGAGACGCTCACCAGCTGTAATTACAGACAAGCTGTCCCTACGTAGTACTGAGAGATCTGCAATTGCTCTAAGTGCCCACTGAACCATCAATGGAGAAATCATGCTGAATTTTCACCACCCATGTATGGGAATGATGCTTTGATTATATCCTTCTTGGGAATTACATGAAATCTAATTGAAATAATGCTTTCACTACCTAACCCACTTTTTGCATCCAGACACACAACAGTAAAACCAGTAGAATCAGTTGTGGAGTTAGCCTTACTTTCGACTCAAGAAAAGATTGCAGGATAAGATAGAGTGTGTGAGATTAGAAATGTTGTGCAGGCAAAGTACGTAATTTGCTAGCGAGGCATGATCGACCTAGTTCCAACACCCCCCCTCCCCACTTCCCAACCGTACACGTGATCATTCGCCCTGCTAGCCACTTTGACGCTGGCACCCAACATTGCTAATTTCACTTCTGCTCCCACCCACCCAACCCAACGGGTGAGTGCTGAGTATCCCTGAATAAAACCCATGAGGTAAAGATGTTCCTAACTATGTTACTGTTTTGATGTTCATGATTTATTCTCGATTATCGCCTAACCTATGTGTTCTTCTTTGCTACAACCCTGTTTATGTTTATTACACAGTTATTTGATGATTACTGATTGGCTGTTACTTGTACCGGGCGCGGTGTCCGAATCGGTAGAGCGCTGGCCTCGCGTGTGGGAGATGGGGAATTCGGTTCCCGTTCGAGTCAAACCAATGACTTAAAAATTAGTACTTGTCAATTCCTAGCCTGGCACTCAGCATTAATAGGATAGGACTAGGATTGGTTATCTCAGTGTCAGGATAATGTGACTGAGTGGGATATTCATGGTACCCCAGTGGGGCAGACTATAAAGTTGCCATGAGTGTGCATTGTCACAGGTCGGGACCCGTCCTGATATTACCATGGATGTTGCCAGGAAGTAAAACACCAACAACCACCCACCGACTGTCACGTGCACTGAATTACTCGTATTGATTCCTTTGACCATGTACGATGGCTTACGGGATACCTGATATCAGTGATACAAATTCTCGATACCGAGCATGATTGTTGTTGTTTATTGGAATTTTACATCCTGGCAACATCTAAGATTATATCAGGATGGGTACTGACTTGTGACAGTGCTAACTCATGGGGACATTATAGTGCTGCCCCACTGGGAAATCAGGCTGCCAGTACCATGACCCGATATCCCACTCAGTCACATTATCCTGACACTGAGGCAACCAGTCCTTGCCCTATCCTATTAATGCTGAGCGCCAGGCTAGGAAGTGACAAGTATCAATTTTATAAGTCATTGGTTTGACTCGACCGGGAACCGAACTCCCGATCTCCCGCACGCGAGGGCGGCGCTCTACCGATTCGGCGATCGAGCCCGGTCCCGAACATGATTTGAACATGATTGATCCAGCCTGCTTGCAGGCCACAAGTTTTTCTTCTTTTTGTTTAACAAACTTTGAATTAAAACTGGTTATCTCTTGTTCTGAGCATTCCAAATTAGTGAATTGACAATGGCCGTGTTTTGCTTCTGGCTGTAGGCGATGCACTTCTGTTACGGAGTGGGTGCCTTCGTGAGCCCGATGATTGCCGAGCCTTTCCTGCTGAACGAGGACTGCACTCCGCTCATTGACAACATCACTGGTCAGGCCGCGCTGCCAGGAGAGGTGTTCAACAACGCCAGCCAGCCAGCTTCCACGCTCAAGGAAGCACAGGCCATGACCATGGTCAGATTCGCCTTCTGGATCATGTGCGCTCTGCAGGTAAGGCCTAGTCATTTTTTTAGAAAGTTGGTGCCTACAGGTAAGGCCAAATGAAAAGAAAGTTGGTCTCTGTAGGCAAGGCCAAATGAAAAAAAAGTTGTTCCCTACAGGTAAGGCTAAATGAGAAAAAAAAGTTGGTGATCGTCCTTTTGATCACGCAAATCATGGTTGAGCGGGCGGGTTTTTAATTAAAAATTTGTTTTTGCGGTGCCATCCTATCCTTGGAAAATCCTCATTGGATAGGTGCCCATGGTCCGCCTCTTGGTCCTTTGACCTTGTGCGCCGGTTACCTCCAAATCCCCAGATTTACCATGCGACCGGCACCCAAAGGCTTTGACCTTAGCCAAAAGCTAGAGATGGACCGGTGGTTTTTATTCATTTTATTTCATTTTATCAGACGACGAACGACGTGATTTCTACCTTACTTACTACCTGAAGCCGATGGTGTCAGAGTTTTGGCGTGCTTGCCAAAATTAATTTTGCATATATTTGAACTTCAAATATCTCAAACGGTAGCCATTTAAAATAAATAAAAGTTACCTCAAACTAAAGTAAGGTAGATTATAATGATCAACCTAATACAGTTATCTCAGAAATGGCAGAAACTCAAAACCATTGGATTATAGATGCAACTTTAATTATGACATGTACAATAGACCCACTAGTTACCTATAATGCTCAACCGACTACATGTATATTTATCTCAGAAAATTACAGAAACATGTACAATGGACCCAGGAGTAAGTTATAATGATGAACCTAATATATTTATCCCAGAAAATGACAGAAACTCAAAACCATTGGACTATAAAATCAACTTTAATTATGCCATGTACAATGGACCCACGAGTAAGTTCGCCGCGCCAGTTGGTTGTTCTGACACTTGCCGCGCCTCCCTCCGACTGCCGTCCACTTTCAGGTGCCGATCCCGTTCATCGTGGGCACGCTGTTCTTCAAGATGCGGGGTCGCGGACTGCGGCCCGACCACGAGCAGCTCGTCAACTCCGACTCAGCCTACTCCCTCGCCAGCCAGTCCAAGATGGTCACCGGGAAGCCAGACTACGAGAACATCGAAAAACAGAAAGGTTGGTTTATTGGTTGGTTGTTGGACGTGTACGTCCGGGCAACATCTAAGGTCATATCATGACAGGTAGCGAGTTGTGACAAAGGTTGGTTGGTTGTTTGGTTGTTGGAATTTTACGTCCTGGCACACATCGAAGGCCATATCAGGATGGGTACCGACTTGAGACAGTGCGCACTCATGGCGACTGTATAGTGTTGTCCAAATGGGAGACCAGGCCATCAGCACCATATGCAACCGGAGTTAGGCCAGATAAAAAAAGAAGTTGTTTAGTGTCCCCACCATATCTGAGAAATGCCCCAACCCCCAAATATGTTTTATTTGGTATTTTTTTTAAAACACTCTTGGAATATAATATTAAAACTCAAAACAACGCTTTTCCGCCTATTATAATGATTATGCAATGATCAACAAACTTCATCCTGAAGATTTTTTAGAGTATTTTGAATGTTTTTTTTATTCAATTTCTAGCTAGAAGTGTCTATCATGCCTCCTGACAATGAAGACCATGGTTAGTTTTTTCCTCCTGTCCACCGCCATTTTACATACAAAATAAAAATAAAAATAAAAACATCCCACCCTACCTGGACATTTTCTTAATGGGTGGACACTAAACAAGTATTGTTTATGTGGCCTTACTCCCGCAGCCGTTCAGCATTACTAGTTTAGGGCAAGGCACAGTGGAATGAGGAAGACCAATTGTACGCGATTGAAATGTCCCCTGCTTGAAGCTGCATAGTCCGCTGAAAGCATCAACTTGTCTAAACTAAAACATTCCTCTATATGTGATCCCACACAGCTAACTTAGATACTGATGCACGTGTTAAAGCTGCATAGTTCGATGAAGCATCAAATTTTCAAAACCAAAATAATGATATAGATTTGACTCTTCATATCTAACTGAGATATTGATGCACATCATCATCATCATCATGCTGTCAGTCGCAATGCGACAAAGACTGCTTTTATTTCTTAACTGCCGCTATTTTGTGCAGTTGTGCATTGCAAAGTGTTGAAGTGCTGCTGGCTTTTGCAAGTTACTAGCAGCACTCTCTCGGGGAGCAAATAGAGGTCTCACACCGGCAAGAACACGTCAAGACAGGCACAAGCTATTTGTCCCTGCAGTAGCTGGCCGGGAGGTGTTGGGATTTCCCTTCATCACCACCCTTAATGCTGCCATGGAAGCATGGTTTTCTGTTAGGGTTTGCTCCCTTAGCCTTTGGTTCTATCAAGAACCTGTACCACAAGGCAGTGGTTTACAACTTTGCAAGGCAGGGGTGTCAAACTCCCTGAGGTATTTTAGCAGATAGGTACTGCATTACCCGCATACCTTGATGCACATATAAAGCATGTATTGCCACATAGAAGGGAACACTGAGACAATTTGATAGAACCTGTTACTGTTGAAGCCTATGGTGTCAGAGTTTTGGCGTGCTTGCCAAAACTAAGTTTGCATGTTTGAATTTAAAATATCTCAAGACTTATCCATTTAAAATCAAAGTTACTTTAACCAGAAATAAGGTAGATTATAATGATCAATTTAATATATTTATCTCAGAAAAATTACCAAAACGCAAAACCATCGGACTATGCAACTTTAAGCATTTGTTGTTGCACCGAAGGGAATAGTGAGACAAGTTAATAGAACCTGTCAGTGCTAAAGCCAATGGGGTCAGAGTTTTGACATCCTTGCCAAGATTAATTTGGCATGTTTACACTTCAAATATCTCCAAAGTTAGCCATTTAAAATCGATGTGACTTCAACATAAAGTAAAGTAGATCGTAAGGATCAATCTAATGTATTTATCTCAGAAAAGAGTAGAAACTTAACACCATTGGATCATGCAACATTTATCAAGTAATGGCGGGGGTGTAGAAGTGTATAATCGAAGTGTATAATAGTCGGGGCGCTCTCGGTTCTTGGTGGCGACTTATATAACTTCCGATATAAGTCAGAGGATTCGTTGGTTGGTTGTTGGAGTTTTATGTCCTGACTACATCTAAGGTCATATCAGGATGGGTACCGACTTGTGAAAGTGCACACTCATGGTGATTTTATAGTGCTTCCCCACTGGTAAATCAGTCGTCTGGAACCATGACCTGACATCCCATTCAGTCACAGTATCCTGACACTGAACTAACCAGTCCTTGCCCTATCCTATTAATGCCGAGCACCAGGCTAGGAAGCAATAAATCTACATTTGATAAGTTGTTTCACTCAACTGGGAACCAAATTCCCGATCTCCCGCATGCGAGGCCCACCCTCTTCCGATTCGACCACTGTTTCCGATGGGTGTCTAGGATGTAGGATGGGTGTCTAGGGGTGGGGAAGGGCTACTCTTCGATGACGTCATCAAAATACTGGTTGCCTCGAGAAAATATTGGTTGCAAGATATTTAAATCACGTGTGATCTCAATAACAGGATTTCCACATGGAGATATTTATCGCCATTTTGGGTCACAGAATCACTACAGCAGATCCTTGCCACATGAGTTTCCTATTTATATAGCCAAACATACATTAGGGAACTGAATCTTTTTTTGTAGTTGGTAAAACAGTTTATCCATCACAATATACAATTTGTTCTCAGCCAAGGCAATGGTCTTCCTGCCATTTACATTACATTGTAAATAGGTAGTTCAGTGGGTACTTAGGTAGAACATATTACTAGATTATGAAGGAGGTTAGTGTGTTAGTGGGTTAGCTATAATAAGTTCAGTATAAAGCTAAGATTCCTTATACGCAGTATGCGGCATGTGGCATGCAGCATGCAGCATAGTAATGTCGTATATGCGGCATAGATATATACCAACCCCCAACATTTGTTTTTCATCCAAATTTGTGAAGGAACAGTATTGTTTTCTATGGCAAACGCAACAGTATTCGCATTCGCATGCCACACTGATCGGTCCATGGGTCGATCCATTCGCATTTGCATTCGCATTCGCATTCACATTCGCATTCTCATTCGCATTCGCATTCGCATTCGCATTCACATTCGCATTCACATTCGCATTCGGACGTATGGAAGCACCACTATTCATTTACATGCTTTTCGATTTTTATCTTTATTCGCATTCGCATTCGCATGCCGCATACCGCGTATAAGGAATCTTAGCTTAACGGGCTAAGGTGATAGGTCACTGCAAAAACTGTGCTGCTATAATGGGTACGGTACGGTGTATGCGATGGGGGGGGGGGGGGGGGGGGGGCGCGGGTGAGAGAATGGAACCCTCCCCCACCCAAGTCCTCACACCCAAACTGGTATGCTTTGCCACCTGATATAGGTTAGTTGCCTGTATAGCTGAAGTAATCAATTGAGTGAGGGTGGGAGGAGGATTATCTCATTGGTAGCGCTGTCTTGAAATATAAATCAACTATAATATAAACCTAAAAAAACAACAGACTTTAATATGAATCCAGCACATAATTGACCTTAGTAGACCTTTGAAACTTGATGCCTCCCTTAGGAATAATCGCGATATCCACGATGTTAGAGAGTATTTGTCAAAGTACGAAACTAATCTAAACCGAACTAAACCAAATAAATTAAATGAATTTAAAAATTACCAAAATTCTCGGATATAGCACACTTCAACTCCCAGTTTCAAAGATTTTGATTTTATACACATCAACCAAGGTCATCAAAGTCATCAAGGTGAGTGTAATTGATTAGCAAAACAATACATATAGACAATAGGGGTGTTGGACATGTTTCTCGAGTCCAAGATATTTGCAATGGGTAGTGCAGTTGAGGTCTTTTAGAATACCCTAGAAATAGACCTTTTCCACAGGGAGAAACATAGTTCTTGATCTTGCCATTAGAGGGAATGGGGGTGGTGGAAATCTTATATAAGACCTTTTCCACAGAGAAAGCTCTGTCTTTCTACCCAATACATTATTTCTTCCGCTATCATCAGAGGGCTGGATAGTGGTACAAATTGCTTTATAAGACCTTTTCCAGAGAATATGCTGCACAGTGAACTTCTACTCACTAACTACATGGGTCACATGTCCACATTACATTTATGTTTGGTGGGAACATCACACTTACTCCCACCGCTTACTGTGTTTTGGACTCTACCTCGGGTCAATAAACAAGTTCACTCTCCAGCCACCTGATTGGCCAGTGGGCTCTCGCACCTTTTCCACTGTCAAACGTCTCTTAGAACTAAAACCATTAGCTATCTAATGGTCCTTCCCTATTTCGGATCGACCTTGGACAGCCAAACCCAACACAAAACAAGCTCAAACATCTACGAGCCAAGAACACACTTAACTGCTAACAGCTACCTAGCAGTCCTTCCCTATTTCGGATCGACCTTGGATAGCCAACCCCAACACAAAACAAGCTCAACCATCCACAGATACTAAATAATCACCATGTACTTGCTACTGTGTGAGAAACAAAAACATCTTATCACCTCCTACTGTGTGATAAGATTAAACCACTACTACAACTGGCCAGCATTGAAAACAAGCCCGAGCACTCGAGCTTACATGCTATGGACAGTATAAACACAGCATCCAAAACAAAAATCACTCTGTCATCACTTCTTGGCACGCCGGTGATGGACACACTTTTCCACCCACCCACCCTACTGCTGCATATTTGTTTGGTTTTTTCGTAGGGTTGGGCCCAGGTGCTACGGTCTCAGCTAATTAAAACGCCTCTCACCTGCATTCGGCTTACAGCTCCATGGCGTTCCTTTGCCGAATCAGTTCTTCCGCTGCCACCAGAGGGCAGGATGGTGGTGGAAATGATTTATGTTTATAATAACCCTTTCCACAGAATCTGCTGTACAGTGAGCTTCTACCCACAACATTCAATGTTTAGTTCTTCTGCTGCTTTCAGTCGGCAGATTGGTGGTGGAAATCTTTTTTTCACAGAATATATTACATAGTGAGCTTTCTACTAAATACATTAGTATTTCCGCTGTCATCAGAGGATAGATTGGTGGTGGAAATCCTTTATAAACCATTTTCCACAGAATATACTGCACAGTGAGCTATATACCGACAACATTAGTTCTTCTGCTGCCATCAGAGAGCAGGGTGGTGATGGAAATCCTCTATAAAACCTATTCCACAGAATATGCTGCACAAGTAGCTTCCTCCCCCTAATACAGTCGTTCTTCTGATGCCATCAGAAGGCAGGTTGGTGGTGGAAATCCTCTATAAGACATCCCATAGATAATGCTGTACAGTGAGGCACTACTTCAGTTCTAGTCACTGCCATCAGAGGTTGGGTAGTGGAAACTGTCTATGCCTCTGATTAATGAACTCGCTCTACTGAAGTCCAATATTGTGTGTAATTAGTTTTCTCTCCGCTAACTGCCCTAATAATATATTCCAGTGTACTTGTTCCTCAGTTCACCAGGTCTATTTAGGACATGTTAGATCACAACTGATACATATCCCTCTTCTGATTGGTGCTCATTCACACAGCAGTATGCATACTAATTAGTAATTCAAAGCTACTAAAAGCTCCAGTGTGGTAGGCTCCCATGTCTGTGTAACTTGTGCTAACACTGTTAACACTTATTTGGGATAAATGAGCTGAATAACAACAAAATAAACAAAAGCAATAATAAAGAACATAATTGGTAAATGCGTGACTTTGTGGGAAGCATCCTCATTACCCACACTGATTGACTACTGCTTGATTGCTACTGATTTGAGACCGTGAGCCGGTCCGGGTTGGCTGTCCGGCCGCCGGCCCGGACACCGGCCCGACCCCCGGCCCGACCCCTGGCCCGACCCCCGGCCCGACCCCCGGCCCGACCCCCGGTCCGGCCGCCGGGAGCCGGTCACGCCGGGCCCCGGCGAAGCAGCGAGCCGGTGACCATGATGAACACAAAGATTGGGACTACTATGTGGATGTACTCTGCTGGACTATCATTGGCAGCACACACATCCTGCTGTCACACCACTCCAAACCGAGACGCAACAAAGGCACGTACGGTGCTGGTTAGTGAGAAACCCCCTCCCCTCTAAATACCCCCTTCCTCCCTCCGCACGTCCCGCCCCCCTCCTCCCCTCCCCTCTTCTCCCCTCTCCTCCCCCCCTCCCCCCTCCCCTCTCTAACCCTCACCTCCCAACCCCTCCCCTCCTCATCCTCCTTGTCGCCCCCCGCCCGCGCATCCCCTACCCTCTCTCCCAATCCCTTCCTCCCATCCCCCTCCCCTCCATACCTCGTTTGGCCATCCCCTACCCTCCTCCCTCCCCTCTCCTACCCCTCCCTCCCCTCTCCTCCCTCCCCCTCCCCCTCCCCCCCTCCCCTCCCCTCCCCCACCCCCCCTACCTCCTCAACCTCTTGTCCTCCCCTCTCCTCCCTCCCATCTCCTCCCCTCCCCTCTCCTCCCATCCCCTCTCCTCCCACCCCCTCCCCTCCTCATACCTCCGCTCTCCTCCCCTCCCCTCTCATCCCTACCCTCTCCTCCCATCCCTCTCCCCCTCCCATCCTCACACCTCCCTTGCATTCCCTCTCCTACCCTCCCCTCTCCTCCCCCCTCTCCCCTCTCCCCTCCCCTCTCCTCCCTCCCCTCTCCTCCCTCCCCTCTCCTCCCATCCCATCTCCTCCCCTCCCCCCTCCCCTCCTCACACCTCCCTTGTCCTCCCCTCCCCTTCCTCTCCTCCCCCTCTCCTCCCATCCCTCTCTTACCACCCCTCTCCTCCCATCCCCTCTTCACACCTCGTTTGCCCTCCCTTCCACTCTCCCACACTCCCCTCCACTCCTCACATCTCCACTCCCCTTTCCTCTCCTCTCCGTCCCTCCCATCCTCTCCCCCCGCCTTCCCCACTCCTCCCCTTCCCTCTTCCCCTCTCTTCCCCTCTCTTCCCCTTCCACCCTCACCACCACACTATAACGCTGCCATGAGTGCACACTATCATAAGTCAGTATTCCTCCTGATATAATTTGAGATTTTGTCGGGATGTAGAACCCCAACAAAATAACGAATAATCTACGAACCATTCTTTGTTCAATGCACAACCTATTTTAGCTGGACTTAACTCCTCCCCCCCCCCCCCCCCCACATCCGACGTTGGTAGCTTTGGGTGAAAAGGGGCTGTCACATTATGACGCATTGTACCAACATACGCCAACATATGTGATTTTTGCCAGCTACGTCGGGATACATCGTTATGCATTACGCGTTATGCGTGCGTTAGGCACTCATTGGTATACGTCAATGTATGTCAACGTTCGTCGAGATACGGCATCGCTCATCAAGGGGTCGGCAAAGATTTGTGCATGCCCAAAACGTTTGATGTATGACAACGTTCGACAATGTGTGGATTTTATGTTGGCCGTATATTATGTATACGTTAGGTATACGTTGATGTACATTAGACGTATGTTACTGTTAGACAAACATTGTTCACTATGTTGCACTATGTTGACCTACATTAAAGGCAGTGGGAATGTACAGTCCGCATACTGACAACGTATGGATAACGTACATCTAACTACGTCTAACGCACGTTTAGCATCCCTCCAGTGTGTCTTGACATATGTAATGTATGAGGCGTAGTTCTGGTGATCGAATAACGTATATAACGTTCATTGGCATTCTGCGAATGTACCGTGAGCATAATTCAAGTGTTTTTTGCCTGGAAGCACGTTAGCCATACGTTGATCATACGTTGGCCATACGCTATGTATATGGTATGCATACATTCAACTTTGCCCCCTGCGCCGAAAAGTTTGACGCTTCTCGACATAAAAAAGTGATTTTACGCATTGGCCGCATGCTTGTGAGATGTGTCATAATGTGACAGGACCTTAAGGTGCATCTGACAATTTCCAGAACCCATGCCATCCCACTCAGCCCTTATGCTTCTCAGTAAGCGGAACCCGTAGCAATTAACCGCGAGCCATCCTGAATAATTGGCAGGCCACACGATGCTGAAGAAGGAGTTTCTGAGAATCACAGGTAACAAACAAAAGTCAGGTACTTTGTCCAACACTTACCGACCGTTGTGTGTCTCCCGCGTTGCATACAGAAGCCACCATATTGACTAGTCAAATATATAATTAATTTTAAAGATATAATATGAAATAGTTTATAACATTATAGTAGTCTGCATTGATCTCCCAGGCGAGGAGCCACGTGTACAATTGGGCGTAGGTAGGGTAACTACATCAGGGAACGTAGCTAGACTAATGGTTACGACGCTAGCCACAGAAAGGAAACAAAGTGTGGGTTCGAATCCCACCCTAGGCGCAATGTTTTCCATTTGTAAAATTCCTTCCGGGACTCTAGTTGCGATGTCCAGTATCCTGTATAAGCTGTATGCTGCATGGTTGGTGAACCGACCTTGTGTGTGTATGTATATATATATATATATATATATATATGTATATAATATGCGTGTGGGTAAGTGCATTGTCTGTCTGTACACGTAATTCACGACGAGACAAGGAGTGGTATACTATTACTTTATTCAATTGAGAATGAAGAGAATGGCAGGAATGAAAGTGTTAAACCTGCTGATTCAACATGTTTCCTCCGAGTTGAGAGGTGGGCGGCAGGTAAAATTGGTGATCGGTTACACCTTGCGGGTTCATATCCAAGTGGAGACTGACCATTGGATCAGCGAACCGGCTCTGACGTTAGCGCCTGGAGGACACTGTTGACTATAGGTGTCGACAGTAGTCGTAGATTAAGCTAAGTGTTAAGGCATTAATTAGTGCAAAGGGAAGCCACTAGGTGGCAGCTGCAGTGTCGGTAGTTGCGAGCGTGACTCCTTGTTGCTCCGAAGGTTACCCATGTTAAAGCTGCACATGTCAAACCGATGGTTTTAAGTTTTTGTCATTTTCTGAGATAAATATATTAGGTTGATTGCTATAAGTTATCTTATTTACCTTGAAGCAACCTTTATTTTAAATGACTAACTTTTGAGATATTTGAAATACAAACATGCCAAATTAATTTGGGCAAGTATGCCAAACTCTGATACAATAGGCTTCTGCAGTAACATGTTTTATTCCATTGACTTAGTATTCCTTTCTATGTCGCAACAAACGCTTAATAAGTGTAGCAGTATCTAAGTTAGATGTGTAGAATCAAATCTAGGACAGTGTTTTGGGTTGGAAAATTTGATACTTTCATAGGTCCATCACATCCAACTTAGATACTAGTGCACTCATTAAACATTTATTTCCTGCACAGAAAGAATACAAATTAGATTTAATAGAACCTGTCACAAATGAAGCCTATCTTGTCCAGAATGTTGACGTGCAGGTCAACATTGTTAACTTCACTCTAAAGTTAACATTTTAAAGTTAAATTTAAACTATAGTAAACTAAATGATAATAATCAGCCTAATATATTATTAATCTGAAAAACATGACAGAAATCAAAACGATCGGACTATGCAACTTTAAACCATAGAAAGTCATCCATGACCGCCACCTTTTCTTGTATGCTTTGGATGTTGAAAACGTTGGATGTCCACTGTGGAAATTAATACAGCGTAGAAACACACATGAAGGGTTCAGGCGTAAAAACCGGCCAATGCCATCTGGGCCAAAATGAAACCATGATTACCACCTTTTAGCTGAGGGCGCCATCATTCCAATAGTCAGATCTATTCATTTGCAGAAGACGCCACATTCCCTATAGTCAATCTGGTTTTTTTTTTTGCTGAAGCTGCCGCATATCCTATATTATGCCCTTACTCAATACGTAATTGATCAACTTTAACTGATAAACACAATGATAAAGTCCATTTTTACAGAAAAAAACTCAAATGGATTTGTCGGTTTTGCGCCTGAGCACTTCAGCCATGTCTCCCCAGAAGCTGATTGCCTCATTGCGGTCATTGCACAGAGAAGGAACCCTTCTGGCAGGCCTCGTCCAGCGCGTGCCAGTACGGCCGGACTGAAAGGTGCTGCGGTGCTTCCACCTACCAGGTGCTCACCATCAGTGGGCTCAGCGCAGCCGTGCTCTTCATCTACGACGGCTTGCAGTCCGCTTTCGGAGGATACGTCTACTCATACGCGGTGAAGAGCATCGTTGACCTCAACAAGACAGAAGGTGCTTACCTCAACGCGTGCTTCTGGGTGAGTATGAACACTGCAGTTATGCATAAGCATTATGCATTACACATCGCGCATAATAAATGCAGCAATGAGGAAGACTCAACTGCTGCACCATTTTTCAGTTGGCCGAGTGAGTGCAACTTCCGGAAACGAACCAGGGAGCCCTTCTCTTCTAGCCTGGCTCCCTGGCCTTTGTTCCATAAACATGGTACGCACTCAATGAGGATCAGTAGGTGTTCTAGCCTAGTCTTCTAGCCTTTGTTTGCATCAAGGATATTTTAAATCAATTTTTACACTAGTTTTGTTGCTGGTTATAATTCATCTTAAATGCAGACCATCTCATCTCTCTTGCGAAATTTAGTTTATGCGCAAATGTAATATTTAAGATGGGATTGTAACTATTTGAAGTAAATATGGTGAGACCAAAAATAATCAAGATTGTGTATTAAATGATAAGATGGCCTACAAAATAAGAGGATTATTACAACACCCCAAACTAGTTCGGCTATACATACATTAAAACCTATTTAAAGCTGCATATTTCGATAAAACCATAACACTTTCAAAATCAAAAGATTGATAAGCGCACCAACAATTAATTAAGCATGTTTTATACTTCAAATATTTCCTAAATTAACCGTTTAAAGCAAAGCTACTCTAGACAAAAGGTAAGGTGGATTGTAATGATCAACCTAGCATATTTATCCCAGATAAGGACAGAAACTCAAAATCATCGAACTATACAACTTTAATTCATCATCATAATGCTGTCGGTCGCAATGCGACAAAGACTGCTTTCATTACTTGACTGCCGCTCTCCATTTAGCTACATTTCATGAAAGCTGCCTGCAAAAGTGTTGAAGTGCTGCTGGCTTTTGCATTTTACCAGCGGCACTCTCTTGGGGAGAAAATAGAGGTTTCACACCGGCAAGAACATGTCAAGACAGGCGCAAAACTATTTGTCCCTGCAGTGGCTGGTCGTGAGATGTTGGGAGTTCCATACATCAACCGCCCTTAATTAATTAATTAATATAATTTTTTAAACCAAAACAATTATCTAGATTTGATTCTACAATTATCTAGATTTGATTCTGCATATCTAATTTACTGCTGCACTTATTATGCATTTGTTGCACCATACAAGAGAATACTAAGTCAATTTAATAGAACCTGTTACTGCAGAAGCATATGGTCTCAGCATTTTGACGTGCTTGCCAAGACTAATTTGACGTGCTTGTTCTTCAAATATCTCAAAAGTTAGCTATTTAAAATAAAAGTTACTTCAAACTAAAGTAAGGTAGATTATAACAATCAAATTAATATTCTTATCTCAGAAAATGACAGAAACTCAACATCATCACACTATGCAGCTTTAATTAATAAATAAATAAATGTGCTCCTCTGCTCCAGGGTTCCTTCGCGCTGGGTCGCCTCGGCTCCATTGTGATAGCGACGCGATTCACTCCGGCTTTTATGCTGCTCTGCAACTTGGTGAGTACGGTGACACCTCATTGCTTATATTGACCAGACGGGATGGCCGAATGAGTTGAGCGTCCATCTCCCATTTGGATAGATCGTGGAATTCTAACCCATGGGTTTGAACCCTGGTCGAGCAAAACCAATGACTTACAATGTTGATACTGGTCGCTTTCTAGCCAGGCGCTCAGCATTATTAGGATATCTTGGTCTCCCAGTGGGGCAGCACTAAAAAGTCGCCATGAGTCTGCACTGTCACAAGTCGGTACCCATCCTAATATGACCTTAGATGTTGCCAGGACATAAAACTCCAACAACCAACCATTGCTTATCACCACTTATCCCGAGGCCAGTTCACAAGGCCTTGCAGGCTGAACTGCTTAATGGCTGTGGAGTCCACAGTCAATAAAACATTTTAAGTATTGTTTAGATTCTTTGTATAATTAGATAGTGTAATTGACAGAAGTTATACATGGCTGGAAGACCAGCGCATTAGGCGCTGATGAATGGTTGTGTTCATATGAATAAAAATGTTTACCAAAAAAAGAAGAAAAAAAGGCATTGATTGGATTGATATTGGGAGGGAGGGAGAGCATAGCTAGATGTGTTTGTCTGGAAATGATCAAAACTTAACCCATTTCTAATTAAAGCAGACAGAAGTATGCGAAGAAAGCAAACTAACCCTTTTAATATTTATGACAGTTAATTTCTTTGTGGGGAGGGGGATTACATTATTTTATAGTCATATCAGGAGAGACTTGTGATAGTGTGCACTAATGGTGACTTTCCATCATAGAAATATCTAAGGTGACATCAGGAGAGACTTGTGACAGTGTCCACTTATGGTGACGTTATCGTGCTGCCCCACTAGGGTATCCTCACTCAGTCACGGTATCCTGATACTAAGCAAACTAATCATTGTCATATCCTATTAATGCCGAGCGCCAAGATAGATAGCGACAAGTATCAATATTTTTAAATCATTGGTTTGTTACGATTGGGGTTCGAACCCATCACCTCAAGCACGGGGATCTGAGCAGTGGTCTTAGCGACTCAGACCATGCTGTCTGGTCTCCTCAGGACAAAGTTGTGTAATTTATACAAAATAAAAGCAAAACCGATCTGCATTGGCCTATGGAATTTCGACAGGGCGTTTTCCTATTCAATTCACGAATTATAATTGTAAATCTCATCCTCACAATCACAAATATCCAAGTAGTACACTTACAATACATACAAACAAATGATTCAACACTATGCAGTGCATAACTTATGCAAAATCCTGGTCATGGCTTCAATGTCATACGTGTCGTTTTACGAATGTGAAATGTGAAATGACAAGGTGCTAACAGCAATACCAGATAAACCTCAAATTCCAGGATGCACCCAGCTAACACCAGCAGATTCAAATTCATTGCCACACATGACAAAACTGAACAGAGCATCCTCACCGCATGTAATGGGCCCTGACCGCATGTAGTGGAGTCTCTGACTTGGTCTGAGCATACAGCTGAAATACTTTAATCTTAATCTTGATCTTACCTAGAGGGGAATTCGAACCCACACTTCTGCCATTCTGGGATAGTGTCCTACACTCATTGTTCTAACGCTCAGCATGTACAACATACACAAGTAACTACATAAATCTATCAAAATCAATATGCTTAACAGCATGATTAGAGTATAAGCCTGAATTTTGTATCGTTTGCAATCTAGAAACAGATACAACCCATAAACAAGAAATCCTAAATTATTACTAAGACACAATTCAAAAGACTTGGATCGAATTGGACTAGTGCTGCTCAGCAATAAAATCAGGTGTTAACACACTTATCCATTATTGGCAGGATAAATATCTTCATAACCCCCCCCCCCCCCAAATGGAGCTGACTACTTAGATTTGCTCATGCTCTTCTATGACCTCCCCCTGTTCTCATGCCCATCACCGTGTTCCATTGCAGCTGGGGTGCCTAATGTCCATGATCCTAATGCTTATGCTGCAACACGACCACATCGCGCTTTACTTTGGCACCTTCTTCTTCGGGCTGTTCCTGAGTTCCGTCACGCCGTCTGCGCTCTCACTGACTGAACAGTACATTGACATCACGCGTATGTACATTCAAGTTGAGAAGATCCTCAGCGTGTCCTATTAGTACTTGATTAGCTCAATGACTAGAGATTTATTCATATTATTATCTGATTGTATGATATATCAGAATACATTATATAAATAATAATATGTGTGATATATGTTATATATATGATACATATAATATATATGGTATATGTAATATATAATATAGAATGTATAATTTACGACACGACAAGGAACTACAAGTATTGGAAATTTTATTATTAGATAATTAATTAAAGAGTCATTCCAGTCAGAAGTTAATTGATCAGCAGGTTAAGAGTTTGAATCCTGAGACCCTAGCGCTCAACCAAATAAGGTTAAGAGTGCCTGGGTCATGACCTGTAATGATGCCGGTGTGACATAATTATGTGGTGATTGCATTGGAGCGCCAATTGCCCAGGTCTTGTATGTCTTGTCGGGGAGCGCCGTGGCGTGTGCGACACCCCGTCATAGGCTGTGGAGGATGTAGTCAGCAGCACGATGGTGGTGGCCGGAAGTGAGGGTGGATTGCAGGACGGCATTCAGGGTTGAGACCATGAGGGGTCACCATTCCTACTGAGGGAGGCTGGGGCATCGGAGTTCGTATCAGTTGCGGATTTGTAGTTCTGCCAGGCTTTGATGGGGCAGCATATGGAGTTTAGTATTGCTGCTAGGTTGATGGGGAAGGTGTCAGCGCATGAGCACAACGTCTTAGTTGAGCAAGGGAATGGCCATCATCAGTTTCATAGGAGCCGCATATGGTGTGGCCTGGGTCATGTGGACGCCGGTAATGAGAAGTTCCCCTATCGGAGTAGGGTGAAGTAACCCAACAGGAAAGCGGAAGTGAGTACATAGGTGTTCGGGCCGGCTGACCAGAAGTAATGTACCACAGACTTGAGTAGGCAAACAGTGAGTGGAGGGGTTTGCTTTAAATATCACATGGCGGGACGAATGAGCCACCCCGCGCTTGACGATCAACCCCATATAGGTGTCGAAGCAACCGACCCTCCAGTCCAGGAGCCAAAACCAGGATCCTGCTAATAAATTGACTTCTGATACACATAAAATATAATTATTACATATATATATAACATACAATACATAGCATTATATAGTCCATATTAATTACAACTGATGTAATCTCTATAATTCATGAAAGGCGGAGGCCAAGTAACATAGAGTGGTATTTTTTTTAGCAGTAATCATTAGTCAGCTTAAATGTCAGAATGTGTTTGGATGCTGGCTGGACCGTTTGAAGGGCTCCCTCTCGAGTATCAGTTTCCATGTGGCCTGGTGGTGAATGGGCCGGATTCGAACCCTCAACCTTACCCATCTGTCCTTAAAAAAGAGGTGTGGGTGGGTGGAAGAACCTGGCTGGTTGACGGATGCTGGAGGAGTGGGGCCGTGGAGGCGGTTTCGAAAGTCTCCGCTGTTGGGGTGAATGCCTCCAGTAGGCGCTAGGTGGCTCCACCGCATCACTAATAAACAAGGTAGGTCTTTAGTGCCAGCCAAATTATCTACACATTCAGTCCAGCTACACATGTCTGCGGCTATGTAAAGACTAATAATATACATCGATTGTTTCCACAGCGTCAATAACAACCTTCATCGTGGTGGTTGCGGCCGTTGGAGAAATGCTCTTCCCTGTCATTGTGGGCAATGTAAGAAATACTGGTGACTTTTTAAAATGTAATATTTATATCAAATCAGTTAATTAAAATTAAACTGGAATCTGTTTAGGCCTGTGAATCATAAATAGTAGAAAATGGCTAAAAAGGAGCAATTTACTGTAACAGACTTCCCCTATGAAAGTACATGTATCACAAGGGGTACTTTGCCTATGCAATTCAACCTATCAATTCTCTGGATGACGTCATAGGCCATTTGAGTTCCAACCCAGAAAGGTAGAATTGACCATTAAACCAAGTATCGTTATTCTTGAAGCTGCATAGCCTGATTAAGCATCACAGTTTCAAAACCTTAACAATTATTTAGATTTGATTCTACATAATTATCTAACTTAGATACTGATGCACTTATTAAGCATTTGTTTCCATATAGAATGGAATACTGAACCAATTTAATACAACCTGTTACTGCAGAAGCTTATGGTGTCAGAATGTTGGCATGATTGCTAAAATTAATTTGGCATATTTACATTTCAAATATCTCATAAGTTACCCATTTAAAGTAAAAATTACTTCCAACTAAAGTAATGTAGATTACAATAAGCAACCTAATGTGTTTATCAGAAAATGCCCCAGACTCGAAAGCATCGGACTATGAAACTTTAATAGTCAATTTGAAGCCATCGGACTATGAAACTTTAATAGTCAATTTGAAGCCATCGGACTATGAAACTTTAATAGTCAATTTGAAGCCATCGGACTATGAAACTTTAATAGTCAATTTGAAGCCATGGACTATGAAACTTTAATAGTCATTGGTTGTTTTTGAAGCCATCGGATTGTTAGTCAATTTGAAGCCATCGGACTATGAAACTTTAATAGTCAATTTGAAGCCATCGGACTATGAAACTTTAATAGTCAATTTGAAGCCATCGGACTATGAAACTTTAATAGTCAATTTGAAGCCATCGGACTATGAAACTTTAATAGTCAATTTGAAGCCATCGGACTATGCAACTTTAATAGTCAATTTGAAGCCATCGGACTATGCAACTTTAATAGTCAATTTGAAGCCATCGGACTATGAAACTTTAATAGTCAATTTGAAGCCATCGGACTATGCAACTTTAATAGTCAATTTGAAGCCATCGGACTATGCAACTTTAATAGTCAATTTGAAGCCATCGGACTATGCAACTTTAATAGTCAATTTGAAGCCATCGGACTATGCAACTTTAATAGTCAATTTGAAGCCATCGGACTATGAAACTTTAATAGTCAATTTGAAGCCATCGGACTATGCAACTTTAATAGTCAATTTGAAGCCATCGGACTATGCAACTTTAATAGTCAATTTGAAGCCATCGGACTATGCAACTTTAATAGTCAATTTGAAGCCATCGGACTATGAAGCTTTAATAGTCAATTTGAAGCCATCGGACTATGAAACTTTAATAGTCAATTTGAAGCCATCGGACTATGAAACTTTAATAGTCAATTTGAAGCCATCGGACTATGAAGCTTTAATAGTCAATTTGAAGCCATCGGACTATGCAACTTTAATAGTCAATTTGAAGCCATCGGACTATGAAGCTTTAATAGTCAATTTGAAGCATCGGACTATGCAACTTTAATAGTCAATTGAAGCCATCGGACTATGAAACTTTAATAGTCAATTTGAAGCCATCGGACTATGCAACTTTAATAGTCAATTTGAAGCCATCGGACTATGCAACTTTAATAGTCAATTTGAAGCCATCGGACTATGCAACTTTAATAGTCAATTTGAAGCCATCGGACTATGAAACTTTAATAGTCAATTTGAAGCCATCGGACTATGAAACTTTAATAGTCAATTTGAAGCCATCGGACTATGCAACTTTAATAGTCAATTTGAAGCCATCGGACTATGAAACTTTAATAGTCAATTTGAAGCCATCGGACTATGCAACTTTAATAGTCAATGTGAAGCCATCGGACTATGCAACTTTAATAGTCAATTTGAAGCCATCGGACTATGATTTAATAGTCTTGGTGTTGTTTTGTTAGCCATCGGACTATGCAACTTTATAGTCAATTTGAAGCCATCGGACTATGCAACTTTAATAGTCAATTTGAAGCCATCGGACTATGAAGCTTTAATAGTCAATTTGAAGCCATCGGACTATGCAACTTTAATAGTCAATGTGAAGCCATCGGACTATGAAACCTTAATAGTCAGTTTGAAGCCATCGGACTATGCAACTTTAATAGTCAATTTGAAGCCATCGGACTATGAAACTTTAATAGTCAATGTGAAGCCATCTGACTATGAAACCTTAATAGTCAGTTTGAAGCCATGGGACTATGCAACTTTAATAGTTAATTTAAAGCCATCAGACTATGAAACTTTAATAGTCAATTTGAAGCCATCGGACTATGCAACTTTAATAGTCAATTTGAAGCCATCGGACTATGAAACTTTAATAGTCAATTTGAAGCCATCGGACTATGCAACTTTAATAGTCAATTTGAAGCCATCGGACTATGCAACTTTAATAGTCAATTTGAAGCCATCGGACTATGCAACTTTAATAGTCAATTTGAAGCCATCGGACTATGAAACTTTAATAGTCAATTTGAAGCCATCGGACTATGAAGCTTTAATAGTCAATTTGAAGCCATCGGACTATGCAACTTTAATAGTCAATTTGAAGCCATCGGACTATGCAACTTTAATAGTCAATTTGAAGCCATCGGACTATGCAACTTTAATAGTCAATTTGAAGCCATCGGATTATGCAACTTTAGTCGTCAATTTGAAGCCATCGGATTATGCAGTAGTCCGCGGTGAGGAACTGGGCAGATGCAGGGTGATGGTAGCGGCATTTGGAGGGAGAAGTGGGAAACAGAAGTGTGCTGCCTAGTAGCAGACCAGTTCGTCCCCCAGGTCGCTCCCTCAAGGACCTCAAATAGCAGTTGGACGTTATAGTAGTCAGTTGACATATATCAGCACAATTACAAATAGAGTAGATAACAATTACAAGACAATTACATCATTCATAATACGCATATATTTATACATTCCGTAAGTAGTACATGTTATAGTAGTCAGTTGATATAGATCAGCACAATTACAAATAGAGTAGATAACAATTACAATTAACAGACACTTACATAATTAATAATAGGCATATAATAAGTTGATACATTCTTTAATTCAACCTATCAATTCTCTGGATGACGTCACAGAATGGATCACTTGAGTTCCAACACAGAAGGTTTGAATTGATTGGTACGCGACCATTAAACCCAGTATGGTTATTCGTAATAGTTCAAAGTACAGTTAAACGTATAGTAAATATTCAGATAAAGAGCACATGTTGAGATCTGCTGATGAGATCTTTAAAACTGCCTCGGTCATGGGCACCGTTGCATATGGCACATTTGACAGCGCAGTTCCTCTGTTCGTTTCAGATGTTTGCGATGTTGGGGCCTGCGAGTTTCCTAGGCTTTGGAAACATAGCCTGTCTATGTTCGATCTTCGTATTTCTTGTTCTCTGGTTCATCGGAAGACAAACTCCCAAATCGAAAGGTACCAAGTTTGTTTGAGTTGGATGGCCCACCACCACCACCACCACAATCCTCACCCTCCCTTCCTCCCTCCCTCACACCCTCCACCCCAATGTCCACCACCACCTTCTACAGAACCCTTTGGCATTGGAGCTTGCACTAGGTCTGATCAGAACGACAACAACCAGATGCATTGTAAAGTAAATGTTGTAGTGAAAAACAAGCGTGCGTGAGCGATCCCCCCCTCCCAACCCCTAACCCCTGACCCCTAAATCCTCTACCTTAGCACTGGTTCAAAACTATGCACAACATCAGTGTGTAGACAAGGCACGGTGACAGACTTACCTATTCCAGCCCAACACCCGCAGTGCCACAGGCACATCCGGGCACACCGTGTATGCGGCATTGATTACAAACCCGTGTTAAAACTCCATCTTGATGTTCATCTGAGGACACTTGGCAACGGTCCTAACCAGCACCGAAGAGACAATCTGCTTCATTTTGCATGTAAATCACAAGTGGTTGATGAAAAGGCCCTCTGGCGGGATTGAACGGCACTGCATTATTCATTACATAAACCCTCTACTGACTGAGCTCCCTTTTTCAAAGCGTCTGGAATGCTAAGCATGACGTCACGACACACTCGGCATGTGCAACTTCTGGTGGGTGCTACTTAAGGTTTTCGAAGTGGTTTCTGGGATCGGAAGCATCTGGTACTTGATTTATCAATGATTTACCAAACATATGTACTACAAAAACAACTTATTAACTAACACCTGTGTCATGTCAGAATTGGTAATGATAGAGTTTCTCTGGGACGCCAGGTGGTGGCACTGGTTGTTGACGGCTATTGGTGTCAATGATGGCTATGGATATTCACTTCACAATCACAAACAAAAGAAAACGATCAATAATGCAGTTCTGCAGCCTGTAACCGATAGGTTACGACCCCCCCCCCCCATCAACGAAGAAAATTAAAGAAAAAAACAACAAAATACCATAGCCATATTGATTCAACATGACAAACCGTTCAGTCAGTGACGCCATGCTTGGTAATACCATGGTAAATCAGTGGTAACACCTTGGCAATACCTTGGTAATAACAATAAGGCATGCCTTACAAGTAGCACCGCTGCATCTAGTCTTGAATACTGGTTGGTTGTTGGAGTTTTACGTCCTGGCAACTTCTAAGGTTATCAGTGTGTATACTCTCTCTCAATAGATATATAAAGTATCTTCTGGTTGGTGGAATTTGGTTTAAATCAATTACCGTAAATGTTACTAAGCTGCACTGGCGTGTTTAAACGTTTTCAATGCTACCGCCTGGTGCTGAATGCAATAAGCAACACAGTGCTGCCCCCTGTCCGTAGCCCAGCGTACCAGTAGTGTAGTGACCGCCATATTCTCCTGCCTCATGTAATATTGCCCCCTGTAATGTTTGTGCTGCCCCCGCCTACTGTGGAAACAGCTCCGCACGAAACGGCTAGATCTAAGACTGTACATGGAAAGGCGGCATGAATCGGTACGAGAGTGTATGACCGATATGGTACATATTGTCTATATGTAAACAAACAAACAAAAATGATGGGGGAAAACCCCACCCAAACAAGGTTATGGTTGTAACACAACTGATTCTCCACACAGTAAGCGGTGTACACGACATGTCAGCGTCTATACAAAGCTGCGTTCACATCGCTTCAACATTCCATTCCCTTCTTGTTGATCTTAGCCTAGTAGCTGGCAAAACCACGTGACCTAAATGCATTGAAGCATATTTGGACTGCTCTGTTGATTGCAATGCCTCCGATCATCCTGCTTGCAGTATTTCTAGTGGTGAACCTTTGTTCTGTATGAATGTACCTGCCTGGACCCGCCAGGCTCTTTACCAGCCACATCCTTCCTTGTATGTGATGCCTGCCCTCCTATCCTTTTGTTGTTCCCTCACCGGTTTGATAATTGGTGAATTCGTTGATGCACTCAGCAACGAATGGTTTAATGACTTAGTACTTAATATAGTGGAACACAGAGATATATGAGTGTATGTCTAAGTATGTGCATATATGTTATATATGTATATATGTGTGCATATATTATGCACCCATATTATATATATATATATATAAACATATATAAATACATATTTATATAAATGTATATATATATATATACTTACATTATATATATACAGTCCAGACTCACATGCTGGTCAATGCGATATGTCGGTCACCATTCGATTTCAACCAATTCTTGCTCAGTCTCCTTTTGTTTAATGTTTGTTTCCCAGTAATACGGCCACCCCTATATGCGGCCGTTAATAGTTTTGACCCAAAACTGACCCTATAAAGGGACTGCACTGTATGAATGTATATATATATATATGTATATATATGTGTATATATATGTATATATATAACTAAATACACATACACATGTATAATTATTATCATATATATGTACATACATTCACAATTGTATGAGATGTGAATGGAAAAATGTATTATTACAAAACGCTCACCAGAATACACATAGCTCACTGGTAATTCCAATAAGCACCATCTGAAACAAAGGGACAGAGCATTCCTTCTGTACTCTTCATTGATCTACTTGTCAATAACTGACATTGAATATTGGATAATGCCCGCCGGACAGCTAAAAATGTTCCTAAAGCTTCTCAAACCCCGATCATCTCAAGTATCAGGGTGACCCATAAAGGCAGAGATCAGTAGGGCTTGGGATTTCATCAACAAGCCGATGGTAGTTCACGCAATATTTTTGCAATCCCGCAACACTATCAATGATTAGCTCCATCGGGAGGTGTCTGGAGGGCATTGTTAGGCCGTGTATCGATATACTGTTCCATTGTGGCATATTCCCTTGCTTTGTGTTCACTTGTGACATTGTGACATGCTACACAGACAATGAACTCGTGTTTTGCTTAGTGGCCATTCCCATAGATTGGACCCAGGGACTGTATGGCCTTGTGCGCAGCACATGTAACATACTGACCGAGAATATAGAGAATGAACATGTTCATTGTATGTGCGGCACATCACAAGGTCACAAGCACACATGGAGCAATGGAACATGTCACAAGGGAACAGTTTATGGGGTACACAGCCTTAAAGTGCCACCATTAAGGTAACACTTGTTGCCCTCTGCCCACAAGAAGGACAACCGTGGTAGATCTACCACGTATAAATCATGCTCTATTTTGAGGTAGATCCAATTTAGGCTGCATACTCGATACAATACAACAAGCAACTGAAGCTTTCATCGAGATTATGTTCTGATCAGTTGATTTTCCCAAGCATCTAACTCTCTGCTTTTGTTGGTTAATATCCTACAACTTAGTACAAGACAACAATTCTTGATTGTTGGTTTATATATATATATATTTATCAATTAATTTGGTACTACTTGATAAAAAAAAAAGAAGCACAGCTAATAATTTAAATAAATTACTGTTTAGGATATAATATTGTATCGAAATGAACCTATTTAGAGGAGAGTCTTGTTAGGTATGTAACGAAATTATCTCATCTATTTTAAGAGACATATTAATTAGATTAGTAGCTGTATATTGTATGGATCTTACCCATACACCATAGTAATTTAGTGTGACTATACTCGTATACAAACAAACAAAGCAACCATCCAGGTCAACCTTTTACTATCTTGAACACTTGTTGTGATCAACCCCTAATCTGAGTTACTGATTGACGCATCAACTGCTGCCTGCTGCCTGCTGCCACCTGGCGGCTTAGTGTGGAGTTAACCGAATTGCCGGACGAACTTGATTACGTGACATTGCGCCGGTTCGGCGTACCCCGATGTGGCCGCGTTCAATGGGAGTTGTTGAGTCCCCCCGGGTTTGTTAATTAGGTTCGGCCCCCTTTGTTTTGCCGACACGGCCAGTGTGACGTTCTTGGTCGGCGTTCCCTTGCAGCCGTGCCCGGGGCTTCGTTCGTGTGGTGCGAGGCGAGCGGCGAGAGCCAGCCAATGAACGGCCAGGACGCTGGTCTCGTGACCACGCACGTCAAATACTACACGAGAATGTCGGAAAGCGAGAGCAACATTGAGTTGGCGAACGTGCAAAACGACACCAACCACATGGCGGACTACTGAGCGCCGACACGGCACGGCAAAACCAACAGGACGGCCTTCGGCGCGTTGACGTTTCCATGATGACGTCCCGACGCCGAGCAAACCTCACGTGACGTGACGAGCCCGAGGGGACGCCGCGCTGCCCGTGATGACGTTGAAAAAGTGGTGTATGTGTAGGTGTATGTGTAAGTGTACAGCGTGACCCTCCACCGTGCGTGTCCGTGGCACGGTGAGTGTTTACTTATGAGAAGCACTTGCTGTCCCTTAGTGCTGCAGGCTACAGAATCCAGGGGCGGATCTAGGGTAGGGCAACGGGGTTTGGGGGGGGGGGGGGAAGGGGTCGAACGAAGGATGGAACAAAGATGGAGCTTTGTCAGGTTTGAATATATACACCGGGAGTTATGCTATTTTTCTTAATTTTTTTGTCAGCTTGCGATGCGTAAAAGTGAATGTTGGCTTTCTTTCTCTGATCAGTTAGAAAATTATGCCATCATGTAGAGCTTTTAATTCTGGTTATTTTGGTATAAATATTGCTGTGATAGGGCAATTAGAACGGGAGTTATGCTATTTTTCTTTATTTTACTGAATTTATTATTGGTGTTTGCTGAAAATTAAGGAATTTAGCAAGTTTGACATGAAATTTCAGAAAGAATACTAACAGTGATGGTCTGTAAAAAATTGAGCTTCTTATTTGTACTATAGAGATTGAGATTCTTTAATATTGGACAGATCATATGCAAAATAGCTTCCAGGTGGGACCCTAAATACCAAGATTTGGCTAATTTGGAAATGTGCACAAATCGGGGTTAAAAAATCAATATTTAAACACTTATAACTTTGCAGCTATTCAATCGATCTAAATGATTTTTATATCATTGAGATCCAATTTAAAAGATCTGTACAGATATATAACTTGTAATACTGACCTGTTGAAAATGGAAATCACTTTGGAGTACCTACTATTAGTTCTTGCCCCTGCCGTCAGATGACAGGTAGGTGGTGCAAATCCTCTTATAAGGCCTTTTCCATAGACCATGCTGTACAGTGAGCTGCCACCTACAGCATTAGTTCTTGCAACTGCCGTCAGAGGGAGGATTGGTGTTGGCTGGGGAGTTCTATTGTCTCTATACAACAGCATCAGTTCCCCGCTAACTCGAAATCAAGCAGAAATCCGCTTCAAATCCTATATCCGCCCCTGCTGTTCACTATTGAAAACAAAACAAAAATAAACAGTACGACACTTCCGATTTTCACAAGCGATTCTCTGGTTTGTATTGCGTAAACACAGCCATGCGCATATATATAATATATATTATATATATTATATATATTATATATATATGCAACTCTTATCATGACTCCTACAAGGTTCACATTATACGACATATGTGTACTCGCTGACTTTTAAACAAAACAAAATGAAACTGAGTTACTGGGGCCTCTGCTAACAGGCAGAGGTGTAGCCATTCACGACTTGAAGGTTACAGAGCCCCACAAAAAGGTGATTTGAGAGGTGTGAGATTGAAACAGTAGATTTAGCCCATGGCGGGGCATTTTCCTTCGCCTGTCGTTAAAAAAACCCAAAACAAACGCAACCGCTTATAAAGATCAAACAGGTATTGGAAATGTATATATTTTCTTTCGCTGTATAGATGGTAGGCATATGTCTATATTATATGTTCTCCAGTCAGGTGATGTAGAGAATACAAGTGTTGTGCATTCACCTAGATCGAGAAATCAATTCTAGTAGGACGATTGGGTTGTTACAGAAATGTACACAAACAAATGATAATATTATTTATGATGTTGTACCGATCTCCACTGTTTATAACACAGTTAATAAATTAAACTCGTGTTAGCTAATTGTGTGTCAAATCTACCCAGTGCTAAAGAGAATAGCAGTTGGAGCTGCTAAGCATACATTAATGTCAATGTTCTGTTCCAGAATTGGATCAATCAATCGTAAGATACTTAAAATAATTGATATGGACTTGTAATAAATCATAGCTAAGCATTAAAATCTTCTCTATATGAAATGGAGGTTGTATGGTCGTCTGCTACTGCCTGACCATGTTTCGTGCTTAATGTGGGATGTTGTTGGTTATTTGTGATAATTGCTGGTGAAGAGAGGGGGGGGGGTGGTAAACTTGTGAAAGTAGGTTATTTTTTACTAATTGTATTTGGCATAGGAAATGTGACAAGCAAAGCATGATGGGTAACTATAATCATATGATAAGCAATTATAGATCTTATTCACGCAGAATGGAAAACGTGCTGCTTTCGTTCACTTTGTTTACCAAACACTGTAACATTATAATAAACTAAATCGGATAAGTGGCATTGGAGAGATGTAGGCAGCAATGGCCACCAATGATGTATTTACTATTTAAATCAATAGACCATATTTTAAAGTTCCTTAGTCCGATGGTTGTGAGTTTCTGTCATTTTTCTAAGATAAATATATTAGGTTGATTGTTATAATCTGCCTTATTTTAGTTTGAATTAACTTTTATTTTAATTGGCTAAC
Organism: Branchipolynoe longqiensis; assembly: GCA_030323885.1. Lineage (NCBI taxonomy): Eukaryota > Metazoa > Annelida > Polychaeta > Phyllodocida > Polynoidae > Branchipolynoe > Branchipolynoe longqiensis. The sequence goes on along the minus strand of CM059186.1, from coordinate 186,956,997 downwards.
GTTTGAGATATTTGAAGTGCAAACATGGAAAATTAGTTTTGGGAATCATGCCAAAACTCTGACACCATAGTCTTCTGCAGTAACAAGTTCTATTACATTGTTTTTTTTTTGGGGGGGGGAAGTATTTATTCATCTGAATATGACATTTGTCAGCGCCGGAGCACTGGTCTTCCGGCCATCTTACTATTGGAATTGACATTCTAATAATCTAAGCTTGGTCAGTGCTGTATTAATCACAGCACCGATCCTGTAGAATTAAGGGAGTGGCTCCTGCTGTATAATGTACAGCACCAGTCACTGCGGTTCATGCAAAAATGGGGAGCAGGACCGAGTAGAAGATGTATACTCGGGGCAACTCAAACAATCGTTGTGGGTTACATTTTTTCTCTTATAAAACAAGCTAAGTTTATAGTTGACAAGACATTGCCTCAGTATTTCCTTCTATGTGGCAACAAATGTTTGATAAGTGCACCAGTATCTAAGTTAATTATGTAGAATCAAATCTGGATACTTGCTTTGGTTTTGAAAATGTGATATTCTCATCGGACCATGGAGCTTCAATACGGGTTTAATGCGATGCAATACCGTGTTGCAATTGGTGTTTATTAAAATAGTTCCCCCCTCTTTCTTTTGGGGCGCTTTCCTCGTGTGATTCTCGTTTTCAGTTTGTTGGCGTGAATAAGGTCTGTAGCTTCTTCTCTTGATGGAGGACGCCTACTCTTGGTGTACCCATGTGATATATTTATATCACTATTATCAGCACTGCTGATCAACTTATCCAAATGGCCCTGCCAAGTTGTTACCGATTGCAAGAGAACTGTTGTGTTACATATACTTAGTTTTGTTGATTAGTATCAATGACATAGCCATTGTCAGTTTATTTGTTTGTTGTTGTTTTACGTCCGAGCAACATCTACGGTCATATCAGGAAGGGGTGCCATTTTCAGTAATGGAAGCATACATTAACTGACCGCGAACCATTCTCCAGTCAAATGATGAGTGCTGCGTGATATCTTTTATTGGTAAGAGTTCAGTCCATAATACTAACTCTGGTTTCTAGCCCCATTCTTGTAAATAATGGGTCTGGTATCGAGCACCATTTTAGAAAGCATTACCTGTACTGCTATGCACAATATAGACACAGAGCATACACAATTTCCGCAACAGTAGTTCTTCCCACCAACAGCAGAGGGCGGTTTGGTGGTAGAAATCCTCTATAAGACATTTTCCACAGAGCATCTTGCACAGTGAACAGCTTCCCACAACATTAATTCTTCCACTAAAGTCAAGGGGTGAATTGGTGTGGAAATTGTCGATTGATATATATATATATATAAATGTGCCTACATCAAAAGGAGGAACAAGGCAGAGAGTTTGAAAGGTGGCAGAAGACTGACCAATATGGCGGCCGGGCGGCTGAACCCGCCGTTTTGGCGCCACTGCAGGGCAGGCCTGGGCTGACACATGAGATATTGATTGGACAATATTGGAAATAATTAATTATTATTAGAACGATAATAATAAAAACGACTTTAACTCCGGCATTTATATACGCATAATATATTATACTCCTTATATATATATTTGAGAAATCATGAACATTGAATATCATACCACTGCCTATATGCAATGTGTTTTTGTAAGGGTGCAATGAAGACCATTGTTTTCAGTTATCAACATACAGTAAAGAAAAACAACAATCATGCTCCAGTAGTGGATATACACTAAGGTTTGTCAGGAACTGCTATCCCATAGTCATGATATATTAAACTAATTCTACTCACTATCGCCAGCACTCAAAATGCTGTCTAGTTACTCCAGCAGTCTATAGTCCATGCCTATTTCATGGACTGGGCTACGAAGCCACCCTAGACAAACAATATATAAATAAAACTTATCAAATTTCTGGACTTTGACATCATCACACTAATCTCCAATATAACCAGCTTGATATATTCTTCACATACTCATCTTTCATAGCCCGTTACTTTTGGAGTGCAAAATTGATTAAGCCATGTCCATTAATAATAGACGTTAAATATTGAGTGGAGAGAATCTAGTGGACACCATTTTGATATGGTGGCATTCTCTTTCGGTACAGCAACTCTACACCAATATAGATAAACAATGCTGCCTGGAACCAGTACCATCACAGGTTGGTTACAGTGGACTCTTACCTAAGCAGTTTGTGCTTGGATTCATACGTGGTCATCGTTCACCCCTACTCGAGGTGAATATTTTATCTCGGTGCTTCCTTCTAGTGGTTACAGTTACCATAGTTACTAGTTTAGCGATGTGATGCAGGTCAGCCCAAAATGGCGATAGATACCTGACCCATGTCACCAAGTTGAATAAAAGAACTGGACTCTTTAACCCCTGACTGGCGCCATCTAGTGGCTTGCATAACCATAACTGGTTCAGTGCTAGTTCATCGAATCACCGCTAAATGACGTCATGAGCGCCACCGTCTCTGTAGTTAGTCCCCATGGTATTGTTTTCTCCCATGATATTCCTGGCTCCTTTTCTGTAGCAGCTGCTTTCTGTCAATGTTGCCGTGAAGTTGTGAACACATTTGTCATCAATTAGGGTTTCCATGAAAATTCCTCTCATTATTTATGTGGTTTACTCATTTGGTACATGTAACTTATAGCGGCGCTTCATGTGACGATGTGATTAAAGTTGCATAATCTAATGATCTTGAGCTTCTGCCATTTTGTTTTCTAGACGCATATATTAGGATGAGCGTTATAATCTACTTAATTTCCTTTGAAGTAACTTTGGGAAAAGTTGAACTGGAAACATTCCAAATTAATTTTAGTGCGCACACTGAAATGCTGGACATTATAGGTTTCAACAGTGACATAATCTATTAAATTGACTTAGTATTACTGCTATGCAGCAATAAATGATTAATGCAAAGATAGCTATCTAAGTTGGATATGTAGCATGAAGTCTAGGCAAGTGGTTTGGTTTAGAACATTTGATGATTTCATCGGACCATGCAGCTTTAACATTACGAAAAACGTTTACGTGCGCTATCTGTTGTGTTATACAATGATCTTTTCATAAATATTGCTAACATGTAAAATTATAATACACATTTTGTTTTCTATTTTTTTCCTAGAGGTCCTAGGTAACATAGTTTCTATGTTTACATCAGTGTGTCTACATTTGTCACTATCACTTCTCCTAGCACTAAATGATTCCTTTCATAATTGATATAGACTAATTAAATGTGTCAAGAACTATAATTTCTCCCCTCTATTTACTATTAATTATTAAAAAATAGTGGCCAAAATATGCAAATATACAGAAGTCATATCCCAAAGATCACGATTGAAGTGACCTTTACGAAAGGGTTGAAGTGTATGTTGCACAGAAAGAAACACATGATTACAGAAACAGGATGGTGGTTAAATACACAGCTTCAGTGGCTAAGTAGCTCATTAAGGCATGGGATATAGTCTGAGGTAGTCAGTTCTATACTTTGATAGACAGTCTGGGGCTTGATAATTGACGCAACAGAAACACCAACTATATATATTCCGTTCAGTTCGGCACTGTGTGAGCATATCCCAGGGAGCATTTTGTTTTGAAAATTTTGATTACCAACAATTGCTAATCAATGCGGAAATTGATTAGCAATTTCTAATTTCATGTAGCAATTCTTTTTAATGGAAATAAGATATAAACATTTTTGTGTGTGTGTGCAAAAGGTTATTGTGTTTTATTTTATGATGTTTCATCGTGAAACTACAAGAGATGGTCCACGATTTTATGTGATGCATTTTACGCATTGCATAGCAATCTACATATATTGCTCACGGGCACAGAAGACGATGAGGCTGGTTGGGAAAACATGGCTTTTATTCGGTCGCGGCCCCCGGCCTCCAATGGGCGTGTACATTCTGGATTGACGACGGGCCGTGGCCGACATAAGGTCATGCAGTGATAACATAAGAGCATGAGATGAGAGATGCGACATATGGACAAGTTAAGATATAAGATAAGATATGATGAACAATTAGAAGTAAGGTAAGATATGATGAACAAGTGAATAGAATAATCATCGTAAGGTGCGGTTGGCAGTTTTGAAGTGTGTTTTTGTCAATTGCGCAGTTGTCAATTGGGCAATTTAAAATTGAGTCGTTAATGGACTTCCTTGTCTAATTGTTTTTTAATTTAGTTTTGAGTTGTTTTTTAATTGGTTGTGCCAATTAGAGTGCAGGTGTGGGTGGGTGGGTAGAAAAAGGGGGTGAGGTAGTGGTCAGTCGGAGGCGCTGCTGCAGACTGACTCCCTTGTGGTGTGTGGCGCCGGGCTCCGGTCGCTGGAGTGATATGATTGGCTTAGGTGGATTGTGTTGTGATTGGTGGAGGGAGTGTGAAGGGTGCACACAAAAGTGTATGGCATAGCATTTGCATAGGATTTGTTTAGGTATCTGCAACCATCACACAAGACAACCAAACTGTAATAAATGTTTAATGAGTGCAGCAACAAACAAAGGCGTTGGATTTTATGACCAAATCTAGGTCAGTACTTTAGTTTTGAAATGGCGATGCTTTCATCAGATTATGCCATTGTAACATCGGAGGATGAGACATAACTGCATTTGTGAAGCCACTATGTCACATAAGCATATTCATCGCTGGAAGGAGCGGGACAACCAGCCACGTTTGAACTCGTTTGAGCCTGTTTGAACTTGCCGGAAATAGACTTTCCTCTTCTCGTCTTCGCGAGAACTCAGTGAAGTAGATTAGTTTTCCGTGTTATTGATAGATAATAGAACAGAAATACTTGACAATAAACATTAACTTTGTTATAACTACAAAATGATATTTATTTCATTTGCAACCGAAAAGAACAGCTCTGATTGGCTCAAATTATGGAAAGATTCAATTATTTGTTTAGTAGTTTCTTGTTCAGACATAGTTACACATATATATGTATCTTTTCCACAGATTAAAGTGCTTGAAGTATATTTTTAATTTATCTACATCGACTTCTGTTTAAATCACACACTATCAGGACTTAAAGAATGGGAAACTATTCCTGCGAGGGTATGCTCAATATGGGACAGTGGTCACCCGTTTTTCCTCCTTTCCTTGCTGTGGACCCTTCTCCTATGTCATAGTGACATTGATGATGCAATGTGGGCCTGGTTCGAGTTCGCGCCATGGCTAAACCGGAACTAGATTGTTTCCTAGTTCTATCTCAGAGAAATCTGATACAGCCCGAGGTGGCCGATTGGTGTCTGCAGCGATGCCCAGCTGTTATGACTCTGTGTGCGATCTCGTTGTTCTGACGTGATGTCGTCATCTCATAGGCCAGTCAGACTGTAATTCTGTTATGTGCTTAATCCATGTACAGCAGTGATGGTGTTGGAACCCTCCACTAGTATTAATTAAAGTCACAACACACGCACCTGCTGTCTTGTTCCCTTGTCCAGTTATAAAAATATGTGACGGGAGTAGCGGGGAATAGATCTGAGTCACGTGACCTAAACCGAGGCTTGCACAGCCTTCGACTGTTTCATTGCAACACCATGGGATTAAAGCCCCAGTCACAATGCTCCTGACCACTTGCGACCATTTTGCAAGCACTTTGCATCAAAGAAGCCACAGTCACCGGCGACCTCCTTTCAACCAAAGCAATGGTCGCCGACCTCTGAGTGACCAATGCAATGGTCGCTGACCTCTGGGCAACCAGCTTGGTTGTAAGGAGGTTGGTAGTGCTGTAGCTGCAACCTCTTTGCTACAAAATTGGTCACAAGGAGGTCGGCGACCACTGAGGGCCACATTGCAAGATTTTGAGACCATTTTACGATCATTTTGCAACCTTTTGCGACTACCCGTTTCTTGTGGTCGCAAAGTAGCAGCAAGTAGTTGCAAGCAGTAGTGACTGGGGTATAAGTTATATAATATAGGTCCTAACTACAAAGCGAATGGTGACCAGATAGATAATTAACTGAATGGTGACCAGATAGATAATTAATGCTAGAACCCATATGGTTCAGCGATAACACGGTCTATTAGCTTGACTTAGTATTGCTTTTTATGCAGTAATACGTACTTAATAACTTGACCAATATCTAAATTGAATATCTATGGAATCAAGCCTAGGTTAAGTGTCTTTGGCTTTCGAAAATTTGATGTTCTTTTCGAAGTTATGCATAGCGACACAATTCTCTGGTGAAAAATGCTTATTTGAAGCTGCATAGTCTGATGAAAGCGTCAAATATTCAAAACCAAAATTATTATCTAGATTGTACATATCTAAGTTAGATACTGGCGCGCTTATTATTAATATCAAGCATATATAATGTTATTGCTGCATAGGAGGGAAGACTGAGCCAATTTAATAGAACATGTTACTGTTACACTATGGTGTCAGAGTTTTGACATGCTTAGCAAAATTAATTTGGTATGTTTGCATCTGAAATATCTCCAAAGTTAGCTGTTTAAAATAAAAAATTAGTCCTTCTGCAAACTAAAGCCAAGTTATTATTAAATTTGATTATTCAAACTGGATTATATTAAATAATAAGCTAGATTATAGCCATTAGCATAATATGTTTATCTAAAAAGGATAGAAAAGATAGAAACTCCAATTCATCGGACCATGCAATTTAAAATTCTACATTCTAGTTCTTACACTAAGGGTTTATCATGATTCGAAACACCACTGCACCGGATACCTTTTCAATTGTTTATGGGCTTTCATTTAGTGGCCATGTCAGTTTTGTTTTTGGGATTGTCCTTCTCTACCACATCATCCTAAATATTGTAGTTGGCTGGCTAAACATTGGGAGCTAATCAAAATTGGGTACATCATGCACGACCTTCACCAATTTCAGTGCGTGAATTACTCACTAGAGGGCAGCACCTCCAGATTGTAGCGTTTCGTTTGAAAACACCGTCTTTATAAAATGGGGTTGTCTATTTGACCACCGATCCAAACACCGTGATAAATATAATAGCAGAACCTTCTCACTGCTTAGGTGTTCATTGTGATATCCACTGTGTTAATTAAACTGTGCAGTCATTGATTCCAAAGGCTAGTCCACCAGCACATGCTACCACAGAGATAGGTTCTGCCACCTGTGTGTAAGATCCTGCACTCCATGCTCTATTGTGTGGAGCTACCATAGCACAATGGACCTCCAACTTCAGCTTGGCTCTCTTGCCAGCAATATTATTATATAGCGTTTCTATTCCTTCTGTTCATAAACGACTTACCCCAAGCACTGAGGCAAATAAAATGCATTTTATTTGCTGATGACGCAGTCCAACTAGTATCAAACAGTAACTTAGCAAAAGCAGCAGAATTGACTAATGAAAATTTGGCTATAATAAATATATGGTGCAAAGAAAACAAATTAACCCTCAATATAATAAAAGCTGAATATGTTATCTATGGCACCAAGAACAAGAAGAACAAAGCCCCAGAAGTCCAAATAAAGATTGTGAATGAAACACTACGGGAGGTAGAGACCTACAGATATTTGGGAACTGAACTGGATGGAACTCTAAATGGGAATAAACAACTAAGTAGATTAAATCAGTCACTGGCAAGGAAACTGAACACCTTCAGAAAAATCATGGGTTTTATAAGTGAAAAAACAGCTCTTCTTATGTACAAAAGAATGATCCTCCCAATAATTGATTATAATGACCTAATATATGAACTACTCACAAAACAGCAACAAGCAAAGCTTCAAACTGTACAAAATAGGGCACTCAGGACAGTTTACAAAGGACAAAATCTACACAGAAGAACTACATGCTAAAGCTGGAATGGACAAAGTAGACACAAGGTGCAAAAGGCATCTCTTAGGACTCATGTACAATAGAGCCCAAGACACAATATCTACCGACACAAGTATTCACAATACTCTTTGTCGGTTGATCGTTATTTTGAATCATTCAATATCTTCTGTGTCGCTTATAGATCTAGTCGTATTACCGGTTTAATCCCCCGTCCAAACCGGGACACTCTGACTGGCAGTGGTGTAGGTGGGTCAGCTATTTCTGGTTGTTGTTTTATGGCAGTTTGATCAGTGTTTTTTGTTTTGACTATGTGACAGCGATTTCTTTTTACTGTTTTCCCTCAGTCAATACATATGCTGTAATCTCTGTAATTCATTTAGCTTCTTTTGGTTATCGTCCCCGGGGCCCAGGTTCCCATGTGAGTTAGGTATCAGACTTGTTCGTCTATAGCTAACTTTGGGTGTTGTTTGCCAACGTGCATGTCATAGTATTTCTTTTGTCTTTGTTGTATTTTTGTTATTTGCTGGTGCTTAGAGCTTTGTAATGTAGATTTCAATTGTTTCTTGGTGACCGGTATTTTGGATCGGAGTCTTCTGCTCATCAGCAGCTGCACCGGTGAGGCGTCTATGCCTGCTAAGGGTGTGTTGCGGTAGTTTGGTAATGAAATATGATAGTCTTTGTCTTCTAGTATTGCTTTTTTGATCATTTTTTTAATTGTTTGCACGTGGCGCTCTGCCTGTCCGTTGCTCTGGGGGAAGTGTGGGTTTGAAAATGCAGTTTGGAAACCGTATTCGATTGCAAAGTTTCTATACTCCTGACTCAAAAATTGGGGCCCGTTGTCGGAGACCACCGTTCTGGGAATGCCATGTCCACAAAAGTGCTGCTTTAATGCATCTATCATTGATATGCTCGTAGTTATGGGTAACTCTGTTACTTTTGAGTATTTACTGTAATAATCAACTACTATGAGAAATGTCTATGTAAAATAGGTCTACTCCTACCTTTTCATACAGGGCATTCAGAATCTGGTGTGGACGTAGTGGTTCTTTTTGTTGTCTGTTTTGGAATTTCTGGCATATCGTGCAATGCGTTATCATGTCTTCTATTTGCCCTTGCAGGCCTGGCCAAAAAACATAATCTGTCACTAATTGTTTGCTCTTTGTAATGCCTTGGTGGGTTTCATGTATCAATGCTAATACGTGTGATTGTGATTTTTGTGGTATTATGATTCTGTCACCTTTGAACAGGAGGCCGTTTTGTGCTGTTATTTTGTGTCTGTATGTGTGAAATGTTTTTGTGTTGTGTGTTACTGTTAGCTGATTGGTGTGTTCTGGCCAACCTGTTTCTGTCAGCTGTTTCAGCTCTTGCAGTGTTTGATCGTTTGCTGTTTTGAGTCTGATCTGCTGTGTGCTGTCGCCTAGGATGTCAACTGCTGCTATGGTCAAGTTTGTGTCGAACAGGTTGTTCGGCTCTATTGATGAGCTATGGTCTCGGGACAGCGCAACTGCAACATACATAGATCAACCTTTTATGTGTGTTATGGTGAGATCATAATTCAATAGGTGCATTCGCATACGTTGCATGCGCGTGGACAACATGTGCAATGGTTTATTTAGGATTGCTACCAGCGGCTTATCGTTGTTTTTAATAGTCACTTTCTTGCCAAAGATGTAATTATGGAATTTGGTACACCCAAAGCAAATCGCAAGGAACTCCTTCTCGATTACGACGTAGTTGCTTTGAGTGTCGTCTAGTGCTTTCAAAGCTAATGCTGTGGGCCTACCCTCCTGTATTAACACTGCCCCTAGTCCCGATTTGGAAGCATCCACCTGTAGTATTACATCTTTGTCAACATTGTAGAATGATACCATGGGTGCTCTAGTTAGCAGGGATTTTAACATATCAAACGCTGTTTGCTGTTCTCTTTCCCAGTGCCATGCGACTTGATTGTTCAACAGTATTCTCAGAGGTTTAGTGATGCTGGCCATGTTTGGAATAAACTTGTTAACGTACCCTATCATGCCTAGGAATCGCTGGATAGAAGCTACATTAGTGGGGGTTGGCATGTCGTTAATAGCCTGAACATGCTCTTTATGTGGTTTAAGACCATTTTTACTTATCACGTGGCCAACGTACGTAACCTCTGACTTACATATCCTTGATTTACTGGGATTGAGCTTGAGATTTACTTGGCATGCTCAATCCAGGACTGCTTTGAGATTTGCATTGTGTTCATCTACTGTTCGACCATACATGAGTATGTCGTCTGTGACAACGTTGACACCCTTCCGATCACTTAGGATTGTATTTATCTTGTGGATGAAGATGTCAGCGGCAGTTTTGATGCCGAACGGCAATCTTGTATATCTGTACCTACCCCAAGGTGTATTAAAGGTACACAGTTTAGAACTTTCATCATCGAGCTCGATATGCCAATAGCCGTTATTGGCATCGAGTACAGAGAAGAATTTGGCATCGTCCAATTTGGACACTACTTCCTCGACCGTATGGGTAGGGTACGGTCCTCTTTTAATAGCTTGATTCAGCTTGGTTGGGTGTAAACAAATTTGAATCTTATTTGGTTTCTTAACAATGGTGATCAAATTTACCTATGGGGTAGGTTCAGTTATCTCAACAATCACCCCCAATGACAACATCCTATCTAGCTCAGCCCTCACTTTACTCTCGATTGCATAAGGTATGCATCCCAGGGGATGAACGGTTGGTTGAATATCAGTGTCTATATGTATCTATATGTATCTTTGCACCAGTTTTGATCATGCCCAGACCCTCAAATACGTCAGAATAAGACTTTACCAGTTTTGCAGCCACAGATGCATCGATGATTGGTGAAGGTTGCTGCATCGGATCGGCTTCGATGTCATCGATGTGGTTGAGTAGATTGAGACACACACACACCTCCTTGCACAGGATGGGTCTTCCCGATTCGATGATCTGAAAAGTGAGTGCTTGACCTCGTATGTTGATTGTTGCTTCCCCGATCAGCTGGATTTGATGGCCAGAATAAGTGATCAGTCAACAACTTGGCGGTGATAGGGTTGCTTTCTTAAACTTGTTGAAAATGCTTGTCAGCAAAACATTCGCTTGCGACCCTGTGTCCAGCTTGAAGCACACGGTTGTGTTCTCAAGAGTTATCTGGACATACCACAAGTCATGTCTCATGCATGTGTTTTCCTTGTCGACAGCTCCAACAAATAGATCGTTGCCACTTGAGTCTGATTCTGCTGTCTGACATTCCTCCGGGATATTATGCATGTCCACAGCAATATCATCAATAGGCGCAGTGGCTTGCTGTTGACTTCGACATACCTTGATGAAGTGGCCTACCTTGTTGCACCCTGCACAAACCTTCCCCTTCGCCGGGAACTCCCCTTTCCTGCGTGCATAGCCACACCAGCCACACATGGTCTTTGTTGTTGTTGTTGACAAAGTCACGCTCTGTGGACTCCACCATTGGAATGGCACCTACCGCCTGGGCATCGGTGCACTGGCACTCGGTCTCTGCTGCTTGCGTATCATCCTTGCTCAAATGTTTTGCAGTAAACTCACTCATCCGGCATAATTCCTCCCACTTCTGTAGAGTCAAATTCTTGGTTTGTAACAGCCGGTTCCTGAATCTGTCACACCTGACTCCACCTATTAACCGGTCATGCAACAGTGAGTCCTCTATCACACCGTACTCGCAGAGTGCTATCATGCTGCGTAACTTGCATATATAGGTATCAATAGGAGCAGTTGTCTGGTTGTGGTGATTAAACCTGTACCGGATGACCGTTATTTCGTTTTGGCCTCACAGTATGAACGGAAGGCGTCTATCAACGGGTTTATCTTGTCTTTACTGGACTCGTCGAAACGCATTGCTTGGTGGACCTTCTGGGCCTCGGGCACAGCTACGTGTAGAAATACGCAACATTGTGCTTTTACTGTTTTAGCTGACACACCTGTAGCTCCGGCAAAGATAGTGTAGGCATGGTACCTAGCTTCCCAGTTGGTTCCAAGGTCCCCTTCCAGTTGTAGCTGCCCTGGAGCCTTTAGCCCAGACAACGGCATGTCGGTAGACTTTGGGTCCGGATCTGACACCATGTAAAGGATCAGCCGAACGCCACAACATCTGTATATCAAGTGCTTTATTTACAACCTCCACCTGTGTGCTGGTTCCCTTCTGGGGTCCCATACCCACAGTTGACCAGCGGTATACGCCTACTTTACACTTGCACTACCCTAACAATGCTGAGTGCCTGGCTAGGAAGTGACAAGTATCAATTTTTAAGTTTGACTCAACCAGGTTTCGACAAGATCTACCAAAATGGGAGATGGATGCTCAACTCATTTGGCCATCCCGTCTGTTCGCTTGGTGTGTGAGGAAGAGTGGCAGCACAAGTTGGAATGTGATTGGCTGAGGAGATGGTGCTCAGTCAATGCAGGTGGGTGGGCATGAGAGTTGTGATTGCCTGTCGCCTTGGTGGTGGGCGGAGAGTGAGTTTTGACAACTAATCAGCGCCTGAAGGTCATTCATCCCAAAGGGGTCCGGTGTAGGCGTTTGAGACAAATGCTCTCCAATCACATCCTATTATCATCTGAAGTTAGGTACCGACTTGTGGCAGTGGGCGCATAGGGTGGTTTTATAGTGCTGCCCTACTAGGAAACCCTTTCACCAATGTCCCACTCTATCACATTCTCCTGATATTGAGCACACCAGTCATCGCCCTATTCTAGTAATTCTAAGATTTACAGGTCAGATAACGAACGACAAGCATAAATTTGGAATTACAGTAAAACCTCTCTAAATCGACCGACCATCAAACGACTTTAAATGGTCCATTTAGGAAGGTTGTCGGCTTAGGGAATTTTTGTTATTTCTACAATGGTATTGTTTGGGCGATCGTTTGTGACCCAAATAACGCGATCGACATAGGGGGGTGGTTGATCTGTGGAGCTGGTCGATTAGAGAGTTTTTACTGTATATGTCGTTGATTTGACTCATTCATGTTTCAAATCCACCACCTCCCACAAGGGAAACGTGCATTCAAGTCTTCCGGTCAGGTGATGAACTGCAGATAGTCTATATCTATTTAAAAAAAAGTCCACACAAACCCAACATCAACAAAAACCAATAAAGAAAAAAACCCGCCAAAAATATATTCACAGAATAACATCAAAGAGCACCGCTATTAAACACACAAGCGCCTCCATTAACACCTTACCCCCCACCCCCCACCCACACACTCACACACACACACACACACACACTCTCCCCACACCCCCATCCTCTTTATCAACCCTGAGGCGCGCATGCACACTTTCCTCTCTGTATCCGCTCCATCATACGCCATTCCCCATTAGGTGGCAATCGATAAGGCCGCGACTGCGAACAATCATTTCCGGTTCCTGTGGGCGTGCACAAGTTTGCCAAACTCTCGCGGGATGGTCTTCCGGTGAGAAGGGCACCGACCGATCCCTGCTTGCAGGTTGGATAGGTCGATACACCCGGCTCGGACCAATCACGTAGTGTGTAGGTGTGGGTGCGTGGGTGGGTGGTAGGGTGGGAGGTGGGTTGGTTGGCTGGTTTTTGGAATTTTATGTCCTGGCAACATCTAAGTCATATCAGTACAAGTACTGACTTGTGACAGTGCACAGTCTTGGTAACTTTATAGTGCTGCCCCACTGGGAAATCAGGCCACCAGCAGCATGACCTACTATCCCACTCAGTCACATTATTCTGACACTGAGCTAAACCAGTCCTTCACTATCATATTAATGTCGAGTGCCAGTAGGTAGGCTAGGATGCGACAAGTATCAATTCTATAAGTCATTGGTTTGACTCATCCAGGAATCGTACTCCCGATCTCTCGTACGTGAGGCCCGCGCCCAACCGATTCGGCCACCGCGCCCGGTGGAAAGGTGGGAGGGTGAGAGGGTGGGAGGGTGTGAGGGTGTGAGGATGGAAGGGTGGGAGTGTGGAAGGGTGGGAGGGTGGGAGGGTGGGTGGACGGGTGACCTAGGTGTCAAGGCACCGGTTCAGTGCCGTGTAGGATTACAGAGCAGGTGAGGGGACCAGGACACACCTGGACACGAAACCAACCAATTACTGACTGACCAGCTGATTGAGAGGATTCACCGGATATGGTAAGTGTGAATCAGGTCACCCCTCAGGCTTGTCATCCTAGTCAATGAGGACCTTTCAGTTTGCACGAGTCTCTCACCAGATGGCGACTCATGCCGGTCTCTGTAATGCTTTGGTTGAATAGAAGCACGCACAGTTGCGTATCATCCTTTGGCGCTGTTGAAGTGTCTACATTAACAAGAATTTTCTTAAATCAACAAAATTGGAGTTTTTGGTCACATTCATTGATTAAAGCTACATAGTCCAATGAAATAATCAAATTTTCAAAACCAAAACAATGATCTACATTTGATTCTACATATCTAGCTTAAATACTGATGCACTTATTAAGCATTTGTCGCCACACAGAAGGGAATAGTGAGGCAATTGAATAGATCATGTTACTGCAGAATGCTATGGTGTCAGAGTTTTGGCAAGCATGCCAAAATTAATTTTGCATGGTTGCACTTAAAATATTTCAAAAGTTAGCCACTTAAAATAAAAGTTACTTCAAGCTAAAGTAAGGTACATTATATATAAGGATCAACCTAATGGTATTTATCTCAGAAAATGTCTGAAACTCTAAACCATGGGACTGTGCAACTTTAAACAGCGGGCATTTCAACTGCCGACAATTAGTCTTTCTCATTTCACTGCTTCCTTGTTCTATCCGATCACCAGGCTAGGTAGTGACATAAGAGGCTCATGTTGCACTGTGCCTCTTCTAAATTATCGCATGTCAGCTAAAGGCTGCATAGTGCGATGGTTAAAAAAAATATATTTGCCTTATTTTTGTTATAAAATCATCAGGTTGAGCCTTAGTCGTAATCCTTGCATTGCGTGTGATTCGTGGCGATGGAGGAGCCCCCCCCCCCCCTCTCCTTCTCTCCCTCGCCCGTTGAGCTCTGACATAACCTCCCCCCCCTCTTCCCGGCCCTTATAACAGGCCGCCCAGCTGCTCTTAGCCACTCGCCTTCCCTCGCCTCCCCACATCCTTGATTATCCTTGCTGCACTTGACCTTCTTGTGAATAAAGTGTTTTTATTCCAACTCCTGCCTCCTCTCCTCCTTCGTCACGTGTCATGATTTACTATTCATTAATCCGGAGTGGCTTTGATGAACATTTGAAATTTTGGAGCAATTTGAGCTGATAGAATTCAAAATAATTTCTGCAAGCTTGTGAAAACTGCTGTAGATGTGACCCAGATTGCCATCTTGCGATGACCAGTTGATGCGGGCTGACCTGTTGATGTATGTAGCCTGGTCCCTATAGAATGAGGGAAAGATTAATGAGGTCATGAGCTTGACCTAATTGGTTAGTGGCCTACATACGTAATGGATGTTATAAAGTAGGTGTCTAAAGGGATGGGGTAATAAATTTATTGCCTTTTATGCTGTCCCAAATCGGTAATTAATGCACCAATATCTAAGTTGGGTAAATACAACCAAATGTAGGTAAGTGCTTTGATGTGAAAAAAAAAGTTTCTCAGAGCAATCAACTTGAAGATGCCTCTTCCCACATCTCCCTCTTATCTGATCTGGTATCTATATAAGACTGGACTGACAACTGCCATTTCTTTTGTAAATATAGTTTATTCATTGAATAAAGTCTTTGTTCAGGGCCCTGACACTGGCCTTCCAGCCATGTTACATTACACTTATTTACAATATATGTATATGTACTCTGATATTGTCATCAGCAGCTAGTTCAAGTCGGCTGAAATAACAATATTAATCATTCCAAGACTTACATATGGTATAGTTTGACAATTCACATATAAGATAGTTATTATATGTTGTATACATACATTCTTAGATAGATACATGTATATTGATTGGACCTTTACATTAAGGAGTGGTTAGGTGCAGAGCTTCCTTTCACAGGTTTGTATGCCCACTATGTTGTGAATTGCAGAATTATCATATTGTTGGAGATAGCATTTTGACATGGAGTGTTAGTAGAATGGTTTGTTTATTCTGTTAGATGGAATGTGGTTAGCTTGTCAGATTATTATTAATATCTGGGGTGTGTTTTTGACTACATGAAGTGGTTTGAGTAAGTGGGTTGTTAGTAATGATGGGATAAACGATGCTCGGAGGATTGTGCATTTCAGTCATTTAGTAGTCTAGTACAGTCTTTATTATTGTCTATGTTTATAGCAATACTACCAGACTGATATGCATTTTCTGAAGTTGTTGGACAAATAATTTGTAAAGTCGATAACTTGGTTTGTTGGCAGCAGGTAAGGGAGTGCAGTGTGGTGGGGGAGGGGGTGGCCATAGGTGCTTATAGATAATTATAGATAATTAAACATGCTGACCTCGTCACTAAGCCTGTAGAAGGGCCTGATTGGCTTGGTGAATTCTTAGCAGATTCTTGAATTCTAGTTGTGTTTGTGCATGTCTAATTCTGACTGAGAGTTCATTCCATAATCTGCTGCCTTTGTAGTTTGGTTTAGGAACTTTGAGGAGTGTAACATCCCTCTGCTTAGCATCTGCACAGATTCATTGCTAAATTACTCTTTCTGATTTTGCTGTTCTTTTTTTGGTAAAGGCTTTATCCTTAGGCATAAATCTCTGTCCAGAGCCGAGGCTGCAGTCTCTAGGCCATATATAATAATTAATACTAAATGTGTAAATAATAAACACAGAGAAACAAATGTAAGTAGAAAAGAGATGAGACATGGGGAAGTAGCTGAGGTTGTATGGTTATTGAAACAGTCGTTGATAGTTGTGCATACATATATGTACTATATAGTTTATTATGTGGATATAAATAACGGGACCACCAACATGTGTACTTCTGTAATAACTCGGCATTGATAGGAAACCAACAACTGACACGCACCACTGACTCCACGCAGTCTCAGTCTTCTCATCTTCTCAGTCCTTGTCTGGTTCCTCGTCTGCGCCTAGTGTGAACTATACATGATGGTTCACACTAGGCGCAGACAAGGAACCAGCCATGCGTGTAGCACTGTGTAGGTGACCTCTAACCCCGTTTGCCCTCTGCTTGTCGGCAGTATGGCCAGATCCATGTCATCGCCAGGGGCCTCGTCCTGGAGAAGTTCGGCAAGGACACATGGGAGGAGATTGTGTAAGTGGAAGGAGATTATGTAAGTAGAGGAGATTGTGTAAGTGGGAGGAAATTGTGTAAGTGGGATGATATTGTGTAAGTTGGAAGAGATTGTGTAAGTGGGAGGAGATTGTGTAAGTGGGATGATATTGTGTAAGTTGGAAGAGATTGTGTAAGTGGGAGGAGATTGTGTAAGTGGGAGGAGATTGTGTAAGTTGGAAGAGATTGTGTAAGTGGGAGGAGATTGTGTAAGTGGGAGGAGATTTTGTAGTGGGAGGAGATTGTGTAAGTGGGAGGAGATTGTGTAAGTGGGAGGAGATTGTGTAAGTGCCGCCAGTGTAGTCATCTATCATGGGTACCTGATCTCGTCCGGCCACGACAGCAGCGCCACCACGCGGCGCCACCACGCGGCGCCACCACGCGGCGCCATCACGCGGCGCCACCACGCGGCGCCACCACGCGGCGCCACCACGCGGCGCCACCACGCGGAGCCACCACACAATGATTAACTTGATGTATTTATCTAGAAAGTATGATAGAAACTCAAAACCATTGAACTTAAGCTAATTTAATAGAGCCTATCACTGCTGTAATCCTATGATGCTCAGCTCTATAGTGCTGCCCTACTGAGAGGCCAGGCTGCCGGCACCAATATCCGATGTCCCACATTCACATTAGCCTGATACTCAGTTAGCCAGTCCTTGCCCTATCCTAGTGACGTTGACACCAGGCTAGGTAGCGACAAGTATCAATTTGGTAAGTCAGGCCACCAGCACCATGACCCAATATCCCACTCAGTCACATTATCCTGACACTGAGTTAACCAGTCCTTTCCCTATCCTTTTAATGCCGAGTGCCGAGCTAGGAAGCGACAAGTATACATTTTCTAAGACGTTGGTTTCACTCAGCGCAAATGCGCATTGTTTTACTGCTGAGTCTGTCGGGTAGAGTAAACTAATGTTGTTAGTAGATTGGAGTGCGAAAGCAGATGTAGGAGAGCCACTGTCAGGTGGCAGTGTTTATTTGATGAGGAACGCGCAATAGTTATAAATAAAGCGGACAAATGCCAAATGGGAGATAGATCTACATATGCAAATTACCATGGCCAGTATCTCCCTTCATTATGTCATGGGTGGCAGAGCCAAATTATTTCTCATCGGCTTACATGGCCTGGAACTTAAAGTTGCATAATCCAATAATTGTGAGTTCTGCCATCTTTCTGAGATAAATATTTTAAATTGAATAAAACCGTTACTTTAGTAATATATTTTCTTGAAATATACAAAGGCAACCATGTCAAATTAAACTCTGACACCATAGGCTTCAGCAGTAACAGGTTCTATTAAATTGCCTCAGTATTATTCCCTTCTATGTGGCAACAAATGCTTAGATGCAAATCTAGATAATTGGTTTGGTTTTGAAAGTTTGATGTTTTCATCAAAATATGCAGCTTTATATTTAATATCACACCCTCACATCCTTTACATGGGTTTCAGTCACTCACAGCGAACAATAGACATTAAATAAAAGGCCTCATCAATAAAAGGCCACATCAAACCTCACCATCTTGATATTACGGTGGAGGATTAAGGGTATTTCTAGACATCAGCAAAGTTTGCAAGAAAGTATCTGTTTCTGTTGTTAGCTGGTCTGCATCTCCATTCTCCCAAAAGAGTTAATTGTGTACATTGAAGACACATTGAGTGCCTATGTTTAATTTGTTTAGGTTCATAATATATATATAGATATATATAAAGTTATTCATTTATTCACAAAGCCTTGAAAGCATTGGGCAGGAATATGCAGTAACAAGAATATTGCGAGCTTAAATTCATTGCATTCAGTGTATTTGACATTTTGCTAGTTTGTCAAAAATGCATTTTTCCCCGGATCTGGTTATTTTGATTGTATATGCCAGCTACATAAATACAAGGAGAAATGTTATTTCTAATTCACCAGCATGCTTATTTAACACTGTTTGCATTTCTGTCATCTATCATAACAGATTGCTTAGAGCGTTTTTATGGTTAGGTTTCTGTAGCGTTCATTTAGCCAATCCTTTGAAAGCATTAAATTTGCTAGATACACTCAGTGACGAAAACACAACGAACTGAAATCCAGCATGTTTACCAGTTTTGCCAGTTTGAACATTATGAAAATGATCAACTCAATTGCATTATCTCTCAACTGATTTCTATGTAAAACAACACCAGTCTGCTCATTTTGCATTTTGCCAACCAGACCATTCCGGAAGTGTGAGTCACGTGACACTGACGTAGGTAATCAAAATATCGATTGAAGGTCCGGCATATGATACACCATCATGTCAAAATTCATTTAGAATATAACATAAGTACACTTCTATTGCTTCCTACACTCTTCAAACGAAGAGAGAGGCAGAAGTAGCAAAATTGCCTAGAAGTCAAACTGTATTTTAACCGTTTTAGGATGGGAGCGCTCGGGTGTGCCCACAAGTTTTGTGTGCTTACAGTACGGGTATTCCTGAATGCGCTTCCAATCGGGTAGTGCTATATTTCTGTTATGATCTACAAATTATCAGGAAAACATTATCTAGAAAAGCAATTCACCTACAAGCACACCAGGGCTGTAAGCACATGAGGTGCTCCTGTCCTTAAAGGGTTAATGGTGATACAAATTACCCCCCACCCCCCTCATCTGTGATGCTTGCGTTGGATAGCCGCGTCTCCAAGTGCGACCCTGTGGACGACTTCATGGTGTTCCATAACTACAAGGATGCCAACACACTTGCCATCATCGGCGCCATTGTCAAGGTACTAGGTGGGTGAATACTCTCAGGTGTGACACTAATTACGCACATACAGCATTCTGCTGTCACACTCAGTGAAGTGTGACACTAATTACACACATGCAACCTTCTGCTGTTAAACTTGGTGAACTGTGACACTAATTACACATACAGCCTTCTGCTGTTAAACTTGGTGAAGTGTGACACTAATTACACACACAACCTTCTACTGTCACAGTCAGTGAAGTGTGACACTAATTACATACATACAACCTTCTGCTGTCACAGTCAGTGAAGTGTGACACTAATTACACACATAGAGTCTTCTGCTGTTACACTTAGTGAACGGTGACACTATTTACACACATACAACCTTCTGCTGTTACACTTGTTGAAGTGTGACACTAATTACACACATACAACCTTCTGCTGTCACACTCGTTGAAGTGTGACACTAATTACACACATACAACCTTCTGCTGTAACTTGTGAAGTGTGCATAATTACACACATCCCTTTCTGTCACACTCGGTGAGTGTACTATTACCAAATACAACCTTCTGCTGTTACACTTGGTGAAGTGTGACACTAATTACACACATACAGCCTTCTGCTGTCACACTTGGTGAAGTGTGACACTAATTACACAAATACAACCTTCTGCTGTCACACTTGGTGAAGTGTGACACTAATTACACCCATACAACCTTCTGCTGTCACACTCAGTGAAGTGTGACACTAATGACACAAATACAACCTTCTGCTGTTACACTTGGTGAAGTGTGACACTAATTCACACCTACAATCTTCTGCTGTCACACTCAGTGAAGCGTGAAACTAATTACACACATACAACCTTCTACTGTCACACTCGGTGAAGTGTAACACTAATTACACAAATACAACCTTCTGCTGTCACAGTCGGTGAAGTGTGACACTAATTACACATATACAACCTTCTGCTGTCACACTCGGTGAAGTGTGACATTAATGACACACCTACAACCTTCTGCTGTTACACACGGTGAAGTGTGACACTAATTACACACATACATCCTTCTGCTGTTACACTCGGTGAAGTGTGACACTAATTACATAAACACAACCTTCTGCTGTCACACTTGGTGAAGTGTGACACTAATTACACACCTACAATCTTCTGCTGTCACACTCGGTGAAGCATGAAACTAATTACACACATACAACCTTCTGCTGTCACACTCGGTGAACAGTGACACTAATTACACACATACAACCTCCTGCTGTCCCACTCAGTGAAGTATGACACTAATTACACACATACAACCTTCTGCTGTCACACTCAGTGAAGTGTGACACTAATTACACACCTACAATCTTCTGCTGTCACACTCGGTGAAGCGTGAAACTAATTACACACATACAACCTTCTGCTGTCACACTCGGTGAAGTGTGACACTAATTACACACATACAGCCTTCTGCTGTCAGACTCGGTGAAGTGTGACACTAATTACACACATACAACCTTCTGCTGTCACACTCGGTGAAGTGTGACACTAATTACACACATATAACCTTCTGTTGTCACACTTGGTGAAGTGTGACACTAATTACACACCTACAACCTTCTGCTGTCACACTCGGTGAAGTGTGACACTAAATACACACATATAACCTTCTGCTTTCACACCTGGTTAAATTATTAAATCCTTTTAATTTTCTTTGGTATATTAGCAGTGATTAGTTGACTAAGCAGGGTACATTTTAATCGCGGACAATTGGTCTTCCTCATTTCACTGCTCCTTGTCATATCCTAGTAATGTTGAATGTCAGGCTGAGTAGTGACAAGTGTCCAAGTATCCAAATGTCAAAATTGTTAAGTCATAGTTTTCACTCAACTATGGATTCGAATCCCGCGACCTACCAAAATGGCAGACGGACGCTCAACTCATTTTGCCATCCCGTCACTGATGCCATAATTACTGTGATAGATGCCTACAGACTGTCATACTTAAAACTACTTGGCCATCATGTGGACTTCCGTTTGTCTCGCTCAGTGATGTCAGTGTTGCCATAGTTTCTGATGCTATGTGCATCGACATTGCAATATTTGACACTAATCACACAGGGTTGGCTTTCTGCTTGCTTCACTTAGTGACGTCATCAGTGCCGTCCACACAGTGCTAGGCAGTGTCCCATTTAACACAAATTCACCAATCATAGCTTTCTATTTGTCTCATTCAATGACTAACTTCATTGCAATGAGCATGTTTCTTTGTGGTGAAAGTAATGTACAGTAAAATCTCTCTAGATTGACCGACCATGGGACCGACTTTAAATGGTCCATTTAGGGAGGTGGGAGGTTTAAGGAGGTTCTTTCCCTGTTACAATCATATTGTATGGCGATCGTTTGAGACCCAAATAAAGCTATCGATATAGGGAAGTGGTCGATCTGTGGAGGTGGTCGGTTGGAGAGGTTTTACTGTAATTTTAATTAAGCTGAACAGTATCTGATCACTTTGGGTCTGACATCGGTTACAATGTTGGAATTGTCAGGGGAATGACCCAGCCCTCTCCAGTCTCCACAACCCTGATCGACTCACGGAAGAACAGCAGTGTTGCCAACTCTCACTGAATTCCTGTGTGACTCACTGAAATGGAAGGTTCTGATCAGTCACCTCATGAGTCATGGCTTAACCCCCAAATTCCATAAATTTAATGAAAGAATGTTTTGGTTACTATTTCTTCTTGTTTTCTAATTCATATCCTGTAGTACTAACCCATTTTAAAGCAATTTAACAAATATTTTCTGGCACCCCCTATTAAGCCCGCTTCTGCCACCACTCAGGGTCCACGCCTCAAGGATTATCAGCACCTCCAGCCCCGTATGCATGACATGGTGTTAGCTTACACTCGGTGTGTTTGCGCTAACACCGCTCCTTGCATACTGAGTTTTCGCCGCTAACCTAGAAATCCCAGCCAAAACCAGTTTTGGCTTGCTAACACCGCATCATGCATACAGGCCCAGGTTGGCAACACTGGGACAGGCGGCTGCCTCCCCACCAACCCGAGTCACTGGCGCCTACTTTCACACACACCCTGGTGATACTGTGTATAAGCCAGCCGGCCACTAGCCATCTGCACTTCTCGGTGAACCACTCTTACATCCACCCAACCCAACCATTTCTTTTCCACCCACCCACCCTTACCACATACTTGTGTTCATAGGGTGGGGGGCCAGACACATCTGTCCACCCGAATTAGACCCTATCAAATCAGCAACTCACTGAGTTCCACTGAGAAGTATAGGTAGCCATGGCAACGGGAAATAGGTCGGGGTCTAAAGTAGTCAGCTTACGGTCATTGAACTGTGTGTCATTCACTCCAAATAAGCTCATGGCTCACTCTCAATCCATGCACCTGTGAGTAATTAATCAATTGTAGACTCTCTATCAGGACGAGTTCTACAATTTGGCAGCAGCCGAGCCTTCCTCGACAAAGTGCAAGCCATGCTCTACTTCCATATCGAACTGGTCATACATAGCATACCTAGCTTGCAGACCCTCTAAGAGTTTGCTTGAATTATCAGTGTGTATTTTTAATTATCTATCAATTTTAAAATTAATTTATTAGTTTTTCATTTTAAGTTCAGAGGTTACCTCCTGTATTTATCATAACTATCATGTATGCCCTCTAAGAGTTTGCTTGAATTATAGTGTACATTCATTTATTTATCAATCAATTATTTAAATTGTGTCATTAGTTTTTTATTTTAAGCTTAAAGCTTACCTCCTGCATGCGTCATACTTAGCATGAATACCCTCGAGAGTTTACTTGAATTATCAGTGTATAATTTTATTTATTTATCCATCAATTTAAAAATTGATATGATTAGTTTCTGATTTTAAGCTTAAAGTATACCTCCTGTAAGTACCATACCTAGTATGTATACCCTCTAAAAAGTTGCTTGAATTATCAGTGTATTCTTACTTAATTACCTATCCATTTTAAAATATATTTTAATTGTTGTTAGTCTAGCAGTGCATTTAGCTCCATTTTGATTACTTTGGGGCTTCAGGTCTGCCAAAAGACACGGTCCTGGAGGTGTTCGGTGAGTACTTCCTGAAGTACTGCCTGGAGCACGGCTACGACAAGATGCTGCTGACACTGGGCGACAACCTGCTCGCCTTCCTGCAGAATCTGGATGCGCTGCATGAGCTGCTCTCCATGAGTTACAAGGACTTCGACGCGCCCTCCTTCAGGTGAGCTGGACTGGGTTGTAGTCAGGTGAGCTGCACGGGGTTGTAGTCAGGTGAGCTGCTCAGGGTTGTAGTCAGGTGAACTGTTTGGGGTTGTAGTCAGGTGATCTGCTCAGGGTTGTAGTCAGGAGAGCTGGACTGGGTTGTAGTCAGGTGAACTGCTCAGAGTTGTAGTCAGGTGATCTGCACGGTGTTGTAGTCAGGTGAACTGTTTGGGGTTGTAGTCAGGTAATCTGCTCAGGATTGTAGTCAGGGTGGTGTTTGGGTTGTGTGGTGGTGGTGGGTTGTGGTGTGTTGTGGGTTTGTGGTTTTGTGGGTGTGTGGTGGTGGGGGGTTGTGTGGTGTGTTGGTGTTGTGTGGTGGTGTGGGGTTTTGTGGTGTGTTGGGGTTGGGTGGTGGTGTTGGGGGTTTTGTGGTGTGTTGGTGTTGGGTGGTGTTGTGGGTTGTGTGTGAGCTGGACTGGGTTGTAGTCAGGTGAGCTGGACTGGGTTGTAGTCAGGTGAGCTGCTCAGGGTTGTATTCAGGTGAGCTGCTCAGGGTTGTAGTCAGGTGAGCTGGACGGGATTGTAGTTAGGTGAACTGTTCGGCATTGTAGTCATGTGAGCTGCTCAGGGTTGTAGTCAGGTGATCTGCTGGGTTGTGTGGTGGTGGACTGGGTTGTAGTTGGTGTTGTGGGTTGTGTTGTGGTGGGGGTTGTGTGGTGGTGTGGGTTGTTAGGTGAACTGTTCAGGGTTGTAGTCAGGTAATCTGATCAGGGTTGTAATCAGGTGAAATGTTCAGGGTTGTAGTCAGGTGAACTGTTCAGCGTTGTAGTCAGGTGAGCTGATCGGTGCTTTTGTCAGATGAACTGTTCGGGGTTGTAATCAGGTGAGTTGCTCAGGGTTGTGGTCAGATGAGCTGGATGGGGTTGCAGTCAGGTGAACTGTTCAGCATTGTAGTCAGGTGAGCTGATCGGGGGTTTTGTCAGGTGAACTGTTCAGGGTTGTAGTCAGGTGAGCTGCTCAGGGTTGTAGTCAGGTGAGCTGCTCGGGGTGTTGTCAGGTGAGGTGATCAGGATTGTAGTCAGCCCGCACTCACCCCGTCCACAGGTGAAACGCCACATACTCAGGTAGGTGCGGGTAGCTGGATCGTATTGGTGTCGGATGCATGTTGTGTGTTTGGTACGGGTGGTGTGTCTGGTTTGTGGCGCATGGGTCGTGGTGTGTGTGGTGCCTGTTGGTGTGATGTGTGTTTGGTGGGTGTCAGTGTTTGGTGGGTGTTAGTGTGTGGTGGGTGTTAGTATGTGTTGGGTTTCGGTGTGTGGTGTGTATTTGGTGTGTGCTTGGTGTGTGTGGTGTGTGTGGTGTATGTGTGGTGTGTGTGGTATGTGTGGTGTGTGGTGGGTGTTAGTGCATGTTGGGTGTTAGTGTGTGTTGGGTTTCGGTGTGTGGTGTGTATTTGGTGTGTGTTTGGTGTGTGTGGTTTATGTGTGATATATGTGTGTGTGGTGGATGTGGTGGGTTTACTCAACCAATTAGCATATCCCTGGGGCGTTTATCTTGTGGATGAACAGTCATTGCTGGCATGGACACAAAAAACTAGAGAACCCAAGTGAATTCATTTGACATATCACAAATTATGCTGTGCCGTAGTGAATCATAACTGAATATTTTTGGCATTTCACTTATTCGTTCATATAACGATAATTTAACATTTCAACAGGCTCTTCCTATTTTCTTGGCTCGAATTGATTTAAATGTGATTAAAATGAAAGCAAATTCGAATTAGTAAAAATAGATCCCACCTACTCAGAGCAGACGGAAATTAATCAGATCAGACGAGAATCAGGCAGAGGAGACAACAATTAGTTAGAAGAGACGCCAATTAGTCAGAGCAGATGCAAGTTAATGAAGGCGGAGTCAATTAGTCTACTTGATTAGTCCAAACAGATGGCAATTATTCACATAAAAACGTGAATTTGTCACAAGCAGACGACAATTAATCACGGCAGGCGACAAAACGGCGGTATGTGATGGACTGGGTGACGAGACGAGCACCAGCTGTTCCCATCCTGCCTCCATTTATCAGCCATTTCCGGTTGTCCGGTCGTCTGATCCGCCTTCCAGACACCTCAGCCATAAAGGCGCAAACGTGGTGCGAATCTAATACATGGTGTTGTACCGGACGTGGTGGCCGAATCGG
This sequence comes from Branchipolynoe longqiensis, assembly GCA_030323885.1. Classification (NCBI taxonomy): domain Eukaryota; kingdom Metazoa; phylum Annelida; class Polychaeta; order Phyllodocida; family Polynoidae; genus Branchipolynoe; species Branchipolynoe longqiensis. Next base: position 186,930,843 of record CM059186.1, on the reverse strand, counting down.
TAGAGCGCAGGCTTCCCATGCGGAAGGTCGGGAGTTCGATTCCTGGTCAAGTGAAACCAATGACTTACAAAATTGATACTTGTTGCCACTGAGCCTGGCGATCGGAATTACTAGGATAGGGCAAGGACTGGTTAGCTCAGTAGCAGGACAATGTGGCTGAGTGGAAAATTGGGTCATGGTGCCAGTGGCATGGTCTCCCAATGGGTCAGCACTATAAAGTCACCATGAGAGTGCACTGTCACAAGTCGGTGCCCGTTCTGATATGACCATAGATGTTTCCAAGATGTAAAATTCCAACAAACAAACAGGCCTGTTGTGGTATGGTCTGTGTCACATGAGGACAAGAAAAGATTTTTTTTTGAAAGTTTGTCTAAAAAAATGTCACTCAATGTCATTTATCCGACTGGAATTCACTGAACATTTGAATTAAGTAATCTTTCTAAAATCTAGCTAAAGCTAAGATTCCATATGCGTTGTATGCAGTATGCGAATGTGAATGCCACAAACAAATGGAAAAACATCTAAACGCATGGTGGTGCTTCCATATGTCCAGTTGCAATTGCGAATGCGTGGATGGCAAAGTGGATCGCTCAATGGACCGATCGGTGCGAATGGAAATGCGGATTCGAATGACATCATGCCACATTCTGCATATATGGAATCTTAGCTTATGTGTTTTGGTTTTTGGAAAATTTGGTGCTTTCATCGGACTACACAGCGGTAAGTGCCAGCGATTCACTTAGCCATGTAGGAGGAAGACACCCCGCTGGATATATGTTCTTTACCCTTGACCAGATGGGATGGCCAAATGAGTTGAGCGTCCGTCTCCTGTTTTGGGAGATCTGAGGATCCAAACCTATGGGTTTGTGGGTTTGAACCCTGGTCGAGTCAAACCAATGACTTACAAAATTGATACTTGTTGCTTCCTAGCCTGGCGCTCGGCGCTATTATGATATGGCAAGGACTGGTTGGCTCAGTGTCAGGATAATGTGACTGAGTGGGATATCAGGTCATCATGCTGGTGGCCTGGTCTCCCAGTGGGGCAGCACTATAAAGTCACCAGGAGTGCACACACTCACAAGTCGGTACCCGTCATGATAAGACCTTAGATGTTGCTAGGACGCAAAACGACAACAAACAAACAAATCTTTACCCTTCAGATGTGAGCCACAGGAAGACGGGAAGATGATCCTCCACTACTACAGTGTGAGGGAGGGACTCCATCCCATCGTCATAGGTAATATGTGTACTCTCAACTCATCTTCACACCCATAACACCGGACGCGGTGGCCGACTGGGTAGAGCGCAGGTCTCCCGTGCTGGAGGTCGGGAGTTCAATTCCCGGTCGAGTCAAACCAATGACTTACACAATTGATGCTAATCGCTTCCTAGCCAGGCGCTCGGTATTATTAGGACAGTGACTCAGTGTCAGGATAATGTGACTGAGTGGGATATCAGCTCATAGTGCTGGTGGCCACGTGTTCCAGTGGGGCAACACTATAAAATCTCCATGAGAGTGCACTGTCACAAGTCGGTACCCATCCTGATATGACCGTAGATGTTACCAGGACGTAAAACTCCAACAACAAACCATTCACACCCATAACCAAATAACTGCTAACATTAATTTCCACTTGCCGCCAAAATCTGGAGTTAATTTGCAACCTGTTTTGGTTTTATTTGATTTTACACAGCATTATACAATACAAGTAACCTTCAACAATTAAGTAGTGGTTGAAGCCATCTGAAAGTAGCTCTTCATTTAGTTGATTACAGTCATATCATGGTGAACCTAAAGGCCCTGTCACATTACGGCGTATGGCGGGAGTGTATTGAAAACCTACGTAGGTCCTGCGCGTGCCGGCCTATGATGACATTTGGTGACCTTTTGGGTGGTTTTGAGCGTATGTGGAACCTACGAGGAGCGTACGAGGAGCGTATGAGGAGCGTATGGGAGCGTATGGGAGCGTGCTGTGACATTTTTTGACAGTATGGGCCATATGCCCTCATAGGTCGGGTTTTTTTTAGCATGCACAAACAAATTTGGACGGACGGATTTATGAAAGCGTATGGCGGCGTATGCCTCATACGCTTCACATACGCCGGCATCTGGCGCCGTATGAGTAGCGTATGAGTAGCGTATGCGTAGCGTATGAGTAGCGTATGCGGCATATGCCGACGTATATGACGTAACGCGCTTACGCCGCCATACGCTCCCTCAAAAAACCCTAATGTGACAGCCCCTTTAGCTACGCCCTGTAACCCTGTGTGGGTGTGGAAATATGTTAATATTGTTATTTAGGTGAAAATAATATCCGGACAAATTTAAGTCATGCAATATCGAAGGTGCAAATGGACTCAACTGGTCTCAAATGACTATCCACCATGGCCACATGATGGCACTTATCGTATTGCCATTTGGTGATGAGCATCCTGCTCACGGTTTATTTCGCTCCGTTCAACTCACAACGCTATAGCGACTGAGCCATGGTTAATGTCCCACCACTTCATCTCGGGCTTTAACGCGAAGCCACATCCGGTACACGGGGTAATCATGTCTGTTACTATGGTAACATATTAACCCACGGTCACAAACTACCCACCTCTCCTCTCCTCAATTCGACTAACCCACCCTTCTCCTTTCTCGCTGCGCTCTCATAGTTTTCTCTCTTCTCTTTCTTGTCCATTTTCTGCTCGCCCACTTTCCTTTCCCGTCTCTATTTATGTCTCTTCGTTCTGTTCTCTCTTCTTTCCACCCATGTTCTATCCTTGCATTTCTCCCATCGCTCTTCGCTCTTCTCTTTTATCTCATGTTCCTCTCCCATCCCTCCCTTTTCTTCCCATCTTCTTCCACGTTTCTCTCTTATTCCTCCAATCTTCTCGTCCTCTTCTCCCACTTCTCTCCATATCTCTCGTTTCCCACTTTTTGTTATATCCTTTCACTTTTCTCTGACTTTCTCTTCTCTCTTCTCCTCTTCGTCTCTCTATCATTCCCTTCTCCGTTTCTCTTTCAACCCCTCTCTTCTCTTCTGCTCTTGTGTTCCTCCTTTCTCCTCTGATTTTTCTATCCCTTCTCTCTCCCTTTTATTGCTCTTCTATCCCCTCTCTCTCCCTCTTATTTCTCTTCTATTCCTCATATCTCCCTCTTATTTCTCTTCTACCCTTCTCTATCTCTCTTATTGCTCTTCTATCCCTTCTCCCTCCTTCTTATTTGTCTTCTATCCCTTCTCTCTCCTTCATATGTGTCTTCTATCCCTTTCTCTCCCTCTTATTTGTCTTCTACCCCTCTTGTCTCCCATCTTACTTCTCTTCTATCCCTCCTCTCTCCCTCTTATTGCTCTTCTATCCCTTCTCTCTCCCTCTTATTTCTCTTCTATTCCTTCTCTCTCCCTCTTATTGCTCTTCTATCCCTTCTCTCTCCCTCTTATTTCTCTTCTATTCCTTCTCTCTCCCTCTTATTGCTCTTCTATCCCTTCTCTCTCCCTCTTATTTCTCTTCTATTCCTCCTCTCTCCCTCTTATTGCTCTTCTATCCCTTCTCTCTCCCATGTGTTTCTCTTCTATTCCTCATATCTTCCTCTTATTTCTCTTCTACCCTTCTCTCTCCCTCCTATTGCTCTTCTATCCCTTCTCCATCCCTCTTATTTCTCTTCTATCCCTTCTCTCTCTTTCTTATTTTTCTTCTATCCCTTCTCTCTCCCTCTTATTTCTCTTCTATCCCTCTTGTCTCCCATCTTACTTCTCTTCTATCCCTCCTCTCTTCCTCTTATTGCTCTTCTATCCCTGCTCTCTCCCTCTTATTGCTCTTCTATCCCTTTTCTCTCCCTCTTATTGCTCTGTTATCCCTTCTCTCTCCTTGTTATTTCTCTTCTATTCCTTCTCTCTCCCTCTTATTGCTATTCTATCCCTTCTCTCTCCCTGTTATTTCTCTTCTATTCCTCCTCTCTCCCTCTTATTGCTCTTCTATCCCGTCTCTCTCCCTCTTATTTCTCTTCTATCCCTTCCCTCCCCTCTTATTTTCTCTTCTATCCCTCTTGTCTCCCTCTTCTTTCTCTTCTATCCCTCCTCTCTCATTTTATTTGTCTGCAAACATTCCTCTCCCACTCTTATTACTTTTCTATCTCTCACCTGTCTCTTTTCCCTCACATCCTCTTCTCTCCACTACTCTCTTCTCCCTCTTTACCTCTCTTCTCTCTATCTTATCCCTCTTTCCCTCTCTTCTCTTTCGCTCTTTTCTCTCTTTTCTCCCTCTTTGCCTCTCTTCTCTCTTTCTGCTCCCACTTTGCCCCTCTTCACACTCGCTCTCTTCTCTCTCTGTTCTCCCTCTCCCCCCACCCCACCAGGCCTGCTTCGTGCCGTCGGACGCGAACTGTTCAACGATGACGTCAGCGCTGAGACGCTGGTGACGGAAGTGGACCACCTGGCAGACGGCCGGACGCAGTATCACGTGACTTTCGCGGTGTCGTGGAACCCGACAGCCTGCGTGGGTGAGACTCCGGACGCGCCGGGATCAGCGACCTTCCTCGAGTCGTTGCCTTGCAACATCTCGGCAGCTACCTTCTGCACCCTGTTCCCGTTCCACATCGTCTTCCTGCCAGATCTGCGCATCATCCAGTGGGGGCAGACGATCGCCAAGATGACCGGCGTCCCGCTGCGGGCCGGGCTGGGCATGTGCGACCTGTTCTACCTGAACAAGCCGCGCATGGCGCTCACACATGAACACATCATGAAGTTCATCAACGCCGTGTACGTGCTCAAGATCCAGGTGGACCGGAAGAAGGTGCCTGCATACAAGGCCACCAAGCAGGAGGGCCTCACGATTAAAGGTGCACTTTCTTTCTTGTTTTCTTTCCTTTGTTTGTTCGTTTCCTTTCTTTCTTTCTTTCTTCCTTCCTAACTTCCTTCCTAACTTCCTTCCTTTCTTTCTTCCTTTTCTTTCTTTCTTTCTTTCTTTCTTTCTAACTTCCTTCCTAACTTCCTTTCTTCCTTCCTTCCTAACTTCCTTGCTTCCTAACTTCCTTTCTTTCTTTCTTCCTTTTCTTTCTTTCTTGCTTTCTTTCTTTCTTTCTTTCTTTCTAACTTCCTTCCTTCCTTCCTAACTTCCTTTCTTTCTTTCCTTCTTTCTTTCTTTTTGTCCTTTCTGTTCCTTCTTTCTCTTTATTTGTCTTGCTTTCATCGTTCTTTTTTTCTGTTTTCTTTTCTGTTCTTTCTTTCCTTCTTTCCTTCTTTCTTTCTCTTACGTTCATTGGTCAGGGCATGGCAATTCCAATGGCAGACAATAAGCCTTCCTCATTCCACTGCGCTTTTCCAAATCCTACTAACCGTCATCATGCAGATCTCTCTCCTCATACAGATCCCATATCTCATTCAGATTCACCGTCAACATGCAGATCTCTCTCCTCACGCAGATCCCATATCTCATTCAATTTCATCATCAGCATGTAGATCTCTTTCCTCATGCAGTTCCCCCCACCATCTTACTTAGATTCACCGTCATCATGCATATCTCTCTCCTAATGCAGATCACATACCTCATCAAGATCCACAATCATCATGCAAAATCTCTCTCCTCATGCAGATCACATACCTCATTCAGATTCACCATCATCATGCAGATCTCTCTCCTGATCCAGATCACATGCCTCATCAAGATCCACCATCATCATGCGAAATCTCTCCCCTCATGCAGATCACATACCTCATTTAGATTCACCATCATCATGCAGATCTCTCTCCTGATCCAGATCACATACCTCATCAAGATCCACCATCATCATGCGAAATATCTCCCCTCATGCAGATCACATACCTCATTTAGATTCCCCATCATCATGCAGATCTCTCTCATGATCCAGATCACATACCTCATCAAGATCCACCATCATCATGGCTTTGCAGATCTCACTCTGCCCATACAGATCTCTTCTCCTCCCCAAACAGGTCAGATGGTGTGGATTGCCGAGACGGAAATGATGATCTTCCTCGGCTCGCCGCGTCTCTCCAATCTGTCTGAGCTGCTCGCCAGAAATATATACCTCTCGAACATCCCGGCCTATGACGTCACGCGAGAGTTGGTGCTGCTTAACCAGCAGCGAACCGCCGAGATTGAAGTCAGGTACGAGCAGCCACTGGTTCGTGGGAGCTCTCCTTATTTTGCAGAGAGCAAAGCGTTACTCACAGTAACTGACAGCTTAAAGGTGTACAATTTGATTATTTAGATTTTATTTGGATCAATATCAGCTTAGAGTTCTATAATTTAATTATTTCTTTCTCTTCTTAAATTTGTATTATTTGATCATTCTGATTTCTTTGTCAATTTTGTTTTAAAGATTGGTTAATCGTTATGATCTACATTACTTTAGTTTGAAAAAGATTTTATTTAAAAGTGTGATTTTTTTTGTATAGATATTTGAAATGGAAATATTCGAAAATAATATTGGCATGCACACCGAAATGCTGAATATTGTTTTCGTTTACACACTTTCAAACTTAGTAGTGTAGCAAAAGAGCACCAAACTGCAACAGATGTTTTCACTTAAATTATCTCCAACATTAACCCTTTACAATAAACGGTACTTCCAAGAAAAGTAACGTAGATTATACTTTTGCTTAAAGTTGCACAGTCCGATGGTTTTGAGTTTCTGAAATTCTCTGAGATAAATAGATTAGGTTGATCATTAATATGTACCTTACATTAGCTTGAATTAACTTTTATTTTTAATGGCTAACTTTTGAGATATTTGAAGTGGAAACATGCCAAATTAATTTTGGCAAGCTTGTCAAAACTCTGACACCATAGGCTTCTACAGTAACAGGTTCTATTCAATTGCCTCAATATTCCCTTCTGTGTGGTGAAAAATGTTTAATAAATGCACCACTATCTAAGTATGATATGTAGAATCAAATTTAGATAATTGTTTTGGTTTTGAAAATTTGATATTTTCATCGTACTATGCAGCTTTAAAGTAACTTTATTTTAAATGGCTAGGTTTTGGGATATTCGAAGTGCAAACATGTAAAATTAACTTTAAAGTTGCCTAGTCTGATGGTTTTAACTTTCTGTCAATTTTTCTGAGATAAATGTATTCAATTGATTGTTATAATTTACCTTACCTTAGTTTGAAGTAACTATTTGTTAAATGGCTACCTTTTGAGATATTTAAAGTATAAATATTTAAACTTAGTTTGGCAAGCATGCCAACACTCGAACATCCTTGACTCTAGCAGTAATAGGTTATATTAAATTACCTCAGTATTGCCTTCTATGCGCCAACAAATGCTTAATAAGTGCATCAGTATCTAAATTAGATATGTAGAATCAATGTAGCTGAGTGCATTGGCTTTGAAAATGTGATGATTGATTGGACTATGCAGCTTTAATAACTGCACAAGCATCTAAGTTAGATATGTGGATTCAATTCTAGATACTTATTTCAGTTTTGAACCTATGATGCTTCATCGGTTTATACAGATTTAATGAACCAAAAATATCCAACAATAATTCCCAAGCAGACGACATTTGCACTGAGTAGTTAGTGGCCATTGCTTGGATACGCAGTAAGAAGTTGGACGAGATGACTGCTGAGCTGAAGCGGACGTCCATGGCCCTGGAGGTGGAGAAGGCCAAGACGGACATGTTGCTGTACCAGATGTTACCCCGCAAGGTGGCCGACGCGCTCAGAGAGGGCACCACTGTGGACGCAGGTAGGCGCGCCCTCTGTCGTCTGCTTTCAGTGACAAAACAACCGAAGGTCGTCTGCTGCCAGGTACGCTGAGCGTTGAGCCCTGGCGGGAATGTTGTCAATTTCGCACAATGGCGAGCACCGGTTTGAACCGGAAGTGGCAATGAACTCGGCGAGCTGTGACACGAACGCTGAGAGTGGGTGTTTTTGTGTGTGTTTTTTTGTGTACATTAGGTGATTGGTTAAGCAGGGGAATGGCCAGACGGGATGGCTGAATGAGTTGAGCATCCGCCTACCGGTTTGGTAGGTCGTGGGATTCGAACCCACGGATTCGAACCCTGGTCGTGTAAAACCAATGACTTAAGATGTGATACTTGTCGCTTCCTAGTCAGGCACTCAGCATTATTAGGATGGGCGAAAGAGCAGTGGAATGAGAAAGCCATTAACCAATTAGGTCAATCTCGTGGCATCATTAGCCTTGGTCGTAATGCGTAGCATTGCGCTTGATGCGAGGAGAGGAAGAGACCCTCCCCCCCCTCCGCCGCTGTCGCGCAGCATTCGCGCCTCGCGCGACGCCCGCTGCTCACCTCTCACCCTCCCCCGGCCCTGAGCGTTCACGCCTCCCCTGCCACTGCTCACCCTGGTCCCTTATAAGGCCGCCCACCGGCCTCCCTCAGCCACTCGCCTCCAAGCTTCCACCACGCCGCCTTTCTTCTGCTTTGGACCTCACCTCGCCGGACTCCACCTCGGACCGCTGCAACTCCTCAGGCCGCCCCAAGCATGCCAGGACAAGGCAAGGGCTCCCGGACGACCGCCCTGGCCACGCCGGGGCCCTCCTGCGCGGACGCAGGCCCCCGACACTCCCCGCCCACGCCTTGGTGCGGGCGGGGGGGGGGTCTCCGGGGAGACTCGGTGCGCCTCATCTGCCGCTCCACCCCTACCTCCCCCGCCCGTGCTGGTCAGGAACCAGGTCTGCCTGCCTGCCTGCCTGCCATCACCTAGGTCTGCCTGCCTGCCTGCCATCACCTAGGTCTGCCTGCCTGCCTGCCATCACCTAGGTCTGCCTGCCTGCCTGCCATCACCTAGGTCTGCCTGCCTGCCTGCCATCACCTAGGTCTGCCGGCCTGCCTGCCATCACCTAGGTCTGCCTGCCTGCCTGCCATCACCTAGGTCTGCCTGCCTGCCATCACCTAGGTCTGTCTGCCTGCCTGCCTGCCATCACCTAGGTCTGCCTGCCTGCCTGCCTGCCTGCCTCACCGCAGTCACCATCGGATTGCTGGTCACCCACGTCACCCACGTCACCCACGTCACCCACGTCACCCACGTCACCCAGCCATGGCACCCTAGGTCTGCCTGCCTGCCATCACCTAGGTCTGCCTGCCTGCCATCACCTAGGTCTGCCTGCCTGCCATCACCTAGGTCTACCTGCCTGCCATCAGCTAGGTCTGCCTGCCTGCCTGCCATCACCTAGGTCTGCCTTCCTGCCTGCCTTCACCTAGGTCTGTCTGCCTGCCATCACCTAGGTCTGCCTGCCTGCCTCACCGCAGTCACCATCGGATTGCTGGTCACCCACGTCACCCACGTCACCCAGGTCACCCAGCCATGGCACCCTAGGTCTGCCTGCCTGCCATCACCTAGGTCTGCCTGCCTGCCATCACCTAGGTCTACCTGCCTGCCATCACCTAGGTCCTGCCTGCCTGCCATCACCTAGGTCTGCCTGCCTGGCCTGCCATCACCTAGGTCTGCCTGCCTGCCTGCCATCACCTAGGTCTGCCTGCCTGCCATCACCTAGGTCTGCCTGCCTGCCTGCCATCACCTAGGTCTGCCTGCCTGCCATCACTAGGTCTGCCTGCCTGCCATCACCTAGGTCTCCTGCCTGCCTGCCATCACCTAGGTCTGCCTGCCTGCCTGCATCACCTAGGTCTGCCTGCTGCCTGCCATCACCTAGGCCTGCCTGCATGCCTGCCATCACCCAGCCCCCAGGACTTCGCTGCCTGCTATAACCCAGCCCTGGGACTTCGCTGCCCCCTGCTCGGCCCCTCCTCAGACCTCCTCACCGGATCTCGCCAAGGAGCGGGCCTCCTCTTTTTGGCCGCCCGCTCCCTGTCGACACAGCCCCCGGACACTCGCCGCCCCAGAGGGAACCTCACCCCTGACGCGGTGCGCCCTCTCTGCCCTCCACCCTACTGCCCCGCCTCGCCCTCGGTGCGCCTCGAGCCCTCTCCTCCTTTTTGGTGGAGGGCTCTTCGGCGCCCCCCCTCCCATAGACCTTCAGGACTGCCTCCTCGGGCCGTTCCCTGGGTCGCCCCTTCTCCGTCATTTGAGACTCTTTTTATTAGCCTGACTATGTGATTGTTTATCTCATTTGACTTTGTATCTCCTGTATATTGCTCTGTTTATATTCCCCGAGGCGTCCTAATAAACGCATCATTAGCCTTGACCCTCATTCCAAGTGCCTAGTCAGGTTCGAGGATGTCTAGTGGTAGTATTGCTGGCACCATAATAATAATAATAATGTTATGGTGTATTTCAGTGTTGACAGGCGAGCCACTTAAATGGCGGGGAAATCGCTACGTCTGTCACTTAATTATCGTAATAATAGGTGATATTCCTGATTCCCATAACTATTAAAATAATATATATACAAACTTAATCCAATTGTTTGATATTAATTAGCATATCTTGGGCAGTTTACTTGAATATTTCGGTGGAATTTAATTTAGAACCTCAGAACCAGTATCAGTAGTTTCTATGTATGTCAACAAGTTAAGCCCGGTTGCCTGGCAATTTAAAACAAATTGGCAGTTATCTAGCAACAGGGTAACTTTTTTGGTTTTTGAATAATTTTCTGAAATTTAAGATACAATATATCATTTGTGTGGTCAAAAATATTAATTACAGCAATGTTGTTATCTAGATCGAATGGTTAGACAGCTAACTTGCTTTATTTGATTGATTTATTCCAAAGAGAACTAGAAAAGACATGGAAGAATGCAGGGAAGGGGGGGGGGGTACCAGGAGATTGGCCTCTCATGATCGTTTTCGTCATTTTTCTTTTAAATGTCTCATTTTTGGCATTAATGTCACTTTTAATTCAAAATTAGGGTTTATTTTGTATTCAGGGATATATATATATATCTATATATATATTTTGGGTGTTTTGGGGATTTTAAATTAAGGCCGGAATTTAAATTAACACAATATCATTAAAATTAATAATATGTTATTACGTAGTCAAATAGAAACCTATTTCTGCTCTGATACATCCAGGTTGGAATTTGCCAATTCAACCTGCGATGGGACCTATGAACTAATTATATTATAAGATAAATTGCCATTATTATACCGTACAAACGGTTAAACTAGGATAGAGTGAGGAGCGGGCCAAATAGGAAGATAACATTTTCTGTAACTAAAATTCACCAGTTTTTTTTAGTTTTTTTTTTTATTGAGGCTGTATTTATACTGTCCATAGCATATAAGCCCAGGTACCCAGGCTTGTTTTCAATGCTGGCCAGTTGTAGTGTTGGTGTTATCTTACCACACAGTGGCTGCTGATAAGGCATTTGATTGCCTGCATTTCAGTAGCAGATAGATAATTGGTTGGTATGGTTAGTAGCCTATGTTAGTTTTTTTGGATTTTCTTGGTATATATGTTTTTATTTTTCTACTCTTATTAGTTTAAAGTTGCATGGTGCGATGGCATTTGAATTTGTTAGTTATATTGAGATAAATAGCTCAGGTTGACCATTATATCCTAATATTCATTAGTCGCGAGTAACTTTGATGAAAAATGACTAATTTTCGAGAAATTTGATATAGAAGAACCCAAAATAATTTCGACAAGCTTGCCAAAAGTCCTGTGGCTATGACCCAGATTGACATCTCGCGATGACCATGTGATGTGAGATGACCTATTAATCCTTGAACCTGAATAGTGACAGGGCTGTAGCTAGGTATTTCTGTTTGGGGTTGGAACATTCGGGGAACGGATTGGTGCGATAGGCCCATGGCACTAGGGTTTTTAACCAAATTTTATTTTGTAGAAAGGTTAATTTGATCCACTGCAAATACACAGGTTTCCGGATTTAATGCTATGATGGCAGCAGCTGTTCTGGCCGTGCCTATGCATTATTGTTTGGATGGGATCCATCACAAATGCGCCGGTATCTTGGCTTAATGCTGTGATGGAAGCAGCCGTTCCACAGTGTATGTGCCGGAAGATGGTCCAGGGTAGTAGAACCATATCAGTTTCTACACTCACCTATGACAAACTGCACATTCTATGAATCAGCCGGGCCTGAGCATTAATGGCTTGACGGGATCTGCCGCAATTGCACAGGTTTCTGGGTTTAATGCTATGATTTCAGCAGCCGTTCTGGTCATCCCTATGTGTTATCGTTTGGACGGGATCCATCGCAAATGCACCGTTCCACAGTGTATGCATCGGAGGACGGCCTAGGGTCGTAGCACAATATCAGTTTCTACACTCACCTATGACAAACTGCATGCTCTGCGATCCCGAGCCATCCGCCGGGGCATACACCGCAGAACCGCTGCTGCCATCATAGCGTTAAGCCCAAAACCTGGCCTATTTGCGATGGATCTCATCCAAACGATAACGGATGACCAGAACAGTTGCTACCATCATAGCATTAAACCTGGAAATCTGCGCATTTGCTGCAGATCCCATCAAGCCATAAATGCTCAGGTCCGGCTGGATCGTAGTATATGGCTGCTGCCATCATAGCATTAAGCGCAGATCCCGGCACATTTGTGATGGATCCGCTCCAAACAATAATGCATGGCACAACCAGAATGGCTTCTGCATCATATCATTAACCTGTGTATTTGTGGCGGATCCCATCAAACTATTAATGCTCAGGCCCAGCTGATGTGTCCAGCATGGATTGGCTGCTGCATTATCTAATGCAAAACTCCTTATGGTTCACTCCTTTTTACATTCAATAACAACAAAATGTTTTCCTTTTATATACAGTGTAACTGACAAAATTTCAAACGGATGCGCGCAAAACACGTGTGTGCGCATCCTCAGATACAATTAGACCAATGATATGCATATTGCTCACATGCGGTGTGCCTGTACACTATGTATGTGGCACAAATTAGAACTATTCCGAGTTTGTTTGTTTTACCGGACAGGTATACCAATTCCCTTTAACATTTCGTATTGCTATCTAATGAATTTGCATTTTCATGTACATATTTTTGCTTTGTTAAAAAGTGTTATTATTTACTGTTATGTCATCCATATGTCTCATCCTCCCTCATACCATACATAGTCCCGATGGCAGATGCAATTTTAATTGCCAAATGTAAAAATTTCAAAATTTCAATTAGCCAAATTGATTAATTATATTTATAGAATTGACCAAACAGCATTGAATATCCAACATGGAGAGGAGGGGCAACCTCATTTCCCCTTCCCCTCTAGGTATGGCCCTGCACAGTAGACCTACTTGGTCCGGGGAGGCTAATGAGTTCATGAGATTGGCCTAATTGATTAATGGCCTCCCTGCATAATGGGTGTTTCAAAGTGAGTGTCCAAAGGGGTGAGGTTATAAATTCACGGGTATTCTGTATATGCTGTCCCAAATCATTAGCTAATACACCAGTATTTAAGTTGGATATATATACCAATATCTAAGTTGGATATATATATAAGTAGTTGTTTTAATTTTTTGACAAAATTATATTTCAATGGACCTTGCAACTTTAATCAACTGATGTACAAAAAACATACACACAAAAAAACTGGGTATTTTCAGATTTTCAGTCTAACATTGTCCCATCTGAGTTGGAAATATGACACCAAATGTAAGTATGTGGTTCGATTTTGATAAAAGAAATGCTTCATCAGACCATGCAGCTCTAAAATTTGGTTCGAATTCTTGGGTTCAAATCCCATGACCTACATCAGTAGGTCAGCCCACATCACATCACATGCCAAAAACAAATGATGGTGCAATGGCGCCATCACTAGAACATGCTAGGTGACCAGGCTATTTTTTATTTAGGTCATTCCACATCACGTGGTAATCGCGAGATGTCAATACCGGTCATAGCGAGAGGATTTTTGGAAAGTTTGTCAAAAGTATTTTGGCCTCTTTCAGCTCAAATTGCTTCAAAACTAAGCCATGTTTCATCAAAATGACTCCGAACCAATGATTAGTAGGTCATAACGATCAATTTGATGTACTTATCTAAAAAATAAGACAAAAATTCAAACGTGATCGGACTATGCAACTTTATTTAATGATGCCTTTAGAGCACATTGGATTTCATCATCAGCTATTGGACGTCAAACATGTGGTCATTCTGACATATTTCTTTGGAGGAAGCCCACTTCCACCACATAGGCTACTATTTCCAATCAGCAGCAAGGGGTATTTTATATGCACTTTCCCACAGAAAGGACAGCACATACCACAGCCTTTGATGAACCAGTTGTCGACCAATGGTTCCATTGTATAAAGCACTGGAGAAATAATCGATATGCTTATGGCTTCAAGCCATTAGATTCTAAGGCTTAAATCAAATATAATCAATATTTCGGAATTAAATTTATTGAATTAAATTGAATTGAAATTTCACATTATTGGCAATGCACAGTGGGTGAATACTAAAAATGGGTAACACACACAATAAATCTAACTCAGCTGCTATATTTAACCAGCCAAAGAAACTGCCATGCGGCCAGATATTAATCTCTGCAGAATAATATGAGCAGCTCAATCACTGAACCCTTGGTTGGTTTTTGGAGTTTTACATCCTGGCAACATCTCAGATCATATCAGGATTGGTACCGATTTGCAACAGTGCACACTCATGGCGACTTTATAGTGCTTCCGCACTGAGAAATCAAGCCGCTGGCACCATCACCCTATATTCCACTCAGTCATATTATCCTGGCATTGAGCTAACCAGTCCTTGCTCTATCCTATTAATGTCGAGTGCCAGGCTAGGAAGTGACAAGTATCAATTTGATAAGTTACTGGTTTGACTCGACCAGGAACCAAACTTCCGATCTCCCGCGTGCGAGGCCCGAGCTCCAGCGATCCGGCACCGTCCGCGGCAAATGAATCCTTTCACCAGCGCTGATGTGTATGTAGGGGGCGGGGGGGGGGGGGGGCGTGGGGGGCTGTACTACGCTGGTACCGCTTTGTGTAGCTTGTTATTGGCTGGTTAGAGGACACTAATAGCAAGCTAATGGGCCATGTATCGACCCCCCCCCCTCTCCCCATCGAACACCTTAGAAGCCATTCTCAGATTATTGCAAGGAAAGAAGTTGCACAAAGCTATTGTTGTCAAGGTTGTATCGATAGGGCTTCATTTGCACAAGTTGTTGGCATTGAAGGTAGTTTGGTTTAGGAGAGTGAAAGTTATTTACGCAACATCGTCTGTGCTTACAATTGAATGCTAAATCTCTCCGGCTAGATGTGACCATATATGTTGCTAAGACATACAACCCCAACAAACAAACAGCTACGTCTCTGATGTAGGCAAAGTAAGTGTACATTTGCATGGGTCGCTGAAAATAAGCTATCACTTACCACCAACTCATTTATTTGTATTTGTATTTATTGATGCGTACTTGTATAAATATAGCATTGATACAATGGACTCGTGTACTTGGTGATGTACGGCTGTAGGTAACAACCTCTAGTCTAAAATCTAATAGAAAGGAACCTGCGCCTTTCATATTCTGTGCTCCTGTGCCTTTTACCGCTATTACCATAGTGACCCAACACTGATGAACCACACCACACAACCATTGGATGCCTTTGTGTGTGTATATATATATATATATATATATATACATACATGTTTGTTTGTTTATTGTTGTTTTACGTCTTAACAACATCTACGGTCATATCAGGACAGGTACCAACTTGTGACAGTGTGCACTCATGGCGACTTAATAGTGCTGCCCCACTGGGAAATCAGGCCACCGGCACCATCACCCGATGTCCCACTCAGTCACATTATCCTGACACTGAGCTAACCAGTCCTTGCCATATCCTATTAATGCCGAGCGCCAGGCTAGGAAGTGACAAGTACCAATTTTAAAATATTGGTTTGACTCGACCAGGAACCAAACTCCTGACCTTCCACACGCAAGACCCACGCTCTACCGATTAGGCCACCGCGCCCTGTATATATACATACATGCAAAGACACCCAATATTTATATGCATATACATAAGTAGTTTACTACAGGTAAAATGAAGACAAGTCAAGAAAGGGTGGGTTGAGATGGGATACTGGAACAAGCGGCGGAGCTGCAGTAGTGAGGAAAAGGAGCGAGTGGTGGCGCCACCAGTCATAGCAAATATCCGATTGATAAATTAATGGCATCTGTACATAAGAGAATGATTATGAATATGAAGGACCTGAAAAGTATAAAAATATATGGAAAGATGAATGTATGAATGTATGATTGTAAGAATCAATGTGTGAATGTACAAATGAAAGCATGAATCTATGAATAGATATATGTATAAATGCATAAATGTAGAAATCTATAAATGTATACATGAATGTATGAATGAATCAATGTATACATGTATGAATGTATATTTGTATGAATGAATGAATGAATGCATGAGTCTATAAATGTATGAATGTATTATGCATATACGCATGAATGAATGTATGAATGCATAAATTAATGAATATATGAATATATAAATATATTATGAATGTATCAATATATGAAGAATGACAGTAAGAATGAATCTATGAATAAATGAATGTATGAATGAATGCATGAATATATGAATGCATAAATGTATAAATGCGTAAATGTATAAAAGCCTAAATAAATGTATGAATGCATGAATGTATGAATGTATGAATCTATAAATGTATGATTGAATGTATGAATGTATGAATCTATAATTGTATGAATGTATGAATGCATATTTGTATGAATGGATGCATGAATGCATACATGTATGAATATATAAATATATGAATGTGAAGACAGCATTTAGAGCATTCACATATACCTGCTGGTTACCAGCATATACGTGTAGTGAAGTCAGACTTGACTATGGGTTCTACCACTCTATTACCACACTCCCGCATCCACTATTGAGCAGTGTTAGTGAAGGGCACTGGCCGCCAATTTGTACCAAACTGACGTAATCAGGTGACCGGCCCTCACCACTAGGGCAGGGTATGTAATAGCTTGTGACACATGCAGGGAGGTCGGTCATCTGACCTCTCAGGGGAATAAAGGCCTGTACCCATACGGCCACTGTTTATGCTTTCTTTCTTTCTTTCTTTCTTTGATTCTGATGTTTGGGCAGGGAGAACCAACCTCGTCAACCATGTAACAACATGATTATATCACGAAAAAAACATGGATATATCATGTAGTATAACATTTTGAGCACTGACATATGAAGGGTTAAGGCGCCAAACCTGGTGTTGCGGTTTGCCAGGGACAACAGTTTGCCAGGGACACATTGCTTCTGCGCATGCGATTGATTGGTTACATAGCCGGATGGTCACTACCTTATAATTTAATATAATGTTTTAGTAAAGATGTTTTCTATATGTGTACCAAACGTTTGTTTTCTAAGGGGGAGATATAGGATGGTGTCGTTTTAGAGAATTTCAACTTCTTTCCTGTATTTTCCATTTTTCCTGTATGAACATTGCTCAACGTCCATTGGACCAATGCCTTGAGTTGGACGTAAACGCAGCAGTGAAAAAAAAACATTAGTTTTTATTCAAAATTAATAGAAATCAAGAAACCTACCCATATCAATTTAATATAATCTTAATGGTAAAGATGTTTTCTATATGTGTACGAAGCGATTTGTTTCTAGATGGTGTAATTTGGGAGATATTTGACTTCTTCTGTATGAAGATTTGCTCATGGCCGTTAACAATGCATTTGAATGGAAGTGTCCCTGGCAAACTGGTGTCCCTCGGAATCCGCAACACTGGCAAATGCCATCTGGGCCAAAATAAAACTAGCTATGACTATCACATTTGAGATGAAGCTGCCATCATTCCGATAATCAAATCCACATTTTTGCAAAAGCTCCTACAACCGTTATATAATGCCCTACTCAATATAGAATTGATACATCTTAGCCGGAAATTGCAACATTAAATTCTATTCTTACAGAAACCAACTGAATTGGATTTGTCGCACCTGATCCCTTCATATCAAAAGAATAATTGGGTTATCATAATCAAAATAATAGGGTAGTCCGATAGTTTTGAATATTTGTCATTTTTTGAGATAAACATAATAGGTAGATCGTTGTAATCTATCTTACTTTAGTTTCAAGTAACTTTGATTTTAAATGGCTAACTTTTGAGATATTTGAAGTTAAAACATGCAAACTTACTTTTTGCGAGCATAGCCACACTCTGACACCATAAGCTTCTTTCTGTAATCACAGATTCTATTAAATTGCCTCAGTATTCCCTTCTAAGTGGCGACAAATGTTTGATATGTGTACCAATATATAACTTATATATCTAGAATCAAATCTAGATACTTGTTTTGATTTGAAAAATTTGATGTTTTCATCAGACTATGCAACTTTGAGAACCCACACCACATCAACCGTTACCATGGTAATATCATTTATGACAGGTGTTATCCGAATAGGAGAAAGACCAAGTCATAGACCCTGCCAGTTAAGCTAGTGACATCTATTGGCAGAATCTGGCACCACTCTATTCGGGTACATTCCGCGAGTGCCTATGATTTCACATGATATATACCTGTCAAGAATGGATGGACAAATAATAAAATGCCTGATTATAATCAGATATTCATATCGCAATGGGATTCAAGCTCTTATCCTTGTAATATATTTGAAAAAAAGACAACTATATTGTATTTTTCTTCTGTAATTTCACCACCACTCTCTTCACGCATTACACCCCACCGGATAAGCTAGTGACATCTATCGGCAGAATCTGGAACCACTCTATTTGGGTACTTTCCAGCTTAACTGACTGGGTCTATTGAAGTCACTTCCTTATTTGTATTTGCAGAAAAGTTTGCAGAAGTGACAATCCTGTTCTCGGACATCGTGACCTTCACGAACATAGCCGCAGCCGTAGCCCCGATTCAGATAGTCAACATGCTCAACGAGCTCTACATGAAATTTGACCACTACTCGTCTGTATACGACGTGTACAAGGTAAGCAGGGCAGACAGTTCAGGTCCGAAACCCAGTGTGTGTTTATGTGATGTATAATGAGCTGTTTGGAATTGATAAATGATGTCTGATTCGGGGCACACACATTTGGTCGTAATGCGAAGCATTACGCTTGATGCGCGGAGAGGAAGAGACCCTCCCCCGCCCCGGGCTGTCGCGCTGCGCTCTCACCTCACCCGACGCCGCTGCGCGCCGCTTCCTCCCCCGCCCCCCGTGTCGCACAGCATTCGCGCCTCACCCGACGCCCGCTCCTCACCCTCACTCCCCTCCCCCGGGCCGGCAGCTTTCACAACTCACCTGCTGTCGCGCCCCCCCCCCCCCCTTCCCTTATAAGGCCGCCCGCCGGCCTCCCTCAGGCACTCGCCCTCCTGCAGCCTTCCAGCTCTCTGCCCCCTTTTCTCTTGACTGCTCCACCTCGGACCGCCGCTCCTCCTCGGACCGATCCATCATGCCCGGGCGCGGAAAAGGGAAAAGCCGGAGGAGCACCAGGACTACCGTCATGGCCACGCCGGGAGGCTCCGCACCCTGCTCGGCCCCGGCCTCACCCTCGGCGCCCTCGGGCCGGCCCTCCAGCGACACCGCCCTCCTCCTTGAGGCGATCAGCAGGCTCTCTACCCGCCTAGAGGTCGTCGAGACCGAGGTCGCCCGAGGAGACCCGGACAGCCCCCAGCCCGCCTCAATGCGGGAGGCCGTCTACACCCTGCCGCCCGGCCCAGCGCCTCGGGCCCATGCCGCGATCGGGAGCCGACCACCTCCACCACCTCAAGCGACTCTGCCCGGGGCGGTGCATCTGCAGTATGAGGGGTACAACCGCCTCGCCGCCGGCTCGGCCCCGCCGCCCGCCTACCGCCAGGAGACGGTGGAGCACAGCCCAGCATCCGCGGCCGACGCAGTCCGCGAGATCCTGGCCTCCGCCGAGGCGCACCACACCGTCCGGCGCCGAGGTGTCCCCTCAGGCTATGTCTTCCCTTCCGACCTGGTGGAGAGGGGGCCGGGACAGAAGCCCGTGAAACTGGGTGAGGCCACTAAGGACGAGTATCACCTCGCCCTCCTCACCCTGGTCAACCACCCCTCGTTTCCCGCCCACTCTCTCCAGGGCCTACACAACCACCACCTCACCATCATGAGGGACAACCTCGTCCACCCCTGGCCGGCCGTCCGCCGGTACTCAGAGACCATCTTCTCGTGGATCGCGGACGGGAGGCTCCCCCAAGGGTGGCACGACCCCGTGGCCCTCAACATGATCCGAGTCGACAGCATGCTGACCATCGACTCCCTCCCCACCCCGGCAACTACAGCTCCCCGAGGCGACGACGGGGCCCGAGGCGCACACCTGCCGCGGCAGCAAGTCGACACCCGCACCGCCTATGATAGGCACGCTCACGGGGCCCCCTGCTCCGCTTGGAACCGCGATCCCGCCTCGTGCGATCGGCCCCCCCTCGGGGAGGCCCACGGCGAGGTGGGAGACAGGCGCCGGCACGTCTGTGCTTATTGCGCCAACGTACGGCGCATATTAACAATGCACAGCGAGGCCGGATGCCGCACCAAGCAAGCCCGTGAGCGCCAGACCCCGGCCGCCTCGGCGGATTTTTGATCCGCCGCCCCCCCCCGGCCGGCCCAGGGGGCCCTTCCCGGCGCCTCACCCCAACCACTGCCGACAGCCCCGCGACGTCCACCGACAGCCCCCCAGCGAACACCGATCGAAACGCCGCCCAGACGAAGCCGGGGACCATCACCTCGCACCTCACACCTCAGACGACACAGCCCAGCCTTACGAGGGACCCTCCCCAGACAGCCCAGCCACCGACCCTCACGACACCACCTTCATGAATCCGCCCGGCCCGGCCCCGACTCCCACCCCGCCCAGCCCTGAGGAGTTCGCTGCCCCCCTGCTCGACCCTCGCCGGACCTCCTCCCCCAGGCCTCGGGAGCGGGCCTCCCCCTTTTGGCCGCCCGCTCCCCCCTCCACGTAGGCCCCGGACCCTCCTCTCAACCAGACCTGCTTTCCCGGGCCCCCACCTCGGGCGCCCTGTGCTCCCACCTCAGGCGCGCCTCGAGCCCTCTCCTTACTCATTGGCGGAGGGCTCCTCGGCCCCCCCCTCTACCAGAACTCTGACATTGCTCCTTATGAGCCCCTCCTGTATTTATCTCTTCTGCTCCTCATGAGCCCCTCACTGTTTTGCTCCTCACGAGCCTGTTTACTTGCTCCTCATGAGCCCTTTCCTTGCTTTTTTCCTCCTCAGCCTGTTTTACCTGTTCCTCTGTATGCTCTGTTTGAGGCGTTAATAAAACGCCTTTTCTTCCCACCCCCCCCTGCCTTCTTCCATTTCCGCGCATCGGTCGTAATGCGAAGCATTACGCTTGATGCGAGAGAGGAAGAGACCCTCCCCTGCCCCGGGCTGTCGCGCTGCGCTCACACCTCGCCAGACCCCGCCGCGCCGCCTCCTCCCCCGCCCCCCTGTCGCGCAGCATTCGCGCCTCACCCGACGCCCGCTCCTCACCTTCACTCGCCCTCCCCCGGGCTGGCAGCATTCACACCTCACCTGCTGTCGCCCGCGCCCCTTCCCTCCCTTATAAGACCGCCCGCCGGCCTCCCTCAGGCACTCGCCCTCCTGCCGCCTTCCAGACCTCACCTCTCTTCTCCTCCACCCACCCACCCAACTCTCCCTCCTCTACCCTCCTCCCTCAGCGGCGGAGGGCTCCTCGGCCCCCCCCTCTACCAGAACTCTGACATTGCTCCTTATGAGCCCCTGTTGTATTTATCTTTTCTGCTCCTCATGAGCCCTTCACTGCATTGCTCCTCCCGAGCCTGTTATTTGCTCCTCATGAGCCCTTCCTTGCTTTGTTCCTTTCCTCTGTATGCTCTGTTTGAGGCGTTAATAAAAACGCCTTTTTCTTCCCACCCCCGCCTTGCCTTCTTCCTTTTCGCGCATCATAAGTAGTTCCCCGATTTGACACCAGGGAGCGCCACCCTGCTGCAGGGATGCGCTTTCGGATTGTTGAACCATGAGAACTGGAGTGAGCCACTAAGCCATGGATTATGTACTTTTAGTTAAAGTTGCATTATCCGATGGTTTTGAGGTTCTGTAATTTTTTCTGAGATCAATATATTAATTTGGTTATTACCTACCTTAGATTAGTTTGAAGTAACTTTTATTTTAAATAGCTAACTTTTGAGATATTTGAAGTGTAAACATGTGAAATTAGTTTTGGCATGCATGCCAAAACTCTGACACCATAGGCTTCTGCAGTAACAGATTCTATTAAATTGACTCAGAGTTCCCTTCTATGTGTTGCCAAATGCTTAATATGTGCATCAGAAGACTATGCAGCTTTAATCTTGAACCTCTAAGGTCGAGCTTTAATTCTCGACCTATATAGTGTGTATGTGGTGAGAACTAAATAAAGCAAATTTTACCTGCAAATCTGCTTTCTTGCCATAACCAATTGTCTAGATTTGATTCTACATATCTAATGGCCCTGTCACACCACGACGTGACTACGTCAGCGTAGGCAGAACGTGAAAATAATTATATTACGTCGACGTTATGGGCGTAATATGCAAATTGTGGACGTGAGCGTAACGTGAAAGTAATGTCGGTGTACGTCGTGACCTTAGCTGTAACGTGACAACGTTAGGGGGGAGGGGTAACGTGACCGGGCGTTAGTGTAACGTGAGCGTAACGTCGCCGTAACGGGTGCGACGTGGACGTAACGTGACCATAACACCACCGTAACGTGACCGTAATGTGACCGTAACGTGACCGTAACGTGACCGTAACGTGACCGTAACGTGACCGTAACCGTGACCGTAACGTGACCGTAACGCCACCGTAACGTGACCGTAACGTGCAAACCGCTGCCCAGGGATACGTGCCCCACCCGGGCCGTCGGTCTGATGTGACATAACGTGACTCTAACGTCATTACGATGCTATAACGCTCGCGAACGTCTCTAACGTCTTGTCACTCCACCGACATAACGGCTTCACGTCGAGATACGTCGAAAGTTTTGAACAGGTTCAAAACCTCGACGCGCGCCGACGTAACACGACGTAACATGACGTAGCTCGACGTCACTCTAACGTCATTATGACCTCATCATAACGTAACCCAACGTACGGCAACGTAATGACGAAAAATCATCACGTTAGGCTCACGTTGGCTCGTTACGTCGTAGTGTAACAGGGGTATAAGTTAGACATTGGTCCACTTATTAATCAGTTCCTGCTGCATATACAGGAACACTGAACCAATTTAATGGAACATTTTAGTGATGTAGACTATGATGCCAAAGTGTTGATCTGTTTGCAAAAATGAATTCTGCATGATTTCAAATATCTCAAAATGTAGCCATTTAAAATAAAACATTAATTCCACCTAAAGAAGGTACGCAACACCAATCAACCTAAGTCACGACACGACAAGCTGAGAAAGCTGGTGGTTGTTGTCGGTCCGGCATCTGGAGTCGATATGGTGGGGGCCGGTTGTTGGGTACACGATGTCGACTCAGACAGGTGAGATCTCGCGAGGCGAGATGAGGGCTCGCGAGGCGAGAGTGATTCTTGGAGGCCCGAGAGGGGTTTTTGGGCATCGAGTTCGAATCCAGGCGGAGCCACCGTCAGCATAATCCCCTGTTTGCACAAATTTTTCCCATGTTGACGAACAACATGCACAATGCAATTCTCTCAGAAAATGACAGAAACTCAAAACCATTGGATTATGCAACATTAATGTTGCCTAGTCCAATTGTTTTAGGTTTCTTTCATTTTTTAAAGGTAATTATATTCAAATGATTGCTATAATCTATCTTACTTTAGTTTGAACAGTGTTGAAGTAACTGTTTTGTTAAATGACTAACTTTTAAGATATTTCAAGTATAAACATTTAAAATTAGTTTGGCAAGCATTCCAAAACTCTGACACCATAGGCTTCAGCAGTAACTGGTTCTATCAAATTGCCTCAGTACTCCCTTCTATGTGGCAACAACATTTCTTAATAACTGCACCAGTACCTAAGTTAGCTATGTAGGATCAGATCTAAATAATAGCTTCGGTTTTGAAAATTTGATGCTTCATTGGACTATACAACTTTAAACAAGGCGCAATAACGCATTCCCTGCAGGTGGAAACCATCGGAGACGCCTACATGGTGGTCGGCGGGGTACCGGAAATGTCTGCCACGCATGCGCTCTCAGTGGCTAATATGAGCATCGCCATGCTTGCGAGCGCAGCCGAAGTCAAGTCACCCGCTACTGGGAAGCCATTACAAGTAAGCAAATGATATGCATAATATTATATATATATAGCTATTTATATGTGGGCACTATATGTCATGTATAACGAATTATACAAGTATACATTGTAGGGGAAAATGTACTGGATTATTATTATTCCTCCACAGGCGTCTAGTTCTTGCATACCGGTTTATGATATAGCATAATATATATATTTTATTAGTTATATATATAAATATATTATATCTATATAATATATATAGGTTTAGCAGGGTCTCAAATAGAGATGGATAACGTCTTTTTTTGTGCTGTTCATATGCTACTGATTGACGCAAAACCAGCCACAGAAACGGGTTTACACATGATAAACACAAAAGGACATTTGCCTTCAAATAAATATGTAATCTCAATTGGGACTTATGAAACACCATGTAAATACACAAATTCAGTGTATCTCATGAAGCTAAAACTGGCATAAGCAGATAAGTATAATAGCTCGTTTCAATGGGCCAACAGTTTGGTCCCCATATTGCTTAGGGACCTTTTGAAGACATGTCTCTAATTATATATATGTTTATTATATTATATTTTACCTCCGGTCTTATCACGCCCTCATGGCTAGCCGCAGGCTACGGAGAAGGAAAGCACATTCCGGGTCAGGCAATTAGCATAATGTGACTCACAAGTCGCTAGGAGGACGTTTGTGAGTTGCTCCAACACTTGGATTTATCTTATCTAACTGTACTTCTTAATCATCACAAGTAAGTAATGTTCGAAATTTAGTTTTTAATCTGTTTATGATGCCTATATAGCATCACAATATGAAAGTTCAGAACTTGCTCAGAACGTCCCAATATGGACTTTGTATGTCGTTTTTTACTTGGAGGATAGACACCAACGGCATGCCGCTGGCACTTTACTAAAACCGATAGTCCTTTTGTTCTATCGACACCATGTTTTTGAGCACAGGTGAGAAAAGGATATGGTTACCCGAGTTGCTCATTTCCCTAAGAAAATTCTCCCGGATGCCTGACTAGAGGATGTTGTTGGGGATGCTTCTGGGTGTTTTTTATGAACACCCCAGACCGGTTTTAAGGCGAACCCTCCGAGATTTCGTATTATTTCTCCAACTTGGACTGGCGTCGTAGACGCGGGTTGGTCGAGAAGTGTACGGAACAGACGAGAGTGGGTGATCTTCGGATCGATACCCCCCGATTTAGGGTTGGAGTTTTGATACCATAACCTTACGGATCTCATAAAACTTAGCATCACGCCTGAGTACTGAAAACGTTGTTAATACACGCTTATTCCTGCTACCAA
The DNA here is from genome assembly GCA_030323885.1 of Branchipolynoe longqiensis. Lineage (NCBI taxonomy): Eukaryota > Metazoa > Annelida > Polychaeta > Phyllodocida > Polynoidae > Branchipolynoe > Branchipolynoe longqiensis. Next base: position 186,905,391 of record CM059186.1, on the reverse strand, counting down.
TATACCTCAACCCAGTGTTACTGGCTACACTTTGATTGTTGTATGTTGATGATGATTCCGGCTTAAGTAACACCTTTGTCGTTAACAGGAAACCGATGGCCACTCGGCGTGAATATAGCAGCCTGCAGGCAGCAGACGGCATAGCCCCTACGGGAATACGATTCGTTCACAGCGCCTACGGCTACCGCCGTCTCCACAGCCCGGTGGGCTACAGAGTATTCCGACTCGGGACAGTGACCAGCCACCTCAACCAAGTGATTGGGGAGGCCTAAGATGGCAGCCATGATGGAGGATAAGATGCTACCTCAATTCCAGGCTCTTTCCTTTGCGGGGCCCTCCCCAAATCCCTGATGAGGAATTGGGAGGACTTTTCGGATGACGAGGAGGACACGGTTTCGGCCCCAGCGGTGCCAAAACCGAAAATGTGCGCGCAAGAAACGCCGCACTGTGAGCAGCTCAGGTGACGAGTTCACAAAGCCTCAAACGCTAAACGTCCTAAGAATTCAAAGAAAAAGAAAAAGAAAAGAAAGACTCGTCCTCGGACTCGTTCCAAACGCTCCTCTTCCACGGAATCAGAATCCGATACGGACGTGCGGAGTGTAACGCCAAAATAGGCGCTAAAGTTGGCAAAAAGATTGGTCAAGAAAAAGGCAAGAAGGTGCGATACCACAACCATGATGCGGAATACCGTCAATGGCCACTTTACCACGTTCAAACGGTGGAGGTCATTAATAAATTGACGGAACGATTTCGGCGTCAAAGGTATTCCGGCTACGGCTGTGTAAGGAGATGATGCGGGCATCCATCTGTCCGACGAACGGCGCCGCTATGAAACTGCCCTTTCTGTAATCCATAAGGCAGTTTTGGCTCCTTGACCTCGATAATCCCCATTGCTAACCGCATGCAGACCGAGAATAAGTTCTCATCCTTAGCTCGGGTTATGGATAGGGGCATTGCCCTTGCTCGCTGCAGCGAGCAACTATATGACACATCGCCGGCTTCGAAAATGTCTTTAAATCCGTTACCACCGACGTGGGCAAAGAAGTCGCTCCGGTCAAAGAAGAGAGATGACCATGACGGCAAGGAATACACCGTCTATTCCGGACCTACCCCCATCAAAGGCAAGCCTCTGGACAAGTCCAAGATGTTGGGGGTCAGCTTGCTTATTTGTACAAGCAGGTAGAGGTGGACACTAAGAGTGCTAAGAATACGGAACTCAAGGGCCGTAAGTCACAAAACCCACTCGGGTTCCGCCGCAGGCGGCACGGATTTTCGCTTCCGCCGAGGAGGAATGGCCCGTCTCCGGGGAGGCCCATCCTTCGCATTCAGCCAGAGTGGAAGAGGTCGACATGGCGACAGACAATCCTCAAGCTGGAACGACAAGCAGCGGGTACAAACGGAGACTTTGTCCTCCAAGCCGCAGTTTCCCCAAACTCAGGGAAACAAAGTAGAAGAACGCCACACAAACTTTTCAGCCAGCCTGGCCCTGACATGGTCACAGAGGAAACTCAAACTGATGTAAGCATTTTTCAAGCGGGCAACATTGTATAATTGTTTAGAACGATGGCAACAATTAACCACTACCCACGAAGGTTCTTAGTATTGTTAGAGGCATTGCCTATTCCTTTCACAGAACTCCCTGTACATAAAAGAGCACCTTTTCCATATAAGTTCAATTCACCGACAAATTCTCCAACTAAATGAACAGGTTGGGGTTATTTGAAGCCAAAAGGCATTGTCAAACGAGTAGAACATACTACAGGTGAATTCATTTCCAATATTTTCTCCACGCCTAAACCAGATGGTCTATTCGCAATGATTTTAGACTTAACTAAATTGAATGAAATCATTGAATACCAAACATTTCAAAATGTTTTCTTTAGAAAACAGCTCGCGATCTGATCACCCCAGAGTGTTGGCTAGCGAGTGTTGATTTAAGAGATGCTTACTATACCGTCCCTATCAAGAGGGGTTTTCGAAAATTTTTACGGTTTGTTGGGAATGACCAGCTTTTGAATTTACCTGCCTACCTAATGGTTTTGGCGTGTGCGCCACGACTTTTTACTAAGTTGTTGAAACCGGTTTTTTCAAACATGGCTAAGCTGCGGTCATTGTATGTTTTCCATACATTGATGATTCTTTCATTATGGGACAATCTTTTCGAACAATGCGAACTCGCCGTTCAAGATTTATGTAAACTTTTCTGCAAACTTGGGTTTCTTCATCCATGCTAAAGAAATCGGTGTTTTCTCTACTAAGCAGCTTAAGTGTCTAGGCTTCATTTTAGGACACGACGGGCCATGACCGTGTCACTTACACAACAAAAGAAAGAATAAGCTGCAGGACACAGCGATACAGCTGTTAGACATTTCTAGGCCAAAGATAAGACAGGTCGCGCAGTCTTAATCGGTATAATGATTTCATACAGCCCTGCTATTCTATATGGGGCCGCACACATTAAGTCGCTGGAAATCGATAAAAATCTAGCTTTGGCCCGCGCTAAGGGAAACTTTGAAAAGACAATGTTTATCTCTGAAAGTGGACTAGCCGACATATTTTGGTGGCTAAGTCACTTTGATAACTCCCCCAATCCCATTCGAATGGGTGAGCCCAATAACTACAGTTAAGACTGACGCCTCACTCCAAGGTTGGGGGGCACATCGCAATGATGTAGCAACGGGGGGACGCTGGCTAGATTCGGAAATTTCTGAACATATTAATGTTTTAGAATTACGAGCCATTTACTTAGGTTTAACCAGCCTTGTTAAAGTACCCAAAAATAATGTTCGTATCCTTACGGATAACACCACAGCCATGGCTTATGTCAGGAATATGGGAGGTACTAAATCTATTAAGTGTAACGAGTTGGCACTACTCATTTGGAATTGGGCGCAAAAGTTTAACGTCTGGTTAACAATTACACACATACCCGGCACGCAGAATTGCCTTGCCGATAAGATTAGTCGCCATTTCCATGACCACTTAGAGTGGTCACTAAACCCATCAATTTTCAAACACATCTGTCAATTATGGGGCTGGCCGGATATAGATTTATTTGCTTCACGTAATAACTTTAAACTGGAGAAATATGTTTCGTGGCACCCAGAACCAAATGCTTGGCACATAGATGCCTTCTCGCTAACTTGGCAAAATCATTTACTTTTACATTTTCCCCCCTTTTACCATTATTAGCAAAGTCGCCCGAAAGATACTAATGGAGAAAACACACGCCATCCTCATCGTCCCTGAATGGGACACTCAACCCTGGCTAGCAAGACTAGTCGTGACGGCCAAAAGCATGCTACGCTTCCCAAGATACCGAGGAAATCTGAAACATCAGGGACCGTTTGCGCGCCAGGGAAACTTGTCGACGACTCCTTTGGTAGCATTCCTTTTTTAAATAAATATTTGGAACAATTCGGCTTGGATAAGATTACACAACAACGTTTGGTCTCTCACGCCTGGAGGAAGGGAACTGTGAAAATGTATACCACGTATTTAAAGAAATGGGGTATTTATTGCTTACTTAAGAAAGTTAAGCCTATGAACCCAACAATATCCCAGGTAGGACGTTTCCTACGTTTTTTGGAAGACGAAGGTTTAGGGTATGGCGCTATCAATGCAGCCAGATGTGCGCTCTCAATTATCCTACCTAGGATTAATGGAGAAACAATGGGGAAAACATCATGTTATTTGCTGGATCGTACGATCAATTTATCAGAGGAATCCTCCCAAACCCAAATATAATAGGTTTTGGGATGTTTCTCTTGTGTTTAAACTCTTCAAGGATTGGCCAGAGAATAAGTTCCTGGACGTTAAGCTTTTAGGCTTCAAAGTAGCTTTGCTCCTTCTGCTCGTTACAGGACACAGGGGCCAAACAATAGTCGCCCTGTCGCTCAATGGTCTTGAAATCGATAGCAAGGAAGCAATGTTTGATCTAACAACTTTGTTGAAATCAAATCGTTTAGGTGATCCCCTGTCGACAATAAGTGTCACTAGTTTCACAGAGGATCGCAAATTATGTGTAGTCTCCGCAATACGGACATATATATCCAAGACACGAATAATACGCAACTCAAGGCAGCTTTTGGTGAGCTTTATTAAGCCACACAAGGCCATTTCGAGGGACACCCTCGCCAGATGGACCATGACGGTGTTAAAACTTTCAGGAGTAAACACAAACAGATATTCCTCGCACTCTACACGTGGTGCAATGGTATCTAAGGCCAGATCACTTGGCATTTCCGTCAAACGGATCCTGTCTCATGCAGGATGGAAAACAGCTAGATCGTTTGCAAAACATTATCACAAGCGACTAGAGAAGCCTCAACCTATCGCACAGAGGCTACTCACCAACTAAAAGACATAGGTGAGACAGTGCACTTTTTCGCTTTTTTGTCATGACAATTGTACAAACATACTTAAATAAGACTTGATAATAGAATAGTAACTAACAGGAATATCAGGATAAAAATGATATTACGTAAAGGTCTCCCTAGCCTGCGGCTAGCCAGAGGCGGTATACCGAGGTAAAATAGATTAGTTAGACGAATCTTACCTGGGTATAGATGATGGATAACTATTGTTTTACCGAGGTAGGAGCCTCGGGTAGACGTGGGCGAGGGCCCACCCACCACGCCCTGCCACGTCTATTAAATCACTTGTACCAAGATTAGGTCACATTACCATCGTTTTTTGTTTTTTTTGGAATCATTTTATCCTGAATTAGTAGGTAAAGATTGCTGGACCCGGATGTGCTTCCTTCTCCCTCGCCCACGTCTACCCGAGGCTCCTACCTCGGTAAAACAATAGTTATCCATCATCTATACCCAGGTAAGATTCGTCTAACTAATCTATATATATATATATGTCAGCGTCGCCATATTTGTGGTTGACATAACATTGGATGCGACGTTGGTACTCCCTTGTTTAAGTTGCTTCGTCATAAAAACACTAGTTGTAGGAGATGGCGACCCCATTTTAGACTGCGACAGCCAACCCATGCACAACGGATGTCTAATGTGGTGTCGTCTCTTCACACTAGGCGGAGCCATAATGACCGGAAGTGGCAGAAGCCAGACACTCTTAGCAAATGAAGCCACAGGGAAGGAAGCCACAGGCTGGAGACGGGGAGTCGTGAAAGTCGGGGGGGGGGGGGGGGCTCCTTAGTTTCCGTAATCGGTCAGTGCCCTGCCACGCACTGTTATATTATGTTGGAGTTTTGCATCCTCGCAATATATAAGGTGATATCAGGATGCCTACCGACTTGTGACAGTGCACACTTATGGCGACTTTATAGTGCTGTCATTAAGTTACAGGGAGTTGTATGTCGGTCCTATAATTCAATTACCCATCTTGTGGACAACATCAACAATCTAAGTTTCAGATTAAAGATTGCCACAGAAAAAAAACTCCCTCCCACTCCCACCAATATTCCCATGCCCGTACACTGAGCCCGAGTATGCCGGAAGTACATTTAGATTGAAACTCAGCTTCCGGTCTGAAGCCGAGTTGTACACCACACACACACACCAACAATTTAGGCAGCAATTTACTGCTATCAATAAAAGGTTTTGAGAACACACACACACACGCAAAAGGAAGTAAATAATCCTGAATTGAAAACTGGCTGGAACACCAGTGCTTCGGCACTGACAAAAGAGAGATTCAGCAGAATAAATATATTTACCAACAAAATAAGTGTGACGGATGTGACTATACTATAGCGTTATTTATTTTAGCATTTGCGTCCCAATGGCGGCGCTGGGATGCTTGTATGTTTGTTGAGGCTTCACGTCCTAGCAACATCTAAGGTGAAATCAGGACAGTGGCCCGGAAGTGATGGATGTAAGCCAAAAAGGTGTAATCAGATTAGTTGATCACATTGAATGAGTCACAAAGTTACCTTGACGTCGTCGCGAGGTAACGTTGTTAACTCAGTGGTTTGGATTTGTTGGCAATGTTGTGGTTATGGATTCTCTATGGGATATGCGGTGCCGACTGGTGGAAGCCGACTAGTGGGAATGTGAATGATATCACGTGTTCATATCCACTTAAGACATTATATAAGGCACCGGGTGGAGTGGCCGAGTCGGTACAGTGCGGGCCTCCGGACTGGGAGATTGGGAGTTTAATTCCCGGTCGAGTTAAACCAATGACATACAAAATTGATACTTGTCGCTTCCTAGCCTGGTGCTCGGCATTAATAGGATCTGGCAATGACTGGTTAGTTCAGTGTCAGAATAATGCGACTGGGTGGGATATCGGGTCATAGTGCATTGCTGACAGTGCACAGTCATGGTGACTTTATAGTGCTGCCCCACTGGGAAATCAGGCTACTGGCACCATGACCCAATATCATGCATTATCCTAAAACTAAGCTAACCAATCCTTGCCCTATCCTATTCATGTCAAGCGCCATGCTAGGAAGCGACAAGTATCAATTTTATAAGTCATCGGTTTGACTCTACAGGGAACCGAATTTTCGATCTACCGCACGCGAGGCTCGTGTTCTACCGATTCGGCCACCGCACCCGGTCAGCGAATGAGTATCACCCACTTTCCCCCGCCATTGTTTGGTGTAGCATGATCAAGTTGTACATTAGATGCTTCATAAGTAACCGTCAAGAAGGAGGTTGTACATTAACCCTTTAGGGCTGAAAGCGCCTGGGTCCACCTGCAACTACGAGTTCCAGACACTTACATCCTGGGCGCTTCTGTAGTTAAATTGCATTTCTAGAAATGCTTTCCTGAAAATTTGTAAGTGATATCAGAAATACAGTGCTACCTAATTGCAGGTACATTCAGGCACCCCCGGACTGTAAGCACACGAAACCCGCCGGTGCATCCGGGCACTCCCGGCCCCAAAGGGTTAAAATGTATGTGACGATGTGGATATGATTTGAATTATTAAAGCTGTTTTTGTGCATACATAATCAAACACTAATCATTGTGCATATATACAGTAAAGCCTCTCTTTACTCGACCGACCATGGGACCGACTTTAAATGGTACATTTAGGGAGGTGGTCACATTAGGAAGTTTTTGTTATTGTTACAATGGTATTGTACGGGCGATCGTTTGGGACCCAAATAAAGCAATCGATATAGGGGAGTGGTAAATATGTGGAGGTGGTCAGTTAGAGAGGTTTTACTGTATTTACATATCTATCTATTCATAGCATATATATTAATGATGTCATAAACAGTGGCCTTCTCTGTGGGGGAGTGGTTAGAGTGTCTGACTTTTTTCTAGGTCAGACTCCTAATCCGAGGGTCAGCGGTTCGATTTCCCCATGCCCCCAGCTCTGCCAATTTGGATTTCCACCGCTGTGTATAACTTACAGCGTCATCAAAGGCCGGTTGCTCTCATACCATGTCTATGTGGTGTGGGAGGTTAAAAATCCCTTAGGTCGGTAAAAGTGTAGGCTCGGGCTTTCTACCGACCATGAGGAAGACCAGTCGTCTATGACTGAAATTTCCCCTGCTTAAACAACTAATGGACCAAAAAAAACAAAAAAACAAAGAAGGCAAATAAAAGAAACTGCATTGTGAGACCTTGTGACCTCTGCCCCTAGATCCGGGTGGGGCTGCACAGCGGGCCGGTGGTGGCCGGGGTCGTGGGAAAGAAGATGCCCCGGTACTGCCTGTTCGGGGACACGGTCAACACGGCGTCACGCATGGAGAGCCACGGCACCCCCGGCAAGATCCACATCAGTGGCAGCACGCAAGCGTACGTCACGCTTCACTGAGCAGCTCTTAGTCATAGCTTCAATAGGAGATGCTGTCTTTTTAACCTGTATATATGTGTATGTAGATATACAAATATATGTACAGTAACACCTCTCTAAATCGACCGACTATGGGATCGACGTTAAATGGTCCATTCAGAGAGGTGGTTGGTTTAGGGAGTTTTATTAATCGTTACAATGGTATTGTATGGGCGATCGTTTGAGACCCAAATAAAGCAATCAATATAGGGGAGTGGTCGATCTATGGAGGTCAGTTAGAGAGGTGCTATTGTATATGTATATGTAGACGTATGTATCATACATATGTCTATGTATGTGTATATATATATATGTTTGGATATATATGTATGTATATGTGTATATGTATATGGATATGTATTTAGATACACCTATATATATTGATGTAATATGACTGAGGACATATACACGTATATATGCATGTATATGAATATTCGTGTATATATATGTATATGTGTGTATATATATACATACTAAATAGTGTACTATTACGTTTCAGTAGTATTTCAGTACTGTTTCCTGACCTATGTCACATAAATAGATCTTTTCAATGAATGTGGCTTTAAATTTACCATATTTATAATACGGAATAGCTCTAATTGTCTCTGTCATGGTAGTAAACTATATTTCAAGTACATCAACCTGCACTCTTGTGGCAGTAGCAAGAACTACTGTGGTGGTGGGGTGGGGGCTATAAACTCAGTTTACAGTATACTCTGTTGAATGGTCTTAAGGAGGATTTACACCACTGACCCGCCCTCTGATGGCAGTGCCGATAACTAATTGTGTGGGTACCTGCTCACTGTGCGGCAAACCCTGTGGAATAGGTCTCACATCTGATAGCAGTGCAGAGAACTAATGTTGTGTGCATAGTAGCAGTTCACTCTGTACACCTGCTCCGTGGCACTGGGTGCAGTGGCCGTATCGGTAGAGCGCAGGCCTCCCGTGTGGGAGATCGGGAGTTCAATTCCCAGTTGAGTCAAACCAATGACTTACAGAATCGATAATTTTCGCTTCCTAGCCAGGCACTCGACATTAATAGGAGAGGGCAATGACTGGTTACCTCAGTATCAGGATAATGTGACTGAGTGGGATATCAGGTCATGGTATTGGTGGCTTGATTTCTCAGCGGGGTAGCACTACGAGGTTTCCATGTGTGCGCACTGTCACAGGTCGGTACCCATCGTGATATGACCTTAGACGTTGCTAGGACGTAAAACTCCTTCTTTTTTTTTGCGGTGCAGGCACCTTGAGAAGGCTGGCTACGCGCTGGAGTCGTGCGGAGTGAGGGAGATTAAAGGCAAGGGCATGATGGAGACCTACTTCCTGCTGACTGACGGGCACACCATTCCGCCGCTACCCGTCGGCACGGAGGAGACCAGCATGTCGGCGCTGGTCGGGCCCCGGCACGATGACAAGGAGGACCCGGCGAAAACCCGCATCTGCGCCGTCATGTGAACCCAGCACCGGATTTACTGTAGATAAGAAATGAAAGGAGAGAGCTGGATGGAGAGGGAGGGAGTGGAAGAGGGAGGGAGGGGGGAAGGGAGAGGGAGGCGGAGAGAAAGAGATGGAGGCAGAGAGAAAGAGAGGGGGAGGGAGAAACAGTGAGACAGAGATATAGATGGAGCTAGAGGGAGAGGGAAACAGAGGGGGAATGGGAGAGGGAGAGAGGGAAGAGAGAGGAAGAGAGAAAGAGAGGGAGGGAGAGAGAGACAGTGAGACAGAGAGCTAGAGAGAGAGGTTGAGGGAGTAGATGATAGTGAGAGAGAGGGAGAGTGAGAAGGGAGAGAGGGATAGGGTGATGAGGGAGGGATAAAGAGAGGGAGGGAGAGGGAGAGGAAGAGAGAGAAAGGGAAAGAGAGGGAGAGAGGCAGCGAGACAGAAATATAGAGAGAGGTAGAGGGGAGGGGGAAAGAGAGGGAGGGAGAGAGAAAGGGAGAGGGAGCGAGAGAGTAAAGGAGGGAGAGACAGCAAGACAGCAATACAGAGAGATAGAGAGAGGGGGAGGGAAAGGGAGAGGGAGAGAGAGATAGAAGCACGTGCACACAAATAATAAGGAAATAACATGTACAAAAATGCATAAAAAGATTTTATTTAAAAAAAGAAGAAAGTTCAGCCCAAAGCTGACTCGGGTTTGCTTTATTTATAATTGACATGGTTGAGTTTAGATAAAAGATTCACCCCGTACTTCCAGTACAGGGGTGAAAATCACCCTTATATAAAAACGGTAAAGAAATCGGGCTAATGAATTGAGTCTTTATGAGAGCCTAATTTCACAATCTAAGAAGCAACATTTATTCTTTGTATATGTCTTCATGTTTACCCGCTACTTTTGAGTTGGAAAATATAATAAAACATATACTTTAATGCAATTTAAAAGTGAAATCGATGGCGTTCTCTGGCCGCCATCTTGTCTTTTTGCATTCTCTCCCATTTCACCAACTCTGTGCTGATATAAGTAACCATTTGACACTGGTGCAAGGCATTCTACTTCTTGTTCCATACTAACGCTATTTTTGCCCGTACTTAGATTACGTTGTCTTTCACCCGTGTACTACAAGTACCGGGTGAATCTTTTATCAAGGTTGAGTAATGAGTTGTATATGACCTGAGAGATATTTAGGGCCCACTTATTGCTGATGGTCTGTGTTCTGGCTGTGACTGTTGGTTGTTATGGTGATTTAAGTCCTAATGGCCCTCAACTACTATGCTGACGGAGGACAGGGTATACCTAGACACTTGGATAAGCATTCTCTATGGACGAGACCAGGGGTCACAGAGAAGGGGTTAACTGCAATAGAGGTCACAAAGAAACTTGCGCAAAACTTACTTCAAAGCTGCATAGTCAGATGAAAACACCACATTTTCAAAACCAAGATAATTATGAAGTTTTAATTCTACATATCCAACTTAGATACTGGCGCATGTATTAAACATTTGTTGCCAGATAGACGGGACTAATAAGGCAATTTAATAGAATATGTTACTGCATAAGCCTATGGTGTCAGAGTGTTGGCGTGCTTGCCAAGATTAAATTAGCATGTTTGCAGTTAAAATATCTCAAAAGTTAGCCATTCAAAATTAAGTTACTTTGAACTGAAGTGGGGTAGTTTATAATGATCAACCTAATATATTTATCTCAGAAAATGACAGAAATGCAACACAATCGAACTATGCAACCTTAACTAATTGTGAATCTGAGGTCCTTTGATTATGCCTTATCACCTACACACATGTAGTTCTATGTATTTCTTCCTCGCCTCGTGTTATATAATAAACTACTTGATCTCCAACTCTGGTCGGTCCAGGCGCATTAGGCTGAGTACATCGTCGCTATTATAAAGGCAGTAGAGTAAATATTTATAGAATATAAATACCTAGTAAATGTCCATACAAGAAACATATATTGAAACCGGGTCATCATTTGCGGACCGTGCGTACAAAGAGACTGTCCCATTCAATGCCAATATCTGATCATAGGTCGTACACACGAGTATGAGACTAAAGTGCCTGTCACACTATGCCGGGATTGAGCAACGGACAGAATTTTCTAGTCTGGTGGTGCTCGGGCGTGATAAGTATCAAAATGTATTAAAATGTGTCCGAATGTTGCGATATCGGGTCAAAGGCCACCAGACGAACAGACATGAAACGGACATGAAACAGACATGAAACGGACATGAAACGGACATGAACCGGACATGAAACGGACATGAAACGGACATGAAATGGACATGAAACGGACATGAACGGATAGCCAATGGACGATAAGCAGACTAAACAAACTCAAACCGGACAAGAACCGTAGATGTCAATCCAGCGGCATCCGTTCCAAGTTTTGTGCATGTTCAAAACTTGTAACGGATCGGACCGGATATCAATGGATATCCCCAAATATGCAATGGATATGCAACAGACACAAACCGGACTGTGCCGGTTTCTTTCCGTTTCCCCAATCCGGTGATGTGTGACAGAGCCTTAACGTGGGGGTAGTATACACAGAATAAACACGGATCAAAATACGCAGAAAAGTACAAGAAAAACATGCATCTAAAACCAGTAAAAGTACGCGCATGAATAAGGAGACAGGGATTAGGTTTATTGATATTAGATGGTTGGTAAAGAATACCTCATTTTAAAATGTAACTTTGCACAGTTTGTGCCATTGACAGCATGCAATTTTCTTGACCTGCGAGCCAAGTTCAACAAATAACCATTGAACTGGTACATTAATAAGTATGTGTGCTGAGGTATATACTGATATTCGAACAAAGTGTGTTTTCCCCAAACTCATGTTTGTGTCATTGAACTGGTACATTAATAAGTATGTGTGCTGAGGTATATACTGATATTGGAACAAAGTGTGTTTTCCCCAAACTCATGCTTGTGTCATTGAAGTGGTACATTAATAAGTATGTGTGCTGAGGTATATACTGATATTGGAACAAAGTGTATTTTCCCCAAACTCATGTTTGTGTCATTGAAGTGGTACATTAATAGGTATGTATGCTGAGGTATATACTGATATTGGAATAAAGTGCATTTTCCTCAAACTCATGCTTGTGTCATTGAAGTGGTACATTAATAGGTATGTGTGCTGAGGTATATACTGATATTGGAATAAAGTGTGTTTTCCCCAAACTCATGCTTGTGTCATCTCCCAGAGTCCAGTGGGGCATCGGGGGAGGGCTAGGGGCAGCCGGTGGCAGTCAGGGAAGTATATAAATATATATGTTGGAGGTACAGTGAGTGGCAGATACAGTGTGAAGCCGGTGGTGGCACCTCAATCGGAACGGAGGTTGACGAGGCTCGAGCAGCAGATGATTAGTCCAGACCCCAGCAGTCAATGACTGGGAGGAGTCCTGGAGAACTGGGCCCGTATGCAGGAGTCGGTGGTAGCGGCTTTTGGTGTTAGCGGATGTCCACCGTGTAGCTATTACCGACGTCAGGAACTATGTCAAGTGGTATGCAGGAGCGCGTAACACTTACATTATAACTAAACGTGAAGTTATTTATAGATTGGGGAAATCCCTCTGCATCTGTAGCCATATAATGGGCCCAAATCTATTCAATGCGGTCATATTTAACAGAATTACATATGCAATAAGTGAAATTTCATGAAATTAACCCTAAATTCGAAGCAATATTAATGCTGCCACCGCAATGGCGGCGATATTAATATTTTCGAATCGACGAATGCAAGCAGCCGCCGCCAGTATGGAAAGGGACGTCGATGCGGCGGCGGCAATTTGTTTACTTTACATTCATCGATTCGAAAATATTAATATAGCCGCTGTTGCGGCGGCAGCGTTAATCTTGCTTCGATTTTAGGGTTAATTTAATAAAATTTCACTTATTGCGTATGTAATTCTGTTAAATATGACAGCATTGAATAGATTTGGTACCTATCACCACCTGTAAACCTGCAACTTTTCAGGGGTAGGGTAACACCGGTTAAGCTTTTGGTGTTAGGCCTATCACCGACTCGTGCATACCACTTTTCGCCCCTACCCGGGAAATTCCTGCCTACCACCGTTTTGGCTCGCTACCACCGAATACCACCGACTCCTGCATACGGCCCCAGGAGGGATATCCCGGGCTATTATACTTGTATAATTCTTATACAGCATATAAATATATGCCCATCTCACTACCAGTTCATTATATATATGGCGGTAAGTCATATATCATTTTCAGCGGTAAGTGAATGAGGTTAATGAGCAGAAGCGAGCGGTGGGAGGTGGCGCCACCATCGGATCTGAGGTTGAGTAGATTGGAAAGTAGATGACAAGTATGGAATTCTGAGTTATTATACTCGTATAATTCTTATGCAACATATATATATATATAATAGTCTCAGCGTTAAGTGAGTAGGATAGTGGGAAGGCGAGCGGTGGTGCCACCATTGGAGTTGAAGCCTGAGCAGTAGATGAGTAGTTCGAGGCTCAACCACCTGATTACTGATGGGTGGGTGTTAGGATAGTAATAGTATAGAATTCCCGGTTATTATGCTCGTATAATTCTTATACAACATATATATATGACAGAAACTCAAATGACAGAAACTCAAAACCATTGGATTAGCCATCTTTAATAAAACAATACGCCAGTTTGTCATTGCTTGGTGTGGACGGCCACCATGTTGGCGCAGCCGTAGCTCTGGAACAGATCGTCGAGCTGCTGCGGGAAGCTGTACGAGTTGTCGCTGGTCGCCAACTGCTCCCTGAAGAAGCTGTCACACCGCCCGTTAGTCTCCATCAGCGCGGCGCAGTCCCGCCGCTGGAGCCCCCTGCAATGTGTGTGAGGTCACGTATACTGTCAGTCAGTGTGGTATAGCAGGCTATTAACCAGATCAAAGCCCTGACCCAGACTGCACTAATGAGGGTCAGTGGCTGCGGTCTGGCACAACCCCCACCCCCACCCCCTCATCACCCCACCCCCTGTCCTATCCCTCCTCAACCCCCACCCCCACCCCTCCTCAACCCCCTCCCGTATCCTTCCTCAACCTCACCCCCCTCCTCAACCCCCACACCACCCATCCTCAAAACCCCACCCCCACCCCTCATCAACCCCCATCCCACCTCCCATCAAAACCCCACCCCTCATCAACCCCCATCCCACCTCCCATCAAAACCCCACCCACCCCTCATCAACCCCCATCCCACCTCAAATCAAAACCCCCCCACCCCTCATCAACCCCCATCCCACCTCAAATCAAAACCCCACCCCACCCTCATCAACCCCCATCCCACCTCAAATCAAAACCCCACCCCACCATCATCAACCCCCATTCCACCCCCACCCCTCATCAACCCCACCCCACCTCTCATCAACTCCCCACACCACTCCTCCTTAACCCAAACCCTCACCTGTCCTCAACCCCACTCCTCCTCAACCCCCACCCGTCCTTAACCCCCACCCCCACCCGTCCTCAACCCCCCACCTCCACCCATCCTCAACTCCCCACGTCCACCCCTCCTCAACCCCACCCACCCCTCCTCAACCCTCCTCCTCAACCTTCCACCCCCTACCTCTCCTCAACCCACACCCCTGCTCAACCTCCATCCTGCCCCATCTCAACTCCCCACGCCCACCCATCCGCAAGCCCCCACCCCCACATCTCCCCACACATGTGCGCTATCCTTTCCGAAATAGGATTATGCAGTGTGGCATGGACATATAATTACTCTCATTTGTGAATTGTCAAACTATACCATATGCAAATCTTGGATATCAGACTACATATACATACCTATACTGTAATTAACTGCATTGTCACATGCCTGGGAGACCATACGGGGGGGGCCGAATGGGTTGAGCGTCCGGCTCCTGTTTTCGAAGATTTGTGAATCCGAACCAATGGGTCCGTGGGTTCAAACCCTGGTCGAATCGAACCATTGACATCAACATTGATACTTGTCGCTTCCTAGCCAGGCGCTCAGCATTATTAGGATAGGGCAAGGACTGGTTGCTCAGTGTCAGGATAATGTGACTGAGTGGGATATTGGGTCATGGTGATGGTGGCTTGGTCTCCCAGTGGGGCAATGCTACTTTTATGTCCTAGCAACATTAAAGGTCATATCAGTATGGGTACCGATTCATGACAGTGACCACTCATGGTGACTTTCATAGTGCTGCCTGACTAGGAGACCAGGCCACCAGCACCAAGACCTGATATCCCACCCAGTCACATTATCCTGACACTGAGCCAACCAGTTCATTGTCCTATCCTAATAATGCTGAGCGCCAGGCTAGGAAGTGACAAGTATAAATATTTAAGTCATTGGCTTGACTCGACCAGGGTTCGAACTCATGGGTTCGAATCCCACGATCTACCAAAACCGGAGACGGACGCTCAACTCATTCTGGTCGAATAAATGGATAATACAATCAGCGAACCATCAACCCAGTGACCTACATTGCGGCCAAGTCATCGGAATGTTTGTATCACCAGATAACGGTACCGACAGCCTGTGGTGTCACGGCGCAATGAGGAGGCCATTATGAGGTCACAGTGCAGCGTTCCTGGTGGTTGTCCCCATCTGATACTAGGCTAAGTATAGATATCTCATTTAAGGGATAACAGCCAATAAAAGTGATGATTCCAGGCAGATTGGAGGCGACCCTTTCCACGGAACATGCGCAGTGAGCTGCTGCCCACAGCATTGGTTCTTGTCACTGCCACCAGAGGGACCGCGCGCGGTGGCCGAATCGGTAGAGCGCGTGCCTCGCGTGCGGGAGATCGGGAGTTCGGTTCCCGATGGGGTCAAACCAATGACATAAAATTGATACTTGTCGCTTCCTAGCATGGCGCTCGGGATTAATATGATAGGGCAAGAACTGGTTAACTCACTATCAGGATAATGTGATTGAGTGGGATATCGAGTCATGGTGCTGGTAGCCTGATTTACCAGTGAGGCAGCACTATAAAGTCGCCATGAGTGCGCGCTGCCACAAGTCGGTGCCCATCCTAATATGACCATAGATGTTGTCAGGACATAAAAATTCCATCAACCAACCAACCAAATCACCAGAGGGCAAGATGGCAGTGGAAAATCATCTATGAAATAAGACCTTTTCTCGCAGAGTATGCCTTGCTTCATACACTTCGAGCTGTTACCCAGAGGGAAGGTTAATGGTGGAAATAGTTTATTACCCAACAAAGTAGAAGAGGGACTCAGTCAAACGGCAGTCAGAAATGTCATTGGTTGAAATATTGTGGTGGAGACTATCCTGCATGCGTGATAGAAACAAATGTAGTTCCTCATATTGTCTATTCTGCATACTTGGCAAGTTGATTGATTACTGATGGTCTAATGCCGTGTCAGCAGCAAGGGCCCGTAATCATGGCGAAAAGCTAGTGACATCTATTCTGTCAGTTTTACCAATTACATCCACAGGCCTAGACTGAAATTTGCACAAAATACCCAAATAGTCAGATCTATGTCAAATGACAGCAACAATTATCTCTGCTGCGATTTTGAAGTGGGTAGTCCTTGGTCAAATAACAGCAGACATTAATTCACGAAACATGACTAAAATTAGAAGTGACGATAGAACACCGCAAATATGGATGTTGTACCCTGCCATTGCCAAGACATTTTTTTGTTCAGAATAATCTTTTTTGTGGTTGGGTGGTCTACTTCAAGATTTTCAACTGTCAGGATATGTGAAAAAGAGTGACTCTTGACAACACAATTTCTTTGGTAACCTCCACTGGTAACCCTTCAACCCCGTCTCCATCCCACCGCCAGTCCCACTGCTACCCCTTCACCCCCACCCACATCCCACCCCACCCGACTGCTGCACCTTCATCCTCAATGCCACCCCCACTCCCACCCTCACAGTGCGCAATGCCTCCTGCATACATGCGTTGCTAAGCGCGCCTTGGTGACACGTGACAGGTTCGCCAAGATGTCGGCTGACGCATTCACACCACTATCTGGATCTCGGCACACTGCTGCGGAGTCTAGCTCACCTGCACACCGCCACGTCATCGTCCACACTGAGCTGGCTCAGGCTGGTTTTGCAACTCATGAACAGATCGCCACATTCACTCTTAAGTAAGTCTGCCTGCTGTGTGGATACCTATAATTAAACAAAAAACATTAAAAAAACCATGGACAGATCGTTGACTCCAATCGAGCAATGACATGAATGGGGGGGTAGTTGCAAAACATAAATACAGGTGGTGCACTTATTAAACATTTATCGCCACATTAAAAGGGAATACTGGGGCAATTTAATAGAATATGTTACTGCAGAAACGTACGGTATAAGAGTTTTAGCGTGCTTGCCAAAATTAAATGTGTATGTTTTCACTTCAAATGTCTTATAAGTTAGCCATTTAAAATAAAAGTTATTTAAGCTAAAATAAAGTAGATTATAATGATCAATCTAATATATTTATCTCAGAAAATGACAGAAACTCAAAAACCATGGGACTATGCAACTTTAAGCTTTATAGCATCGATAAGCCTTGCACCAACAATGAAAACAAACAAGACAAGTTGCGTTGATTTTTTGTCCCTGCACCAACAATTCTACACTGCAGACAGTATGTATGACCTTTTTACTAAAGTAAAATAAGAAAACATTTGAGCCTTTTTGAGGGCAGCTGGACTGTACCACCTCATGTAGTTTAATAAATAAATTCTATCAATTATTAATAAAACTTTTCTTTTTCTATGGGAATTTGTTTCCCTTGACCACAAATATATGATTGTGGGCTTTCTAATTTAATGAGTGTCTATTGGCACATAATTGATTGTCTGCTTTTACATGTAAAAGCGATGGTTTGAACAAAAAAACAAACATTTCTCGCCGTGAATATGGCTTATGCTGCCAACACAGCGTAAAGCAACCACCAATCAATCAATCAAGTTTGGTCTGAGGTATATTCTATATAATCTCTGGCAAGAACACCTTGCCTAACATGTAACAACAATTTGCCAATCGGTTGAAGAGTGGCGCGAGCTGGCACAGGTCCCGGATATACACTACTGGGGAGGGGGGGGGGGGGCGCACCACTGGCGCTAGTAGCCCGGCAGCAAAGGACCAGCTGTGGGTAACTGTCGTCCAACACAATAGCCCTATACCAGAAACGATTTCTCCACTACTTATATATATATATATAAATATAATTCATTATATATACCTCTGCCAATTTGGATTTCCACCGCTGTGTATAACTTACAGCATCATCAAAGGCCAGTTGTCCATGTTGTGTGGGAGGTTAAAAATCCCTTGAGTCGGTAAAAGTGTAGGCTCAGGCTTTCTATCGACAAACTGTCTAATGGTGAAAACAAGTATATTCATACTTATCCATGATAGGCAGTATAAATCTCAAGAAGAAAAAAAAAGGCTAAAACCTGCTCCAAGAGAACATATTTGGTTGCTTACACAATGATGTTTGAACAATGGGTAAGACGCTAGGCCGTGCCGAATGCAGTGTTTTGATGTCTGGCAGCTTGAGCCAGTGTTTCCCTTCTCAAATCCTCCAATACCTCATGATTTAGGAAATATGTCGTGATTTAGCAGTTGTGTCTATATGGAATATTTTACCTACCAGCACTATTAATGCTATTGTTGAGACCATCAGAAGTACCCTTTTCATCCTGTTGAAGGCTTGTACTTCTGCGCAATAAAATTGATAGTCAAATAAATACATCGGCTCAGCATTTCTCGTGGGCACAGAGAACGTGAAAGCTGCAATGGGATGACATGACTTAATTCCGGAAGCAACTCCCCCATCCCACCCCCGGTGTCATTACAATCTTCATGAGGGCCCTGGCCAGCAGGCCTCGGCTGAGATAAGGTCATGACATAATATTGATTACATTTCAGATATCAAATAACAATGTTAATAAGCCAATTTGATCATATATGAATAAATCGATAATAATAATGCTAAATGCTCGGTTCTCCAGTTGCTTATGAGTGTGATGAATCGTGGTAATAGTAGATTCTAAACGCAAATGTTTGATTACCTCATAGCCAATCAATCAGCAGGTGTGGGTGAGTGGGTGAGAAAGGAGTGGTGGTCCGGCCGAGAGCACGAGTGTGACTGATCATTGAAGAGGGGCGATGGAGAAGCCCCTGAGTTGAGGGAGGGGCGCTGTGAGTCGGTGAGCGGGAGTGGGAGTGGGTGAGTGGTAGGCGGTGCTTGTTGTGAGATTGACAGGTGAATGGGGAGTGGGAGGGTAATGGCAGGGGTGCCAGCAGGGGCGGCGTGGTGGCAGGGGTACCATCACGAGTAGGGTAGGGTGGTGGCAGGGGTACCAGCAGGGGTATAGTATTAGTAGAGTGGCAGCAGGGGTGCCGGTATGGGTATAGTATTAGATGGGTGGTATCAGGGGTACCAGTAGGGGTATAGTATTAGTAGGGTGGTGGCAGGGGTACCAGCAGGGGTATAGTATTAGTAGGGTGGTGGCAGGGGTACCAGCAGGGGTATAGTATTAGTAGGGTGGTGGCAGGGGTACCAGCAGGGGCATAGTATTAGTATGGTGGTGTCAGGAGTACCAGCAGGGGCATAGTAGGGTGGTATCAGGTGTACCAGTAGGGGTAAAGTATTAGTAGGGTTGTGCCAGGGGTACCAGCAGGGGTATATCATTAGTAGGGTGGTGGCAGGGGTACCAGTAGGGGTATTGTATTAGTAGGGTTGTGCCAGGGGTACCAGCAGGGGTATAGCATTAGTAGGGTGGTGGCAGGGGTACCAGCAGGGGTATAGCATTAGTAGGGTGGTGGCAGGGGTACCAGCAGGGGTATAGCATTAGTAGGGTGGTGGCAGGGGTACCAGCAGGGGTAGGGGTAGTGGCAGGGGTACCAGCAGGGTAGGGTAGGGTGGTGACAGGGGCACCAGCAGAGGTCAGGGTAGTAAATGACTATAGGCGAAGAAGGCGACAGTTCTGTGAATGACCGGCACAGAGACGCAGGTGGTGCAGCACTTTGACAGCCACGTCTGTAGGCCAACAGATTATCACCGCCATCACTCTTCTCTCTCTTCCAGCACAGTACACTAGGCTAACTTGACCACATCTGCTTGACGCTAAGAAAAAACCCACAAAAACCCCATGGGAGTAGAAGGTTATGTCGTCGTGGGTGCTTAAGGGAGGCGGCTATAAATGCAGAATCGTTCTCATTTCAATGGCTACTTCCTAAAACGTAGTGACTAATCTAGGTACATGTCATATTTGCAAACCCGTGGAACACTTGGAATGCTGAAAACAAAGAAAATCTACACCATCGAAGGATAATGTATAGGAATATAAACAAGGATTTGACCCCATTCAGTCTATATCCAGTATTATTTATACATGAATCATTCCATTATATGTGCGACAAGGGTTGTAGTTCGAATGTCTATGCATATGGGCACCTATGCACCTATGCATCTATGCACATATCTACATATGCACCTATATACATATGCACCTACGTGACGATAAGTCTATGTACCTATGCACCTATGTACCTATGCACCTATATACCTATGCACCTATGCACCTATGTGACTATGTGTCTATGCACCTATGCACCTATGCATCTATCCATTTATGCATCTATGCATCTATGCATCTATGCATCTATGCATCTATGCACATATGTGCCTATGCACTTATGTACCTATGCACGTATGTAACTATGCACCTATGTACCTATGCACATATATACCTATGTACCTATGTGCCTATGTTTCTATGCATCTATCCATTTATTTATATATGTATCTATGCATCTATATATATATGTGTCTATGTATCTATGTCTCTATGTCTCTATGTCTCTATGTATCTATGTATCTATGTATGTATGTATGTATGTCTCTATGTATCTCTGTATCTATATCTCTATGTATCTATGTATCTATGTATATATGTATCTATGTATTTATGTATCTATGTATCTATGTACATATGTATCTATGTATCTATGTATATATGTATCTATGTATCTATGCATCCATCTATATATGCATAAATGTATATATGTATCTATGCATTTATGTATCTATGTATCTATGTATCTATGTATCAATCTATCTATATGTATCTATGTATCTATGTATCTATGTATCTATGTATCTATGTATCTATGTATCTATGTATCTATGTACCTATGTATCTATGTATCTATGCATCCATGTATATATGCATAAATGTATATATGTATCTATGCATATATGTATCTATGTATCTATGTATTTATGTATCAATCTATCTATATATCTATATATCTATGTATCTATGTATCTATGTGTCTATGCATTTATGCATCTATGTATCTATGTATTATGTATCTATGTATCTATGTATTTGCATCTATACATCTATGTACCTATGTATCTATGTATGCATGTATATGTATCTATATAAGTATTTATATTTTAAACAAACTGATCGCACATATACAATAAACACGACATCTGGTTCTGTTATTCTTGTACTCATAATAATAAATCACATGGCCCACACATTTTTATACATCATTGACACTGCTATAGATATATATGAATTTTATATATTGCATGTGTATAATATTTTCAACAATAAAACACGAGTAACGTATATAACTTGAAGTATAACGTATATGAATTGGTACAGAAATTATGAGAAAGATCACAAGAAAAATGGAGACCTACCCTTTTGAATGTTCAGAAACTGTTGAGTTGCTTGTAAACGAATGCTTCAGTGTGGAAGCTGCCTTGTCGGTCCCCTCGTGTACCACGTAGCTGGTCCTCGTGACGGAGTGCCGGGATAGTGTCTCTGCGCATGACATTGTGTGACCCACTTATACCATATAACATCTATCCCATCAGAGGAGAGAAAAAATACAACTAAATAAGCAACAATATGAGTGCTGTGTTTATCAGCTGAAATGATGCCAATACCAAAATGAGAAGTGACGTCAAGGGTACTGTGTATGACTATGCAAGTGCAGATTTCATTACTGCATGGTTCCCCTGCCATTGATTAGAACATACCATGAAGAGGCTAAGTCAATGAAACACAGAATTTCGAATAGGAGATTTTGAAGGGAATGACAGACGAGGAAATGCACCTAGCGATAGTTTAATTCATGGGTGGACAATAGCTGTCAGGTCCAGCCCTATAATAGAAGATTCAGTCTCTGTTGGAGAGGGATGTGTGGAAAGGATCGCAGTGCACTAGGCAAACTCAACCACATGTGAGTGTTCAAATCCTGCTTTAGGCGCAACATTTCCCATTTCCATCAGCCTCCACGACACTGTTTGCCATGACCTGGATCCTGTACAAGCCACAAGTTGCATGATTGTTAAACCTCCACTTTGTATATATATATGTAAGTGTACTGCCTTTATGTATAAACTTGTAAGCATGATTATGCCTGCCTGACTGGTTGGTTTCTTATTGATTGCTGCAGGCCCTAAATGTAATAGTGATATTACTGACCCCTCCTTTCTGTTGACTACATCCCCACCTACAGTCCATCTCCCACATTGCTGACCCCTGACCCCGCCCTTCCGTTGACTACAACACCACTTACACTCCATCTTCCTGCAGTCCTCCACAGTCCTTCCCCTATTTGCTCACCATGACCCCCCGCCTCCTGCGTGCCAGTACCGATGAGTGCGGGTGGCGCCCTCTATATCTCCATTTTAACCCCCACCCCGCCACACCTTCACCTTAACCTTTTCCCCGCACATTAATACTCATCCTATTCCCATCACGGTGCCCGGAATAAACAGCGGAATAGCTTACACAGGAACAAAGCAGTTGCAGTCCACAGGCCAATGTACCCGGAAATTACCTGCGCGTGCGGACAGGTGGCGGGTGCACTTCCGTCTTTAAGGTCGAGCCAATGGAGGACACCAACATAAGTAAGCCTTGGTGACCGATGTTAAATCTGCATGTACTCAGATGAAATCATAAAATTGTCGATACTGGTGCACGTATTAAGACCGGATGCGGTGGACGAATCGGTAGAGCGCAGGCTTCCCATGTGGAAGGTCGGGAGTTCTATTTATGGTCGATCAAAATAATGACTTACAAAATTGATACTTGATGCTACCTAGCTTGGTGCTCAGCATTATTAGGATCAGGCAATGACTGGTTAGTGATATGACTGAGTGGGAAATCGGGTCATGGTGCCAGCGGCCTGATCTCCTAGTGGGGCAGCGCTATAAAGTCACCATGCGCTTAAATATAAACAAAGATAGATGCTTGAACAAAATAAAAATGTCACTTGCAAATATTTGATAATTTATATGTTGATTTGTTAAAAGTCGTGCACAGAAGCTAAACACTTCTGCTCCATTATAACTAATGAGAAGTAGCAGGGTCAAGCAGATCACGTGACTAACTGAAATGTCACATTGACAAGCTCAAGCTCAGCCGGAGGGCGGCGGGTGCCCTTCCGGGTGGGAGGTGCATATTATATGGGTGGGGCGTGTTGACACTGGCACGCGTGTAACTTAAACGGGGTCCCCCGCGCTACTCTCACGCGCCTCTCTGCACACACTGGGTAGGTTCGTAAGGAGCCACTGACTCTATCACAATTGTAGACGCCTCCTTTATTTGATGTATTCTTTGTTCTAGTTTGTTAGTTTTTGTCTGGGTTCTTTGCAAAGACCCCCAATAGCCGATGTTTACTTTTTGTTGTTCTTGTTGTTGTATATCTGTCTATACTAGCGCCTTTCTCGGGAATCAGAGTCGGTAATAAACGAGCCATAACTAGGGATTGAATATTGCTTCAGTGGTACATTCCAAACCGTTCAATACAACGCAATTTAATGAATTTGCAACTGCAGTCACTCACTCTAACCCACTCACTTCCACTTATCACTCTCATTCATTCACTCACTCACTCCCAACCATTCACTCACTCGCACTCAATCTCAACTACTCATTCACTCACAGTCAATCACAACGACTCACTCACACTCAATCACAACCATTCACTCACTCACTCTCACTCCCTCACTCACTCGCACTCACTCACAACCATTCACTCACCTTCACTCGTTCTTTCACTCACTCACACTCACTTACAACCAGTGGCGTGAAGAGAGTTTGTGATGTCCAGGGCCATCTCCTTGATTATATGCCCCTAATTCTCAAGTATAGGGTCTAGTACTGAGAAATGTGAGCAGGGAAGACATTTAAAAGGTGCCACGATATGGGTGCGCATGGTGGTCACACCCTCTGCCCCTCTCTCTGCCTGCTACTGCTCACAATCATTCACTCACTCACGCACTCACTCACTCACATCCATTCACTCACTTTAACTCACTCTTTCACCCACTCACTCACTTATCCACTCACTCACACTGACTCACAACCATTCACTGACTCACTGACTCACTCACACTGACTCACAACCATTCACTCACTTTAGCTCACCCTTTCACTCACTCAGGCACTCACTCACTCACTTATCCACTCACTCACACCCACTCACAACCTTTCACTCACTGACTCACACTGACTCACAACCATTCACTCACTTTAGCTCACTCTTTCACTCACTCACTCACTCACGTATCCACTCACTCACACCAACTCACAACCATTCACTGAGTCACTCACTGACTCACACTGACTCACAAACATTCACTCACTTTAGCTCACTCTTTCACTCACTCACTCACTCACTTTATCCACTCACTCACACCCACTCACAACCATTCACTCAGTCACTCACTGACTCACACTGACTCACAAACCATTCACTCATCATCTTAGCTCACTCTTTCACTCACTCACTCACTCACTCACTCACTTATCCACTCACTCACCACCACACTACTCACAACCCATTCCACTTCACTAGCCACTCACTCACTGACTCACACTGACTCACAAACATTCACTCACTTTAGCTCACTCTTTCACTCACTCACTCACTCACTTTATCCACTCACTCACACCCACTCACAACCATTCACTCAGTCACTCACTGACTCAGACTCACTCACAACCATTCACTCACTTTAGCTCACTCTTTCACTCACTCACACACTCACTCACGTATCCACTCACTCACACCCACTCACAACCATTCACTCAGTCACTCACTGACTCACACTGACTCACAACCATTCACTCACTTTAGCTCACTCTTTCACTCACTCACTCACTCACTCACGTATCCACTCACTCACACCCACTCACAACCATTCACTCAGTCACTCACTGACTCACACTGACTCACAACCATTCACTCACTTTAGCTCACTCTTTCACCCACTCACTCATCTACTCACTCACACTCACTCACAACCATAACTCACTTTAATTCACTCATTCACTCACTCACTTATTAACTCATTCACTCACTCGCACTCACTCACTCACTCACTGTGACTCACTATGTCACTCACTCACTTTAACTAACTATTTCACTCACTCACCCACACACTCACTCATGCTGACTCCTTCAGTCTTTCACTCACACTGCACTCACTCATCCAGCCACTCAGTCACTCCTTCACTCATTCCCTCAATCACTCACCTAGCAGTGTTTATAGCTGAGGCAGGATGTTGACGGACGATATGTAAAATATTCCGACTTTTTAGGTCTGGTTCATCAATAAATAATAGTTTAAATAAATTCTAAAATATCTCCTTTTCATAAAACTCATATGTGAAGCATTAAGAAAACTGTTTTAATCATATTTAAATCATCCAGTTATTTCTATAAAGTCATGATAATAATATTCCAATTATATAAGTACCACTATAAAACCTCTCTAATAATACCTAATTCATTCTATCATGTTGGTAAATACATATGCATAATATTCAAACCAAGTTGTGAACCCATGGTAGATTATGTATATTAAGTGAAGTGATAATTAATATCAGATTGTTCTAAGGTTCTACATCAAATATAACCACTGGAGATAAGAACTCTGGAAAATTATTACAGTATTGGTATATTTACATGTATTACTGAATTGAAATCTGTTGGTATTATATATTGTATGAAGGGAGGTAAATGTTGAAACTAATGGCCGGTGCACACCTACCGTTTACGATTCGTGCACTAAAACTGACTGGCCGACGCGACTCATCACGACCCGTTTCACGACTAAAACTGACGACAGGGGGTGTACTCATCTACCGACTGGGCCGCGCACATCTACCGTCCCGATTCGCGACTGTGATCCGCACACCTGGTGTCTTTAGCACGAACTGCATTAGCATCAGCGCCTCCTAGCAGTTCTTGAACAAATTGAGAGCCTCAACGCAAGACGGCGCCACGTCTGTGTCGCTGCGCGCGACTGGTGTCTGTGGCGCAAACTATCGTTGTTGAGCAGATATGCAAGATGCAAATTGTAAGAGTCGCCGTCTTGTCGCGTAAAATTCTACCGGTAGTCACAGTTTCTAATTTCGGGGACGAAGTATCCCGATTACGTATCCCGATTACGTTTCCCGACTAAGTATCCCGATTACGTATCCCGATTACGTTTCCCGACTAAGTCCCCCGATGAAGTCATATATAATTTATCAATCCCAGAAACAACATGTAAAGAACCTGTAGGTAGCTAGGGTCATACGGATTTCTACGGCCAACGCCGCATTTCGCGCCAATGTCAACAAACATAACAGTGAATAGTATCGCAAAACCTGACCTACCCGTCTGTCCGACCTCTGCAGTGATCTCTGCCAGTGCAGAGATCCTCTTCACCCGATTGGAGTAGTCTGCACACGTAACGTCAAATAAACACGGCCGATCTCTCCACATTTCTACCATTGAAACCTCATCCTCGGTCGACCAGTCCGCCATTTTTTTCCTTTGTGTACGGACAACATCACATGACCCTTTCCGGGCCTGTGATTGGGTGATCGTTAAAACCCCATCGCGACTGCTCGCCGGCTAGCACACATACACCGTATACGATACGACTGACCGCTCACACCTAGCGTTTCTCGAACGGCCCGATTCATTTTTCGAATGTCTTGCAATTCGAGTTGTAAGGCCTAAAACTTAGTTTTATGCGCGAATCGCATGCGTCTAGTGTGCTAGGGGGTCGCACACCTAACGACTTAAACACAGTTTTATGCGCGAAACGGGTCGTAAACGGGGGGTGTGCACCGGTCATACGGCCAGCATATACAGTTGCTGCAGACTGTGGTTTCTTCACCCAGACAAATAGTCTGTGAAGAATGCCACAGAATGGGTACAATAATTAAGTCAAGAATTAAGTTCTGTGTGCCTGTTATGGTATGATTTACAGATGCCAGTATCTGAGGGAGTGTTAGCACACAGGTGACAATGCATGGGGCTGTGGCTGTGTGTGTGAGTGTTTGCAGGACCTGCCAAAGCCAGGTGTCAGGCTGGAGGTGGGAGGTGGAGTGTGTGTGTGCATGGTGAGCCCTCCCTGCCCCACCTGGTGGCAGTTTGCTGAACTAAAGATAATAAAATATGTAATTCTCAAAGTAAGGCATGTAGAAACTCCTACTATTTTGGAGTTGTCCCAATCTAAGGGACTGGTGACCACTGGTGTTATGTAAAGATAAATAGGGTTGATAATCCCATATAAGTGTGATTGGTGAACTTGATGGAAAAATATGTATCTGACTTGGGGTGGGTGGGTTGGCCCCCCCATCCCCTTACCTAGATGGGGGGGAGGGGGCTGGTGGGAGTGGTGGGGGTCCACCCACTCCCACCCTGCCTCCCCCCACCACTGACTGGAGGAGTTCAACCAATGAAATGCCATGTTACTGTCTCTGACTGAGGAGACTCCCAGCAACTGTGTACCTGTATTTTGAATGTGTTCCATCTGAATAAAAGAGCTGGGCAGGGGGTGTGGCAGGCAGATGACCTGGAGACAGCACAGCAGGAGGAGCCAGCCACCCCTCCCTACTAGACTTTACAACACTGTTGGGTTGCTATTTCTTGGATCTGATATAGTAAGAAGATATAGTAAGCAGATATAGTAAGCAGATATAGTACGCGGATCATCGCTTAACTAATATCATACATTAGTGCTTTCCGACCTCCACACCCAGAAGTTAGGGTTCTACATTTCCTATAAAGATTCTAGCGTGTAAAATACCGCTAGTTAACAGATGGGTGCGATCGGCGGAAATAGGTTCCCATTAAGCAGGAGGACGCCGGGTTCCCTCCCCTGGAACCTTAAGGCGGGCGGAAGTCGCCACTGAGTGAGCTGTTACCAACGTCACCACTGAGTGAGCAGCTCCCAAAGTCACCACTGAGTGAGCTGCTCCCAAAGTCGCCACTGAGTGAGCTGCTCCCAAAGTCACCACTGAGTGAGCTGCTCCCAAAGTCACCACTGAGTGAGCTGCTCCCAAAGTCACCACTGAGTGAGCAGCTCCCAAAGTCACCACTGAGTGAGCTGCTCCCAAAGTCACCACTGAGTGAGCTGCTCCCAAAGTCACGACTGAGTGAGCTGCTCCAAAAGTCACCACTGAGTGAGCTGCTCCCAAATTCACCACTGAGTGAGCTGCTCCAAAATTCACCACTGAGTGAGCTGCTCTCAATTCGCCACTGAGTGAGCTGCTCCAAAATTCACCACTGACTGAGCTGCTTCCAAAGTCGCCACTGAGTGAGCTGCTCCCAAAGTCGCCCCTGAGTGAACTGCTCCAAAATTCACCACTGAGTGAGCTGCTCCCAAAGTCACCACTGGGTGAGCTGCTCCCAAAGTCACCAATGAGTGAGCAGCTCCCAAAGTCATCACTGAGTGAGCTGCTCCCAAAGTCACCACTGAGTGAGCTGCTCCCAAAGTCGCCACTGAGTGAGCAGCTCCCAAATTCACCACTGAGTGAGCTGCTCCCAAAGTCACCACTGAGTGAGCTGCTCCCAAAGTCACCACTGAGTGAGCTGCTCCCAAAGTCGGCAAAGTCGAGGAGTGGCTTTGTTATTTCTGGAGCCAGCTTTGGTACCTTGTGGTAGCCACCTTCCAATGCTCCGTAGCCACACCCCAGCACGGGCCAGACCAATTATAACCGGCAACCTACGGTGGGGAGGGTGGTATATTGTATACGTGTAAGCGGTGCCAAAGAAGGTACTGCTATTCGTTTAGTTGGTAAGAACCGACACCAGCTAATACTATTTCTTTGGAGGGTTTTTCCGCCGAGCGGAACTAGTGAGGGCGCTTTTTAAATGTGTGTTGTCATATATATATATATATATATATATATATAGACCCGATGGAATATCCAAATGAGTTGAGCGTCCGTCTCCTGTTTTGGTAGATTGTGGGATTCGAAGCCATGGGTTCTTGCCACTTACTAGCCAGGCGCTCATCACTATTAGGATAAGGCAAGGATGGGTTGTCTCAGTGTCAGGATAATGTGACTGAATGGAATATTAGGGCACAGTGCTGGTGGCCTGGCCTCCGAGTGGGGCAGCAGTATAAAGTTGCCATACGTGTGCACTGTTACAAGTCGATACCCATCCTGATATGACCTTATATGTTGCCAGGACGTAAAATCACAACAAACAATTCCTTGTGCAATATTCGATGCTACAGTGTGTTGCTATAGTTACACACCAATTAATGATGATTTTTTCTCCTTCAATGGCTGATCTCTTAGCTATCATTCTTTACACTACTTTTAATATTACTACCGAATATTGTAAATACAAAGTATGATGTTAATGCATACACAAATAGACACAGTAGTATACCAGGGTCGTATCTAGCGGAGGGCATAGAGGAAGCTTCACTCCCCCCCCCCCCCTAAAAAACAAAAAAAGAACAGCACGTAACATCCCAGAAATGGCTAGAAATAGCATTTCAGAGCCTCCCTCGGATGAGGGCATACTCCCACCCCCTCCCCCCATAGAGCCTCGCACATTTAGCACTCACTTGTTCCAAGAATTTATCTGTACCCTGCCAAGCAAATATTTAACCCAAACAAGAATTCCTAGCTATGACCCTGGGTACACGCGCGTATTAATGTTCGAGGATGTACACATTAATTATTAAGAAACGCAAGGTTAGGTATGATTTTTCTTTCTGTATTTTATTGAACACAGAACCAGAAGAAGCCTCGGCTATGTAATAATGTATCTTGCAGAAGCGGCAGACTGTCATATGTTGTGTTGTGTTCATTATAGCATCCATCACGCCCCCCCCCCCCCACACACACTCACCCTCCACGCTCTGATTTTGCCTCTGTCCTTGGAGCGGGTGGGTGGGGGAAGTTTGCCAGAACGCGACCAGACCACCCATCGCTCTCTGCTGCTGATAACATTTTGAGGTGATGCCATCAACTGGTGTTCACCGGAAGCGCGCCAGGTGGCAGCAGCAGCAGCGTTCCGTGGAGGTGTCACGATGGTAAATTAGTCGTATAGACCCTCTTTCAATCTTTATAAACATTGTGTATGCACGCGCAGCTTGGCTGCAGAACGAAGGCACACTGCCATTGAGTTTGCCGGGACGCGCAGTGCAAAACGTCTATTTTATTCACAATTAATAGAAATACAAAATGATAACCTTATGAATTTAATATAATCTATTCGTTGAATATGTTTTCTATATGTGTTCCAAGCGGGTTGCTTCTAGGTGGTGTGGTTTTAGAGATATTTCACCTTTTCTGTATGAAGATTGCTCACTGCCATTGACAATGCATTGAGTTTGCCGGTACGCACAGTGCAAAACGTCAATTTTATTCAAAAGAAATTGAAATACAGAACCCTAACCTCATAAATTTAATATAATCTATTCGTTGAATATGTATTGCTGGTACGCGCAGTGCAAAACTTTAGTTTTATTCAAAATTAATAGAAATGATGAAGCCTAACCTTAAAAATTTAATATAATCTATTCAGTGAATATATTTTCTATATGTGTTCCAAGCGGGTTGCTTCTCGGTGGTGTGGTTTTAGACATATATAACTTTTTCTGTATGAAGATAATTCAAGATTGCTCACAGCCATTGACAATGCATTGAGTTTGCTGGTACGCGCAGTGCAAAACTTCTATTTTATTCAAAACTAATAGAAATGCAGAACCCTACCCTTATCAATTTAATATAATCTATTCATTGAATATGTTTTATATATGTGTTCCAAAGGGGTTGCTCCTAGGTGGTGTGGTTTTAGAGATATTTCACTTTTTCTGGGTGAAGATTGCTCATAGCCATTGAGTTTGCAGTGTGACAGTGTGTTGTCCTGCAGCCAAAAGGCGCGCACACTGACCTAGATACCTATCCTGCCGTCATATGAAATAGGTCTATTAGTCACAGGCACATCTCAACTATGCAGGCGGGGTGGGGTGGGTGAGGGGGGTGGGTGTACTATCAGATGGGTGCGCCCCCTCTCGGCAGCTCGTGGCCCAAGCCTCCAGCTTCTCCCGGAAGAATGTGATCGCTGGTTCCGAGCAGGTCGACCCCTCCGTGATGCACTTCTGACAGGTGGCGCCACCTATGACGCTGGAAAAAGGGGATAGGAAAGTGATGAAACTTGGGAAACAGTCATTTATAGACATCATCGTAAATAATTATAATCGGGAGAGCTCAGGCTTCCCGTGCGGGAGATCAGGAGTTCTGTTCCCGGTCGAATGATGCGAATACAATGACTTATACAAATTAATACTTGTCGCTTCCTAGCCTGGCACTTGGCATTGATAGGATAGGACACAGACTGGCTTGCGCAGTATTGGGATAATGTGATTGTGTGGGATATCAGGTCATGGTGCTGGCGGCCTGGTCTCCCAGTGGGGCAGCACTATAAAAGTAGCCATGAGTGTACACTGTAACAAGGTCGGTAGCCATCCTGATATGACCTTAGATGTTGTCAGGACGTAAAACTCCAACAAAGAAACAAAACATGTTACAAAAGCAAAAAACTGCCAATTGACCAAACACCTGGTATTTCTTTAATGTAACATATAACTACCGCAAGTTCGGCAATACTCCTCAAATGCTCCCCAAAACGCTTAACTAAATACCTGCTAGATGTTTTAATGTAAGTGATCTTAAAGTTGCATGGTCCAATGGCATTTGAATTTGTGTCTTATTTTTTAGATTAATATATCAAATTGATCGTTACAAGCTACTAATCATTAGTCCGGAGTGATTTTGATTAAAGATGATTAGTTTTGAAGTAATATGAGCTGAAAGAACCAACAATAATTTCGACAAGCTTGCCAAAAGTCCTGTGGCTATGACCCAGATGGTCATCTCGTGATGACCCCGTGATGTGAGATGACCTGGAACCTTACAGGTATGTAGGTAGGTATTCCTGGTTGGGGGGGAACATTTTGGGAATGGATTAGTGCCATAGGCCCATGGCACTAGGGTTTTTAACTAAATATAATGTGTGTCTGTTGTCTGTATGTGTCTGTCTATGTATGTCTGTATGTATCTGTGTGTGTGCCTGTCTGTGTGTATGTCTGTGTGTGTCTATCTATGTGTTTCTGTTTCTGTGTATGTGTGGGTATGTATGTGTGTATGTGTGTGTATGTATGTGGGTGTCTGTGTGTGTCTGTGTATGTGTGTATGTATGTAGGTGTATCTATGTGTGCATGTCTGCCTCTGTCTGTGTGCATCTGTCTATGTGTCTCTGTCTGTGTGTGTGTCTCTCTCTGCAAAGTCAGATCGGGTGTATGTGTGTCTGTGTATGTCAGTTGTGTGCATGTCTGTGTGTTTCTGTGTCTGTGTCTGTGTGTGCTGTCTATGCATGTCTGTTTGTGTGTGTCTATCTATGTGTGTCTGTCTGTGTGTATATGTGTGTATATGTATGTGTGGTAATGTCTGTGTGTATGTGTGTCTGTGTGTATATCTGTGTGTATGTATGTGCGTGGCTGCCTCTGTCTGTGTGTGTCTGTCTATGTGTCTCTGTCTGTGTGTGTGTCTCTCTCTCTGCAAAGTCAGGTCGGGTGTATGTGTGTCTGTGTATGTCTATGTGTGTGTATGGGTGTGTCTGTCTGTCTGTGTATGTCTGTATGTGTGTGTGTATGTGTGTATGTATATGTGTGCATGTATGTGTGTGTCTGCCTCTGTCTGTGTGCGGCTGTCTATGTGTCTCTGTATGTGTGTGTGTCTCTCTCTCTGCAAAGTCAGGTCGGGTGTATGTGTGCCTGTGTATGTCAGGTGTGTGCATGTCTGTGTGTTTGTGTCTGTGTGTGCTGTCTATGCATGTCTGTCTGTGTGTATCTATCTATGTGTGTCTGTCTGTGTGTGTATGTGTGTATATGTATGTGTGGTAATGTCTGTGTGTGTATGTATGTGTGTGTATGTATGTGTGTGTCTGTGTGTATATGTATGTATGTGTGTGTTTGTGTGTATATCTATCTGTGTATGTATGTGTGTGTATGCCTGTGCATGTCTGTCTGTGTGTATGTCTGTGTGTGTCTGTCTGTGTGTGTGTGGCTCTCTCTGCAAAGTCAGGTTGGGTGTATGTGTGTCTGTGTATGTCAGGTGTGTGCATGTCTGTGTGTTTCTGTGTATGTGTGTGCTGTCTGTGCATGTCTGTCTGTGTGTGCCTATCTATGGGTGTATGTGTGTGGTTGTCTGTGTGTGTATGTCTGTGTGTGTATGTCTGTGTGTGTATGTCTGTGTGTGTATGTCTCTGTGTGTATGTCTGTGTGTATGTCTGTCTCTGTAAAGTCAGGTCAGGAAACACACAGACACATACACACACATCCACCTCATATCCCCTTCCCCTCTCTGGCCCTGCACAGTAGGCCTACTTGGTTGGGGGGAGGCTAATGAGGTCACGAGATTGGCCTAGTTGGTTATGGCCTCCCAGCATAATGGGTGTTTCAAAATGAGTGTCCTAAGGGGTGAGCTTATAAATTCACTGGTTATTCTGTATATGCTGTCCCAAATCATTAGCTAATACACCAGTATCTAAGTTGGATATATAGGATCAAATATAAGTAGTTGTTTTAATTTTGACAAAATTATATTTCATCGGACCATGCAACTTTAAGCAGTGCAGTGAATACTGTCGTTGTTTTCGTGACTTATCCACATAGTGTTGCCATGTCCTCTGGGTCAGTGTCGATGACTTGGTCTGCGCACTCGACCACTAACACCAGCAAGTCGTCACTGCATGCCCACCGGTACAAGCGGAAGTCTGCAATCTGCAATGTCACAAAAACCGCCATCATGGGTGGCTCTGAACGCTGGGCTGGCCGCATTTGCATATGCACACAATATATTTTGCATCCTACTACTACTACTACTACTAAACTCTATTTTGCTATTGTACTACTACTAAACTCTATTTGACTGATGTAAGGTTGAATAGTCCGATGGTTTTGAGTGTATGTCAATATATTAGGTTGATCGTTATAATCTACCTTACATTTTTACATAGTTTGAAGTAACTTTTTTTTAAATGGGTAACTTTTTAGATATTGGAAATGCAAGCATACACAATTAATATTGGCATTCATGGCAAAACTCTGACAGAATATGCTTCTGCAGTAACATGTTCTAATAAATTGGCTTGGTATTTTGTTCTATATGGTGACAAATGTTTGATAAGATAAGTGCACCAGTATTTAAGTTGTATATGCAGAATAACATCTAAATCAGTCTTTTGGTTTTGAAAAGTTGATGCTTCCATCAGACTAGGCAGCTTTACTAATGTATGCACCACTTTGTATTCCAAGACACGCCAATTCAAGTACATTACTCCAATCAACTTTGGCGTAAAGTTGCATCGTCCAAATGGTTTTGGGTTTCTGCCATTTTCTGAGATAAATGCATTGGATTGGTTGTTGTAATTTGTATCTTTTGTTTTCAACTTTACTTTAATTTTCATCTTTTATTTGAAGTAACTTTTATTTTAAATGACTAACCTGCTAACTTTGGCGATATTTGAAGTGGAAATACGCCAACTCTCCGCATTCAGTTCACACCTGATGCCTCTCTTAAACAAACTCATAAGGAAGAAAGGGAAGACAAGTCATGCAAGATTGACAGTGAAGAAGTTGTGCTTTATTGGCATCAACTCCTGTTCACCTGCTAGTGACCTATCACCCTGACCCCTTACCTTCGGTCCACACAGAGCCTCATTACCTCTTTAGTCTGTCTATAAATCAGTGCCTACAGCCCCTTGAACCGCAGTCCCCTGGTTGTTGCACACAGCTCAGTTTGTATATAGGAAAGGTGGTAGCATCACACAGAGTGTCTGGGTTCCTGCTCAGGAGGTGAGTGTGTCTCACTCAAGAGCCAGGAATAGAGTGTTGCTGCCCAGTGTGTCTGGAGCAGTGTCCAGAAATAAATCAATATCAAAGTGAGGCTAGTGTGGTTAGGTGGCACGGTGGTGCAGGAGACTGGGCTTCCCACAGCCAGCCAATCAGGCACCCTGCACAACCTGGGAGGTGATGCCTCCCATGGGCAGCGGTCACCCAACCCAGCTGCAGATGTTGCCCATAATAAATGCAGTATGGCTGGTGTGCTGGCCCATCGGCCCCGTGGTAACAGGTAGTTGCAGACAGTTACAATAAAATATATATATACTAAAAATGTCCTTTTCCTCCACTTGCACTCTTTATGGATGCATAGAGGGAACATTTCACCAAACATTAACTGTCTCTTATATAGGAACATCCCCTCACAATCTCGGGCGCGATGTACTAACCTATATTTCACATAGCTTAAATATGTCACACAGCGAGTGGGACACCCATTGCTTTTCTATTCCATAGCCTTCGTCCCCACTCCGTCACCCGAGGATAGTAATGCTCTCTGCCAATATATAATTCCGAACCTAAAATCCGTATATTTTTATAAATTGCTTAAAAACTGTGCCAGTATCTAAGTTGGATATGGAGGATCAAATCTTGATAAGTGTTATGGTTTTGAAAATGTACTGCTTTCATTGGCCTATACAGTTTTAACTTCAGTGATTGGAGTGGAACCAGCGTTCTCAACACAATATTGATGATATTAGACTTATCAAAACCAGATTAAATTGTATGTATAATTATATATATAATATTTCACATAGTTGCCTTTGAGAAGACATCCCACGAATTGAGTCTAAAAAGCAATAAACACCTAACTACTAGTGAAAGACGATCAGAATATATATATGTAATATGCATGCATATTATTGATGTATAAATAGTGCATCACATGACACATGAACTGGGTTCAACTTGATATAATCTCTTACAAGAACTACACAACTTACATAATCTGAAGCAAATGCTTTCAATGGCAAGTGAGGTAGACAAGTGGTTGGTTGTAGTGTGGTAGACAGGCACAGGTGGCGCCCTAATAGAAATATACAGAAGGACAGCAGAGCTATCCCGCATAGTCAGGAACATACAATACTGGGAGGATCAAATTTATATTCACATATTATTTTATGCAGTACTTATTTCCCTAGGATGGATAGTTATAAATATACCGGATTAAACGAATTGACGATAGGTGGCACCACCAAACTAGTGCTGGTGAATTATGTGTGATAGAATACGCTTAATGCAGTCGTAGTCTTACTTGTGTTCCCACAGCAAGCAGCAACATGGAAAATGCCAGTAGCCTCATCTTGCAAGTCTCTGCAGAAATTAAGGAAACTGTTCTGCAAATGGAGAATGGTAGTTGCTATTTATAATAACCCAGCTGAGCTAGAAAGAAAACTGCTATTACAGGAACGCAGAAAAAACGTTCTCAGAGCACCAGAGAGCCATTTTCTTTTAAAACGTTAACATGGTGTATTTGAAATGACTAAAAATAGCGCAAATAAACAGGTCACTTTTCTAAAAGGTTTAATTCATTTTTAGGAGGTAGGTGGGACTCCCGATTTAGAGTGAGCATTTTATTAATAGACTGCTACCGAGTCCCCTGGTGATGAATTACGGAAAGAACTTTGGACTTAGCAATAATGATAATATTAGTAATAATATGATAGTTGAATAGTAATTCATATATATGTATTAACCTTTTAAAGACAACCCTGCACCTAACCACACTCCATCTAACAGAATAAACAAATCATTCTACTAATACTGCATCTCAAAATACTCTCTCCAACGACATGACAATTAGGCAATTCACGCAACAGGTATTCAAACCTGCGAAGGCAAACCATACACCTAACAACTCTGTAGAGTAAGGATCCAATCAATTCACATGCATGTATGTATACAACATATAATTACTATCTCATATTGTTATCAGCAGCTAGCTTGGGTCAGCGGAAATGACAATATTATTCATTCTAAGACATACATATGTGTTTTTGATGCTTGAATTGCCAAACTCTACCATATGTAAGTCTTGAAATGATTAATATTGTTATTTCAACTGACATGAGCTAGCTGCTGATGAAAATATCAGACTACATATACATATGTTGTAAATAACTGTATTGTGTACATGGCTGGAAGACCAGTGCCATATCGCTGACAAAAGACTTTATTCAATGAATAAACTATATTTACAAAAACAAAAAACAAAAATGGTTGACTAGCACTGAGTATATGTGCAGGTAATTTTGGAACCAAACCGAGGCTGAATGGTTTGTCTACACTGATTAGCACATGTCTGGTCACGTGGTCACAGGGGTGTGTGATCGATGCCAGTAACACTAGTACCACTAACCATAGTCACATATGGGCAGTCCTTAGTTTGACAATTCAATCATCAAAAACACATATGTATGTCTTAGAATGAATAATATTTTCATTTCTGCTGACTTGAGCTAGCTGCTGACAACAATATCAGACTACATATACATATATTGCAAACAGATTACTTCATCCCCAACATGTAAATGTCAGATTACTGAGTACATGGGATCAACTGTTTTTGGTATTACCGATATAAAACAAACTGTTTAAAAAAGGTGTGCCATGGATGCCTTGGTCTGATAAAACGATTTGTGGATTAAATATGAGGTCGGACTTCTTGACTGTTTGCCATCTTTAAGGCGCTGTCACATTACGGCGTATGGCGGGAGCGTATGGCGGCGTAGCGGCTTACGTCATATACGTCGCCATACGCCGCATACGCTACGCATACGCTACGCATACGCTACGCATACGCTACGCATACGCTACGCATACGCCGCCAGTGCCGCAACACGCCGGCGTATGTGAAGCCTATGATGCATACGCCGCCATACGCTTTCATAAATCCGTCCGTCCAAATTTTTTTGTGCATGCTCAAAAAAACGCGACCTATGAGGGCGTATGGCCCATACTGTCAAAAAATGTCACAGCACGCTCCCATACGCTCCCATACGCTACACATACGCTACGCATACGCTACGCATACGCTCTTCATACGCTCCTCATACGCTCAAACACACCCGAAAGTGGCACCCGATGGCGTACGTAGGTTTTCAATACGCTCCCGCCATACGCCGTAATGTGACAGCCCCTTTACAGTTTCAACAACAGGACTGATATTGCCGAGAAGTGTAGCCATTACTACTGGAAGACTATCAACACTGAACAATAGACTGCAACTAACTATCCCACAGGAATCAGACTGTGTCATGTGAAGGACACCACCATTTATGAATAACATTCTATTAATCTCAAGTGAATCTTGGTAAATATACCAGCTTTCTGATCCTGGTGCAATTGAAATATATATGCACATATCATCATCATCATGCTGTCGGTCGCCATGCGACAAAGACTGCTTTCATTACTTAACTGCCGCTCTCCCAATTCATTTCATGAAAGCTGCCTGCAAAAGTGTTGAAGTGCTGCTGGCTTTTGCAAGTTACCAGCGGCACTCTCTCGGGGAGCAAATAGAGGTTTCACACCGGCAAGAACATGTCAAGACAGGCGCAAAACTATTTGTCCCTGCAGTGGCTGGTCGGGAGATGTTGGGAGTTCCATACATCAACCGCCCTTAATGCTGCCACAGTGACATGGTTTTCTGTTTAGGGTTTGCTCCCTTAGCCTTCGGTTCTGTCAAGAACCTGTACCACAAGGCAGTGGTTTACAACTCTGCAAGGCAGGGGCGTCAAACTCCC
This sequence comes from Branchipolynoe longqiensis, assembly GCA_030323885.1. Lineage (NCBI taxonomy): Eukaryota > Metazoa > Annelida > Polychaeta > Phyllodocida > Polynoidae > Branchipolynoe > Branchipolynoe longqiensis. Next base: position 186,866,213 of record CM059186.1, on the reverse strand, counting down.
TGAGGTATTGCTATATCTGCAATACCTGCATACCTTATATTAAATATATATATATATATTCTCGCTACATAGCACAAGGGATGGTTGGTGCCCACCATCTGTTGGTATCGTAATCTGACTTATTTCAGTAAGCGGGCCATTGTCAGCAGGCAGTTGGCAGTGTGAGTTGCACAACTTACACAATCATACTGCCTATAAATGGAATCAGCTGTACCGATTCCCACCATCCCTTTCCTACCAGCTGTACCGATTCCCGCCATTCCTTTCCTACCAGCTCTACCGATTCCCGCCATCCCTTTCCTACCAGCTTTACCGATTCCCACCATCCCTTTCATACCAACTCTAATGATTGCCACCATTCCTTTCCTACCAGCTCTACCGATTCCCACCATCCTTTTCCTACCAGCTCTACTGATTGCCACCATTCCTTTCCTACCAGCTCTACCGATGCCCGCCTTCCCCTTTCAACCAGCTCCATCGATTCCCGCCATCCCTTTCCTACCAGCTCTACCGATTCCCGCCATCCCTTTTCAACCAGCTCCATCGATTCCTGCCATCCCTTTCCTACCAGCTCTACCGATTCCAGTCATTCCTTTCCTACCAGCTCTACCGATTCCTGCCATCACTTTGCTACCAGCTCTACCGAATCCTGCCATCTCTACCGATTCCCACCATCCCTTTTCAACCAACTCCATCGGTTCCAGCCATCCCTTTCCTACCAGCTCTACCGATTCCTGCCATCCCTTTCCTACCAGCTCTACCGATGTCCGCCATCCCTTTCCTACCAGCTCTACCGATTCCTGTCATTCCTTTCCTACCAGCTCTACCGATTCCCGCTATCCCTTTCCTACCAGCTCTACTGTTTCCCGCCATCCCTTTCACGAATACTATCCTTCTGAATGCTGCTAGAACAAATGCGAAGTGATAGTTTTGACTCACTTTTTTTTTTCTTGAAGATTTATTCTGCCTATCATGGATAAGTCTGAATAGACTTGTTTTCACCATCAGACAGTTTGTCGATAGAAAGCCCGAGCCTACACCTTTACCGACCCAAGTTATTTTTAACCTCCCACACCACATAGACATGGTATGAGAGCAACTGGCCTTTGATGACGCTGTAAGTTATACACAGCGGTGGAAATCCAAATTGGCAGAGGTGGGGGCACAGGGTATCGAACCACTGACCTTCAGATTAGGAGTCCGACCTAGAAAAAAGGCAGACACTCTAACCACTCCACCACAGAGAACACTGTAGTATTCACTACAAACACCACATAATTGGCGAAAATGTAATCCACTAATTAAACCTATATATCTGTCCATTATGTAAACTGCATATATATACTAATGTATATATGTATATCCATAAATATATATAGTTATATACACATATAGTTATTATGAACGGTTCAGGCGCAAAAACTGGCAAACACCATCCAAGCATAAATAAAACCATCACTACCATGTATGAGCTGAAGGTGCCAGCATTCCACCAATCAAATCCGTTATGTTCACACAAGCTACAAATCGCCTATATAATGAATGCCCTACTACATATGAAATTGAAAAACTTTAACTAGAAAGCACAATGATAAATTCTATTTTACTGCAAACAACTAAAATGGATTTGTCGTATTTCTTTTGCATCTGAACTCTTCATATAAATATAGATATATACATATATATATACATATATATATATATATATATATATATATATATATACCGCTGTATGTATGAATATGTATATATATATAGTGAAAGTTCAGGCACTGAAAACGACAGTCCTAAAAATCAATTAAAATAAAAGATTTGTACCTGAAAATAATTTTAATTCTCACTAATTCCACTTTTTTCTTGTGATGATATGATTATGGAGCGATCACCAAACAAGCAAGAATGTAACAAAATTAAATTGTTGTAGGTTTGATTCCAATGTTTATCCTAATTTTTGAATTGACATTTACAGGGTTTTGCGCCTGAACTCGTCATTATATGAACATTCGAAAATAAAAATAAAAAGCGTAGTGTATTCACAGTGTAAGAAGTTCTGCCTCACCGCGGTCAGATGTGCCGGGATGCACCTCGCTCTCAGGTTCTTCTGGTCTTCGCTGGTTGCTGTTTGAGCGCACACTACGGGGTGACACACTCAGGACTAGCGACGTTGATGCGCGAAAAGGAAGAAAGGAGGCGGAAGTGGGAAACTGAGGCGTTTATTGCTACGCCTCGGGAAAGAGACAAATACAGAGTAGTATACAGACAGTGGTAAGAAATCAATGAGACAAGTTAAATAATCGACAGTGGTAATGAAGCAAATAAAAAGGGTAAATATACAGAGTAATGTTCAAGAGGGCAGGCTAGCACCTCTGAGGAGTTGTAGGGAGGCCCAGGGGAGCGCCCGAGGTGGCAGTCTTGATAGTTATGTGAGGGGGGGCGCCGAGGAGCCCTCCACCCTAGCTGGAAGAGAGTAGTGTAAAGGAAGAGTTGGGTGGGTGGGTGGAAGAAAAAGGCAGCGTGGAGGAGACGTGGAAGGCGAGTGACTGAAGGAGGCCGGCGGGCGGCCTTATAAGGGAGCCGGGTGAGCAGTGGCAGGGGAGGCGTGAAAGCAGCGAGGCCGGGGGAGGGCGAGGAGAAAGCTGAGAGGCGGGCGTCGGGCGAGGCGTGAATGCTGCGCGACCGCCCGAGGGGGGGGAGGGTCTCTTCCTCTCCACGCATCAAACGTAATGCTTCGCATTACGACCGATGCGCGAAAAGGAAGAAAGGAGGCGGAAGTGGGAAACTGAGGCGTTTATTGCTACGCCTCGGGAAAGAGACAAATACAGAGTAGTATACAGGCAGTGGTAAGAAATCAATGAGACAAGTTAAATAATCGACAGTGGTAATGAAGCAAATAAAAAGGGTAAATATACAGAGTAATGTTCAAGAGGGCAGGCTAGCACCTCTGATGAGTTGTATGGAGGCCCAGGGGAGCGCCCGAGGTGGCAGTCTTGATAGTTATGTGAGGGGGGGCGCCGAGGAGCCCTCCACCAAAACGGAGGAGAGGGCTCGAGGCGCGCCCGAGGGGAGGGGGGAGGCGGGGCACAGTGCGCAGCACCGCCTCAGAGGTCAAAGTCCCTGTGTGGGCGGCGAGTGTCCGTGGCCTACGTCGACAGGGAGCGGGCGGCCAAAGAGAGAGGAGGCCCGCTCCTTGGAGAGATCCGGTGAGGAGGTCCGGCGAGGGTCGAGGAGGGGGGCAGCGAACTCCTCAGGGCTGGGCGGGGTGGGAGTCGGGGTCGGGTCGGGCGGGTTGATGAAGGCAGTGTCGTGAGGGTTGGCGGCTGAGCTGTCTGGGGAGGGTCCCTCGTGAGGTTGGGCTGTGTCGTCTGAGGTGTGAGGTGCGAGGTGATAATCCCCGGCTCCGTCTGGGCGGCGTTTCAATCGGTGGTCGCTGAGGGGTTGTCGGTGGTCGTGATGGTCGGCGGCTGTGGTATCGGCAGAGGGTTCCTCGTGAGGCTGGGCTGGGCTGTGGTCTGAGGCGTGAGGTCCGAGGTGATGATCCCCGGCTCTGACTGGGCGGCGCTGCGATCGGTGGTCGCTGGGAGGTTGTCGGTGGAGGTCGCGGGGCTGTCGGCAGTGGTGAGCGTGAGGCGCCGGGAAGGGCCCCCCGGGCCGGCCGTGGGGGTCGGCGGATCAAAAATCCGTCGAGGCGGCCGGGGTCTGGCACTCACGGGCTTGCTTGGTGAGGCATCTGGCCTGGCTGTGCATAGTTAATATGCGCCGTATATTGGCGCAATAGGCACAGACGTGCCGGCGCCTGTCTCCCACCTCGCCGTGGGCCTCCCCGACGGGGGCCCGATCGCACGAGGCGGGATCGCGGTTCCAAGCGGGGCAGGGGGCCCCGTGAGTGTGCCTATCGTAGGCGGTGCGGGCGTCGACTTGGGGCCGGGGCAGGTGCGCGCCTCGGGCCCAATCCTCGCCTCGGGGAGCTGGTGTTGCCGGAGTGGTGGGCGTGGTGAGGGAGTCCATCCGTAGCGTGTTGAGGGCTACGGGGTCGTGCCACCCATGGGGGAGCCTCCCGTCCGCGATCCACGTAAAGATGGTCTCCGAGTACCGGCGGACGGTGGGCCAGGGGTGGACTAGGACGTCCCTCATCACGGTGAGGTGGTGGTGGTGGAGGCCCTGGAGGGAGTGGGCGGGGAAGGCAGGGTGAGTCACCAGGGTGAGCAGGGCGAGGTTATACTCGTCCTTGCTCGCCTCGCCCCGCTTTACTGGCTTCCGCTCCGCCCCCCTCTCTACCAAGTCGGAGGGGAAGACATAATCAGACGGAATACCTCGGCGCCGGGTGGTGTGCTGCGCCTCGGCGGAGGCCAGGATTTTGCGGACGGCGTCGGCCGCGGATGCTGGGCTGTGCTCCACCGTCTCTTGACGGTAGGCCGGGGGAGGGGCTGGCGCGACGGCCAGGCGGCTGTAGGGCTCGTATTGGGGGTGGATTGCCCCCAGCAGAGTCGCTTGAGGTGGCGGCAGCGGACGGGCCCCGGCTGCGGCGTACGCCCGAGGTGCTGGGGCAGTCGGCAGGGTGCAGGCGGCCTCCCACCTCGGCACAGGCGGGAGGCTGTCTGGGGCTCCTCGGGCGACCCCCGTCTCGACGGCTTCCAGGCGGGTGGTGAGACGGTGGAGCGCCTCCAGGATGGCGGCCGTGTCGCTGGAGGGCCGGCCCGAGGGCGCCGAGGGTGACGTCGGCGCCGTGGACGGTGTAGAGCCTCCCGGCGAGCCCGAGGAGCGCCCTGGCGTGGCCATGACGGTGGTCCGTGAGCCCTTCCGGCCCTTCCCTTTGCCGTGTCCTGGCATGCTGGATCGGCCCGAGGAGGTGCGGCGGTCCGAGGTTGAGGCGTGCTGGTGAGGAGAGCCAAAGAAGAAAAAGGCAGCGTGGAGGAGACGTGGAAGGCGAGTGACTGAAGGAGGCCGGCGGGCGGCCTTATAAGGGAGCCGGGTGAGCAGTGGCAGGGGAGGCGTGAAAGCAGCGAGGCCGGGGGAGGGCGAGGAGAAAGCTGAGAGGCGAGCGTCGGGCGAGGCGTGAATGCTGCGCGACCGCCCGAGGGGGGGGGGGGGGTCTCTTCCTCTCCACGCATCAAACGTAATGCTTCGCATTACGACCAACGCAACAATGGGTGAGATACCCGGGGACGTCTGCCACAGTCAGTGGGTGGCATATTTACTTAGACAGTTAGAGGCCAGCCGGGTACAGGCGCACGCTTCAGTTAATTATCTAGCCTGCTAAAACATGTCTCTCCTCATATTTGGTCCCTTATGTCTCTTATATCACAAACCATATTTAGCTGAGTAGCCTCAAAGATCACTCGGAACAAACCTGCTAACGCATGTCTTGGCAGTTTCTGATTTATACTTTCCATATGGTTTTTATTATTTATCGTTGTATTGTGATTGATTATGCTGTTATCATCCATCATCATCATCATCACCGCCACCATCACCATCATCATCATCATCACCACCACAATCACCACCACCTCCACAATCATAAGAATCATCATCATCATAATCACTATAATCATCAGACTCATCAGACTCATCAGACTCATCAGACTCATCAGCATCATCAGCATCATCATAATCATCATAATCACCATCACCATCATTATTCATCATCATCGTCATCATCACCATCACCACCACCACCACCATCATCACCACCACCACCGCCACCATTATCATCGTCATCATCATCCTTAACCACAAGGGTCGTTGGGGCACCACATATGTCTGGTTGGCTCAGTGCCAAGATAATGTGACTGAGTGGGATATCAGGTCATGGTACTGATGGGCTGATCGCCCAGTGGGGCAGCACTATAAAGTCACCATGAGTGTGCACTGTCACGAGTCGGTACCTCTCCTGATATGACCTTAGATGGTGCCAGGACGTACAACTCCAACAACCAACCTTTTCTTTGCACAAACATCTATCGTAAGCTAACCAAATGTTCACTTCCACACTGTCAGGTCCTGGAAATCTGAAATATGTTGAGTTTAGAGCTCCTAAGAATATCCATGTGTCACTCCTAGCGGTTCTGGAGGGATCAGTCATTGCTTCTTGGGCTTGTAGCCCGGTTAAGGCTACATTCCTTACATGCAGTATGCGGCATGCGAATGCGAATGCGAATGCGGCAAAAAATCGAAAATCATCTAAGTCAATGGCGGTGATTCCATGCGTCCGAATGCGAATGCGAATGCGAATGCGAATGCGGCAACTGAATCGATCCATGTTGCCATCGGTGCGGCATGCGAATGCTGCTGCGTTTGCCATAGAAAACAGTGGTAGAGAAACCTGACACTATGTGTGGGTGTGGGTGTGGGTTTGGGTGTGGGTGAGGGAGGTGTTATGTCAGGGTGGGTAGCATGCCGCTGGGACTCTCTCAACATGCCTGATAAGGCAGGTTGTGGGGTTTCACTTAACGGCGGGGGAGGTTTCCCCTATCACATTGGGTATCTCTTTAAAGTTGGTTTGACTAGTACACAGTGGTGTGGTGGTGTGGTGGTGTGGTGGTGTGGTGGTGTGGTGGTGTGGTGGTGTGGTGGTGTGGTGGTGTGGTGGTGTGGTGTGTGGTGGTGTGGTGGTGTGGTGGTGTGGTGGTGTGGTGGTGTGGTGGTGTGGTGGTGTGGTGGTGTGGTGGTGTGGTGGTGTGGTGGTGTGGTGGTGTGGTGGTGTGGTGGTGTGGTGGTGTGGTGGTGTGGTGGTGTGGTGGTGTGGTGGTGTGGTGGTGTGGTGGTGTGGTGGTGTGGTGGTGTGGTGGTGTGGTGGTGTGGTGGTGTGGTGGTGTGGTGGTGTGGTGGTGTGGTGGTGTGGTGGTGTGGTGGTGTGGTGGTGTGGTGGTGTGGTGGTGTGGTGGTGTGGTGGTGTGGTGGTGTGGTGGTGTGGTGGTGTGGTGGTGTGGTGGTGTGGTGGTGTGGTGGTGTGGTGGTGTGGTGGTGTGGTGGTGTGGTGGTGTGGTGGTGTGGTGGTGTGGTGGTGTGGTGGTGTGGTGGTGTGGTGGTGTGGTGGTGTGGTGGTGTGGTGGTGTGGTGGTGTGGTGGTGTGGTGGTGTGGTGGTGTGGTGGTGTGGTGGTGTGGTGGTGTGGTGGTGTGGTGGTGTGGTGGTGTGGTGGTGTGGTGGTGTGGTGGTGTGGTGGTGTGGTGGTGTGGTGGTGTGGTGGTGTGGTGGTGGGGTGGTGTGGTGGTGTGGTGGTGTGGGGTGTGGTGGTGTGGTGGTGTGGTGGTGTGGTGGTGTGGTGGGTGTGATGGTGGTGTGTGGTGGTGTTGTGGTGGTGTGGTGGTGGTGGTGTGGTGTGTGGTGGGTGGTGTGTGGGGTGTGGTGGGTGGTGTGTGGTGGGTGGTGTGTGGTGGTGGATCATGTTTGGTGGTGTGTTGTGGTGTGGTGGTGTGGTGGTGTGGTGGTGTGGTGGTGTGGTGGTTTGGTGGTGTGGTGGTGTGGTGGTGTGGTGGTGTGGTGGTGCGGTGGTGCGGTGGTGCGGTGGTGTGGTGGTGTGGTGGTGTGGTGGTGTGGTGGTGTGGTGGTGTGGTACTGTGTACTAGTCAAACCAGATCGATGCATGCCGCATGCGCGTGAAAGGAATCAACCCATCGCATGCCACATGTCGCATGCTGCATTCGCCTGCTGCATTCGCATATCATTCGCATGCCGGATACCGCGTGTAAGGAATGCTAGTTTAGTCCTATATTGTGACATCACTCTGGGAAGTGTGAGGTGGAATTTGATGAGGTATAATGGGCTGACTGAAGTTGTCAACATTTTCACGGCCATACAAAGTGTACTACTTTCCAGACCTCCCCTCATCTCTAAAGTAGTACAGATCAACATCTTACTTACGATTTTATTTACACTAGTAGTGTAAATTAAATATTAACATTGTATTCAACGATTAAAAGCAAACATTACTGATGCGCCCCCTCCCCCTATCGTACGTTTTGTGCAACCACGACAATGTTGATAATTTTGGACGGCCCCTGAAACACATGTAAACAAATTATACTTCATAATTATTGAGAGGAGACTCTCCTCTTTGGCTTCAATATACTTTTATGTATAATAGAGTGTTTCTTTATAATCCTGTTCCTTAGATGAAGATCTGTGATTCTAAAAATGCTTCAGTCTTCTTTCAGAGAGATTTTTCACACAGCAAACCATATCAATATATATGTGTGGGCGTCTAGATTACACTACTAGAACAGGTTGCATAGCTAACCATTACACCACTTAGGCTCCCTGATGTCACCACCCTATTCACTCCTACCTGTCTATGTGGCACCTAGATAAAGGATTCACCCTGTACTCGCAGTACATGGGTGAATACCAACCCTATATAAAAACGGTTGAAAAAGCGGGTTAATGAAATGAGAGCCTAATTTCACAATCTGAGAAGCAACATTTATTCTTTGTAGATGTCTCCATATTTACCCGCTACCTTTGAGTTGAAAAATATAATAAAATACATAGTTTAATACGACTTAAAATTGAAATCGACGGCGTTCTATGGCTGCCATCTTGGATTTTTGCATTCTCTCCCATTTCACCAAATCTGTGCCAATATATGTAGCCATTTGATCATGGAACCACAGTTTCTACTTCATGTTCCATACTAAACCTATTTTCACCCGTATTTACACTACGTTCTCGTTCACCCGTGTACTACAAGTACCGGGTGAATCTTTTATTTACGTGGCACCGTGCTTGAGAGGTCAGTGCAGACTGCTACACTACTGATCTGAGTACAAATAGTTTGTGAGATAAGAGCTGAACATACAGCACACGCGTTAAGTCAAGCAACGGAAATGAATGCCATAACAGGGTATGCCCCGGAGCGGCCCTAATTGGGACGATGCAGACTCACTATTAGTATGAGGCAGGCGCAGCACCATCAGCGTTAGAATGAAGCATAACACACTCAGCGCCATGAGTCATCTGCTAGCTCACAGATGCAAAGTCTCCCGATTTGAAGGGAGATCTGAAATATAGCAAAATAACCCAAATGTCCCGATTTCCCGCTTTTGTGATATATAAATACATTATATAAATAATATTGATCGGAGGGCTTATAGCTTGGGCCTGACGACTGGAAGATTTGTCCACGTACGCACGCACGCAGACGACGCGTTTGATGCTGCTGCTTGCTGTACACAGATGGACGCCATCTTCCAAAGGCTAGTGAGCCCTTTATGCTGCCGTTCTTCCGCAAAAGAATCATCCTAGCTTCTTTTTTATTTCATTTTATTTTCCATCCAAATGCACCCTTATTCACAAATTTGTAGCACTTTCTTCCCCTCAGTTTTTCTCAGAGGAGGACCCTTGGACAGCCCCTGTGAGAGGGGGACCCTTCCACTTTTGGCTATAGCATTTCTCCCTATTTATAATTTGTGTATTATGGAGATCTCCCTGAGGTATGCAATACCTCAGGGAGTTTGAGGCCCCTGCACTGCAGAGTTGTAAACCACTTCCTTGTGGTACAGGTTCTTGACAGAACTGAAGGCTAAGGGAGCAAACCCTAAACAGAAAACCATGTCACTGTGGAAGCATCAAGGGCAGTTGATGTATGGAACTCCCAACATCTCCCGACCAGCCACTGCAGGGACAAATAGTTTTTTGCCTGTCTGGACATGTTCTTGCTGGTGTGAGACCTCTATTTGCTCCCTGAGAGAGTGCTACTGGTAACTTGCAAAAGTCAGCAGCACTTCAACACCTTTGCAGGCAGCTTTCATGAAATGTAAGGAAATACTCAAACGGACAGGGCTGCCCTCTATGGAAGATCTTCTGATCAAAAAGAATCTCCAGTCGGCTGTACACCTCATGAGGATGTCATCAGACAAGCTACCAAAGCAGATCCTCTACTCTCAACTGTCTCCTGGTTACAGAAAGAGAGGGCGCCCTCATCTCCGGTTCAAGGATACCATCAAGAGAAACCTGAAGCTGAGAGACATTAAGACCGACTCATGGACATCACTCTCACAGCAGAGAGCTAAATGGAGAGCGACTGTCAAGTAATGAAAGCAGTCTTTGTCGCATCGCGACCGATAGCATGATAATGATGATGGAGATCTCCCTACTCAACTTATCTATTTGGCACCTGGTGAGAATGAGTATATATTTAAATATTGGGATGTATATCTGCACATATATTTATATATGCATGTACATGTACATGCGTATATCCAGATGTGCTGGTTAATGGGTAATAGTGACCTTTCCCGGCCATAATTGGAATGGAAACGAGGCCCTGATATCTATTTATAATAAGATGGTTACAAGCATAACTGATGGTGATGGCGTCCTTGTTTATATTCCCATAATATATTATAGAGCATATATTTCTACACACTGATTGCTGGTTGTGGTCTTACATCCTAGCAATATATATGGTTATATCAGGACAGGTACGAACACGTGACAGTGCGCACTCATAGTGACTTTATAGTGCTGCCCAACTGGGAGATCCGACCTCTGGTATCATGACCCGACATTCCACCCAGTCACATCATCCTGATATTGAGCTCACCAGTCCTTGCCCTAGCCTAGTAATGCCAAGCATATTAATTTTGTAAGTCATTGGTTTTGACTGGGTCAGGATTAGAACTCCCGTCCTTCCACACGGGAAGCCTGCTTTCTCACAGATGAGATCATCGTATTTCATCTATCTCTCTCTATATACATGTATATAGTTAGATAGTACAGGAGAAGGTTAAACCCATTTATTTAAGAACGACAAAAAGGCAGTAGTGTATTGCAAACAAGGGAGAGATTCCAGAGAAGCCCTACGGCAAGCAGGAAATATTAGGTTAGTTGGTTGTTGGAGTTTTACATCCTGGCAACATCTAAGGTCATATCAGGATAGCACCGACTTGTGACAGTGCACACTCATGGCAACTTTATAGTGCTGTACCACTGGAAAATCAAGCCACCAGCACCATGACCCAATATCCCACTCAGTCACATTACACTGACACTGAGATAACCATTCCCTGCACTATCCTATTAATGCTGAGCACCAAGCTAGGATGCGACAAGAATCAATTTTGTAAGTCATTGGTTTGACTCGACCAGGAATCGAACTCCCGACCTTCCTTACGGGAAACCTGCGCTCTACCGATTCGGTGACTGCGTCCGGTCGAAAATATAAAGTAATCCATAGCTGGGTGATATGTTTGTTCAGGTCACCAGCTTACCAAGAAGTGTGATTGTGACAACCAGGGAAGGGGCGGGGTTCGATGGCTGGAATGGTAGGAAACGCAACAGCCAATGAGGAGGCGGGGAGCTAGGTGAGCCATGGTTGAGGGTAGAGTGGTCTCGCATGTCGTGATGGTGATAAATGGAGACAAATAAATTAATGGCCAGACATAGAGGTTGTGTTATTGTATATATATATATGTTGTCTATAATCTATTATGGGAATATAAACAAGGACAATATCTATCTTCAGGTCCCTATATTATACTATTCTCACTATATCCTATCTACTTGCCCTGTGCAGTTACAGAATTGGCCACATGGCGCCACCTGTGAGGGGCTCTGACTACTGTATGCCAGCTGTGTCTGGCCACCAGTCTTATCGTTGTTCTGTTTATCTAGGACTAACTGTTTATATATATAAACAACGCGCTATTGCCACCGGATGGCGTGGCCGAATCAGTAGGTTGGGAGTTGGATTCATGGTCGAGTCGAACCAATGACTTACAAAATTGATTGTTGGTCGCTATCTAGCCTACCACGTGGCATTTCTGGTCTAGGTCTAGGACTGGTTAGCTCAGTATCAGGATAATGTGACTGAGTGGGAAATGCAGGCCATGGTTCCAGTGGCCTGGTCTCTGAGTGGGGCAGCACTACAAAATTGCCATGAGTGTGCCCTGTCACAAGTCGGTATCTGTCCTGATATGACCTCAGATGTTGCCAGGATGTAAAACTCAAACAAACAAAAGAAACCATATTTCCCTGCCTCAATAAGCCCCATATCAGATAATAAGTGCTAAATAATTATGTTTTTCTCTCGGACTAAAGTAAGCAGAAAGTAGTCTGTAATAATTAATGCCAAAATAGGAACGCAAGCTTATGTCCAGATGTTAGTGATCTACTTTCTGAGACAGCTTGAGAATCAAGTGGTGGCCCCTACCTGATGGTGGTAGGTACCAAAATATTAGTACTCATCGGGAAGCAGAATGACTGAGTCCAGGGGCCATATGCATGGGGCGGTGTTAGTGACCCAAAACTGGTTTTGGACGGGATTTCTAGGTTAGCGGCAAAGAGTCAGTATGTATGGTGCGGTGTTACGAAAACACCACGAGTTTAAGGTTGGGTAAGCTAACGTCACTCCATAGCAGGTTTAAGGGTGGTGTTAGGTACAGATTAGGCCCAAATCCATTCAATGCTATCATATTTAACAGAATAACATAGTAAAAAAGTGAAATTTGGTCAAATTAACCCCAAAATCCAAGCGATATTAAAGCCGCCGCTTCATTGGTGGCAATTTTCATATTGTTGAATGTAAACAAAACAAATTGCTGCCACCGCCGCCGCACATCGGCAGCGATATTAGGCCCAAATCTATTCAATTCTATCATATTTAACAGAATAATATGCTCAAAAAGTGAAATTTGGTCAAATTAAACCAAAAATCGAAGCGATATTAACACCGCCGCCGCCACCTCCGCATCGGCGGCGATATTGGCAAAGAGCGGTGCTCACAGGGAACAGGCTCAGAGGGATACCCCAATTCTATAAATAACTGATCGGTTAGCTAACGCCACTGCGCTTTGGCCCCGTACATACCCCATGACCCAATTGCCAACACCGGCGTTAGCTACCCCAGCGGCTGCCCTTAACACCAGAAGGGCCATCAAATGAGGGTCGCCCACAGCTTCCTTGGTTAGAGCCCTGCATTGAGCGTGACCCACTAGATCGACAAAATGACGACCAGAGAGCTGGATATCATCACGCGCTGCAGCTGACACTGATCGGCATTGACAACTTCCGGTCCGTGTGTTTGCGGATTCATTCCTGACTTGCTCGTCGCTCCCGGAGAAACATATGGCAGAATGGGCTATTTTGCCGGTGGTCAGTGTTTTTCCTTCTTACTGAGTAACAGATTAGAAATGATATTTGGTGTTGAAACCAGACTGGATGGCCGAATGAGTTGAGCATCCGTCTCCCGTGTTGGTAGATCGTGGAATTCGAACACCTGGGTTCAATCCCTCGTCAAGTCAAATCAATGACTTATAAATTGATGATTGTCACTTTCTAGCCAGGCACCCGGCATTATTAGGATAGGGCAATGACTGCTTAGTTACATGATAATGTGACTGAGTGGTATATCAGGTCATAGTGCTGGTGGCCTGGTCTTCAAATGGAGCACTATTTTATAGTACTGCGACAACTGGAAGACCAGACATGCGCTGTACTTCTGCACCCGTCCTGCCGGAGCTCCACAAACCACATGCTCAGAATCTTTTCTTGGAATAAAAGAATAGGAGTTTTGACCCCAAACAACATACAGAACTGCCCAATATACAGTCTCTCTCCCTGTCCTATAGCATAATTATTTTGGTCAGCTTTGGGTATATTTGAAGTGAAAACATACTACATTACTTTTGGCATGGACATAGGAAATTCTGACTAACATGGGTAATTTACAGTAGAGGTATGACGTAAGGAAACACACAAAGGCTTAACGCTAAGAATCCCCACCGGACGTGGTGGTCAAATCGGCCGAGCGCAGGCTTCCTGTGCAGTAGGTCTGGATTTCGAATCCCAGCCGAGTTAAACCGATGACTTAGAAAACTGATACTTGTCGCTACCTAGCCTGGCCCTCGGCATTACTAAGATAGGACAAGGACTGGTTAGCTCAGAATCAGGATAATGTGACTGTGGTCGATATCGGGTCATAGTGCCAGCGGCCTTGTCTGCTAGTGGGGCCGCACTATAAAAGTCATCATGGTGTTAAATGAGCGGGTAGCGCTCATTTGCTGTCATTGATGTGGGTTCAGAGAACAGGTAAGCAGCTCCTCCCACCTGCCACTCACACCAACAAGCCACCACACTGGCCAAGCTCAAAAACCTCCTCGACCGATCAAATTCAACATCAAAACCCCAACCCGAGCCTCTCCCCCGTGAGCCTCCGAATAGCCACTCACACACATTTTCTTAACCCACCCAATCACAACCAACGAACTTAATTCATTCTTTAAAAATAAACCCAATCAAAAAACTAAATGAACGAAAAAAACTAAAAGAACTAAAAAAAAATCGACCTGACAAAAAGTTGAAACTGATATTATTGAACTGTGTGCATTGATGTAGATTTGCTGATTGCTGATTGATTGATGATTGATTGATGACTGATGATAACAATGCTTTGGTCATGACGATTGAAATGTCCTGTGATTATGATTGAAATATATTCATTTGTCATGTAAACTAGTAGTAATTAGTCTTGCATAACTTCACTTGCATGTCGGACCTCGTTACCTATCACTCACAGCTGAATCGAGGAGAGCTAGACTAGTCAGCCAGATAACGTGCCTGTCATGGAAATAAAGTTGTGTTATTCCCACTTCCTGATTCCTACTTCTCTGTTCCCCGGGTAGCAATGAGTGCACACTGACACAAGTTGTTACCTGTCCTGATATGACCTTTGCTGCTGCTAGGACATAAAGCAACAACAATCAAACCTAAGAATCGGAATGTCTCTGGATAGGGTAATGTGTAAAACCAAATATATATCAACAGGCCAATTTCAACTGTGCAATTACGCTAAGCCTCATGGAATCAACAGAGCAATATCAGTTTCCGAGATGACCCCGACGAAAGCCCTGACCTCGGTATGATATCGAAATGACGTCATGCTGTGGGCTGGATGTGGTGTGTGACGTGCGAAACCTCACACATAAAACACCAATCTCAACTACGCAATTAAGCTAAACGCTGCATTGACACTTGTTTGGCCTCTTCAGTATTACTAAGAAACAACCTCGTTTGTGAAAAGACCGGACGGGATGGCCGGATGAGTTGAGCGTCCGTTGTCCTGTTATGAGAGATCGGGGGATCCGAACCCATGGGTTTGTGGGTTCGAACCCTGGTCAAGTCAAACAGATGACTTAAAAATTGATACTTGTCACTTCCTAGCCAGGCGCTCATTGAACTAAAGGCGGCAGGATTCATGGCGACTTTATAGTGCTGCCCCATTGGGAGACCAGGCCACCAGGACCAGGACCTGATATCCCTCTCAGTCACATTATTCTGACACTGAGCTAACCAGTCCTTGCCCTATCCTAGTAAAGCCACTCGCTAGGCTAGGAAGCGACAAGTATCAATTTTGTAAGTCATTGGTTTGACTCGACTGGGACATAGAAAGTGTTGTCGTGTAAATCCTGTACCCATATGTCAGAGGCACCGACTTCAGACTGAAGATCAGTCAGGGCCAATATCAAGTCGTCTTGTCTGATCCAACATTTGAAGGCAGTTGTCTTGTCTGATCCAACATTTCAAGGCATCTTTAACTAGATGGCGCCACCTTCGCTGCCCCTGGCGAGTACTCAATGAACTCCTGGTGTCACCTCCGCACCCTTCATGCAACCGGACACCGAACCATCAACACCCTTATCAGCGTATGCTTGGTTATTGGCCGCCCACCCAGCCCTGGTCACGTGGCTCACAGGCGGAAGGCTTGACTGCCAGCATCTCCGGATTTGAACCATGAACCTGCTGATCAATTGATTTACTGACTTAACGACCTTTTTAACTAATTATTTGCTAAATAAAATGTCCATACTTGTAGTTCCTTGTTGTGTTGTAAATTAGAGGATTAAAACACTTGGATGACACAGGTTATTCACAGTTATTCTGCTTAGATTATACACAGGAAACTGTATAGATTTGATGTTAATTACAAATATATATAACGTCACACACATATATACATAGGATCCATTTCTGGTTATGCTCTTCAGTTTATTCAATCAACGTACAAACAATAAATATTTATCTGTGGAATATGTATTATATACACGTCCTTTCCAATTAATCAAAGTGTGATGCACACTTTTTTAATTTAGTAATTGGTTGCTTATTCTGCTCACAATCGCTATATGCATGGGTGTTTTCGCCACTGTTTAGTAGTGGTCAAAATCCATACGGATTGATTTCATTTATCAATAATTTTGGGAAACTTGTTGAGTCCCCAATCTTTTGGCAGGGTTTTCATTTATATTTTTGTAAATAGTCAACATTTATAATACCATGGACCAATGCGATTAGAAACAGCTTCGTTACTGACACCGGATATGCATTGAAGAGGCCAGTTCTGTCATACAACAAATGCTCACCACCACTTTCTGCATAGACAACATTATGCTTAGGGCACACACCAAATGCCAAATAATAAATATATGCTCTTCACTTCCCCACTGACTTCTTTCCACACCATATTTCTCAGAGGTATCGTGGTTGATTTATCTATTTGGTTGCAGAGCTAATAGTGATCCAATTTATCCATCAACAAAAATAAATGAGAAAATACATTAAATTCCGTATGAATCCCACAATTAACCAAATAAAAGATTATGGATGTACTTATTGTCAATCTTCAAAGACCTGTTTAATTCTAATAAAAAAGATGGATGTTTTGGTAATAGCTGCGGGAGAGCTTTTATTAGAATACACATCTTTGCCATCGTTTTCATATACAATCTGTAACCGGTATAATTCATATCTTAAAATAGTAGACACACAGACACAACATCTGAGACAAATGAATCGAAAACAGCAATGAAGCCATTGCTTTTCATTTGTATATTTACTCGCATCCCCCATTGGGGACATATAATTAAAATATGGATATAAATTCATTTATACAATATATAATATATACCTGTATATAACATATATATATACAATTACATCTGTCATGTATAGTCTCTACATGCTGTAGTGGAAAGGCTAAGTTTCCACGTCAGTCACCAGGTGGCGCCAGTGGCGTCATATACAATGCACCCCTGTTTGCTACGTCAGCAAATTAACGGTCTGTTAGCACAGTGGCGATGTTGGTCTTTTATATAAATGAAGAGTTCAGAAGCAAAATCAGACAAACGCCATTCGGGCTAAAATGAAACCATGATTACAAGGTTTGAGCTGAAGCTCCCATCAGTCGAATAATCAAATTCATTTTTTTCCTGCAGAAACCAACACCTCCCCTATAAAATGCATTGCCCGATATATAATTGATATACTTTACCTGCAAAGCTTAACAACAAACTCTTGTACAGAGAACAACTAAAATGGATTTGTCGGTTTTTGAACCTAAACTCTTCCAATACAGGTACTGTTCCAGTGGCCATACGTACAAGTTGACGAACGGTACAACAATTTTAATAACAAAAGCTATTTTGAAAATAAACGTATGATGAAGAGTGCATGCTATGTTGTAAATAGTATACAGTATTGACAATGAGTTGTTTCAAGATAAACTATATTGTACATAGAGCAATCTAACCTAACGATAACTACACATCATCATAAACTATGATATAACTTCAAGGTCACTTTGTTATGTTTTCCTTAAGTATTGTTCATCTGGGAAAGTATCATATTATATTAAATTATGTATGTAAGTGTGGGTGCGGTATTCTCAATGCGTCATTGGAATAATACAAAATGCCTGTATGTTATAACCACAAATCATATTCACTTCATTGCAAACGTCGGGAATGAGCGTTGGCACTCATTCAGACTCATTGCTGGGCACGGTGGGAAGGTGAGACTGCCAGCGCACCCCCCCCCCCCACCTAAGTGTGGGGTGGGGGGGAGGGGTTTGGAGGGGAGGGTCCACACACACCTTCCCTCACACACACCTCAGCCAATCAGATAACACCACCTACCGAAGCACCGCTCTCCACAATACAAGGGAGTCAGTCTGCACCGGCGCCTCCGACTGACCACTACTACACCTCCGTTTTCACCCACCCACACCTGCACGTTAATTGGCACAGCCAATCAAAAAACGAACTCAAAAAACAAAAATAAACAGGCTAAAAACAATTAAGTCAATTACCGACTCAATTGACAGTTAACGAATTGACAACCGCGCAAATGGTAAATCACCTTGAAATATCTAATCACTTGTTACAGTAATTATTATACTCATGTTCACCTTATTGACTTGTAATTGTTCATATTCTCTTATCTATTATGTCGCATCTCTCATCTCCTGCTCTTATGTTATCACGCTGCATGACCTTATGTCAGCCATGGCCATTCGCTGATCTAACATTTCCATTAGAGGCCAGGGGCTGCATCCGAATAAAAGCCATGTTTTCCCAATTCAGTCTCATTGTCTTCTATGCCCGTGAGCAATGAATATAGGTTACGTCCAATTTGCTCAGATGTGCTGCAACCGGAAGTTCAAATTTCCATAGAAACTAGATGATACTTCCCACAGGTGGAGCCCATAAGAATGTTATCTAAAAAAACAGGCCTGAGGGAAAGTGCATGCAGACAGTACTGTAATGCCATGTTCAATGTCAGAATGTCCTATGCTTTTATCCTTTTCATTAGTACATCACGTGATTAAGCAAAGGACATTTCTACTGCAGACAATAATATTGGTCGCAATGCTCACATTGCGTTTGATTTGGAGGGAATGATTCACACCAGCCGAGCCTGAGCCGCTCATGGAAAACCAATGCTTTCACACCCTGTGAAACACTTCCACTGATAAGCTGGCCTGCCAGTGTCCATCAGCACTTCCCAGTGAGCCGGCACAGTGACCACACTTCCAGTTTCTTCCACCGACCCGCCCTTCTACTTGGAATTTAAGATGACTCAGGGGCGTAGCTAGACCTTTAACGATGTGTACTACTAATTTCGGCAGGGGGTTTAGGGGGCCGCTTAAGCTTAAGCTGGGGGATTTTACAGATTTTAGACTTGAGTTTTTGACACTGCGGACTACTACATGCCTCCTCTCTCTCTCTCTTTATTATTTTTTAATTTTATTTTGTTGTTGACAAAACGATGTGGACGTTTTGGCATACGCGCGTACGCCTAGCTACGCCCCTGTGACTACCCATGTCACTTCCTAAGCAGAGGGCAGACCATGTCCCTTGACCCATTTTGTAAATAAATTTGATTTTTGTACTTGCACTTCCTAAGTGAGTCACTCCTTATCAAATTGGTCTTCCTCATTCTACTGTTCAATTCCCTATCCAAACGCCAGGCTACATAGCGAGAAGTATCAATTATTAAATCACCACTTTCACTTGGCCTAGTTTTGACCTCCATGACCTTCCGCACCGAAAGTGAGTGCTCAACTCATTCGGCCATCCCATCCGGAATTTCAAATACGCTTATTCGTCTTAATGAATATCTTTGTAGTGCTGGAACACCAGTCTTCAAAAATGTAAAAATGCCAAATTAAGTTTGGCAAACAAGTCAACATTCAGACACCATAGGCTTAATCAGTAACAGGTTCTATTAAATTGACCTGGTGTTCCCTTCTAAGAAGCAGCACATGTTTAATCAGGTCATCAGTATGTACTTTGTATATGTAAGGTCAAAATCCAGGTATGAGCTTTGGTTTAAAAAATGTAATGCTTTCATCTGACTATGCAGCTTTAAGTGAATGAGTGTAAGCTATACACACACTCTACGTAGAAAACAGAGTGAATACAATAATACCTGTGTTCAATGGGCAACTCTGCATTCAGATCAATATTGACCTGACATAGCAAGCACCCTGTTATTGGAGGGACATTGCAATGAAGCAAAGTCAATTTTGTATATTGAAACAAATTTGTCCATACAGGGCAGGGGTTCGCTGATCACAGAGGTCGCTGAAGGCAGGAACGACTGTATGCTTCAGGGGCCTAGCTTCCATATATGCAGGTACACAGCTGTGTACCACCTACAATTACAAATATTAAAAAGAAATTGTAAAATATGTTTTGCAGTATTTTATTTAGTCGCGTTTTATTCCAATAGCGTTTTATTCCACCTGAGCGCCACCTGAAAACCCCAAGCTAGGTCCGTCCCTGTTCTCCTATTTTAGAGTTTCCATCCTAGACTCAAAGTGCTGAAATGGCAGAACATTGTGCTTTAGCTATCTCGATGCTGTCGGAACTGTCACATCCCCTGCTGCATGTGGACAACAGCGGTCCCTTGGAATAGACAAATATCCTTTGTTTTAATTATAGAAATAATCTTCAGGCATAAAAACAAAATACAAGTCAACGATGACACCTAGAGAGTATCGCAAAGAAAATACAAGTAAAAAATCACAAAGAAAACACAAGTCAGAGATGATGCCTATAGAGCATCACAAAGAAAACACAAGTCAGAAATGACGCCTACAGAGCATCACGAAGAAAACACAAGTCAAAGATGACGCATACAGAGCATCACAAAGAAAACACAAGTCAGAGATGACACCTACAGAGCATCACCAAGAAAACACAAGTCAGAGATGATGGCTACAGAGCATCACCAAGAAAACACAAGTCAGAGATGATGCCTACAGAGCATCACTAAGAAAACACAAGTCAGAGATGACGCCTACAGAGCATCACAAAGAAAACAGAAGTCAGAGATGACACCTACAGAGCATCACTAAGAAAACACAAGTTAGAGATGACACCTACAGAGCATCACAAAGAAAACACAAGTCAGAGATGACACCTACAGAGCATCACAAAGAAAACAGAAGTTAGAGATGATACCTACAGAGCATCACAAAGAAAACACAAGTCAGAGATGATGCCTACAGAGCATCACTAAGAAAACACAAGTTAGAGATGATACCTACAGAGCATCACCAAGAAAACACAACTCAGAGATGATGGCTACAGAGCATCACAAAGAAAACACAAGTCAGAGATGACGCCTACAGAGCATCACAAAGAAAACACAAGTCAAAGATGATGCCTACAGAGCATCACAAAGAAAACACAAGTCAGAGATGATGGCTACAGAGCATCACCAAGAAAACACAAGTCAGAGATGACGCCTACAGAGCATCACAAAGAAAACACAAGTCAGAGCTGACACCTACAGAGCATCACTAAGAAAACACAAGTTAGAGATGACACCTACAGAGCATCACAAAGAAAACACAAGTCAGAGATGATGGCTACAGAGCATCACAAAGAAAACAGAACTCAGAGATGATGCCTACAGAGCATCACAAAGAAAACACAAGTCATAGATGATGCCTACAGAACATCACAAAGAAAACAGAAGTCAGAGATGATGCCTACAGAGCATCACAAAGAAAACACAAGTCAGAGATGATGCCTACAGAGCATCACAAAGAAAACACAAGTTAGAGATGACACCTACGGAGCATCACTAAGAAAACACAAGATTAATAGGATGCTTACAGAGCATCACAAAGAAAATACAAGTCTAAGATGATGCCTACAGAGCATCACTCTCTTCCTGGTCCATCTTGGGTTGCTTCCCAGTGAAGACGAACGACTTCATCGTGTTGGAGGAGGACTGGATTCTGATCGCCGGCGCACCGGGCGCCGTCGACGAACGCGCCACCAAGAAGCGCGCTTGCTTACAGTTGTACATCCGGGCGAGCGCCGTGCGGAAGTTTTTCCCGCACAGACTGTACAGGAAGAAGTTGACGGAGAAGTTGCAGTAGTAGACGATGGTGAACAGTTGCTGCAGGACGAGGATCGTGTAAGACGGCCGGTATCCGTTGTCAACAAAGCCCATGAAGAAGCCGTGCACTCTGATCACGTGACTGGGCACATTCAGCACGAGGAACATGGTGGAGACGGCCAGCAGCATCTTGGTCATGTTCACCTGCGACCGGGAGCGCATCTGGTAAGCTGCCGGTGTTCCGTCGTGTTCCGCCACTTTGGTAGTCATGACGACGCCGCTGCCGGCACCGACGGGGCCACCGCCGCCGTTGTTGTTGACGGCATTCCCTGCGATCTTTCCCGGGCGAGCTGCTACGGCGGCCGGTGCGGGGACAGCGGGGCCGCCGGGAACTAGACTGGAGGAAGTGGCTGTCATGACGAGCCGCTTCTTGTAGAAATACTTGATCTTCCTGGCGAGTCGCACGTTCAGCACGAAGATGCACACGCACGGGATGATGAGCGTGATGACTGTGTCGATGTTGTTGAAGATGTTGACCAAGTAGCGGTACTGCGGCAGCGGCTGGCATGTCTTGTGTCCGAGCGTGCCCCCGGTGTCAACTACCCCTGACGTCCAGGCGCCGAAGCTGTAGGCGACGCAGGCAAACAGCGCCAGCAGCAGCACCACTTTCTTGGCGCGCATCGATGTGCACATGTCCTGGCGTTTCAGCGGGTAGCATACGGCGATGTAGCGTTCAACCGTGAAGCCGACCACGTACCAGACGCTGAGGAAGGAGCAGACGTATGAGAGGTAGACAACCGTCTGGCACCAGCCGTCCATGTGGAACAGGAAGACGCGCACGTAGTTGAGCCACGTGATGAAGAGCTGCAGCAGGAAGCCGGTGTCGGCGACGGCCAGAGCTGCTAAATAAACGGAGCTGGACAGGCGTCTGAGGTGCGTGCGCGCAAAGACGAGGAATGACGTCACGTTGCCGACCAGGCCCGTCAGGATGATGACGGGAGTGAAGAACTTGTTCAGCCCCCACAGCAGCATCGCCACCGAGAAGCGCCTGGCCACGTGACCGCTGTGCTGGTGGTGCGTGACGTCACCGGAAGTCCAGTTCGCCGTCTGGTTCATGAAGGTGAAGGACGCGGTGCTGGAATCGATGCACGTTGTCAGGTTCATCTTTTGATTTTGGATGGCGGGCCGGTCTGCTGGGGGAAAAAAAGAGGAAAGAAACGATGAAAGATGAATGAATATCCTAGTAATGGATATCCTAGCCCATACTGTTAGATGTGTTATATAACTACTATGCTGTTATGCAAGAAATGGGACCTTAATCACTTGCCTACCCCGACGAGTAAATGGCCTGCACCACCTCATTAACTCATACACTAGGGACTTGAACCGCACAATAAGCACAATAAGCACAATAAGCACAATAAGCACAATAAGCACAATAAGCACAATAAGCACAATAAGCACTGAAGCTATGATTGGTTTGGGTTTGTTGGAGTTTTACATCCTGGCATCATTGTAGAATCATATCAGTACGGGTCTACAGCAGCTTGTGACAGCGCACACTCATGGTGACTTTATAGCGCTGGGAGACCAGGCCGATGGCACCATGACCCAATTTCCCCCTCGCATTATCCTAATACTGAGCTAACCAGTCATTGCCCTATCCTAGTAATGTCAAAAACCAGACTAGGTAGCAACAGGTATCAATTTTGTAAGTCATTGGGTTTGACTAGACTGGGAATTGAACTATCGACCTTCAGCATGGGAAGCCTGCAGCGATGTAGATCTAAGCCAGATGACTGCAGTTTATGCCTAGCTCCTGAATATTTTTCCTTACAAATAGGCCACGCACGTATTGCATCTTTTAATAGGGAGTGGGAGAAGAATTTCTTTTAAAAGAAAACTTTTTTTTAGTGATCATTTGTTTATTCTGCTCATAATGGTTAGGTGCATGCATTTGTTTTCGCCGCTGCGCATTAATTCACGACACGAGACGGAGCTATATTATGGAACTTTATTGGAGTTCAAGGAAGGTCAAGGATACAAGCAATGGGCATCTGAGTGTAACAGTGAACAATGTATTAAAGAGCGTGAATGAACAATAGCAATAAGTAATCATCAGGCCATGATAGGCAATAGGAACATTGGTAGTCAGTATGATCATGGAGTGGTAAGAAAGTGGTATGAGGAGTAGTTAGGTGGATCACGTAGATCGTCGATAGAGTCTGTGGTTTATATAGCTTAATGAATGCCCGAGTAGGTGATCAGGACAAGTAAGTTGAGTAGTTAATATCGGGTGTAGGTCACCAACAGGGTCAAAGGTTCATCGGCACATATCGTGAATGTAACATCAATACAGTTGATGATCAGCAATGTAATAGGTAAGTGCATCATGTATGCGGACAGGTGTTGTGTATGTTGGATTGTGGGGGGGGGGTGAGGTGTTGTGTGTCGGGCGGGATCCGGGCCTCAACCCTCCATCTATCGATGCTGGGTGGGTGGGTGGTGAATTTAGGTGGGTCTTGTCAGTGCGCTGGCTGGTGAGAAGTGGGCTGAGGGGAAGGCGGAGGGGAGTGTAGGGGGAGGGGAGGGTGACGTCAGAGAGCGCTGGTTCCCGGTGTGGGGTGGTGGCGCCATCTGGAGGGCAGTGAGGGAAGTAAGGGGGGAGAGCGGTGGTGTCGCCGCCTGTAGGGAGGTGGTTGGGTGAGAGGGAAGGTGGGGAGAGGGGAGTGGGGGGGGGTCAGCTCCGGCTCGGTCTCGAATTACCCATATTACCGCAGTAATATGCACAATTCACGACACGAGACGGAGCTATATTATGGAACTTTATTGGAGTTCAAGGAAGGTCAAGGATACAAGCAATGGGCATCTGAGTGTAACAGTGAACAATGTATTAAAGAGCGTGAATGAACAATAGCAATAAGTAATCATCAGGCCATGATAGGCAATAGGAACATTGGTAGTCAGTATGATCATGGAGTGGTAAGAAAGTGGTATGAGGAGTAGTTAGGTGGATCACATAGATCGTCGATAGAGTCTGTGGTTTATATAGCTTAATGAATGCCCGAGTAGGTGATCAGGACAAGTAAGTTGAGTAGTTAATATCGGGTGTAGGTCACCAACAGGGTCAAAGGTTCATCGGCACATATCGTGAATGTAACATCAGTACAGTTGATGATCAGCAATGTAATAGGTAAGTGCATCATGTATGCGGACAGGTGTTGTGTATGTTGGATTGTGGGGGGGGGGGTGAGGTGTTGTGTGTCGGGCGGGATCCGGGCCTCAACCAAATAGTTTTGAGAGTGCCCGGGTCCCGGCCGAGAAGGCTTCCGCCTGGACGTATTGATGGATGGCGGACGACCGCCAGTGGCCGATATGCCGTACGTCTTTTATTGTTGCCCCCGCCGCCGCGCACGCCTGGGCGCCCCCTCTGCGTAGGCTATGGAGGGTGTATTGTCCAGTGTCTGGGACGCCGGCGTGGTCGAGCGCGGACCGGAGCACCCGGGTCATCGTCCTTGTCGTCAGGGGCCCTTGGGGGGTCATGAATGCTGGGTCGTCCGGGGTTAGTGGAGTGGCGGCGGTGTACCGCTTCCAAGCGCGGACAGGGCAGTAGTCGGAGTTGGGAACCTCGGGAATTCGTATGTTGTAGGCGTCGAGGGGGAACGTGAGGTCTTGGTCGATCGCACCCTAACATTAAGGTGCGTTGTGTGGTCAGTGACGTCCGCTGCTCTGATGGTGTGTCCCGGGTCGTCCCTTCTCCCGGTCACGAGCAGGTTCCCTTGTCTTAGTAGGGTGAAGTAGGCCGTTAGGAGCGTGGCGGTCAGGACGAGGGCTCCGGGGCCGGCCTCGGCCAGGTAGTCAAGTATGGCCTTTAGCTGCCACACGGACAGGGGTGGGGCCTGCCTGGTGATGTGATGTGATGATCTAGTTACCCCCCGTTTCATGGTGGCGACTAGGTAGGTGTCAAACGGGGCTGTTGCCCCTGTGGATAGACTGACCCATGTCCGCGCCGCGCTCAGGTAGTTCATGATTGCCCCTGGCGTGGCAAGTGTGTGGTCGAGGTGGGCGAGGTAGGCGGCGACGTCCATTTGCTTGGGGTAGCGTGGGTCGTATGAGGTTGATCGTGCATGTTGGAGGTACCTCTTGGTCTGCTGCATCTTGTTGCGCCAGGTGCCGGGCGCTAGTCCGGCCCGGAATAGTCGGATGACGTCCTGTCTGTCATTGCGGGTGCCTGGGGAGAGAGAGGCAAATTTTTACGATCTCCCCAGACTATAGGTTGCCGGCGAGGATGTCAAGGTCATGGTGGACTCTGACCCGTTCGAGGTCCATGTCCTCCACGAAGCGAACGGCCTTGCGGCGGGCAGCCTTGTCAAAGGGTGCCCTGCTGAGGGCATCGGCGAAGGCGATGTCGACCCCCGGTTTATGGTGGACCTGGACCTCACAGGATCGGAGGGCGGCGAACGTCCAGAGTGCTCTGGCACAGGCACATAGGATGGGGTCTCTACCAGCTCCAGAGGTGAGGACTGTCTGGGAGGCCTGGTTGTCTGTGTTCACTACGATCACGTAGTCTTGTGGGTTCGGTGGGGATAGTGCGTGGAGTGCCACTATGAGGTTGAGGGCCTCGAGTTGGTGTATGCTGTGGTTGCTCTCTAGGAATTGGTCTGAGTATGCCTCGGAGAGGTATCCTTTTGGGGAATGCGCTCCTCCGGCCTTGAGGGAGGAGTCGCATTCGATGATCCACTCGTGCTTTGGTGGTGGTCGCAGGAGGACGACGCCGTTGGTGGCCACCGCGTATGTGAGGAACCAGTTGATGTCTTTTGTCATGTCGAGTGTGACGGGGTGTTTCCCAGTGTAGGGTGCGCGTCGTAGGGCGTCGAGGATGCGGTTCATGAACCGTCTTGCGGGTCTGACACATCTGGCGATGTGCTGAAGTTTCCCCACCAGGCGCTGGAGGTCTTTTTTGGAAGCCTTGGCCTGGGGGGTCCATCTGCGGCATTCGTCGACCACGTCGGCGAGTTTAGGGGTGGGTATTTTTACCGTCATGTCCTCTGTGTCGACCATGAATCCTAGCCATTCGAGGGAGTGGGTTGGGGGGACGCACTTCTGTGGGGACAGTGCAAGGCCGAGGTCCGCCGCCAGGTCGATGGCGTCGACATATGCGGCGTCCGCCTCGTTCCTGGTTGCCGCCACCCCGACGAAATCGTCCAGGTAACATAAGACGAAGTGTCCTTTCCGACGAAGGAGGTAGACGACTGCGTTCGTGGTGCGCGCACAGGCCATGGAGGATGTGCGGCACCCGAATGGAGGGGCGATGTCAAAGTATGTGAGCCCGTCTAGCGCGACGCCCAGGAGTGGGACGGAGAGTGGGCAGGTCCGTAGCTGTCTGTACGCTCTGGCGAGGTCGATCGTCCAGACGTACGCCCCGACCCCCACCCGGGTGATCTCGTCCGTGAGGTCAACGATGTTTGGGAGGGTGTATGTGGCCGGGCGGCCTTGGTAATAACCCTTCCGGATGCCCGAATTTACGCTGGCGCCCTTCGGGAAGCTCAGGTCGAAGATGACCTGCCTCTCTTCGGTGTTTTTCTTTGGGCGGGTCATCATCGGGCTGACCTGCGCCCAGGGCGTGAAGGGGGGGTCAATGAATGGTCCAATTAGCGCTCCTTTGGCTGCCTCATTCTGTACGTACCTCCTTATCCATGTGAGGTGCTCGGGTGACTCACGGTGGTTAGCTGTCGAGGGTACGGGTGGGCCATCTGCGGTGTAGTCTGCAGGCCACCCGTACTCCAGAAAGTCTACAAGCTGATCGTCGTGGTACCCACTGAGTAGGTCCCTCCATCGGTCTATGTTGAGGTCGGAGGGTACCGGGATCCGCGCTGCGATGTAGTTGGGAAGTCCCGTCCGCCGTACCTCGTCGTAGGTGTAGCGATATATGTCGTTTTTTCCATATCTGGGGCCTGGAGGTGGGCCAGAAACGGTCGAGGGTGTTCTTATAGGAGAGTGGAGTGTGCGGTGGGTTGTATTGCGGCGCAGGCAATCTCACATCGTCGTTGGTCACGTCGTCAACGTCCTCCTCGGCGGCCTCCTTTTGGTGGTATGTGAGGAGCGCGTCGGGAGGTTCTCTCTCATCGTCACTCGGGGGGTCTTTGTGCGCCGGGCAAGTTGTTTCAGTACGTTTGTAGGGCTGAACGCACGCGACAGTGGTGCCGGTTGGTGCGTAGCGGACCACTACAGCTGTGTATGCTGGTGTATCACTTATGTGGTCGCTTGGTTGGGCCATGTGGGCTATCCTGGTCGGTTCGGGGGCGCCGTGTTTGGCGGGGCAGGGTGGTGGTTGTGGGGGGAGGTTGTGATCGGGAGGGGGGGTTTTTGCAGTTGCGTGTGTGGGTGGGCGGGGTGTGTGGGTGGGTGTGCGGGGGTGGGTGGGGGGAGGCTCGGCGCCTGTGTCTTGTCGGGTGGTTCCAGGGCTGGTGGGGGCGGGGGGGGGGGTTGGGGAGGGAGATGGTGGGGGGGTGGGGTTGGTGGTCGGAGGCTGGTGTGGTTGGGGCTGTGGCTTGGTGGTGGTGTGTGGTGTTGTTGGGGGTGGTGGTGGGGGGTGCGGGTGTGTGTGGGGGGTGGGTAGGGTTAGATGTGGGGGCCCGTCCGACTCCGGTCGGCACGTGGTCTGTCTCGGTCTGGTTCTGGTTGTGGCCGTTAGGTGGGTTGGTGGTGTGTGCATGGTGGGGGGTGGTGGTTGGGTCCGTGGGTGGCGGTTGGTGGTCGTACCGCCTGGCGGCCGCCTATCTCATTATCGCCGCAGGGGTTCTGTAGCGGGCGGTCGGGCGTTTGAGGTCTCGGGTGGGTGGGGGGTTGGGCGGCGTTAATCACATCCGGCCTGCATTCGTGTGAGGTGCTCGCCGTCTTGGTTGTGGTCACGTGGTGTACTGGGGGCATCCAAGCGGCGGGGTGGGGGGTGGGTTCTGTGGCCGTTAGGGTCCCACGTGGCGTTTTGGCGGGAGTCTGGCAGGCGTTGTCCGCGTCCCCACGCTTGGATTTGGCGGGAGCCACGTTCACGGCATCTGGTGGGGTCCCACGTGGCGTTATGGCGGGAGCATGGTGGGGGCTTCTCTCGGGTATTTCTGGGGTGAGATCTATGTCTTTATCCGTGTCATGGTGTGGGTCGTGTGTGGCGTTTTGGTCGGCACGTGCCCAGCCGATCAGCGAAAATCCGCTTTCTGTTGTTCGTCGGTCTCGGTTGCGGCCGCTTTTCTCTCCAACTGGCGCTTTTTGTTATTACAGTCTTGCTCACGGTGTGGGTTGGATTTTCTGTACTTATTAGCACACCATGCGCATACGTGGGCGTATTTCTCGCTGCCTGTTCCGTGTGTGGCTGTGAATCCACAGTCGTTCCCCCAGTTCCACCTGTGGCAGGGGCGGCCGTCTGTGTCGGGTACAAACTCAGGTCTTTTATATGGGGTGTTAGGTGCTGCCTGTTCCTCTTGTCTATGTTGTGCTCGCTGTGGTGCCTCCGTTTTGGCCTTTCTTCTCTGCTCCTCCCTCCGAATGCCGCCAGGCACGCTCCTCTCTGGAGGTCTTTTATGGCTTGGTCATCGCGCCAACCTCTGGGGAGGCGGCCGTCATCTATCATGGCGAATGTTTTTTCGGACCATGCCAGACACGTCTCCCATTGCCACTCGGCGGCCATAGCACAAATTTCATCTTGGTGATCTATGATGGCTTTGATCCAGTGGTGGGGAAGCCTTAGGTCTTTTCTCATCCGGGCTAGGGCCGACATGTACTCGTGCCAGTTGCTCTCCCCTAATCCTACCTTTCCTTTCTTCTCGTCGCGGATCACATAGGTATGGGGGAGGAAGTGTCTCCTACCTCTGCTATTGTGTCGTCCATCATTGTTCGTTTCCATTATTGCGTCCACGAATTCCTTATGTCGGTTGTCGTCGCCGCTGGACGAGTCGGGGTGTGTGTATGTGTGACGTGCCGCTCTGCTCTTGCGTGTTGTCGTGTGTTCGTCGTGTTCGTCGCGTGCTGCTGTGTGCTTCCTCCTGTTGCTCCTGCTGCTCCTGCTGCTCCGGGCCGATTTGTTGGAGGTTTCGCGCCACCCGCGACCACGTGGCGATGGTGGGGTGCGCGGCGACTCGGTGCCATGGCGTCTCTTCCGTTTCCTACTGCGAGTCTCGTCCGGGGACCTGCTCGGGGTACGGGATCGGCGTTTGGAGGTCTCCAGGGCTCTGACTCGCTCTGCCATGTCCTTAGCGTGTGCCGCCTGTTGCTGCATAGAGTCTGCGACAGACTGTCGGAGCAGAGCAATCTGCCGGGCCGTCGTGCCGTCCTCAGACTCGGGGTCTTTTTGTGCTGCCGTCAGATTTTTTGCCACTACCGACCGTGGTCTGCCGCGGAGGCGGGGGGTCGTGGTGGTTTCTGTGTCGGTGGCTGGGTCGGTGGTCTGGGCCTGGGCCTTTGCGGCGGCGTGCCGTGGTGTCTTGCGTGGCGGCATGGTGAGTTGCTCGGTGGTCAGCCTGACGGCGTGTAGCTGCTCTGAATTTAGGTGGGTCTTGTCAGTGCGCTGGCTGGTGAGAAGTGGGCTGAGGGGAAGGCGGAGGGGAGTGTAGGGGGAGGGGAGGGTGACGTCAGAGAGCGCTGGTTCCCGGTGTGGGGTGGTGGCGCCATCTGGAGGGCAGTGAGGGAAGTAAGGGGGGAGAGCGGTGGTGTCGCCGCCTGTAGGGAGGTGGTTGGGTGAGAGGGAAGGCGGGGAGAGGGGAGTGGGGGGGGGTCAGCTCCGGCTCGGTCTCGAATTACCCATATTACCGCAGTAATATGCACAATGGTAATAATCCACGCAGACACGCAGATTGATTTCCTTTATGAATAATTTCTATAAACTTGTTTGTGGTGCAACATTGTTGTGATGCTTTATGGCTTGATTATAATTTATCCCTGATCTATTACTTAGTACATATTTCTTTATATATATATATATCTCAATTCCAGTCTTTCTTCATTTTCTTTTTGTATTCTTTCAGACAAACTAATCATGTCCACCCATCAACATATTACAGATGAGTAGTCAGAAATTGCTGGAAATATTCAAATATTTTCTTTAAGCGACACCAAGAACACACAAAAAAACATTGTCTTAAATTAAAGAAATCGTTGCCAGACAATGCCTTCCAAAGTGGTGACAGATACTGAACTCATTAGTAATTAGTAAGCTGAGTTGAAGAACCTAGCTATGGTCAAATGACCTAGACAATGCGTAACGCTGTGCTTTTTCCTCTGTTCTTTACTCTTCTTCTGGGGCACTCATTCCAACAGTGAAGAACATGACTGCATCCAACAGCGAAGAACAGGTTTCCTGAAACCTGATGAACCCTCCATCAGCAACCAACCGCCAATGTCAATTCGCCTAATGCGCCTCTCTGAACTGTCCACCCGAGACCTAGTTTACTCCCTCAGCACGGTCTCTGTGACAGTGCTGCGAAACAACTCATTAGAAAATAGGCTAGCAGCAGACGACATCTGGTGCTTTCATGTTATTACACTGAATTATTGATAACAGATCAGATTTAATCAGTTAGCCCTCCCGAAACACTAATTGCACCTTAAAGGTAGGATTCCTTACACGCGTTATGCGTAATGCGTTATGCGTCATGCGTTATGCGGTATGCGAATGCCGTCATTCCTTACACACGTTATGCGTAATGCGTTATGTGGCACACGACTGGCTATATTTAAAAAATAAAAATAAACAATTATTCTCCATACTGCTCTGTATATGACCAAATATTGCATTTATATCTATGTAACTTTTTGTACGTCACATGGGGGTTCCTACCTTTATTATAACCAAATTATAGATAAGTATTCATACTTTTGTGGCTCTGGTAGCATTCTGCGTGTAGATACAGGGCTAAAGATTATGTGTGTAGATACAGGGCTAAAGACTGGGGGCTACCCTTTGCTGGTGTAGTTACAGGGTTTAAAAGACTCTTTGCTGCCAATCTTCTACAACCGTCCTTCTCCCGGCTGTCCGTAATTATCAGTCGCCTCCTCCAGCCTTATCTCAATGGACAAATGCGACTGATGCTTTTCTATTCGCACCACCTTGTCCCGGCTGTCCGTAATTATCAGTCGCCTCCTCCAGCCTTATATCAATGGACAAATGCGACTGATGCTTTTCTATTCGCACCAGCTTGACGCATTACGCATTAACCGATCGCTACATGGACCGATCAGGATAATGCATTTGCATTCGCATTCGCATTCGCATTATGCGTATAAGGAATGTAGCTCATAGGTTTCAAGGCGTTTTGATTTTTTGTCGCATTCGCATTCGCATTATGCATTACGCGTTGAAGGAATGCAACCTTAAGGCGTTCCAATGCTATGACGTCATAATGCGTCATGTGCATGGTGACAGACTCAAAGAACACCAGGTGCAGACGCCTCTATCGCACATTCCGGAAACACATGACTGTAATCTAGCTAAAGATGGAGCGTTTGTCATGAGCTATGACAGTCACCGATAAGCTCTGCCTTCTTTGGATCTGCATTAAAGCTGCATAGTCCGATTAAAGTTGCATAGCACGATGGTTTTCTTAGATAAATACCATTATATTGATACTTTGCTCAATGGAAAAACATTCCATTCCGTAAGCATGTGTGACACCATAGGCTTCAGCAGTAACAGGTTCTATTAAATTGATACAGTGCTCCTTTTTATGCAGCAATAAATATTTAATACAGGTACTAGTATCTAAGTTTGATATGTAGGGTTCGTACCCTGGTCAAGTCAAACCAATGACTTAAACATTGATACTAAGTCTTGTCGCTTCCTAGCCAGCCGTTCGGTATTATTAGGATATGGCAAGGACTGGTTGGCTCACTGTCAAGGTAATCTGACTGAGTGGGATATCAGGTCATGGTGCTGGCAGCCTGGTGTCCCAGTGGGTCAGTGTTATAAAGTCGCCATGAGTGTGCACTGTCACAAGTTGGTACCCGTCCTGATGTAACCCTAAATGTTGTCAGGACGCAAAACTCAAACAACTAACCAACCCTCATTAAGCTTTCTACTGTGGAATAAAAAGCCCACACCACAGTAGCCCTTTGTCCGCATTGCTCCAGTGGCTCAGTGTCAGGATAATGTGACTGAGTGGGATATCAGGTGATAGTGCTGGTGGCCAGGTCTCTCAGTGGGGCAGCAGTGGCAGACGGCTCGCTGACTTTCTGCGTGGGTCAAAGGCACGCAAAAACAAGTACAAATAAACACCATACAAGCAGGAAGCCTGGTGTCTCAGATAGTCTGAGAGGGGCTCAGATGCCGTGAAGTATTCTGGGAGAGTTTGATTGACCACTGGGGGGGGCGATAAATGGGAGCAATGACATTGACGGAGCCGCGATGTAGAATGCATTATTCCTTGCACCATTCATCACACGCTACTTCCGGTTGTGAGTTGCCAAGCATATCGCTCGGCTTGGAAGGAGACTGGGGAAAAGATGAATGTGTAGAATGAAATGCATAGGATAGAAATTGATAAAGGAGCCCGTATTTATGTGAACCCTCACGCGCGATATTTCTTTTTAGTTGAGTTATTTTGTAACCTGCAGAGGCACGCCTGAGCATGTATATATATATACTATATGTATTTATAATATATACATTAAATTCTGTTCATACAAATTTAAATACATTCATGTACATCTAATTACAATTATGTACATCCATGTACATTTATGTATATTTATATTCGTTTATATATGCTGCATAAGCCATAATAGGACGTTTCCATCTTCTCCTCAGCCCTAGCTCCTCATATAGTCCTCAACTGGAGGAACCTGGATTGACCACTGCGGGTAGCCTCTGTGATATATGCGTAATAGACGTATAGGTGTGTGGCTAATATATGTTAACGAGATGCAGAGTTTGAGACAAAGGAATATGCTAATGAGATGACGTCATGGAAAGTTTAGCCGGTGGGTCAAGTGAGCCCTAGGCCGTGAATAAACCATTCAGTATCCAGAAGTCAAAGTGTTCAGACGTCGTACTTTCACAGTCTCCTCAAAGGCCAGAATCTCGCTGTGAGTGGAGACAAGTCACGCTACGCCTGTAACCGAATTAACCACAGTAGGTGCATGCAGAGGGAACTAATACTCTTTGTTTTTCTCCTTCATCACTCAGCTCAAAAGGCAAAGGGACAGCCCTGACTGGTTAGCTCAGTGTCAGGATAATGTGACTGAGTGAGATATTGGGTCATGGTGCCAGTGGCCTGATTTCCATGTGGGGCAGCACTATAAATTCACCATAAATGCGCACTGTCACTAAGCGGTACCCGTGCTGATATGACATTAGATGTTGCCAGAATGTAAAACTCCAACAACCAACCAACCGACAGAGACTCGAACCCGTCTAGCGGTAACTATGGACGCTCACCGGTGGTGCCACCTACCAGCAACTCAGGCAGCCCTGCGCCATCTAGCGGATCCCGGTCACCGTATGCCTCGATTGTTGGATTCGAACAGCCTATGTTCTGAGTTTTCTGAGGATAAATATATCAGGTTGATCCTTATCATTTAACTTACTTTAATTTGTAATTATGTAGGATCAAATTTAGATAATTGGTTTGGTTTTGAAAATTTGATGTTTTTTATCGGACTATGCAGCTGTAATAAAAGTATCTAAGTTGGATATGTAGGTCTAAATCTAGATAAGTGTTTTGTTTTTGAAAATGTAATGTTTTTATCAGACTATGCATCTTTAAGCATGGCGAATGTCCTTGGTTTTTCTACAATATCATGACAGAATAATGCAGTTCTTCTCTATGATGTGAGTGATCTTCGCTATAGCACTATTTGTATACTAGGCACCAGTTTGGGAACCTACCAGGCACAGTAAAGCATGTTCCATGGCATCACTAAACAAGTGGCTGGCCACCAAACCCTCGGACTCAGTTCTCCCCTGTTTTATTTGTTGCTGTTCCTCTATTACTTCCAGTCGACCACCCACGATGGGAGCGACAGTCCAAATATAAATGTATTATTTAAAAACCAAATGCACTGAGGTTAATCACAGTTTCACTGACCACACCTTATCCGGTGTGTTACTAACAATGCCACCCCAACATCAAAACTGATATTGCTGTCAGGGACTATCAACACTAAAACAACAAACCACTAATGACAAACTCATATAACCAACTATGATACGGTAGCACTAGAATATTCCTATCAAACTGACATATATACTTCTTGTCTAATTCCAACTGACCACTCCCCTCATAAAAACTTATTTCAACTCACCAAATGAACACAGAAGATAACTTCTACTAACGTTCTAAATACCATGAAAATACTCACATCGATCTGACTAATATTCATGTAATCATATTGTAAAATGGCTAAAGCTCGAATCTGTGGTTGTGTAGGCAGGCTATAGTGATATCAATACAGACAAAGAGAAAGGAAGAGTATAAAGTGTAAAGAAGGAGAGAGAGTCAAGCCATCTGGTTTATTATTTATATGGTTACATGGGTTCATTGTAGAGTATCACCCGCCCCTTTCCCCCAATGGGAAACAAGCATTATTGGCCCTACCAATAGGGATCCAGCATTCCTGGTCCCCATGGCGACCAGTGGTCTGCCAACCACCACCAAACTATATGGCCCCATGGCCACCACCAACCTTGACCCTGAGTGTGGTGATCCTACCCAGCAGAGGGGGGCGGGGGAGTAGGCCCTGAGTGCCCTCACACCCAGCCCTGCCAGCGCCACTATTTCTATTTACATCTCATTCAGGCACCACCAGCCCTTACATATATATATATATACATGCGCTTGGTCACGAACACCTTTTTAGTAATAGAACATTTGCATTCCCCCCGATGCCATAAATTGGAATATTTTACAATATGACACTACTGTTGCCATATTGCTGTGGAACTTGTGGGTAACTATCAGAATTCCATCGTGTTATATGCTGCAAATTGTGTATTCAACAGCTATTGTTAACTAACCTTATACACCTTACTCTATATACCATTTTTGTGTAAATAATCCCGAATTGAGAAACAACTGGAAGACCAGTGCTTCAGCGCTGACAAAAGAACTTATTCAGCAGAATAAAAATATTTACCAAAATACAAACCTGATGCACACTATATTTAGCATCAAATATCGGCTTCAATTCTAATATTATTAGCCAAGACATAAAGAATAATTAATCACACAAAATAAAGCCCACAAAAATGTTCTCAGTAGAACCTGGACCAAGTCCTTAATGGCGACAAGGTAATGTCTGAGTCTGAGTCCGCAAATGAAAGAATGAAAGAAAAGGCTCCTGGCTTAAAGGCAGGATAGACATAGATTGTGAGCTAAGATCCAAAGAAGGATTAATAACTACTGGGATTGAAGAGCTGGTACAACTGGTAAGGAGGATTGAGAGAATGGACGTGGCTCGGTAATAGCCCTGTCACACTACGATGTATCTCGCCGGCACACCGCCAATGCGCAAAATCACTTTTAATCGTCGAGAGATGTCAAACTTTTTGGCGTCAGCTCACCGTATTGGTAGTGTGCGGCCGACGTTGTGGTAAAAGTTTGGCATGCCATCCTGATATGAACTTTGATGTTGGTAGGATGTAAAACAACAAAAAGCAACCGTTTGGGGCAACGTGTGGTAACGACCCTCACGCGCGTGGGGCATCTGCCTAGCGTTCGCATAACATTATTCCAGCGATCTCCACGTGTAGCTCCTAATGTAGCCCTAATATTGACAACCGCGCGTCGGCACGCATTGTCGGTCGTCAAAAGTTTTGTGCAAGCACAAAACTTCGCTGATCGCCTAACGCGCGACGGCGACCGTCGACGTAGATCAATGAATATCAACGCGCACCTAAAGCGCATGTAACACTTCCTGACGTCTGCCGATGATTCACCAAAAAGTGACACACGTCGATGCGCGTTGGCGAGAAACGTCGTAATGTGACAGCACCATAAGTGGCGCTCAGTGTCAGTGGTGCTCACCACATCTACAGGTGGGGCAAACATCTGGGAGGGAAAAGACGCTTTGGAAATAATCTGGTTCATGGCTGGCGTGGGCACAGAGAAGGAGAAGGCATGAGTGGGAAGAAGCATTGCTTTATTACTATGCACACGCAAGCTCTTCGGCTCACAGGCCAATCTAGATACAAAATTTACCGTGTACTACAGTGGCCTGAGTAGTGGTGAAGAACAACCCTATACAGTATAACCCCGTTAAACCAAACTTGAAGGGACCCTAGAAGTTTGGATTAACCGATCATTGGTTTAACCGAGCTTTAACTTTGACAAAAACGGGGGTGCATTATGAATGTACAATATATGTGGACACTATGATTATTGTTTCTGTATATACAGTTTAACCCCATTAAACCAACCTCGGTTAAATCAAACGATTGGTTAATCCAAACTTTTTTCGGCGACCTGGCAAAATACTACCATTTATCATATAAAAAAAGTCTGAGATGACCTTAAAACCACCTGAAACTTTGGTTTAACTGTACCGGAAGTGGCCTGGGGCTGAGAATTTTGTTTGGATTAACTGATACTTTGGATTAACCGACTTTGGTTTAACCAACTTTTTTATATGATCAATCAATCAATAGTTCCATCCTCTAGTCGAGGGTTGGATGCAATGGTTCTCCACTTGTCCCGATGTTGTGCTGTTCTGATAGACTGTGAATAATTCAAGCCTGTCCACTGTGAAATATTTGTAAACCATGATGTTCTTGGTCTCCCTCTCCCTCTGCTGCCATTCACCTTCCCTTCCAACATAAATATGTTGGTTATATGATAAATGGTAGTATTTTGCTGGGCCGCCAAAAAAAAGTTTGGATGAACCGAACGTTTGGTTTAACCGAGCTTTGTTTAACGGGGTTGTACTGTATATATAAGTGCAGGAATTGTGGGTAAATGAAATAAGCACATAAACTCTGAATCTGAGAAGCAAAATATATTCTTCACATGCCTTCCGCATGGGGAGTCTGCGCTCTACCGATACGGTCAGCGCGTCCGGTGTTAATATCCAAATAGTAAACCCCCCTCATTGGTCGTAATGCGAAGCATTTCGTTTGATGCGAGGGGAGGGAGAGCGACTCACCCGGCCCTGAGCGACTCACCCCCCCCCCTCCTGCCACTGCTCACCTCCCCCCACCCCTGAGCGACTCACCCCTGCCACTGCTCACCTCCCCCCTGAGCGACTCACCCCCCTCCTGCCTCTGCTCACTTCCCCCCTTATAAGGCCGCCCGCCGGCCTCCCTCAGGCACTCAGCCTCCAGCCGCCTTCCAGCTCTCTGCCCTTTTTCTTCTCCACCCACCCACCCAACTCTCCCTCCTCTACCCTCCCCTCTCTGCGGCGGAGGGCTCCTCGGCCCCCCCTCTACCAACTCTGACACTGCTCCTTATGAGCCCCTCACTATTTATTCCTCTGCTCCTCATGAGCCCCTGACTCTTTGCTCCTCGCGAGCCCCTGCTCCTCATGAGCCCCCTGTATTGCTCTGTGCCTCCTCAGCCTGTTTACCTCCTCAGTTACCCTGTTTGTACCTTACTTTGTCATTTATTGTTATTCTCACTGTTTCTCTGTATGTTGCCCGAGGCGTCACAATAAACGCCTCAGTTTTCCCACCTCCGCCTCTGTTCTTCCTTCTCGCGCATCACCACCCAGCACCTACACACGGAAGCCATTTTGCTTTCCATCTGCCCTTCTGCGGACACATATTTGGTTGTATAAAAAAAAGTAGAGAATGCTGGAAAAACTATGCTGCAGAGCATTTGAGGAGTTCATGCGCAAAACCGCGTAAACACCAACCCAACATTGAGATAAACATTAGCGTACAACCTTCAAAATGTTTTCTCTTTTTACATTCATATTTTATATAGCGAATGGTAGACAGGAAGTGTGAACACTTATTTGTCTCTCTTTTTTGGTACATTAGTTGTCCCAAGCAGGGGAAATCCTAGTCACAGACGACTGGTCTTCCCCACTCCACTGCTGGTCAATAGAAAGCCCGAGCCTACACTTTTACAGACCCAAGGGATTTTAACCTCCCACACCACATAGACATGGTATGAGAGCAAACGGCCTTTGACGACGCTGTAAGTTATACACAGTGGTGGAAATCCAAATTGGCAGAGCAGGGGGCACGGGGAATTGAACCGCCGACCCTCAGATTAGGAGTCTGACCTAGAAAAAAGTCAGACACTCTAACCACTCCGCCACAGAGAACGCCAATTGTTTAATTGTTGTTTCAGAATCATTTCATAGCAAGACAAATCGAAATAGTGAGAATTAAAAGTAGCCGTAAGTACAAAATTTGTATTTTTATTCAATTTTGTGGATAGGCATTTTCGGGGTTTTACCCCCGAACTCTTCATTTGTTGTTGGAGGAATGCATGCACGTGCACACACACACTGCTTGAGCGTATGTGGTGAAGGAAAGATGGGAGGAGAGAGAGATGACGGGGCCTAATTAGAGGCGACCAATATTCTTCCCCCCCTCTCCCCCACACCCACACAGGGATGTATTAAGGTACGTAGGTACTTAGGTACTGAGGTACTTCAATTTTTCACCCCACTACAGCTGGCAGCCTGATCCTGGTACGGTATCCACTAGCCCGCAGTTCATAGCCCTCCCTATGTCCTATTAGCGGGCATGTTGTCCAGCGGAAGTTCCTGTGATCGACCTTTTAAAACAAAACAAAAGTTGATGGGCTCCTATTTCCTGCGGGGCCTTTAGTCAACCTTATGGATAACACTGCCCCGTACGCACACTCCCCAAGAGCCCCCAACTGAAGGTCATAAGTGCCTCTCCCCTACTACATACCCCTACTACATGGCTGGGTTTGGGGGAGGGGGGTGTTGGTGGCAGAGGGAACAGGACGCTGGGCCAACCCTTATTTCAGATCACGTGATTCTGCCTCAAGTTTGATGTATATAGATGCCCCATCTGCAGTCAAAGGGGGTCAATGAATAGACATAATATATATACTTGTGTGTATATGTATATAGAGTGTGAGTATGTGTGAAAACATCTGAAGAGTTCAGGCGCAAATCACCTTAAACACCAGTCCAAAAATTCCGATAAACATTGGAATTAAACCTTCAAAGAGTTATTTTGTTTGCATTCTTATTTGTTTGTCCATTGGTCCATAATAATATTTTTCAAAAGCAAGGTTGAATTAATGAGAAGTAAAATTAGCTTCAGGTGAAGAATCTGTTATTTTAATTCGAATTTTGGATTGTCGTTTCCATGGATTTGCGTCTAAACTGTTCTAACATACCTACATAGGGGCGTATCGGTGGGTAGCCATTATGTGTCATTGCGGGGCACGGCAGCAACTTGGCCGCCTCCCTCTGGGTCGCCTGCCGGCCCCTTCTCCCACCCAGCCCCCGCATCGCCGCCTCCAGGCATAAGCATATTCAGTGCTCTACGGAGCCACCCAACCAGCCACGGTGCCACCCAACCAGCCACGGTTGAACTCGTTTGAGCTCGTTTAAACTTGTTTCCGG
This sequence comes from Branchipolynoe longqiensis, assembly GCA_030323885.1. NCBI lineage: Eukaryota > Metazoa > Annelida > Polychaeta > Phyllodocida > Polynoidae > Branchipolynoe > Branchipolynoe longqiensis. The sequence continues at coordinate 186,826,053 of CM059186.1, read as the reverse complement.
TACAAAGGCTAGGGGACCAGGTTGGAAACTGAGCGATAATAGATGAAAACTCTGATGCCTCTGCATGAGCAAATAAATGCCAGGGGACCAGGCTAGACCTCCACAGAGCTAGCAGTGTAGTAAAATATTATTTGACTATGTTGTTGTTGTTGTTTGTTCAGACATTATCACATATTTATGTATCTTTTGCACAGATTAAATTGTTTGAAGTATATTTGAAATTGATCTACATTGATTTCTGTTTAAATCACACAATATCACTACTTAATGAATGGGAAACTCATCCTGCAAGGGTATGCTCGATATTACCCAGTGGGAACTCGTTTTTCGTCCTTTCGTCGCTGTGGACCCTTCTCCCTCCAGGATGGGCGGAGGCTATATAGGGTATTCACGTGACGTCATCATCCGGTTGCGTGGCCATTGTGGCGATATCAAACAGTAAACAACCCATGGAGTTTACCTGTACGCGCAGTGCAAAACGTCAGTTTTATTCAAAATTAATAGAAATCCAGAACCCTAACCGTATTAATTTAATATAATCGTTTCGGTAAACATGTTTTCTATGTGTATTCCAATCAGTTTGTTTCTAGGTGTTGTGGATTTAGAGATATTTAACTTTTTCTGTATGAAGATTGCTCACTGCCATTGACAATGCATTGAGTTTGCCGGTACGTGCAGTGCAAAACGTCAGTTTTATTCAAGATTAATAGAAATCCAGAACCATAACCTCATCAATTTAATATATTCTTTTTGTTAACCATGTTTTCTATGTGTATTCCAATCAGTTTGTTTCTAGGTGGTGTGGTTTTAGAGATATTTAACTTTTTCTGTATGAAAATTGCTCACTGCCATTGACAATGTATTGAGTTTGCCGGTACGCGCAGTGCAAAACGTCAGTTTTATTCAAAATTAATAGAAATCCAGAACCCTAACCTTATCAATTTAATATAATCATTTTGTTAAACATGTTTTCTATGTGTATTCCAATCAGTTTGTTTCTAGGTGGTGTGGTTTTAAAGATATTTAACTTTTTCTGTATGAAGATTGCTCACTGCTATTGACAATGCATTCAGTTTGCCGGTACGCACAGTGCAAAATGTCAATTTTATTCAAAATTAATAGAAATCCAGAACCCTAACCTCATCAATTTAATATAATCTTTTTGTTAAACATGTTTTCTATGTGTATTCCAATCAGTTTGTTTCTAGGTGGTGTGGTTTTAGAGATATTTAACTTTTTCTGTATGAAGATTGCTCACTGCTATTGACAATGCATTCAGTTTGCCGGTACGCACAGTGCACAATGTCAATTTTATTCAAAATTAATAGAAATCCAGAACCCTAACCTCATCAATTTAATATAATCTTTTTGTTAAACATGTTTTCTATGTGTATTCCAATCAGTTTGTTTCTAGGTGGTGTGGTTTTAAAGATATTTAACTTTTTCTGTATGAAGATTGCTCATAGCCATTGAGTTTGCAGTGTTTATTATTGTGGATACTATCGCCACAATGGTCGCACTTCCGTTTAGCGTGACGTCAGTACATACCCTATATTGGTGGGGGCGGGCATCGCTGCCCCGTGGGGTGGGGGTGGGGGTAGTGGAGGCACTCCCACGGCTCCTAGCAGGGCTGGACAGGCCGCGACACACGCTGTGCCTGCGGCTCCCTCGCGCCCACACACCCACACACCCACTCACACACACCCACACACTCTCAAGCCCAGAGCACACACTTTCGCCATCGGCACTTGTCACGCAACCACCCACCCTCACGCACGCAATAGTGACAACTTGTCCGCCACCCTCCCCCCTCCATACCCGAACCCCGCCAGATGCCTCTGTCTTGAAATTGGCCATGAATACATTTCAGAGAATTATTATTTTGTAAGATGAACAAATCATGTATAGGCATATTTCATCGCCGCGGTTATTAATATGTAAAATTGCCCGAGTCATATTAACCTACCTTTTACCACACAGCTGTCTATGTTCATTGCAGTAATGGGTGATGAACATCTACTTAATTAATTACCATTGAGCAGACATGAGGGGAATTAAAAAGAGCTATTTCAGTCAATGCGGAGACACAGAAAAATAATACTTGTCATATATACGTATATAATAAATTAGACAATACATATATTTAAATATATATATTAAAATTGTCATATGTATGCATGAATATATACATATAAATACATATAACCAGACGGGATGGCCGAATGAGTTAGAGCGTCAGTCTCCCGTGCTGGTAGATCGTGGGGTCGCGGGTTCGAACCCTGGTCGAGTCAAACCAATGACTTAAAAATTGATACTTGTTGCTTCCTAGCCTGATGCTCGGCAGTATTAGGATAGGACAAGGACTGGTTGGCTCAGTGTCAGGATAATGTGACTGAGTGGGATATCGGGTCATGGTGCCAGCAGCCTGGTTTCCCAGTGGGACAGCACTATAAAGTTGCCATGAGTGCACACTGTCACAAGTCGGTACCCGTCCTGATATGACCTTAGATGTTGCTAGGGCGTAAAACAACAAACAATATATAAATACATATATATACATGTATATATTTACATATATATACATATATTTACATATATACACATATATACACATATATACACATATATACACATATATACACATATATACACATAATTACACATATATACACATATACATACGTATATACATATATATAAATATGTATAAATATATATGCATACAATATAATGCTGTAACAATATAGTGCTGTAATAATATAATGTCTTCTCTTCTCACACATACGCACCTCAGACTGACTAGGGGAAACAAACAAAAACACCCAAAATCAGACAAGTAATTGAAAAGTATATCAGGGAAATCATATTACATAAAACTGATAGTTACAATTTGTATATATTAGAGTAATCCATTGTCCATCCGTCTTCATCTCATGTTTTATTTCTTGTTATTCATTCCACATGCACCATGACCCGATTTCACATTCGGTCACATTGTCCTGATACTGAGCTAACCAGTCTTTGCCCTATCCTAACAATGACAAGCACCAGGCTAGGTAGTGACAAGTATCAATTTTGTAAGTCATTGGTTTGACTCGGCTGGAAATCAACGTCCCGTCCTTCCGCACACGAAGCTTATGCCCTTTCCGATTCACCCACCGCGTCTGTTTGGGAAAGGGTGCGGTGAACCTTTCATCATGGATGGAATGAGGGAACAACTGGACAGAAGGCAGCAGGTGGTGCAAACTTCCGGGATGCAACGGCCAGGTTTAATTACCCCCTACACCAAATGACCAAACCACAAATTCACCACACTGACGCACCCATTATTCGTCCACTGTTAATACCTCATGCTGGGTTTTAACCTAGAAGAGAGGAGCCGACTGAGCCTGACTCGTCCCGTGCCTACAACAGCAGAAGGAGGCGCCGTGCTTTACATGACCATCTGAGAGTGGAAGGGAAGCACCACGTCGCAGAATTTAGCAGAAGGCGAGGTCTTCAGGTGCTGCCACCTTGCGCCAAATCACTACAACAATAATAATATTTGTATTAATGCTTTATACTACACATACTTGTGCACGATTTAGTTATGACATGTAACAATAACCATGATTTCGTTTATTCAATTAGTGAGTTAATTGCACATTTTCCTGTTGCTAGCTATGACCAAGAAGGGATGGCCATTTGAGTTGAACATCTGCCTCCAGTTTTTGAACACCCAGTTTTGAACCTGGGTCGAATCAAAACGATGATATAAAAGTGTGCAGGCGATTTGTCCCTACCTATGCTGACAACCGGTATTACTAGGATAGAGCAAGGAGCAGTGAAATGAGGAAATTTGTCTGTGATTGAAATTTCCCCAGCTTAATCAACTAATGTACACACACATAGGGCGTAATCGATTAACACGACCCGGGCCACTCGGGTCACCCGAGTTGCTAGAATTTCAAATCAAACACCGCGAGTGGAGTTGAGAAAAACACGTGCCGTGTGCAAAACGACCCGACCCCAGTAACTCACGTCTTGGCTGGGGTTTGCTAGGAATGATGACGTCACATTTGTGCTGGTACCATCCTGCAGGATAATAGCTAATAATACCAGTCCAACATGTTTTTTTTTGGTAATAGCACAGATTAATGAAATGGAAATATAACTAAACTATGCAATCATATAATACTTTAAATCCTATTTAGCTGTAGTTATATCGGTTATTACAACAACAACAAAAGTTTTCAATTAAGCCACCATTTTTTTCACCCCGAGCGTGGAGAAGCGTATTGGATTATTCAACCCGAGTCTGTAGGATGTGCACATGCGCCAAAAAGTGGCTCGCGTGACCCGAGTTGATTAATCGATTACGCCCATAGTGTAGGTCGATGGAGGAGACTTTAGCCATTTGATATGTCAGGATTGAGGCAGAAGAGCTGAAGGTTCGTTATGTTTTAGTCGGACTTGTTTTTGTTATTGACAAGCTCGCTAATCTAGCAGAGTAGCTGGAGGCAAAGTAGTCTGGATTAACAAAGATTGATTGTACATAGGACATCGACGGGGGTTGGGGGGGGGGGGGGAGGGGGCACTCCCACGGCTCCCCACAGGGCTGGACAGGCCGCGATACATTGCTGTGCCTCCGGCTCACTATAATGTCATAATGGGTGCACACTGTCACAAGTCAGTACCCGTCCTGGCCACTAAATATTGAAGAACTGAATATTGGATTGCTGATCCACACAACCGTTAATCTCAACCAGTGGGCGTGTGGTTTCACTCTACTAGTTCCTAATTATAAGTTGTATCAGGTATAACCCATTCCTGACAAGCAGGCCACTAGACGGGACGAGTTGAGAGTGTCTCCCTTGTTGGTAGATCGTGGGATTTGAACCCACAGGTTCGAACCCTGGTCGAGTCAATCCAATGACTTAAAAATTGATACTTGTTGTTTCCTAGCCAGGCGATCAAGATTATTAGGACAGGGTAAGGATTGGTTGGCTCAGTATCAGGATAATGTGACTGAGTGGGATATCAGGTCATGGTGCTGGCAGATTGGTATCCCAGTGGGGAAGCACTATAATGTCACAGTGAGTGCACACTGTCACAAGTAGGTACCTGTCTTGGTATGACCTTAGATGTTGCCAGGACATAAAACTCCAACAACCAACCAACTTATTCCAGGTTTTTCCCTTTCCGAAATATGCAGCTGTTATACTGTCGTCCTTCACGGGGTGCTACTTGGAACCCTGTGAATTTTGTTAAGGATAGGAGGCATATATGAATTAAGTAACATATTGTGTCACCAAATTACATGTATTGTTTATTGCCACTTCATACGATTAAATTGCGCCATGAGCTTAATTTATATATATATATATATATATATATATATATATATATATAGCGGCCGAATCTGTAGAGCGCAGGCTTCCCGTGCAGAAGGTTGGGAGTTCAGGTCCCAGTCAAGTTATACCAATGACTTACAAAGTTGATAGTTGTCGCTACCTAGCCTGGCGCTCAGCATTACTAGGACAGGGTAAGGATTGGCTAGCTGGCGCCCCATAAAATTGAATTTTGGAATTTCACTTATAGCATTTGCCTTGAGTTACAACCGGCACCCCATAGGCTCTGTATGAAAGCTTTTGCTCATGAGTATTTCCCGGACCCAATGCTAACTCGGCTTTACTGTGATTGATGGCTGCCTAGGCTGGTCACGCTGGCCTACACATCCTTGTGGAGGGTGTCTGGAGAAAATGTTTTAATCTAGAGGCTCTGGAATGCGATTTCCAGGATTTCAGAGAGATTGCATATCGGTTTTTTTCCTTGTGAAAATTAATTGGGCATGTTTTATATTTTACTTAGAATATCTCTAAAGTTAACCCTTTGAAATAAAATTAAAGATTATAACAATCAACCCTTTATAGATCTCCGTGAATATGGCCTGTGCTGCCGGCACGGCGTAACTAAACCACTAATCAATCAGTCAACCCAATATAGTTTTCCTTCTTTGTTAAATGACACAAACACGAAAACCATCGGATTGTGCAATCTTATCTCTCACATCAATTACTATTTGGCATTTCGAAATTGTTGACACTGGTAAACATTTTCATAGTCATACAGAAAAGACTAATTCGCAGACTCCCACTCTTCCTTCTGTAAATAGTTTAGTAGTTCATAATGTGATGATTGTTGTTATTATAATGTATTTATTTGTCAAAATAATTGTTTTTCTAAATCCCAAGGTCTTCTAAGATAGCAACTCCAGGTTTCTCATTACATTTCAAAATGTGTATCTATTATTACATTTGTTTATTATTCATAGTACATTTCAATCACATGACAAATGTTCTCCTAATTCACCTGGTCCATGCCTTATCCTGACAGTCCCCATTGGCAGGTTACGTAGTGGCAAGTATAAATTGTTGAAGTCATTTGTTTGATTCAGCCAGATTCAAAACCCACATGACCAGCCACATGAGAAGCGAATTCTCAACTCATTTGGCCATCCCGGCTTGTCACATATTAAAAAAAACAGCACAAAAACAATTTATGTGAAGAAAATCCACTATCTGGAGTTTAGCCCTCCTTTTGTTGGCGGGGTCATGAGTTACTCAGTAGATGGCGCCTTCATGGTTTCTCTCAATCACACTTAACGGTATATCAAATTATTTGCCAGTCAGTTAGGTGGCTTTCAGATTGTCTACTAATATCACAAGTCACTATTAGGACTAGTCACTCCACTGTAACTGTAAGCAATGTTTTTAAGACGAACGCTGCAGTCGCACAATTCGCAAATAGGACCCATGCTTATCAATAATTTAGAACAAACGAAAACAGATGTGATAACTGTGTAAAATAAATTGTATATATATACCTGTAAGACTTCCAGTCGGAAGACCAGTGCTATGGCACTGACAAAAGATATACATGAATAAAATCAATTTCCAAGAAAAACAAAGAAACTGTGAACAAAGGAAGAATTCAGTTGAAAAAGGAATGACAGAAAACACTGGGCAACTAATTTTAAACATAACATTAGATCGGTCTAATAAATGATTAACATACTCCTTTTTCTTCATTAAGGTTGCGTTTACCCATATTATGGATTGAGATCGATTTAGACTGGTCGGCTACACCAGATGGTTGACTAATGTGATATCAATCCGCAATAGTGTTTATTGTAGCCCTAATGGTGGAACGACGTCGTTAAGTCATTGCATTACCAAACGCGGTGGCCGAATCGGTAGAGCACAGACCTCCCATGCGGAAGGTCAGGAATTCAATTCCTGGTCGAGTCAAACCAATGACTTAGAAAATTTATACTTGTTGCTTCCTAGCTTGGCACACAACATCAATAGGGTAGGGCAAGGACTGGTTAGCTTAGTGTTAGGATAATGTGACTGAGTGGGATATCAGGTCATGGTGCTGGTAGCCTGAATTCCCAGTGGGGCAGCACTATAAAGTTGCCATGAGTGAACATTGCCACAAGTCGGTACTCATTCTGATATGACCTTAGCTATAGACAGGACGTAAAACTCCAACAACCGATTGACCAACCTCCTTACACGATTGCGCTAGGGGCTCTAAATAGTCTAACGGTTAGGATTCACATCCCGGAATGGCAGAACTGCGGGTTCGAGTCCCACTCCTACCACAATACTCCTGTTTCTTGCAACACCCTGGCCTCCCCTCCCCAGATGCAAACGTTGAACTCGAACCATCACTTAGAACTGCCGTTCTAACCATTAGCCCCTGTTGCACCCAACCTGCACACAGCTACCGGTACCTGGTGAGTGGACTTTTGTCAGCTAGATGTCGTACGGTGAATTAGTGTGCCAACACAGACATAATTCACTATGTATCCCTTATCGTCTTCATTTCCTACACTTCCTACCAGTTTCTGCCAAACATCTGCTCACCAAGAGTTGCTTAATCAGGTGGCATTCTTACTGAGTAGCCCACTGCCATATTCAACACCTTACTCCTACCTTCCCCATCCATCAAGGTGCAGAATGTGTTCATTAAGAGGCTGCTTCTTCATTTGCTTATCTAGGAAACGGGGAAATAAAATAGAATATATTGCAGATAGAGGGCGCCACAATCTGGCCGGTTGCATAGTCGATGAACAATTAATAGTAAGAGCAGTATAGTAGATGAGTTAGGATAATAATAATGAGTGAAAGCTTCCAATTAATCATACTTGCATCATCATCATCATGCTGTCGGTTGCGATGCGACAAAGACTGATTTCATTACATGACTGCCGCTCTCCATTTAGCTCTCTGCTGTGAGAGTTGCATCCATGAGTCGGTCTTAATGTCTCTCAGCTTCAGGTTTCTCTTGATGGTTAACCCGGGCGATGACTGAGCTGGTATGGTGTTTTGTGCAGTTGTACATTTCATGAAAGCTGCCTGCAAAAGTGTTGAAGTGCTGCTGGCTTTTGCAAGTTACCAGCGGCACTCTCTCGGGGAGCAAATAGAGGTTTCACACCGGCAAGAACATGTCAAGACAGGCGCAAAAAACTATTTGTCCCTGCAGTGGCTGGTCGGGAGATGTTGGGAGTTCCATACATCAACCACCCTTAATGCTGCCACAGTGACATGGTTTTCTGTTTAGGGTTTGCTCCCTTAGCCTTCGGTTCTGTCAAGAACCTGTACCACAAGGCAGTGGTTTACAACTCTGCAGGGCAGGGGCGTCAAACTCCCTGAGGTATTGCTATACCTGCAATATCTGCATACTTTGCATAATGCCTATACATCACGTAGTGTACATACATCCATACATACATTAAATGTATATATAAATATTCAGCTTGACATATTCAGAGCATCCACACTTGCCATCTTATAAATACAGGTTGTTTGTTGCTTAAATATTAGGTCACCTAATTTTGCCACGTATTCCTTACATGGTTATTCAATGTATCCGAATGAAAGATCACACTTAGAATTAGTCATTTAAGCTCAAAACTCAGTTGGTCTAGATTGATGTCCCCAACACTATTAGCCTCTGAGTACCCCATGGCTATTATTAGTAGTTTTGTGATGTCACACAGGGAAGGTGGGGCTTACATAACTTATAAGGCATACTCAGAAACCTGCAAATTTATTTTACATGATAATCGGGTTTGCACTACTTTCCAAGTCTGTAATATGTACGACTATGAGCCTACAGTCACAGGATAGTCATTGGAGCTAATGGACCTAAATAACTCCTAACCGTAAGCATTATTCCAGGCCATCCGAATTATCACTAGTTATATTTGATAATAATAGTTGTGAATAAGGAAAATTGCTTTGGTCAATATACAGCCTCTTTGTAGATAATTCCAGGATGTGTTAACTTCATGTAAGATTTTTTTTTAAAGTTCAGCAACAGATAAATGGTGAGAACCGAGGCCGAGGGTTTTGGTGGCCAGCCACTTATAGTTTGGTGATGCCATGGAACATCCTTTACTGTCATTCAGTTGCAGCCTCACCCTAGATGATGAGCAAGGATGAGGGAACCTCAGTGTGGAGTCTGAGTGGTGGTGAGGGGTGTGACCGAGTTAAGGGTTCGAATCATGGTCGAGTCAAACCAATGACTTAAAAATTGATACTTGTCGCTTCCTAGCCAGACGCTCGGCATTACTAGGATAGCGCAAGGAGCAGTGGAATGAGGAAGACCAGTCGTCTGCGACTGAAATTTCCCCTGCTTAAACAACTAATGTACGAAAACAAAAGACAAAACAAAAGGATGATGTTCTCAGTTCAGCTATGAGGTATCAGTGTACTTCCGGTTGTGGATTGGCTTATGTTCTCAGGTGCCACGCTGAATACGGAGGGGTGAGAGGTGGGATGGTAACGTTGATGTAGGGGAGAGGCGCGGGAATTGAGTGATTCAGGGGTAAATTACAGAAGGGGGCTTAGATCACTTCAATTCCACCCATTAAGTATAAGCACAAGTGTCGTCATACTGATAGTCTTTGCAAAATAGCTAACCCACCTTTAACACTGTGTCTGCCCTACTTCTAACACTGTGGCGACTTCCACTTTTACCACTGTCACTGCCCTACTTTTAACACTGTGGATGCCCCACTTCTAACACTGTGGCTGCTCTACTTTATAACTGTGGCTGCCCCACTTAAAGCACTGTGGCTTCCCCACTTCTAACACTGCGGTCACTTCCACTTTTACCACTGTGGCTACCCCCACTTTTACCACTGTGGATGCCCCACTTTTAACACTGTGGCTGCTCTACTTTATATCTGTGGCTGCCCCACTTAACACTGGGACTGCCCCACTTTTAACACTGTCGCTGCCCCACTTTTAACACTGTGGCCACCCCACTTTTAACACTTGTTTGATTTGTTTAATTTGGTACCTTTGTTACAGGTGTCTACCGACCATTAGGTAGTGGAGGTGGGAGGGTTTGACATTGTTTAAAGGAAACATGTTTCACACTTTTTTTCTCCCTTACTAATTCTGGTTTACAAAGGGAGTTTTCCGAGTGAGAATCACATTCAGTCCACTCCTACAAAGGTTGCCCCACCATGTTCTGATACCGTGGTCAAAGTCTAGCACACCTAATAAACACACATCTCAGACATGGGGAGGCAATCCGATAGCAGCTGAGCAATTAGAGTGTCTGGTCTCAGTGTCTATCTGTACCAACACACCCAACAATGGCGTTCTCTGTGGTGGAGTGGTTAGAGTGTCTGACTTTTTTCTAGGTCGGACTCCTAATCTGAAGGGTGGTGGTTTGATTCCCCGTGCCCCCAGCTCTGCCAATTTGGATTTCCACCACTGTGTATAACTTACAGCGTCATCAAAGGCCGGTTGCTCTCATACCATGTCTATGTGGTGTAGGAGGTTAAAAATCCCTTGGGTCGGTAAAAGTGTAGGCTCGGGCTTTCTATCGACCAGCAGTGGAATGAGGAAGACCAGTCGTCTATGACTGAAATTTCCCCTGCTTAAACAACTAATTGAAAACAGAACGAGACAGTAGTATAAAGTGGCAATTTTTAATTCTTTCTATCTTAGCTTGTTACATTACTCTTTCATGATGGGATGACCTTAGATATTTCAAGGATTACAGGCACTTAACCCTATCAATACATCATATTAGTTGGGTGGGTGGGACGGCAAATCTGGGCGGCAGAAGCACGTCCTCTCGGTTTGAAAAGTCTGGTCGAAGTGAATATCTCCAGTGCCACGTCATCGGCTTTGACTGGAAATCACTATAGGTGGCGCATCAATCGGTGACCATTTTAGTTCTAAAAGCGAATATAGATGTCGCCAACAGTCTGATTTTAATCTAACTTCGTAGTTCAAGAAGTATCATGTAGATGGCGTGTCGATCAGCGGCCAAAGTTATTAGTTCTAAGAATAGAATATAGTCGGCGCCATGGTGCCCTAATCTACTGAAATTCACAGTCTCGTTCATTCAATTACCCATGTTGCGCACATCATGGACAATGGACCAACAAAATGTTTTGTTTAGTTTATTGCGGCTTTATATCCTGGTAACATCCAAGGTGAAATCAGGATGGTCACTGACTTGTGACTATGTGCACTCATGGTTACCTTATAGTGCTGCCCCATGGGGAGACCAGGCTACCGGTACCATGACACAATTTCCCTGTTCAGTCACATTATCCTGATACTGTACTAACCAGTCCTTACCCTATCTTAATAACCCCGAGTGCCAGGTTAGGTAGCGACAAGTATAGATTTTGTAAATCATTTGTTTGACTCTGCCAGGATTCAAACTCCCGACCTTTCGCACCGGTACGTCTGCGCCCTAACCGATTCGCCTACTGCATCCGGTACCCGCTCACAGAAGATATGTGCATATCCAGACGGCATACTCTAGACTCACAATATGCATTCAACATAAGAACTGTTTTCTCAAGAGAAGTGGATTCATTCCTAGCTCTGTCTGAATACTTCCGGTTCAACCGGGTCAACCGCGTCATTCCACCAAGCAGAGGGGGGGGGCGATAAATGGGAGCAATGACATTGACGGAGCCGCGATGTAGAATGCATTATTCCTTGCACCATTCATCACACGCTACTTCCGGTTGTGAGTTGCCAAACATATCGCTCGGCTTGGAAGGAGACTGGGGAAAAGATGAATGTGTAGAATGAAATGCATAGGATAGAAATTGATAAAGGCGCCCGTATTTATGTGAACCATCACGCGCAATATTTCTTTTTAGTTGAGTTATTTTGTAACCTGCAGAGGCACGCCTGAGCATATATCTATATATACTATATGTATTTATAATATATACCTTAAATTATTTTTATAGAAATTTAAATACATTCATGCACATCTAATGACAATTATGTACATCCATGTACATTTATGTATATTTATATGCGTTTATATATCCTGCATAAGCCATAATAGGAGTATAATAATGCCGGACGTTTCCATCTTCTCCTCAGCCCTAACTCCTCAACTGGAGGAACCTTGACCTAGTCATCTACTGTTCCAGCCTAGTCAACCTCAGATCCATTGGGGGGAGGGGGTGGGGCGCCGCCTGTCTGTTCACGCGCCAATTGCCCTCCCCTACCTACACTCACTCTACCGCCAAATTTCTATTTTTATTTTAGGCAAGGGTCATTAGTTCCTCCAGCCATAGATTATAATTCTTATCCACTGTCGTTTCTTGGGTCTTCTTTGTTATGTAGGACAACTATTATGTCAAATATAATTTATTATATATATATAAAGAGGCGGGGTTTACCTACCTTATTTATTATTTATTTATTTATTTATTTTATTATTATTTCTTCGCATATATTTGCTCCGTGGCTGCTTTTGCCTCGCTGCTACTCCGCCATTGCTGCTCGCAGGTCACTTGCTCTGCCGCCGTACCTTGTATCGCATGCATTTTTAACTCAGGACACACGGCTTGGCGGGCAGCCGTTTTGCTGTCATTTCGTGCATTGCTTAGAAAAAGCCAGGTCACCGCCTCAGATGCGGCCTTGACCCGATCAGATTTCACCTTCTTTGATTGGGGCATGGTAGTACGGGTAAAAAAATGCAAGACCATCCAATTTAATGAGAGGATTCTCGAGATACCTGTCGCTAAGTGTTGCAACCTCGCCCTTTGCGCAGTTTTTTGGACACGTAAGCATTTTGATGAGATACCTGCTGGGCCGGGTGATATGGCCTTTAGGCTTCCAGCTGATGTCGGTTCCACTCCGATGTCATATTCGTCTTACCAGTCCATGCTAAAATTATTTACCAATATTGCTGGCCTGGGTGAGTTTGATTTTACCTCCCACTCCCTCCGCCGGGGTGGTACAACCTTTTTGGCTATTTGTGGTGCTACAATTGAAGAGATTAAGGTGAGGGGGGACTGGGCCAGTGAAACGGTCTACGCTTACCTGAAAACGCCATTGCAGGTTCGCATAATGAATGACCTGAGGGTTTCCTCTTCGCTGGCCCAGTTGAGTTAAGCGAGTAGTGGTTGGGGGGGGGGCTCTCTTTGAGGGCCCCCTTTGGCTATTTTCTTTTGCCCGGCCATGGGCCTTTCCTTGCAAAATAAAAGACTGGAAGGTTCCCACCCACTCCTCGTTTGCGCTCCTTCCTCTCCCTCCACCATAGCCAGTTTTATGTAAAATATAATTTATTATATATATATAAAGAGGCGGGGGTTTACCTACCTTATTTATTATTTATTTATTTATTTATTTTATTATTATTTCTTCGCATATATTTGCTCCGTGGCTGCTTTTGCCTCGCTGCTACTCCGCCATTGCTGCTCGCAGGTCACTTGCTCTGCCGCCGTACCTTGTATCGCATGCATTTTTAGCTTTGATTGGTAGGGCTATTTTCTTTTGCCCGGCCATGGGCCTTTCCTTGCAAAATAAAAGACTGGAAGGTTCCCACCCACTCCTCGTTTGCGCTCCTTCCTCTCCCTCCACCATAGCCAGTTTTATATATGTATAATCATCAATCCCTTAACCGCAAGGGTCATTGGGGAACCCCAGATGATTTTGCAATGAGTTTTCTCAAGTTTTTCCTCTTCCCCGCTGCCCTTTGGGACTTGCCCAGCTTCAGACTTGTCCATTCCCTGGTGTTGTCTTCCCATCTCTTCATTTGTCCTCATCGTATTCTTCCCCCTTTACACTGCGCCTTGACAGATGGTTTTGGCTACACCTGATGAACAGGAAATATGGCCATACAACTGCCCTTTGCGTGTATTTCCGATTGTCAGCACGTCTTTGTGTGATCCGATTGTCTGCTGGATCGTGGCACAGACTTCCTCATTACCAACATGGTCTTTGTCCTCATGATGCACACGCTGGATAAGGCACCCGTATTTGTTCTCTTTTAAAAAATATAAAACAGATTTAAACGAGGCAAGATGCGGAACAATTTGCCCTGAGAGAATAAGATCCTCACCTAATTAGATCTTGTCCAAAGCGATAGTTTGTCAGAAATGAGCGGGCTCTTAAACTAACCCGAGGTTAAAGTTGCATAGTCCGATGGTTTTGAGTTTCTGAAATTTTCTGAGATAAATACATTAGGTTGATCGTCATAATGTACCTTACTTTAGCTTGAAGTAACTTTTATTTTAAGTGGCTAACTTTTGAGATATTTGAAGTGAAACCATGCAAAATTAATTTTGGCAAGCTTGTCAAAACTCTGACCCCATAGGCTTCTGCAGTAACAGGGTCTATTCAATTGCCTCGGTATTCCTTTTTATGTGGTGACAAATGTTTAATAAGTGCACCAGTATCTAAGTTAGATATGTAGAATCATATTTAGATAATTGTTTTGGTTTTGAAAATTTGATATTTTCATCGGACTGTGCAGCTTTAATTTGAGGGCCTGGTTCAAGTCCTTAAATTAATCAAGCGGCGGTCAACAGCGAAGATCGTGTGCATAGCCATGCACACAGGTCGTGAGAATAGCTCCCTATATGCACGAGCTCGTGTAAATAGGTGGCGCTGAAGGGGTCTTCATAGACCCTGTGTAAATATAGCTCTCTTGTAAGTATAGTTGTCATATATGGGGATGGGAGGTAGGCAGGAAGGGGATGGGAAGGCCAGGGGGGAAGGAGAGCGAGGAGGGGAAATGAGAGGAGGGGAGGGAAGAGCCGTCGGGAGGATCGAGAAGGGGGAGAGGGAAAGGATGGTGGTAAGAAGGGGAATGTGAGAGGTGGAGAAGGGGAGGGAGGAGAAGAGGAGGGAGGGGGAAGAGAGGGGGGAAGGGAAGGGAAAGGAGGGTGGGTGTAAGGTATGTTACTGTTAGGAGGAGGATGGGAGAGAGGGAAAGGGGAGATGGGGGAAGGGGAGGACGGGAAACGGGAGAGGGAGGAGAAGGGGAGGGGGGAGGGAGAGGAAGAGGAGGGAGAGGAAAGGGACAGGGCGGAGACGAGAAGAGAGGGGAATGGGAGATGGGGGAAGGGGAGGGAGGGAAAGGGGATGAAGACGAAGGGGAAAGGGCGGGCCGAAGGAGCAGAATCGGGAAGGGAGGAGGGAGGAGCAAGGGGAGGGAGGAGAAGGGGAAGGAGGAGAAGGGAGGATGGAGAATGGGAGATGGAGGAGAAGGAGGGGAGGGAGGAGAAGGGGACGGGGAGAAGGGGAGCAGGGAGAAGGGGAGATACTTGTTGCTTCCTAGCCAGGCATCGCCATTATTAGGATAGGCCAAGGACTGGTTGGCTCAGTCTCAGGATAATGTGACTGAGTGGGAAATCGGGTCATGGTGCCAAAGGCCTGGTCTCCCAGTGGGACAGCACTATAAAAGCTACCATGAGTGCGCCCTGTCACAAGTCGATACCCGTCCTGATATAACCTTAGATGTTGCCAGGGCGCAAAACTCCAAAACCCAACCAGTTTCTACCTAAATTTAAAGGTGCATAGTCAAAAGAATAGGTATGTAGGTATTGCAGGTATAGCAATACCTCAGGGAGTTTAACGCCCCTGCCCTGCAGAGTTTTAAACCACTGCCTTGTGGTACAGGTTCTTGACAGAACTGAAGGCTAATGGAGCAAAGCGTAAACAGAAAACCATGTCACTGTGGCAGCATTAAGGGCGGTTGATGTATGGAACTCCCAACATCTCCCGTATAAAAATGATACTCGTACCATTATAAAGAGTCAAACATATGCTTTTAAATAACACCTATACCATGCATATTGGTCTAGTATTAAGAAAGTTACGATTTTTTAATTATTTAAAATCGGATGTTTTTTTGTCCTGTAAATAGACTGAAACAAAGGGAATGGCTGTGACCCTGAGGCAGAGGTGAGACCAATGATACTTTCCGATTCAGAATTAACGCCTTTCTACATATAGGATCATGATAATATTTGGTAGAAAGGGAGAAAAGTCATTAATAATTGGGTCTACATATTTTTTATTTATGTCCAAAGTGATTTTGAACTGATTTGAGCATCTGGTAGACTTGTCGATCATATCGATCGGGGACAACATGGCGGAGACGCATCGCGGGGATGTCAACATACTGAATGACAGTTTGACACACATGACACTTTCCGATTCAAAATTAACCATGTTCGATGTTCGATGTATAGAATCATGATAATATTTGGTATATCATGAGAAAAGACATTAATAATTGGGTCTATATTTTTTTTATTTACGTCCAAAGTGATTTTGAACCAATATGAGCATCCGAAAATGATTGCAAATGTTTGAAATGGTGTCATGAACCAATCAAATGCAAAATTCGAAAACGATCACGTTCAGGGAGGTTTCCTTATGTATGACTTCATCGGGATTACCCTGTATCCCCAACCGTTAGCCAATGAGAAATGATTTTGGTACACATGTCGAGACCCGTTCGCGCACTCACGATCACAGCGATCGGGGACAACGCGGGGGTGATGCATTGCGGGGATGTCAACATACCTACTTGGTATTGGGCTTTCCGGATCCCCGTGTTCATGATGGGACCCCTAGGGTAGCTCAAGTCCACAATTACTCTTTTTTGGTAGAGACTCACTTAGGCCTTGTCATTAAGGGACTAATCTGGGTTCATGGTCTGAATGGCGGATCCTCAAAGGGACCCATCATAGCTCCATCTCTCAATTCAGTTTGAACGTAGTCTTCCATGTAGGCTACATTCTCCGGATCTGAGTAGTGGTTTGCGACTGATGATATAGGCGGACGGCCCGCCGTATAGTGCGCGGGCCAACCAAACTCCAAGAAGTCCAGAAGCTGTTTGTTGTGATAATCCGCTAACATTCTTCGCCAAGCTTTTATCTTGAGACCTGATGGTATTGGTATCCTCTGACCGATGTAGTTAGGGATTGCCGAGATCCTGACTTGCATGTATATCTCCAGGTACGCCTGGTAGTTTGTCCATAGTATCTGATGAGGATATGGCCAGATGCTTGTCAGGATATGTCTGTATGTTGCAGGCGTGTGCGGAAGGTTACACTGAGTAGATCACCTCATGTAGATTGCCCTTGGAATGACTAAGTGCAACAAGGCGCATTGATGAGCTGGCAGACTCACTTCAAGAAGCAGTAAGAAACAGAGCCATTAGTAGACAATATAATACAGCCAGGGCAGTTAACAGGGCGAATGCAGTGCAGTTGAAAGTGGGGGATGCAGTATTGTTATTAGTAAATGAACCTGGGCCATTGGATAGACAGTTTGATCCTGGGTTTATTGTGACAGGTGAAATGAAGGGGGAGAGTTTTGTAATCACATAGGGTGCTCACAGCGGCAGAGCATCCTGTGCGATTTCAGTGCAGCTGGCAACTAAAAATCCTTCTTCTCGTCCTTGTTGTTTCCAACCCGCTCAAAGTGCCGTCTTTTGTTCTGGCAATTCTTCTCCTGATGAGCATTTCCACGCTTATATTTGTTAACACACCACGCACACAAGTGGCATTGATGGTCTGGCTGCAGACCGTATGATGTTGCAAACTCGCAGCCGTTCCCCCAATTCCATGTTTGGCAGGGTTTTCCGTCGACGTCTTTGTTATAGTCGACACGTGCGTGGTCAGTTGATGTTTTCTGACCGTCATTATTGCTCGTACTTGTGGCTGCTGCAACATTCTCCTTCTTCCTATAGCCTTTGCTGCTCGATTAATTCTTATCCAGCCTCGTGCCGAGTGCAAATATGTCCTTCTGGACATCTTTTATGGCGTAGCTGTCGTTCCATCCATTAGGGAGGCGGTGTCGCGGTTTCCGAGGCACACCAGTTTGCCAGGGACACATCGCTTCTGCGCATGCATCAAAATCTAACAGCATCGTTACTAACCTTATAAATTTAATATAATATTTTTGGTAAAGATGTTTTCTGTATGTGTACCAAGCGATTTGTTTCTAGGTGTTGTGGTTTTAGAGATATTTCACCTTTGCTGTATTTTCTGTATGCAGATTGCTCACGACCATTGACAATGCCTCGAGTTTGACGGTACGCCCACTGCAAAACATTAGTTTTATTCAAAATTAATAGAAATGAAGAACCCTAACCTTATAAATTTATTATAATCTTTATGGTAAAGATGTTTTCTATATGTGTACCAAGCGATTTGTTTCTAAGTGGTGTAATTTGAGAGATATTTATCTTTTTGTGTGTGAAGATTTGCTCACGGCCGTTGACTGGATGTGTCCCTGGCAAACTGGTGTGCCTCGGAAACCGCAACACCGGCACTTATGCCAATCCCAGTTTTCTGCCAGTGTAGCGAGCTGATGCATGTGGGTACTAAAACTCTTCGACCAGTTAGTTGATAGCTTCTTGTCCTCCGTCTGAGATATAATTAAATGTATGTTAATGTTATGCCATTGTCTGCTTTCACGTCATCTGCGCCTTGCCAGCAATGATTTTCCTACTGTTAACTGACACATATGAGATATGAGATAACATAATGTATACATGGCGCATAATGTCATACATGCAAGATGCCCCAACACGATTGGTTGGTTGTTGGAGTTCATCATCCTGGCAACATTTATGGTCATATCAGGATGGGTATCAACTTGTGACAGTGCGCACTCATGGCGACTTTATAGAGCTGTCCCACTGGGAAATCAGGCCTCAAGCACTATAACCCGATATTCCACTCAGTTACATTATCCTGACATTGAGCTAACCAGTCCTTGCCCTATCTTAGTCATGCAGAGCACCAGGCTAGGAAGCGACACCTATCAATGTTGTAAGTCATCGGTTTGACTTGACTGGGATCGTACTCCGGACCTTCCGCATGGGAAGCTTGCACTCTACCGATTCGGCCACCGCGTCTGGTACACCGACTAGATACCTAACCAAACTGGATGACAGGCTCAGGTCATATGACTAAGGAATAAACACCACCTACTGACCACCCCCAACCACACTCGCACCCCCCACATAGGATCAGATCACGTAACTAAGGAATACACATCACCATACTATCGCTAAAGGATTAACCCACCTTCTCCGAAGCCACACACACCGTTCTCTCACGTCTCGCTGGACTGTCACGTGACCGCCTCATCCCACGGGATTTGTACAGGAGAGGGTCAGCACAAGACGTATGGGCAGTGCGAGGGGTGCGGAGTGGGAGGGGGTGGGAGGAGGCGGAAGAGGGGGGGGTGGCTCTCTTTTGTTTATAAAAAAAAGACTGACATCCTGCATTTGGCAGGTAGGTGTCACTTAAGAGGATTCCTCTAGAAGGAATGGCAGGGGCGCACTAAAGGCGATATGGCAGACATCTTGGGTGATGGATAAAAAAAAGGAGAGAGTCAAGTCAGACTTGATAGGATGACCGACACCTTCACAGGTTGACACTCTACCACCTGAGCTACGTCCCGCTCCCCACATAGGAGCAGGTCACGTGACTTAGGAATACTGACCCCCCCCCCCCCCCAACCACACTCGCACACACCTCCCTCACCACCAAGCCAGACCATTCCCACCTACAATGCAATGTTAGCTAGGCTCTGAAATCGTCTATGTGTTGTAATATCCAGGGCCGATCTTGGGGTTTTCAGGTGGGACGCAGATGGAATAATACGCTATTGGAATAAAACGTAATGGAATAAAATGCTATAAAATATCATATATATATAATATAATATATTTAAATTTAATGTATTTGTAACCTCAAGTGGTATGCAGCTGCCTACCTGTGAATATTGAAGATAGGTGCTGATATCTACTATTCAGGATTACGACTGCTGCTGTGTTGCCCTCCTATGTACTGAGCGTAGTTGTTTTATGTCCTAGCAACATCTAAAGTCCAATCAGGACGGGTACCAACTTGTGACAGTGTGCACGCATTATTACTTTATAATGGTGCCCCACTGGGAAATCAGGTGGCCAGCACCATGACCCAATATCCCACTCAATCACATTATCCTGACACTGGGCTAACCAGTTCTTGTCATATCCTGTTAATGCCGAGATAGGAAACGACAAGTATCAATTTTAAGGTAATTGGTTAGACACGACCGAGAACCGAACTCCCGACCTTCCACACGCGAGGCCCGCGCTCTACCGATTAGGCCACCGCGCCCGGTAATTAATTAAGTAGTTATAGCATCCTGTAGTAATGCGCCACGCGAATGAATCAACACCTGTCCGCAACATTAATACGTCTCTTCTGAGTTAGCTTTTCTCCTCCCCATGGACCAATTCGAGCTGCGACCTGGGGTGTTCGCATACCGGAAGTAAGGTTAGTGGTCTCTGGTCCCTGATGAAGGACTGGACCTGCGACCTGGTGAGTGTGCTTACCGGAAGTAAGGTTAGGGTTCTCTGATTCCTGAGGAAGTACTGGAGCTGCGACCTGGTGTGGTTGCTTACCGGAAGTAAGCTTAGGCTTCTCTGGTCCCTGAGGAAGGACTGGAACTGCGACCTGGTGAGTATGCTTACCGGAAGTAAGGTTAGTGTTCTCTGCTCCCTGAGGAAGGACTGGAGCTGCGACCTGGTGTGTTTACATGCCAGTGCAGAAGGTCACAGCTGAGTCAAACCGATGCCGTATAAAATTGATACTTTTCCTGGTCATGCGCACATGTTCTTCTGTCAGAATGAGCTACCCAGACGACACGTCGAACCAATACGTCACTTCGGTGACAGCAAATTCGTGTCTATCCAGCTACTAGTTAAAATCCCTAGCTATACTGTGGTGTGAATGAAATACACAGCAACACTGAACACTGATGCACACTGATACACACATATACATATTACTATTTGACGCCCCATGGGCAAGCACATGAGTTCATATTCTATTATATTTTAATCGCAAAGGCACACCACAGTTTGAACTGATCGTATATCTCAAGCTAAGCAAAAGTGTCAGCAGAGAAAAGAGTGTCTCCTTCACCTACCAGACTCTCTGACTGCAGCTACACACTCATCTCCACAACACAAATCCCGAGCACAAATTTGGACTCATCAGACATTGATGAGTTCACAACAAATGATGAGTTGCTGTCACCGATGGATAACTAAGAGAGAGAGAGTGTGTTTTACATCCTAGCAACATTTATGATCATATCAAGACGGGCATACTTAAAGGACGGGGTATTTCATCAACACAAAACCACTGAAACCCAATTAAACAATATAGTATATACGACAATGATGTGATCATGGGTTCAGAGTTACATTAGAGTGAAAGTTCGGACTGTGAAGGACACGTCTCCCACTTCCGGGCGAGTAAGGCCGCCGGGTCCCAGCTTCAGTCCATGCTCAGTAAGCTGTGGACGGCAACTCGGGACATACGTATTATCCCTCACACTATTCTGATAGTGAATTTCATATTACAGTTTCAAATTGGAACTGGTGAACTAACAAATACCTCCGTGTCGTCATATTGGATATCAAGGCCATTAACTAGTTATATTTCAATCCATTATTCTCTTATTCACAAAATTGATGAGATGGCCATTATGAGATGGCCAAATGAGTGGAGCATCCGCCTCCCGCTTTGGTAGGCTGGAGGATTCATTACACGGCTGTGCCAGGAGCATGGGAATAAGGAAGCCCAATTTTCCATGATTGAAATTTCCCCTGCTTAATCTACTAATGGACCAACAAAGGACAAAGAAATGTAATGGATGCTGTCAGTAATATATGCGCCGGTGTCAATGAACCGCTCATCTCCTCCCGCCAACTCTCCGTCGGCCCTCCCTCCCCTCAGTACTCACCCTGTTAAATGATACTTGTTGCTACCTAGCCTGGTGCTTGGCATTGCACGGGTGTGCCAGGAGCATGGGAATAAGGAAGCCCAATTTCCCGTGATTGAAATTTCCCCTGCTTAATCAACTAATGGACCAACAAAAGAAAAAGAAATGTAATGGATGCTGTCAGTAATATATGCGCCGGTGTCAATGAACCTCTCATCTCCCGCCGACTCTCCGTCGGCCCTGCCTCCCCTCAGTACTCACCCTACCTCCAGGTTGACCACTGCCATTCTTTCCCACCCACCCACACCTCCAATTCATTCATACATTTAACAAATTAAAAATACAAAAAAAATATACCTAATGATTAATAGACTCTGAGTAATTAATGCCACCCAAGCTAATTACTCCGCCATCTTGCTTTGTTCCATCAATTACCCCATCTTATCACTAGTTTCACCCTATCCTCCATTATTCATATTTGACAGCGCCCACCTACATGACCTTCTTCTGATTCAGCTTTCCGCAACAGTGATACTACACAATGTAATACGGATGTCGTGACATCTATTGGCAGAATCTGGAACCACTCTATTCAGGTACTTTCCCAGAGTGGAAATCTGGATTGACGAAGTGCCATCTATTTGCAGAACGAATCCAGAAACAGAGGCCTCCACAAATGTATTGATTTTATTAGCAAATTACTTGGAAAACGGAACTGTCAATCGATAGTATGTCAGGTAAGATACTTTTGAAGGCACCTCTTATTACATTATTGTGAATAAGCTTACTTATTTGAAAGACTTATTGATATTTGTTGAGAATTTCAGCATCACCTGTACCATGTGCAGCCAAATGAGTGGTTCAAGATTCTGCCAATAGATGTCACTAGCTTAACTGGCGGGGGGTGTATTGCCCCCGGGAGCTGCCCGGAATAAAAGCCATATTATCCCAAGTCTGCTTCCACGTTCTCTGCCGTTTGTAATTGCGGCACCGGGAACCGATGGTCCATCAACTCGGCCATCCTAACTCTGAACAGAAGGACTGGGACGACGTCATCTCGAATGTTGAGGTGATTACCATGCTTCTTTTTTTGTTTTTGCTTTTTTTGTTGTTCTTATATATTATTATTATATATTTTTGTTTTAACAGAACCGAAGCCTCCTGCCAACAAGTAGAAATGTCAAAAGCCTAATTGCAAATTACAAACGATAATTAATGAGGCAATGCAGACAGGCTAATACTTTTTATGCTTCGTGTGATCTGCATTAAAAGCACAGTAGCAATGGACCTGAGGCATATTATTTTTTTCCTCCCAATGCATCTAATTGCAATTCGGTAATATTGTAAGACGGGTGGGTAATCTTTTATTATGTGTGTGTGCAAGGTGCTTGTAGCAGCACAGGAGTAGATTCTATAAGGAGGTTCACAAATCAAGAATGCTTTGGCAGACTCTGCTGCTCTGATGCACGACGAGGAAGGAACGAGGAGGCGGGGGTGGAGAAAAGAGCACTTTATTTATAAAGTGCGATGAGGCATAGCAAACAGGATACTTACAGGCACAAACAGGATAATACAGGTCAAATGGTAAATCAGGATAATGACAGGGGAAGATAATGCGAGATAATGTGAATAAGGTAAGAAGCTCATAAGGAGGCTAAGCTAGAGAGTCAGTGGGGGGGGGGGGGGGGGGCGATGAGCCCTCCCCCACAATAAGTGATGAAGTTAATTCTGCCGAGTGCTGCCACCTGGCGTAATTACCGGCATAACAGGGGTACACTACATCTAGCAGGTATTCACTTGCTGTCCGGACTCCAGCAATCTCATCCATACCTCGTGTGTCGCCCCTCAGCTGCAGGCCTCCTCCTTGTATTTTCTCAGTATTCCCTTCTATGCAGCGACAAATGCTTAATAAGCGCACCACTACTGAAGTTATGGTATGCAGGTATTGCAGGTATAGCAATACCTCATGGAGTTTGACGCCCCTGCCCTGCAGAGTTGTAAACCACTGCCTTGTGGTACAGGTTCTTGACAGAACCGAAGGCTAAGGCAGCAAACCCTAAACAGAAAACCATGTCACTGTGGCAGCACTAAGGGCGGTTGATATATGGAAATCCCAACATCTCCCGACCAGCCACTGCAGGGACAAATAGTTTTGCGCCTGTCTGGACATGTTCTTGCTGCTGTGAAACCTCTATTTGCTCCCCGAGAGAGTGCAAAACTTGCAAAAACCAGCAGCACTTCAACACTTTTGCAGGCAGCTTTCATGAAATGTACAACCGCACAAAATAAAGGAGAGCGGCAGTCAAGTAATGAAAGCAGTCTTTGTCGCATCATGACCGACAGCATGGTGATGATGATGGCTGCAGAAGCCTATGGTGCTCGAGTTTTGGCATGCTTGCCAAAATTAATTGTACATGTTTACACTTCAAATATCTCTAAAGTTAACCATTTAAGATGAAATTTACTTGAGATTAAAGTAAGGTAGATAATAACAATCAACCTAACATATTTATCTAAAAAAAATGACAGAAACTCAAAACCATCGAACTATGCAACCTTAGGCTACAGCAAATATTCGTGTAAAGAAACCTTGCACAAATAGCTTCGCTGGACCGGGAAGTTGCGGTGTTTTGATCATTCGGTGGTAGATCATTAGTTTGATCAGTACCTAACGTAAATGGTTCGTGGAGGGGGCAAGGGCCTTCAGACATGAGAAGTACCGTCATTTAATGAAGCCAATGAGATGCAATCAACACTTAAAGCTGAGGTCCGATCGATAAAAACAGCAAATTAAAAAAAAAGAATTAAAAAACCTTGCTCCTACATATCCAACTTAGATATTGGTGAACTCATTAAACATGTATCAATAGATACACAGACGGGAATACTAAGGAGTTTTAATATTAAAACAACCTGTCACTGCTGAAGCAGATGGTAGCCAGCATTTCATCGTGCACACCAACATTATTTTTGCAAGTTATCACTTTGAATATCTCCTAAATTGACCATGTGAAATATAAATTACTTCAAACTGAAGACAAATAGATTATAATCATCAACCTAATAATATATGTATCTAAACATGTGAGAGAAACTCACGCCCATCAGACCATGCAACTTTTAAGCTGAGCATATACAGTAAAACCTCTTTAACCGACCACCTCCACAGATCGACCACTCCCCTATATCGATCGCTTTATGTGGGTCCCAACAATACCATTGTAACCATATTCTAACTCCTTAAACCGACCATCTCAATAAATGGACCACTTAAAGTCGGTCCCAAAGTAGGTCGATTTAGAGCGGTTTTACTGTATATACCAGCGGATATCGGGAATAATTAGGGAGCTGATCGGAAAGGTTGAGGTGCAGTCAGCTAATTTGGAAACGATTTGGATATAAGTACAAATTTAGGTTTCTAGATAAACCCCACCAATGCAAAATATATATATTAAAAAATTAGATACTGAGACATGGCCCAACATTAAAATCAATCTAACAGGTCTTGTCTGATTGACTTGGTCACAATGTTGGCACTGAATTTGATTCGAAGGGAGCGACTCCCCACCCCACCACACCCCCATCGTCGCCATACCTGATCGTCCCCTGGGCGGACAGGCAGATTTCTCTTCATCCCCCCGAGTCGTGGCGTGGGCTTTCACACCCCGGTGCCACTGTATATTTATAAGCGAGCTGTCCACTATAGCCATTGGCACTTGTCAGTGAGCCAGCCCCGCGTCTACCCTGGGGTTTTCCCCCATCCACACACCCCTACCATAGGCCCAGACGCCACTGTCCATTCAAATTTTGAAATAAACCTTGCTTCTACCCGCATTGCCCTTTTGAGGCGTTCCTTATGGAATCAATTCACAAATCAGCGGCAGAAGTGAATATATTGCTGTTTGTTTTTCGTTTTGTGTTTTTATTCTTGTTTGTCTTACACTAATTATCAGGTTTCAAGGCGCTCGCGCCCGCACACATACACACACACACAGGCCGAGATTGTCATGAGCAGTTGGCAATGGCTGCCTGTTGTGATGCAGTCCATTGCCACTTTAATCCTGCTGATTACAGTGTGTGTTGTACGTAGTGTGGTGTGTGGAGAAGCTGGCTGCAGGGGTGGGTCTAGATAAAAGATTCACCCGGTACTTGTAGTACATGGGTGAAGGACAACGTAGTGTAAATACGGGCGAAAATAGGTTTAGTATGGAACATGAAATAGAAACTGTTGCTCCAGTATCAAATGGCTACTCATATAGGCACAGAGTTGGTGAAATGGGCGAGAATGCAAAAAGACAAGATGGCGGCCAGAGAACGCTATCGATTTCACTTTTAAATTGCATTAAAGTATATGTTTTATTATATTTTCCAACTCAAAAGTAGCGGGTAAACATGAAGACATATACAAAGAATAAATGTTGCTTCTTAGATTGAGAAATTAGGCTCTCATAAAGACTCATTTCATTAGCCCGATTTTTCGACCGTTTTTATATAAGGCTGATCTTCACCCGTGTACTACAAGTACCAGGTGAATCGTTTATCTTGTCCGGGTCCCATCCTTGCTATTTGTGGGTAGATTCAGGAAGCTAGTGGGCGAAGGGCTGCTCCTGTGGTTGTGGTATGGTTGGCAGCTTACCAGGTAGGTAGATGATGTGTCACTATCAGGCCTGCTCCACTTCTCCCTTGACCCACTAGATGGCATGGCATGTTGTACGAATTACCCATGTTACATACCCCAGTCTCTACGGCGTAAATGGATTGACGCCTGAGCTTGGGCTTGTTTGTTGGGGTTTTACATTGGTTGGTTGTTGGAGTTTTACGTTTTATATCTAAGGTCATATCAGGACGGGGGGGGGGGGGGGTACGTCCTAGTAACATCTCTGATCAGACAACCTGAAACAGGCCTTGTCTCCAACCTCTCCAAGACACCAACCATGACTAATCACCGCACATCACATGAGCGGTCCTTACCGGGCCTCGGTGTGTGTGTGTGGGGGGGGGGGGGGGGGGGAGCTCCATGCAGTAGGCCTATGCGACAGATTCTGGTCCTCAGAACCCGCTCAATATTGAGCGATCACAATGTCAATAGTTTCCTATGCGTGCAATGCATATAGACACGTCGCTTGTTGTTGTTTACATCATAGATGTCCAGTGCATGCGCATTGCTTGGTTGGCACGAATAATCAGTAGGCCTAAGCATAGTCGATAGTGCTAGTAGCTTGGTTAGGGTTAGGGTTCTGTGATTTTTGGGTGGTTTTATTTAGGTATAAATGGGGTCGCCACCTTGTCTTTTTACATTCTCTCCCAATTCACCACCTCTATGCCGATATAATTATCGATTAGATACTGAAACCAGGAATTCTACTTCCTGTTCTATACTAAAGCAACGTTTGCCTTTATTTAGACTACGTTGCCAATCACCCCTACGCAGAGTAGAGGTGAATCTTTAATCTACTGACCTACTTATCAAAACCAGCATCTTCCATCATTTAGAAGGGCATTAACGGGTGCTGAAATAATATCTCACTCAGTCACATTATCCTAACCTGGAAGGACAAAGTGACAAATAAGGAAATACTCGAACGGACGGGGCTGCCCTCTATGGAAGATCTTCTGATCAAAAAGAATCTCCAGTGGACTGGACACCTCATGAGGATGTCATCAGACAGGCTACAAAAGCAGATCCTCTACTCTCAACTGTCTGGTTACAGAAAGAGAGGGCACCCTCATCTCCGGTTCAAGGATACCATCAAGAGAAACCTGAAGCTGAGAGACATTAAGACCGACTCATGGACATCACTCTCATAGCAGAGAGCTAAATGGAGAGCGGCAGTCAAGCAATGAAAGCAGTCTTTGTCGTATCATGACCGACAGCATGATGATGATGATGATGATGACTAGGCCCAGGCCTCTCTTCACGACCTACCATCCACACCAGCCGACTGATTAGGTGCCACACAAACACCAAATCGGAACGGAACATTTAATCAAAAATACATAACTGATTGATGTGATTAGAGACATTGATGCATAATTGTACTTGTCAGTCGGCGTATCCTGTTGTAATCATTGCCCATTAATTATGTGTACATGATGCCATCTCGGCATCTGTAACCATGTTACATACACTAACACCAGCTTGTGCGCCGGAGACACTGATTGAGCCTGGAAATAAAGTGATCTTTTCCCAACGCTCTCTTATCGTTCACTTAAATGGAGGAGGGGGTAGGGGGTTAAACCCCAGCCATCTGCCCTGAGCCACACTTTGCTGCTACGTCAACAAGGATCAACCTGCCCACAAACTCACTCAACACGCTAATGGCTGAGTCCTCGGGTTCAACAAACTACACACATTTGATTTTCACATAAAGGCCTATATTTGTTGTTATCAGTTTGTTGTTGTCTTTGCACTTCTATGATAATGTTCATTGTCAGAAACTATGCTAATTAACGTTATGAAGTATTAATTGGTCACAGGGTATAGTAATTAGTGCCATATATGAATAGGAGCATGGTGAGAAATATGAATGACACTTATCAAAACCAGAATCTTCCATCATCTAGAAGGGCATTAACGGGTGCTGAAATAATATCTCACTCAGTCACATTATCCTGACCAGTCACTGCTCTCGGCTAGTAATATGAAGCACCAGGCAGAGCGGGAACAAGTATCAATTTTGTCAAAACCTTTGGTTTAATTCGATACCCGCAGCCTCTCAAGTGGGAAGCGGAAGCTCTGCTCACCAGATCATCGCATCCAGGATAAGGCCACATAAAGAAATACTTGTTTAGCGTCCACCCATTAACATTTTTCCAGGTCGGGTGGGAGGTGTTTTATTTATATTTGTTATTCTGTATGTAGAATGTCACAAGTGGTGGGCCTACATCTTTTGTCCGATAGAGGCACTGTCATCAGGATGAAGTGTGTCAGTCATTGTGCAATCCCTGTAATAGGCGGGAAAGCTTTGCTTTAAATAATATTTTATTTGAAGGGTTAGTAGGAGAGGGAAAGATATGTTTGGGGCAGTGTAGCCTGGGATTCTCTTGCACAATTAATAGCAAGGTTGGTTGATGTTTGCTGGATGTCTTGGCAACATGTAAGGTCATATCAGGACGGGTGCCGACTTCTGACAGCGCGCACTCATGGCGACTTTATAGTGCTGCCCCACTGGGAGACCAGGCCACCAGCACCATGATCCGATATCCCATTCAGTCACATTATCCCGACACTGAGCCAACCAGTCCTTGCCCTATTCTAATAATGCCAAGAGCCTGGTTAGGAAATGACACGTATCAATTTTTAAGTCATAGGTATGACTCGACCAGAGTTCGAACCCATGGGTTCGAATCCCATGATCTACCAAAACGGAGACGAACGCTCAACTCTTTCGGCCATCGCGCCTGGTTTAATGGCAAGGTCCTGTTGAGGGTTGATTTATTTATTTATCTTAAGAGACAGGAGAATACCTGTTTCTTCCTGGACAGTTTTTAAAAGGTGTGACCTTTAAAAACCTGTTTAAAACATATATTACTTCATAGCATCGATGACCTCCATATGTATGCAAAAAATAGTTCTTTTTGCCATAACGATCTGGCATTAGAGGCCAAATAGGGCCTAGATCAGCCAGTGTAAGTTAATATGTTTACTCAATGTTTTTTCCCTATCTTTTCCGCTTTGACTGGAGAAGGGAATAGCGAGACAACTAAATAGAACATGTTACTGCAGAAGACTTTGTGTGTCAGAGTTTTGTCATGCTTACTTAAATTAAGTTTTCATGGTTGCACTTCAGAGATCTCAAAAGTTAACCATTTAAAATAAAACTTCCTTCAAGATAGATTATACGGATCACCCTATTATATTTATCTCAGAAAATGACATTTATCTCAAAACCATCCGACTATGCAACTTTAATGATTGTGAATGCTACTAGCGTAGGCTCCTGGAATGCTCCTGGAAAATCTTCTCATTTATTTACAACCCTGTGTCACTAAAGCTCCAATGCGGGTGAAATTAATCGAAGTGAGTGCCATCGCCACCTATCCTCTCCTGGGGCCACATGCATGAACCGGTGTTTGCCTCGCCTGGTGTTAAAAGCTAACGCCAGGGTAGCTATCACCAGGGTGGCAAAGTAGGTCAAGCTCTATGCAGGGGCACGAAAAGTGGTCAGGTTATCTAACCATTCCAGTTATTTTTAGATTAGAGAATCCCCTCTAACTGGTCATGTCGTGTACTGCTATGAGCCTGATAGATACGATGGCACAGTGTACATTAACTGGTATCCACATGTACTGTATGTTTCTCAGCTCAAAGTGCTTAATTATGGATAGTTGTGTATTAAATATATTCATTATATTATTATATTGCATGGATGTATCCATGTTTATGCTAAATTGTTCTGTATTCCTATTAATATTCAATGAAATTGAAGTTTTGGACTACATGTATCACAAAGATAATAAAATTGTTGTACGCCTTTGTTTTGCTGTCGATGCCGTTTTCAGCAACTTTACCCAACTTTATACGAATTTACCCGACTTTGCCCGACTTGACTTTACCTGATTTGACTTTACCCTACCCTACTTGACATTACCGTACCCTACTTGTCATTACCGTACCCTACTTGACATTACCGTACCCTACTTGTCGTTACCGTACCCTACTTGACATTACCGTACCCTACTTGGCATTACCATACCCTACTTGACATTACTGTACCCTACTTGACTTTACCATACCCTACCCTACTTTACCCTACCCGACTTTACCCTACCTGACTTGACTTTACCCTACCCGACTTGACTTTATCCTACCCGACTTGATTTTATCCTACCCGACTTGACTTTATCCTACCCGACTTGACTTGACCCTACCTGACTTGACCTTACCCTACCCAACTTGACCCTACCCGACTTGACTTGACCCTACCCGACTTGACTTGACCTTACCCGACTTGACTTTATCATACCCAACTTGACTTTACGCTACCCGACTTGACTTAACCCTACCCGACTTGACTTTACCTTACCCGACTTGACTTTACCCTACCTGACTTGACTTTACCCGACGCTACTTTAGCCGACTTGACTTTACCTTACCCGACTTGACTTTACCATACCCAACTTGACTTTACCATACCCGACTTTACCCGACCTGACTTTTCCCGACCTGACTTTACCCTACCTGACTTTACCCGACCCAACCAAACTTTGCAGAGTGAGAGAGAGAGAGAGAGGGAGAGAGAGAGAAAGAGAGAGAGAGAGAGAGAGAGAGAGAGAGAAAGAGAGAGAGAGACACACACACACACAGACACACACACAGAAACAGAGATGGACATACACAGACAGGGACAGACACACACACAGACATACACACACAGACAGACACACACAAACTGACACAGACAGACACATACACAGACACACAGACATACACACACAGACAGACACACACACAAGGACACACACAGCAACATACACAGACAGACACACACAGACAAACACACACACACACAGACACACACCCGTCCTGATTTTGCAGAGAGAGACACACACAGAGACACAGAGAGAGACACACACATGGACAGACACACACAGACATACACACACAGACAGATATACACACACAGACACACACAGATAGACACACAGAAACAGACACACATACAGACACACAGAGACAGAGACACACACACAGACAGACATACATAGACACAGACACACACAGACAGACACACACACAGACACACACAGACACACACAGACAGACACATACACACAAACGATGTTGAATCGACAGCTAACCGGCCGGATTTACCTCTAAACCTGCTATGTAAACGGTGTGGTGTTAGCTCTAACACTGCCTCTTGCATGATGTCTTTTCGCCACTAAACGGGGGATTCCCACCAAAACCGGTTTTGGAGCACTAACACCGCATCATGCATTTGGTCCAGCTGGTCACCTCCGGCGCCACCTGTATTGTAGCCTACTCTGTTCACCTCGGACTGTGACGTCATTTCCGGTAGCGTCCCGCGCCGCCTCTAGCCCTTCTCACCGACCTCTCTGCAATTGACTATTGTTGACTTGAACTTGAATCCTACCTGTTCTCCTTGATTTAATCAATTCTCATACCATGTACGTAGTTGTGACTTAAACAATGTGAGTGCCATCAAGGGTAATCTTCCGATGAAAATATTCGGAATGTTAGATCTGTCACTATAGCAACCGCACTCTCATTAGGCTTTGGATAGTAAACATCGGATGCAACCAATCACATGGTGTGACCATAAGCTTGTTTGTTGGGGTTTTAAGTCCTGGCAACATCTATGGTCATATCATGCAGGTACCGAATCATGACAGTGCACACTCAAGGTGACTTTATTAGTGCTGCCCATTGGAAGCTACCCGAGTTCAGCCTTTTATGTAGGCAAGCTGGTGGGTGCCCTACTACATTCGATTTATTAATCGGCTTGATTGATTGATTAGTGATTTCTATGCGTCGTGTCGGCAGCACAGACCATATTCACAGCGAAACATGTTTTTGTTTTGTATTCAACCATCGCTTTCACATAGAATGTAAATGCATACGCCTACTATCAATTATCTCAAAAGATATGAATGCATTTAAAAAGCTCACAATTATATAATTTGTGGCTAAGGAAATAAATAAAATTATTGATAAAAGTTAAAGGTATTATTCACCTTAAATTGATCAAGTTAGTTTAATGAACTATATAAGTTAATTGGTGCTGTACCAGATATAAAGAGAAATCAGAGGGGTCAAGTCTCCTGATTTGACGGGAGATCTCCCTAAAATACAGCAAAATAACCCCCAATCTCCCAATTTCCCGATTTTAACTTGCAATCTCCTGATCTTAGCTTGCTGTTTGTGGGATGGGGGGATGGGGGGGGGTTCACGCATATTCTTTTTGTCACTTTTTTTTAAGGTTTTCTTGACCCCCCCCTGTGGGAGGAGACCCTTTTCATTCACCCTCCCCCCATTTGGTTGCGCTATTTCTTCCTATTTACTATTTGTGTATTAGGGAAATCTTACTCAGACTATTTTCTTATCTACTTGGCATCTCTGAGAAGTAAACAAAGTAAGATGCTTTGGTTTTTTTTAAAGCAGGAAATGTGTGAGACTAGCCTAACCTGGGGTATTATCACCTCGAAGGAGGATGAGTGGGTTCTCCAGGGGCCATAAATATTACAAGCGGGTGCCAAGATGTGTGTTCCCTGCGGATGGATGGTGGTGAGTGGGCGTCGGGGGCGGCTTTTTGGAATTGTGCATATTGCTGCGGCAATGTGGGTAATTCGGGACCGAGCCGGAACAGAACCCTTTCTACACCCTACACCCCCACACCCTCCCCTGCCGCACATCTGCCCTAGTGCCCTCCCTTAACCCCAGGTGGCGACACCGCCGCGCACGCCGGGCCGCCGCTTGTACCCAGCGACCCCTCTAACGTCATTTCCGCTGCCCGCGCTTCCATTCCCCACTTCCACACCAGACGCCGGACCATCAACACCTATTATTTATCAGCCCACCCGACCCTACTTTATGGCCCTGTCACACTACGACGTGACTACGTCAGCGTAGGCAGAACGTGAAAATAATTATATTACGTCGACGTTATGGGCGTAATATGCAAATTGTGGACGTGAGCGTAACGTGAAAGTAACGTTGGTGTACGTCGTGACCTTAGCTGTAACGTGACAACGTTAGGGGGGAGGGGTAATTGGCGACGTGACCGGGCGTTAGTGTAACGTGAGCGTAACGTCGCCGTAACGGGTGCGACGTGGACGTAACGTGACCGTAACGCCACCGTAACGTGACCGTAACGTGACCGTAACGTGACCGTAACGTGACCGTAACGTGACCGTAACGTGACCGTAAACCGTGACCGTAACGTGACCGTAACGTGACCGTAACGTGACCGTAACGTGACCGTAACGTGACCGTAACGTGCAAAACGCTGCCCACACGTTGCTCCCACCCGGGCCGTCGGTCTGATGTGACATAACGTGACTCTAACGTCATTTACGCTGCTATAACGATCGCGGAACGTCTACCTAACGTCATTGTCACGTCATCCCGACGTAACGGCTTCACGTCTGAGATACGTCGAAAGTTTTGAACAGGTTCAAAACCTTGACGCGCGCCGACGTAACACGACGTAACATGACGTAGCTCGACGTCACTCTAACGTCATTATGACGTCATCATAACGTAACCCAACGTACGGCAACGTAATGACGAAAAATCGTCACGTTAGGCTCACGTTGGCTCGTTACGTCGTAGTGTGACAGGGGTATTAAACAATTAGAGGTTGAGGCCCGGGTCACCAAGAGACTTTTTGCACACTTACCTATTGCATTTACGATTTCCCAATTGTTCACCTGACACTGTATTGTTAACATTGCTTTTAATAAATTTCCATACTATGTAGTTCCGTCTCGTGTCCTGAATTATCGCATAAAGCACAGGGTGGTGGGGAAGGGCTGGTTTATCAAAGATTCATAACCGATTATTTCGAGTTTCTTCCAAATAGATTGCACATAGATAAATATACTGGGTTGATCGGAATGATCTATTTTACTTTATTTTGCGGTATGTTCCTTTTTTTAAAGGGTTAATATTGGAGAAATTTGAACTGGAAAATAGGCTAAAGTTGATCGTTTATGTGCCCACCAAAATGCTAGACCTAGGGAGACTTTGTAGAACTGGCCCAGAAAGCGGCAATCACTAGCCTGTTACCAGAGAGCGTGTATATAGATGAGAGGTACAACTCCCGCGGGCTACAGTGGCGCCTCTCGCGGTCATTGTTGAACAAGCCCTGAGTTTGCCGGTACGCGCAGTGCAAAACATTAGTTTTATTCAAAATTAATAGAAATCCAAAACCCTAACCTTATAAATGTAATATAATCTTTTTGGTAAACATGTTTTCTATATGTGTCCCAAGCGGTTTGTGTCTAGGTCATGTGGTTTTAGAGATATTTGACTTTTTCTGTATGAAGATTGCTCACCACCATTGACAATGCATTGAGTTTGCCGTACATGTGGTGCAAAACGTATATTTTATTCAAAATTAATATAAATCCAGAACCCTAACCGTATAAATTTAATATAATCTTTTTGGTAAACATGTTTTCTATATGTGTACCGAGCGATTTGTTTCTAGGTGTTGTGGTTTTAGAGATATTTCACTTTTTCTGTATGAAGATTGCACATGACCATTGACAATGCCTTGAGTTTGGGTACGCATACAGCTGTGTCATAAACTATTCAACAAGCACCACTTGGAGCGCCACAGTCGGCAGCTGTTACACGATCTAGTATGAGAGTTGCCCCTCTCACCTATACACGATCTCTGCTGTTACTCAAACTAGCAACCAGTGTTCAGTTCTACTCTTGGCCATATTCTTTTCCTATATAAGAGATTCACCCTTACACAAAGTAGGTAAACGCCAATGACAATCCTGCCTAAATCCAGGCAAAAACTGCATAGGTCTAAGTATGAATTAACTGTAGAGGTAGTGATCCCAATGTGCAGTGTTATCTCTATTGGCATAAAGTTAAGAAATTGGTAGAAAATGCAACAACAAAAACCCGCACAAAAAGCCCAAGAGGACAGGGGCCAAAGAAAGCTCTCAATTCATCTTTTAAAGACAATTAATCTGCATGACTTAATACATGATTTACCCCAACCGAATAGTGGATTATGATAAATAAGCATATTGAAAAGTGATGTGAGGTAGACAGTATAATAATGACATATGATGGTAGTACTGCCAGGCAGGCAGTATAGTATTGACATATGATTATAGTGATGGGGGCAGGCAGTATAATATTGATATATATGCGTGTAGTGCTGTCATGTAGGCAGTATAATATTAATATATGCTAATAGCAATGTGATTTAAGCAGAATAATATTGATATATGCTGGTAATGCCATGAGACAGTATGAGTATAGTATTGACATATGCTTATAGTGGTGTGGGGCAGGCAATATAATATTGATATATATGCTTGTAGTGCTGTCATGTAGGTTGTATGCTAATTGCAATGTGATGTAGACAGTATAATATTGATATATGCTGGTGATGCTATGAGGCAGTAGCAGTATATTATTGAAATATGCTTATAGTGATGTGGGGCAGGCAGTATAGTATTGACATATGCTGACCATACTTCCAAACAGGTGGTACACTACTGGGATACGCTGATAATGCTGCGGTCATGTGCTAGGCATCACACTTCCAGTGCAACTATTTAACATCGTTCTCATCCTATCCTGAGACATGTTCCAAGCTAGACCAGGGGTATTTAATTGTGGACAAGTCTACATGTAAAAAACTATTAACATTAAAAGCTATTGCTATTATGTTATACACACAGGACAAGCAGTGTCATATGGTAGAATATATCACTCTAATATGTCATTCTTAGTGGCTTAATCGGTTAATAATTAGGTTTGTAACCTATCCAATCAGTAGTCAATCAGTGGACGTAATAACCACCCATTATCCCCGACCTCAGCTGATTTACACCCGTTTGTAAACAGTACCTTCTGAAGTTGTTGACAAAACTTCAATTGCCATCTTTATATCACTCAACACACACGCATATATAAGCATACGCATTTACATATATATCCATGCATATAAATGAATATATATATATAATTCCGAGCGAGTGGATTGTCACACTTTGTGCAGGGGGAGGGGGTAGAGTGGCAGGAGGGGCACGGGTCAGGATACCACAGAGCTTATTACACTACCCATATATAATTATATATTCAAATGTATTTACATATATACCCATTTATATCAATTATATTTATATATATTCATATATATATAATATTAGCATATGAGCCTGTCTCAAAAGGTGCTAACTCTTTGGATTTTTGTCCATAGTAACGATTGACATAAAACAGCACAGAAACGGTTACACTGAAAACACAAGGACATTTGCTTCAAATCAATATGTATTCTATTGGGATTATGAAACACCATGTAAAAAACAAATCAGTTTATCATGAGCAAATGCATAAGTAGATAGTGTGTTGATCGTTACTATGGACAAAGTTTTGTCCCATATTACTTAGCACCTTTTGAGACAGTCTCATATATTTCCCTAATTCAAACCACTGCGCCAGACAAATCTAAATACCGACTTTTTTTCCTTCTAGTCCCCCCCCCCCCCTTATCAATTAACACACAAGCAACTTACTTACCAGTGGGGTGGCCCAAGTAGGTACCGTGGGTACAAATCCTTTGTTATAAGCACCTTATTCCGATTCCAAGTGTTAAGCAGTGGGGATCGAAGGACCCGGGCACCGGGTACTGTCCTGCCAGTGTGCGGGGCGAGCCCGGCGGGGAGCGGTGTGGAGACGGGGAGAAGTGCCAGTCGACTGGTGCCCAGGACACTCCTTACTCGTTCCAGGCGCGAGAATTGCTCGGCCGGCAGGTACAGCTGCCGCTACCGGTGCTCCCGAGCTGGGGGTGGGGGAGGGGGGGGGGGGGGCTGCCCCACGGTATCCTGTACGCGCAGACACCTGTGTGACGTCAGCATGTCGGCCATGCCAACTGGAACCAGTGGGCGGATATGCAGAGAAAGGGTGGAGGTGGTGGGAGGAGGAGGAGGGGGGGCGAGGGGGCGAGGGGCGAGGGGGCGAGGGGGCGGGGAGCGGTGGAGGTGGTGGGAGGGGGAGGGGAAGGAGGGAGATGGGGAAGGCGGGTGAGGAGTGAGTAGGGTGCACGGTCAGGTGGAGGGGCAGGTCATATATATCACTATCAGGCCGAATCTGTGAACAGGCTATTATGCCTAAATATACAAACTGAAGAGGATAAGTATGAGCAGGTGATAGGAGGGAGTTAGGAGTTAGGGGTTGAGATGGTTGGTTGGTGGAGGTTTACGTCCTAGCAACATCTAAGGTTGTGACAGTGCTCACTCATTGCGATTTTATAGTGCTGCCCCACTGGGAGATCAGGCTACCATCACCGTGACCTGATATCCCACTTATTCACATTATCCTGACACTGAGCCAACCAGTCTTTGTCCTATCCTATTAAGGCCGAGCACCCGCTTAGGAAGCAACAAGTATCAATTTTTAAGTCATTAGTTTGACCCGACCAGGGTTCGAACCCATGGTTTCGAATCCGACGATCTACCAAGACGGGAGATGGATGTTCAACCCATTCGGCCATCATGCCTGGTGGCCCAATTTGTTAACAGGATATTATGCCTAAATATATAAACAGAACAGGATAAGGATAAGTAAGTATAAGTAAGATTCGGGGTTAGGGGAGGGCGTTTGGGGGTTGAGGGTGAGAGGGGGGTGGAAGAGCGAGTGTGATGAGGTGGGAGGGTGTCGGGGTGTTGGTGAGGTGGGAGGTGAGGGGAGGTGGGTGAGTCGAGGGAGGGGTTTGGGGTTGAGGGTGAGAGGGGAGTGAGTCGGGGTGTGGTGATGTGTATGTGTGTGTGTGGGTGGGGGTTGATTGGTTCGTTGGTTGTTGGAATTTTACGTCGTGACAACATCTAAAGGCCCTGTCACACTACGACATTTGTTCCGGCGTGCCGTGAACCTGCAAAATATTATCAACGCGTCGAGAAACGTCAAACTTTTTGGCGTTTCGGGGGGTAGTTGGACGGGCCGCAGCGTGTTGGTAGTGTGATAATAGCGTGTTATTAGCGCGCCGTCAACAGGTATTGGCAGGGTTCGATCTGCGGCGGAACAAAGTGTCAACATCCCGCCAGCGGGTTCCCAGCGTGCCATCAGTGTGTTATCGGCGCGTTGTCGGCGCGCCGACGGCGTGGGGGTAGCGCGTCATTAAAGTTTCGCAGAACGCCGGGTAATGTTAGGCACACGGCAGACGTGGCAGCAACACTTCAAGATGCGCCAGCAACACGTCAAGACGTGCCAGCAACACGTCAAGACGCGCCAGCAACACATCCAATGCAGTTTGGCGAAAAATCCCCAGCGTTGATGGATGTTGCTCAACGTGGTTCGAGCGGGCCGGCAACGCGCTGGTAATGTGTGTCCACGTCCTGCCAACGCGCCGGTACGCGCGATCCAACACGTTGGCACGCGTCGGCGCATGTCAAAAGTTTTGTGCAAGCACAAAACCTCGACGCGGCCCGACGCGTACCAACGTGTTGGTCCAAACGTTGCTCGCACTCAACGTGTACCAACGTGTACCGACGTGCCGTTAACGCGCCGGTAACACGCGCATTAACGTTTCCCGACGCGTGCCGACGCATGCCGACGTTTCGCCCAAAAAGGCAACACGTCGGCACGCGTTGGTGAGAAACGTCATAATGTGACAGGGCCTTTAGGTCATATCAGAACGGGAGTCGGGATAGATTATATTTATAGTTGGCTTCTCTTAGGTTAGCGGATCTCTATTTGGAGTATTGAATATGGTTTGCCTAAAGTTGCATAATTCGATGATATTGAGCTTCTGCCATATACTTGTTAGATAACTATAATATTAGGATGGTCTTTATAACATACCTTCTTTTTATTTTGAAGTAATTTTTATTTTGAAGGGGTAATTTTGGAGATACTTGAAGTGAAAACTTTTCAGGCCGAGATGGCAGCATTGAGACGCAGTCTGGAGGGATGGGGGAAGTTGTGGTGCCTGTACTTGTGGGGTGCAGTCACCGCAGCAGCGCCCCCAGTACGAGGAACGTTCGTGAGATGCCGGTGGTTCTGATAATGGTGATATCAGGAGCTCCTCGCCTAAGGTGGAGAAGGGGGGGAGCTTCAGGTAGATCAGGGTGCCAGCCGACTACTGTTACAAGGGAAGCCAATGAGGAGGGACGCCGGCACAATGCCAGCAGAGTGTTGTGCAGGATTCCATGTACATTGGTAATTGGAGTAAATGTGCACGAGGGGGCGGGGAGGCATCACCGGTGAAGAAGAGTGAGGCTACGAAGTCGGTCGCGACTGTACCGTGATTGCCGACGACCCGTCATATCAACCCTGAGGAGAGGCAGTTGATCACAGATAATCCGGCTATTGTGGATGTGATTCGCGAACCGATTGCGATAGGGGGAGGATCGGCCTGGAAGCAGTTCCAACGTGATCTCTTGGAGATGGAGACGAATGTGTGGAGACATGCAGGCCCAGTTTCTGAACGGATACGCATGTTACTTCCTAAGCCATTTACGGGTACTGACCAAGATTGGAATACCTGGTGGCAGGATTTCACTATGGACATGAGGTCTAATATGTGGGATGAGGATGTAGCTCTAACCCAACTGTTGCCCTTGTTTCGATGAGGACCGGCACAGGACTGCCTGGAGTCTTGGCAATGCAGGGGATTGACAATGATGAAGGAGGTGCTCCCTATCTTGTCGTATAAGTTCAGGTTGGATGATCCTCTAGTTTGTTGGGCCACCTGGAAGAAACGCGTCCAGACTGCCCAGAGCGGTTCATACCACATCTATGGTCACCAGCTACAGGTTGATGCTAGGTGGGCTGAAATCGGGACTGGGTTGAGCGAACGTGCCATCGAGAATAAGGTGATGGAGCGCTTTGTGTGCTCACTGATGGATCCGGGAGAGCAGCGCGCAGCATATGATCGCTGGAGGAGATGATGGAGGTGATGGATGATTATGTGCTAAAGCATGCCATGCTGTGCGCCCACCCTTGTTGACGCTGTCTGTTTCGGGAGTGATTCAGACAGCGAGTATGAGGTCGAGGTGGCAGCATTCACAGCGGCACGGGGACCGCGTCATGATGGGCTAAGTCAACCAGCATTGTGCCAGGCCCATCAGGGTTGTCAGCACGCAGGAGGACCTGCGAAGGGAGACACGGGCTCGGGATCATGAATGTGGTCATTGCTTTGCTTTTGGATACTGGACGATTCAGTGTGGACAAGCGAGGTGTTCTCTCGAGGAGGCGGTTTTGGCCGGGGATCGAGAAGGACAGGACAACTCTGGTGTGGACAGGGCGAAGCTGGAACGTCGGCCCAACCCAAATGGTAAATCCGGATGCCGCCACTGAGGACCAGGTGGTTACTCTCAAGGAAGCCGGTGTGCAATCTGATGCTAGCGTGGGACCGCTGGTGATCGACGTTGATGATGGAATCCCGGTTGATACGGTATTGTGGGATAGTATGAGGCAGATAGCGCAGTGCGTTTCAGCCTTCGCTTCCGCTCCCCTTGACGCCTGTATGAGGTACATAGTACAGCGTCAGGGTTGCGACCTATCTCACCCTTGTGGTAGATGCCTATTCATAGATTCCACTTTCCGCATGTTAGATGGGAAACGGTGGTATGTTCGAGTGTGTGTGAGGGGGACTATTGGTTATTTCTTAGTAGACAGTGGGGCTGGGGTCACGTGTGTTGGAAGGAAATTTGTTGATAGTTTAGATGGTGACAAGTTGTTTTTTTATAATAGCATGAAGCCAGTTACCATCACCGGAGCGCCGCTTAAACAATACGGACAAGCCATACTGGGGGGGAAATTTTTCATTATGCCCCAACTGTTTCCGATATTTCAGAGGGCGGTATTTTAGGTGCAGAATTTTTAGATTATTACGGGTGTGAACTGCGTCAGGCAGGCAGCTTGTTTATCCAACATCCGTATCATATGACAGTACAGTGTGAGCTGCATCGTGATAGTCAGTCTATCACAACGCAGGATATTCGCATTGCGCCATTATCGGGTTGTGATGTAAAGATTACAACTGTGGGGTTTGACGGTCATCATCAAAGTCTATTCGAGCCTTTAATCGCAGAATTGCATGAACTGAGGTTGAGTGGTCAGAATGCATTGGTTTGGAGTCTGTTTAACTCGGTGGTTCCTGTTTTTAATACAAATCGTTACACGGTTAAATTGAGTAGGGGCACCAGTATTGGGGTGATAGGTCAGGTTTCCGATTTTGGCGATGTTAGTAATACGTACACGAGAACGGAGATTGGTAAACACCCCAGTGTTGACACCGAGGGTCACGGGTTCAACTGCGCAGGCAGTGGGTGCGGTGACCTCATTAGCGGGCCACCGGGGCCAAGGGATCGGCAACTTGCCATTGCTAGGTGACTGGGGTGAGGGCTGGCTGGCCCGGTGGCACGCGGCATGACTGGGTCAGTCGCGGGCCACGCAGTCAGCTGTTTCTCCTATTGTTGTGAGTAGTAGGGAGAAGGTGGGTATTGCGGCGCAGGGGAACATAGACGATGTTGTTATTTTTGGCACCACCGAGGAGTGTATCACACCCTGGGTGAAGTCAGAACCCCTGAGTGGCAATTTTCCCGCTCATCTTGTACCATTGGCAATGGGATGTGAGGTGGACACGGAGGTGAAACGTTCGGAAGTAGTGCAATTCCTGTTGGATAACGGGTTTTTTGTGTGGTACCGGGGGAGACATTAGGTAGACAGAGGTGGTCAAGCATTGTATAGATGTGGGCGAGACCACCACCTTCAGGATTCTCTATCACCGTTTCGTGCAATCGAAGAAAGAGGCACTGGAGATGGAACTGAAGAAGCTTTTGGATAATGACTACAAGAAGCTCAACATGCAGGCATGGAAGAATGCCTATCCATTACCAGGTATTGATAAGTCTCTTGAGAGCCTAGTTGGGAATAAGTGGTTCTGCAAGTTGGATCTGCAGTCGGGCTACCATCAGGTAGCTATGGATCCAGCAGATATTGCTAAGACTGTGTTTAGTACTCATCTAGGTCTGTATGAGTGGAACGTTATGCCGTTTGGTTTGTGCAATGCACCGGCAACGTTCAAAAAGATGATGACGGATATGTTGGCAGGTCTTCAGTGGAGGATCTGCCTAGTCTAGCTAAACGATGTCATTGTCTTCGGTCGAACATTAAATGAATGCAGGGATAGGCTGCAAAAGGTGTTTGATCGTTTGCACTCCTATGGTTTAAAGCTCAAGGCCTCGAAATGTAGAATTTTTAGGCGTGAGATGCAGCAGAGGGGATTAAGGCAGATCCCGAGAAGCTCTCTGCTATTGCGAACTGGCCCAGGCCTGTGGATATGAAGGAAGTGAGATCGTTCCTCGGGTTTGTGTCATATTATCGTGATTTCATTGATGACTTTGCATGGTTGGCTGTTCCTCTGCAGGGATTGGTTGGCACCTCTAAAAAATTTTAATTTGTATGGGGTGAATCATTTCTGGGCTTGAAAAGAGCCTTCATCCAGACTCCG
The DNA here is from genome assembly GCA_030323885.1 of Branchipolynoe longqiensis. Lineage (NCBI taxonomy): Eukaryota > Metazoa > Annelida > Polychaeta > Phyllodocida > Polynoidae > Branchipolynoe > Branchipolynoe longqiensis. The sequence continues at coordinate 186,782,804 of CM059186.1, read as the reverse complement.
GTCCTATGGCGATCGTCGTGTATTCAAGGAAGTGGAAGCATTTCCTAATCGGTTCCGATTTTATTATCATAGTTATAATCATAGTTATAAAAATCATAAGACTCATACTAATCATACTTGTTGCTTTAAAAAAATTACAAACCTCTTGGAAGGGAAAAAAACATCCAAAGAAATCGAGTGGGCGTGTTGTTTTTGTTGTGTTTTTTAGGGGGGGTTTCAGTATTAAAAAATATATATATTGGACCACCCTAGACTGAGAAAAGGATTACATGTCATTCATGTACACATCACAATGTTTTCAGTCAAACAGTGAACACGGTATTCTCATTTAGAAATTTATTATATCATACAACTCTAGAAGTTTCAATTTTGGAAATCAAATATTTTAATTTTGACATGCTTGAGGCCTCCCAACATGTCAAACATACATACAGTTATGTAATGGCATCTAAGACTTACTAACGTTGAATTGCTGCTATCCCGACACATTTTTAACAGTTAAAAGAAATAATTGTAAAAATCAGGGGCGGTCGATTTCTTAGGCACGGGCAGGGACGATCACCAATTTTTGTTGTATTTGGCCTTACAGATACGGTGCCAATCTGTTATATGACGGACATGGCTGTGTCTAGACTGTCAATAAGCTACTATTAATGCTGCGTTCCGGCGTCGGTTACACAGTTGTCAAGGTTGGAGGAATCAATTTTGCATAATAAGCGAGGTTGGTACGGGAGCTGTCTGTCTAGTAAGTAACTTGGGACATACAGTGTGTCATCTCGTGTGCAAGTCACGTGTGCACGTCACGTGATTGTGGAGGTGACATTGTCTATTAAGCAAACGGCGTCACGTGTATGAATACTGAATAGGAAGACTTGGGGAGGTAAGCTATGGTAATTCACACAGGTGGAGGCGAGGTTGGTTGGTTGGTTGTTGGAGTTTTACGTCCTGGTAACATCTAAGAGCATAACAGGCTGGGTACCGACGTGTGACAGTGCACACTAATGATGACTTTACAGGCTTTTCAAGACTCAATCAATCAATAGTTCCGTCCTCTAGTCGAGGGCTGGATGCAATGGTTCTCCACTTGTCCCGATGGTGTGCTGTTCTGATAGACTGTGAATTATTTAAGCCTGTCCACTGTGAAATATTTGTAAACCATGATGTTCTTGGTCTCCCTCTCCCTCTGCTGCCATTCACCTTCCCTTCCAACAATGTATGTTATATTGAACTCTGACGAATGATGTGGCCAAAATAAATAAAGCCATATGGTGCTGCCATCTGTGTTCAAGACTAATTACCCAAAATAGTTTAAATTCAAGGCTTTTTAAGTCCTTGAAATGGGGCAAATATATGAAGTTCAAGACTTTTTAAGACTTTCCAGGACACGGCGGGACCATGTATATGATCCTTTAAAGAATTTTATTCCATCGCTTTTTATTCCATTAGTATTTTATTCAATCGCTGAGAAAGGTCTGCGTACCACTTGAACATTCCAAGCTAGGCCTCTGGTACAGTGGTAGGTTGAGGGTATGGGGGAGTGGGGTGTGAGGTTGCGGGCTCAATTTAAAGATTCATGGGGGCCACAGATGCTCAGCCCAACCTGTTTGCAAATTACTTCTGTGGTGTGGGTGGGTGGGGAATTCTGGAGCCTTGCGGGGTCGAGTTCCGGTGGCTCGTGTTGGTGTGTGCTGGCTCATTACCAGCAATCCTGAACTTAATTTTTCCGCTGCGAGTTCATGGCGCTTCGATCGATTCTGCCATCATCCAATCAGCATCGGCCACAAGATGCGGAGTATGCATCGATTATATATATTTCAATGACAAGCTTGTTTCAATTTTTAAAAATGGAATAAAGATATGTTGTAATTGGATGTAACGATTATGGAACAATGAATAATTAAATAGGAATACATATTTCAATAAAATATACTGGTTTGATGGATTTATTTATTATTTTATGTGTCAACTTCAACCCCCATGTGGACACAGCAAAATATTTAGCCTAGAGATACCGTACAGTGCTGCCATCTGTGAGAGCTATCGGCCACTAAAATACATGCTGCCGTATTCTCTCACTAGCTCGTAGAAGTTGGGCAGTTTAGCGATTTTCTGTGAATATAGTGGGAAAACATGACATTTTCTCCCAAATTTTCAACATATAGATGGACCTACAAAAAATTTAGCGAATTTAGCCCAATTTTTGGCATGTAAGAGCTTGGTGTATGTAGAAACTCATTTGCTATCGGCACTATATGTTTATTATGATCGAAATGTGATAAATGGTGTTGCCGTGGATTCGCTATAGGAATGCTGGTACTTGTGGTGACGGTGAGTTGTCGCAGCGCTAGTCAACAGGTTCGGGATTGCTGGTAATGTGTTCATTGGTCAGTCACTGTAGTGTTCTGATGGCACCACAGTTAGCGGGGTAATGGCCGCCAGTCTCAAGGGAGTATGGTCAGTTTGTTCTATTTGGCGGAAGGTGGCACTACGATCGGGCGGTGAAGGTTAAGTATATGAGGGGGGTTCCACCGCCCAACCAAATGAATTACCAATGTTCCATAATTACATGAACAATGTGCATTTCCAGTAGCAAGTAATGCCATCTGGTGTTTCTGGCGGTATTAGTTTTTCTCTGTGTAACATCGTCTAGCAGTAGAATCATCCCAAGCCTTCACCATCGCAATTGCATCCCCAGGCTATCGAGACTTATTACTTTGGTCAAATAGTGCTTTTTCAATGTAGCTCTGCAAGTGTAACACCATGTCTAATTACTATGCTTGATGTATGTGTGAGGATGCATGTGAGCATAACCAAAAAAAAATCTATCATTATCAGTTCGGCGAATAATTTGCTGCTGATGTTGAAAGGCCTTTTCCGCGTACCATGCGCAGTAAGCGGGTTCTTATTAGTTCTTGACATTGCCGCTGGAGGGCGGGTTGGTGGCGGAAATCCTCTCTAGGATCGTTTCCAGGGAACATGCTCCAAGGTGACTAGCTCCTCCCGCAGCCCTGCCTCCAGGACATGGCTGTCAAACACCCCATTAGAAGAAGAGTAGGAATGCTGGATTATGGAACTAAGCACCTGGTTTTACAATCTAATGTGATACATCATATGTATTGGTCAAATACTTATCTACCGTAGACCCCTACTATTGTATTGAAGAATTTATTAAATCATGTAACTTAATAGACTTTAAATTCAAACCGACAGCATTGAATGGCCACCATTTTGTTTGGGATTATGTTTGCAGTCTCTCCTAGTTCAGCAACTCTATGTCAATATAGATAAACACTGCACACTGGAACAAGGACATCCACTACTTGTTGATAGTTGAATGACGGGAATCTGTTCCATGGAATTTTCAGTTGGATCGTGAAATGTCCGGATTAAATGGATCGGATAAACGAGGGTTCATTGTTCCTGTGGTCTGTGAATATAAATGACCTGGTCGTATCCATGCCAATTCATTTCATTTCTTCACTCGCAGTAGCAGGTCTCACAAAAATTGGAGCACATGTCAATTGGAGCACATGTCAATCTCTAAGAAAATGTACAAACGTTTAGCAGCATTTGAGATGTGGACTTATCGAAGGATGATGAAAATATCATGGACAAAGAAGATCACCAACAAAGAAGTTCTCAGAAAAATTAAAAATAAGAAAAGCTTGTTTGCCACTATACAGACAAAGAAACTTATTTATTTTGGCCACATTATTCGTCAGAGTTCAATATACTGTACATTGTTGGAAGGGAAGGTGAATGGCAGCAGAGGGAGAGGGAGACCAAGAACATCATGGTTTACAAATATTTCACAGTGGACAGGCTTGAATTATTCACAGTCTATCAGAACAGCACACCATCGGGACAAGTGGAGAACCATTGCATCCAACCCTCGACTAGAGGACGGAACTATTGATTGATTGATGTCAAGAACACATATATATAGTGATCTTGTGAGGCCATATGTGTACACCGGATGTAGTGGCCGATTCGGTAAGAGCGCTGGCTGGCTCATAAGCATATTCAGCGCTCTACGGAGCCACCCAACCAGCCACGGTGCAACCCAACCAGCCACGGTTGAACTCGTTTGAGCTCGTTTAAACTTGTTTCCGGTACAAAGGCTAGGGGACCAGGTTGGAAACTGAACGATAATAGATGAAAACTCCTATGCCTCTGCATGAGCAAATAAATGCCAGGGGACCAGGCTAGACCTCCACAGAGCTAGCAGTGTAGTAAAATATTATTTGACTATGTTGTTGTTGTTGTTTGTTCAGACATTATCACATATTTATGTATCTTTTGCACAGATTAAATTGTTTGAAGTATATTTGAAATTGATCTACATTGATTTCTGTTTAAATCACACAATATCACTACTTAATGAATGGGAAACTCATCCTGCAAGGGTATGCTCGATATTACCCAGTGGGAACTCGTTTTTCATCCTTTCGTCGCTGTAGACCCTTCTCGGCTGGCTTCCCACATGGGAGGTTGTCGGTTTGAAATACCAGCCGAGTCAGACCAATGACCGACAAAATTGATACTTGTCACAAGCCTAGTTTGGCGCTCTGTATTAATAGGACAGGGAAACGGCTGGTGTGCACAGACTGATGGAGATATCAGGGCATGGTGCCACAGCGCCATGATCTGCCACTGGTGGGACAACCTCCATGAGTGTGCACTGTCACAAGTCGGTGCCCGTCCTCATGTGACCTTCGATGCTGCTGGGGTGTAAAACCCCAAGAGGCAAGCTAATGGGATTGGTTGCGTCCTTAAAGCCCCAGTCACACCTTACCGGACTGAGTACCGGATACCACCGGACAAAGAATTGTCTAGTCCGTTGGTGTCCGGTGTCAAAATGTATCGAAATGTGTCAAAATGTTGCGCTTCAACAGGCAAGGAATGTACATTAACGAATAGCCACCGGACGATAAGCGGATGATAAGCGGGTGATAAGCGGATGATAAGCGGATCATAACCGGACGACACCGAATAACAACGGACAAGCAACGGTCAACCGACAGGCGAAAATCGAATGTCAAACGGACTGACCGGACACCAATCGGACACCAACCGGACTGATCACGGACGCGCCGAAAACAGATAAAAAACTGATGGAGCAAATTCCCGCAGCACCTTCAACGCACTCTGCAGGAAGCAAACCGGAGACATAATGGATGGGTAACGGACATGAACCGGACAAAACGGACTTAAAACGAACACCAACCATACACCTCAGTCCGGCGGTGTCCGGTACAAGTTTTGTGCATGTTCAAAACTTGCTACCGTCCACATCGGACACCACTGGACACAGAACGGACACGTCGGATGCCGACCGTATATAAACTGTACATTGCCGTATTTCACCGGACAGTGTCCGGTTTCTATCCGGTACCCTAATCCGGTGAGGTGTGACTGGGCCTTAAAGCATCAGTGATGAGGACCAATGCAATACGAGAGGCCGGATGCTTAGTGCTGAAGCCTGGGGCGGTCCGTGGTGGCGTATGACTGTCTCAGTGTGTGTGTGAGAGGGGGGGGGGGGGGAACCAATTAGACTTCGATACTGATGATAACATGGAGCCATCATGGTGGTTTATCTACCGGACGCGGTGGACGAATCGATAGAGCGCAGGACTCCCATGTGGGAATTCGGGAGTTCGATTCACGGTATAGTCAAACTAATGACTTACAAAATTGATACTTGTCGCTTCCTAGCTTGATGCTCAGCATTAATAGGATAGGGCAAGGACTCGGTGGCTCAGTATCAGGATAATGTGACTGAGTGGGATATCATGTCATTGTCCTGGTGGCCTGATTTCCCAGTGGGGCAGTACTATAAAGTTGTAATGAGTGTACACTGTCACGAGTGGGTACCTGTCCTGATATGACCTTAGATGTTGCCAGGAGGTAAAGCTCCAACAAGCAACCAACAGCTAGTAACTGATCAGGACCATGTATGTCAATGACTAATATAAACAAAGAGCATTTCACGTGCTTAATGATCCAGTCAGTGTTTGTTGGGGTTTTACCTCCTGGCAACAGCCGAGGTTATATTAGGATGGGCACCGATTTGTGGTAGTGCGAAACTCATGGAGGTTTTATAGTGCTGCCCCACTGAGAGACCAGGCCACTGGCATCATGCCCCAATTTCCAACTCAGTCACATTATCCTGATACTGAGCTAACCAGTCCTTGCCCGATCCTAATAATGCGAAGTGCCAGCCTTGGTGACGAAAAGTATCAATTTTGTAATCATGGGTTTGAATGGGTCGGGTTTCAAACTCCCGATCTTCTGCACGGGATGCCTGCGCACAACCGATTCAGCCACTGCGTCCGGTCTGATACATATTCCTTAGACGAACATTCCATATATATCTTAAGAATGCAGAGTAATATGCTAATCAATGGAATAATTATAGACCATAAATACTCTGGTACATTTCATTTCCAACGAAAACAAGTGATGTCAAAGTTATATAACAGTGACTCCATGAATAGCATTTGCCCAATTTGTTCATACTTTAGGAGGCATTCGTTGTTGTAATTGTCATACGAAATCAGCAATTCATAGGTTTTTGGCGTTTGGGGGAGGGGGTCCCCATAGAATCAGATATGCCCCTGTGTACATACATACATACATGCATGTAAGGATTTTACACATTGCCACATGACAAATGAAATCGTTTGGTTTGCTCTGTGCAACGCTCATGCCAAAGATCTACGCATATTACTATTATTATTCTGAAGTTGTTTATAAAACAACACTCCTGGGCCCGTATGCATGGAGCGGTGTTAGCGGTGTGTGGTGTTAACCGTCTAACACAGGGTAGCTACCACCGGTTATCAGAGGCGTCAAGAACTATGTCATGCCGTATGCATGGGGGCCTAAACGGTGTGTGTTAGCTATATGTTAATTAATTTATTCATTATGGAAATCCCTCTGCGCCTGTAGCCGGCGAGCACCACAATTTCACAATATCGGCGGCCAGGAACCAGCAGCCTTCTTAGTGGTGAGCCTGTTGCCGGCAAGCAAGGCTATTTGTTTAGTTTACATTCGTCGATTCGTCACTATTAATATATCCACCAATGCGGCAGCAGCGTTAATCTCGCTTCGATTTTAGGGTTAATTTAATAAAATTTCACTTATTGCGTATGTAATTCTGTTAAATATGATAGAATTGAATAGATTTGGGCCTAATAATATTGCCACCGATGCGGCGACGGCGACAGTATGGATAGCGACGTCGACACGGTGTGTTTTGTTGATATGCGACAGTATGGATATCGACGTCGAAGCGGGGGTTGCTTGCATTCGTGGATTCGACAATATTAATATCGCCACCAATGCGGCGGCAGCTTTAATATCGCTTCGTTTTTAGGGTTAATTTGATTAAATTTCACTTATTGCGTATTTAATTCTGTCAAATATGATAGCATTGAATAGTTTGGTCTCCATCCTGACACTAACCTAACACTAACACCGCTGTAAACCTGCTAGGGGGTAGGTTTACATTCTTCGACTTTAAACGTGTGGTGTTAGGCCTAACAGTGCTCCATGCATATCAACTTTTCGGCGCTAAACCAGAAATCCTGCCCAAACTGCGGTTTGGCTCACTAACACCGCTCCATGCATATGGGCCCTGAAGTAGTTATGGAATGAACGAGTTATAGAATGAAGTGGTTATGGATTGAACTAATTATAGAATGAAGTCGTTATGGAATGAACTAGTTCTGGAATAAACTAGTTATAGAATGAACTCATTATTGAATGAACTAGTTATAGAATGAACTCATTATAGAATGAACTAGTTATAGAATGAAGTAGTCATAGAATGAACTAGTTATAGAATGAACTAATCATAAAATGAACTAGCTATAGAATGAAGTGGTTATGGAATGAACTAATTATAGAATGAAGTCGTTATGGAATGAACTAGTTCTGGAATAAACTAGTTATAGAATGAACTCATTATAGAATGAACTAGTTATAGAATGAACTCATTATAGAATGAACTAGTTATAGAATGAAGTAGTCATAGAATGAAGTAGTCATAGAATGAACTAGTTATAGAATGAACTAGTTATAGAATGAACTAGTTATAGAATGAACTAATTATGGAATGAACTAATTATAAAATGAACTAGTGAAAGAGTGAACCAGTTATAGAATGAACTAGTTAAAGAATAAACTTGTTATAGAATGAACTAGTTATACAATGAACTAGTTAATATTAAGTTGTTCGTTACAATCTACCTTACTGTAGTTTGAAGTAACTCTGATTAAAAATGACAAACTCTGGAGATATTTATAGTATAAACAAGTAATATTGGCATGTTTCCCATAACCATAATTCCATAGGCTTCAGCAGTAACAGGTTCTATTAAATTGACTTAGTACAACATTCTTTGTAGAAGCAACTTGTCAATAATAAGTGCACAGCTATCTAAGTTGGATATGTAAGTTCAAATCTAAATAAGTATTTTGGTTTTAAAATGTTGATGCTTTCATCGGACTATATGACTTTAAGCAGGAGAAATTTCAATCGCAGACAATATAATTGTTGGTCTTCCTCATTCCACTGCTCCTTGATTCATCCTAGTACCGAACATACCCAGGCTAGGTAGAGACAAGCATTAATTCTTAAGTCATTGGCTTGACTTGACGAGGGTTAGAACTGGCGGTTCAAATCGCACGACCTACAAAAATGGTAGACGGGCATTCAACTCATTCGGTCATCCCACCTGGTTTAATTAATTACCTGCAAAACGTTAGCTCTAAATCCGCTACAGAATTCCAGGTAGGTCATAGAAAAGACACGCATGCACTAATTAATCATCCGGTCACGTGATTTCCGCATTTAATGCTAACCCATCGATAGTCTCCGGAAATATGCCAGTCACACGATGTTGCATACATTTTTGTGTACATTTTATTCAAAATATGCCAGTCACATAATGTTGTCCAAATATTTGTGTACATTTTATTCAAAATATGCCAGTCACGCGATGTTGTACCAATATTTTTGTACATTTTAATCAAAATATTGCAGTCAGGGGATTTTAATGTGTTCCTTTTTTTGCAAATTCAGTAGCATCCGTCTTCAAATGAGAACCCTGGGTCCGGACCGATGTTGTCCTGTCATAGCAGGTGTCCTGTCACTGAAGGGACAGCTAAATGGAGGCACCACCGGAGATAGAACGGACACGCCGGACGGGTACCGTATATAAACCCTACATTACCGTCCTTCAGCGGACAGAGTCCGGTTTCTGTCCAGTTCCTCAATCCGGTGAGGTCTGACTGGGGCTTAACCAAACCAGACCTTGTCCTATCCTATTAATGCTGAGTGGCAGGCCAGGTAGCAACAAGTATAAGTAATTGGTTTGACTTAGCTGGGATTCGAAATCCGGGAATCTACACCAATTCAGCCATCATGTACGGACAAGAAAACATTGAAATTACTATAAAATCATCTGGATGAAGTTTGCCAGTCATTGTGCAATCATTATAATAGGCGGGAACGCGTTGTTTTGAGTTAATATTTTATTTGAAGGTTTTTTTTTACAAATAAAAATATATTTGGAGGTCGGGTGCATTTCCCAGGTCGGTTGGGGACACTAAACAAAGCATTTTATTTACCTGTCCTTAATCATGAATAGGGGCCTATGGTGATCTACTTGACGAGTGCGACATAATTTCGTGAAGCCGGAAATATTGTTAAGTGGTTTACAAAAATTCCGAAAGGGAAGCAAAGTATTAATATATGAATATTACTAGAACAGTGTGTAATGAATCAGTTGAGAATTTCTAGTGTTGTGACGTAGCCATGATAATTCTACTATTACTAATGACATCCATTCAATCAGGAAGTCTCTGCACAACTAATGCAGTGGGTGCACGTCCGCATTGCTGCCACCTGGTGTTTCGTGATGGAACCAAAGTTATAGTATAATAAATATGGTAATGCTAAATACATGGTTCAAATAGCTATAGACCTATTGTAGTTCGCTAAGTAAATAATTTAGTAAATCATATACACTTTCTGTGGCCGCCATATTGGATATATATTTTGCATTCTGTTCCAATTTCCCAACTCTATCCATACAACTTAATTCATAGAAAGGCATATTTAGACTAGGTTTCTTATTCCCCCCCCCCCCATACTCTGGGGAGTGAATCTTTTATCTAATGACAGGGCTGTGTTCTTTCACAGTTCCAGTTGCTCATCTATCCATTTAATTTCAGAAACCATTTAGCCAATTACATCAAAATAAAAAAGAACATGCAATATAAAGCTAGCTGTGGTATGACATGCGTCCTATCCACAATCATGTTCTTAGTAAAGCATGTCACATCCTATTATCTAATGTACGGTAGTTATCTGTACCATCTGTGAGATGCTGGTGAAGTGATGGATCATGGATCTTGAAGTTCCATCAAGTCACAAAGTGTAGAAATTAGACATGTATGCTGCATGGTTTAGATTTCCGCGATTAGAACCGTCCAACAGTGGACATTAAGACCAACTCATGGACATCACTCTCACAGCAGAGAGCTAAATGGAGAGCGGCAGTCAAGTAATGAAAGCAGTCTTTGTCGCATCGCGACCGACAGCATGATGATGATGATGATGATGCTGCCACCTTCGGGAATGTATTAACAGAAGCACATGCTTGTATTTGTAGTGTTATGTTTATTCATCATATAATTATTCAGTATATGCAATTTACAGTTTAGCTTGCCAATGTACAAGAAAGTGTGAAATTTACACTCGTATATACACCTTTATACAAAGGAGAATGTTCCTTCCAGAGAACATTTAGCCAATGACATCAACATAAATAATGAAAATTACAATAAAGTTAGTTAATGATATGATATGCTGCACATTCACGACCAGCACCGTTCAGGTGTGATGCCACCTTCGGGATATTATTAATAGTGTTATATTTAGCATAAGCAATTTACCTAGAAACAGTCGTTGTTATCAATGTCAATGTCCATGAAAATATGAAAATTACACACACATGTATGTGTATAACAAGCCTGTATTCATAGTGCTATGTTTATTCATATGTGCAATTTACAGTTCAGCTCGATACAGTTGTCAATGTACAAGAAAATGTAAAAACATGTGTATAACAAAAGCACATGCCTCTATTCATAATGTTATATTCAGTATATATGCAATTTACAAGCCGTTGTTTTCAACGTATATGTACACAATGATGAACACAAACACGCATACATGAACAATGAAAAGTACACAAACACACACACATATATATATATGTATGTACACCTATATACAAAGGAGATGATCTCGACGGGAATGTTGCTGGACTGCTGCTGTGCCCTCCAGTGATGCGCCCTCTAGTGCCGCACCCCCTGGACCTTGCGCATGCGGAAGGGCCCTACGCAAGTGTTGTGCCCGCGCATCCTCCTGTTGGCCAGCCACTTGCGCACCTGCACGACGGAGAGGTCACTGACACACGCTAGGCGGCGTATCTGTACCTTCTCGGCGTACGGGTACTGGTGATGGCGCTGGTACCAGTCCTCCAGCACCTGCACTGCATGCGCGCCAAGCAGCTTCCGGGGAGCGCACTTCGATAGAGGCGGGGAGGAGCAGGAGTAGGAGGAGGAACAGGAGGAGGAAGACGAAGAGGAGCTCCCGCCACTGGAGTAAGACCTGTCGAGGACGGCTGCGAAGTGTGATGGAGGCGTCTGGTAGGCACTGGAGGCGGTGGACAGGCTGGAGTAGGACGTCTCGAGACCGGAAATAGACTGTGGAGGAGGCGTCTGGTAGACACTGGAGGCAGCAAACAGGTTGGAGAAGGACGTCTCAAGACCGGAAATAAACCGTGGAGGAGTCGTCCGGTAGGCACTGGAAGCGGTAGAAAGGCTGGAGTAGGACGTCTCGATACCAGAAATAGACCATGGAGGGGGCGTCTGGTAGGCACTGGAGGCGGCAGACAGGCTGGAGGAGTAGCTCGCCAGGCTTGCGTTCGCCCGCTGGAGGAGAGCTATGCGTTCTGCATCGTAGAACCGCTGGACCGTGGAGGAACATAGCTCGCCCGTCGGGAGCACGCAGGAGCACAGTGCGCGCATCCGGAAATCCTCAATGCTCTGCGCAGACCGGAAGTACCAGGTCGCCAGCGCCGCCAGCCAGGCGCCCGAGACACCCTGCTGTTGTAGCGACACGTGGAGGACGGAGACTTTGCGGGCGAAGTCGGCGTGCTGGAGGAGAACGGCGGCGGAGCAATGTGATGGCGTGCCGACACACGGTGAAGGTGTGCCGGCAGACGGTGAAGGTGTGCCGGCGGGCGGTGAGAATGTGCCGGCGGGCGGTGAGGGCGTCCCGGCGGGCGGTGAGGGCGTCCCGGCGGGCGGGGAGGGCGTACGGACGGGCGGTGAGGGCGTCCCGGCGGGCGGTGAGGCCGTCCCGATGGGCAGTGAGGGCATCCCGGTGGGCGGAGAGGAGCTCCCGGTGGGCGGAGAGGAGGTCCCGGCGGGCGGCGACGGACGTGGGCTGTTCGGGGTGCAGTCCTCCCAAGGCCGGACGATGCGTGCCGGGCGCGGAGTCTGCGCGTTGATCGTGGCAGGAAGTAACGACCCGGCTACCGGAAGCAGGCTTAGTGGCGGGCTGGCTACCGGAAGTTGTGCGATGACAATCGTACTGACGCTCTGGGAACCATCGCGGACCTCGGACTTTACCGTGCAGTTGGCCATCTTTTGTCTGTCTGTCTGTCTGTCTGTCTGTGCTCGGTGAAACTGATGTTAGGTAGACAAATTCTGACGAAGCAACAGCAGTGAAGTTGTAGGACCTGTGGTGTGTGTTCGCTGCTGAATGAGGAGCAGTCAGGGAATGATGGCCTCATTCAGGGAAACAGTGCTTATATGAGGGTGGGGTGTGTGTGGGAGCAGCAGACCGTGACTGCTCAGGTGCCTACGGGCTGAACAGAGCGTGACACCACCACTCACGCGCCATCCCGCGCAGCTCACAGCTCAAGCGCTGACAGAGCAGCGGGTAAGGTGTGACAGTCGTCCACACCCCGAATTGCCGGCTCCTCACCCACCAACTAACACGTTGAGCGTGACGGTGTGAAAAGTCGCATCACTCGCGGAGATCTACTCAGCACGCTGCTGTCAGACGTGCACACCTACCGGCCACCAGCGCAGACAGACCCGTCACGGTCACACCTTCCTACTCAGGCCGTCGCCATGGGTGTGAAAAGTGGAGGTAGACTTGCTACTCCCAGGCATGCTAGGTGTGAATATCGAACGCGCCCTGAACTACTCACTGCGCATGCTCAACACATGCTATTGCAGTCTTAGATTAGCACCTGTGGCTCTATAGCACGGGTGTTATTATTATTACTAACATTATTATTATTGTCAGTGGTCTCCCATTAAAAGAAAGCGGATACCAGACGAGACCTTGGCGCTGACGGTGAATTTCCTCGAAAACGCGGATTTTCTCCCATAGGATTAGCTTTGTCGGGGAATCGCGGGAAAATGCCGGAAACAGGTTTCAACTCTCCTTGTGGTGACTATGTTAGTGCCCATATCATACTCCTTGTTTGAGCTTGATGTTCTAGCGACATCTAAAGTCATATGAACATATATATAGGCCTATATATGTATTTAATAGTAATGGTTTGCTTAATGTTAATCGGTAGATATAAAAGAATCGCGGAAATCCGCGAAATCGCGGAGATCTTTCAGCCATGTATAATCCATTATAATACACATCATCATTCAATTATTTCCTTAGAAACTCATTTTTGACATTTAAAAAACGAACAAAAGACTGAAGCGAATTCGGTGCATTTATAGCTATGCCTTCCCTGCAATCAGACGTTGAAATAAAAAATAAATACAAAGTAATTAGTTATCAGTTGCATAGTCCAGTGGCTAACTTTCTGAGATATTTGAAGTGAAAACATACTAAATTAATTCAGGCAAAGCTCTGGCACCATAGGTTTCAGCAGTAAGATGTTCTATTAGGTTAACTCGGTAATTTCTTCTATGCAGCATCAAACGCTGCAAATGAAACATCACTATTTAAGTTAAATATGTGGGGTAAAATTTATACAAATGTCTTGGATTTTTGAAAATTTGATGTTTTCATCGGACAATGCAGTTTTCAAGTTGCATACTCCAATGGTTTTGAGTTAATATAGTACATTACTTTAGTTTAAACTAACTTATTTAAAATGATTCACTTTGGAAATATTTCAATTGAAAGCATTCAAAATTACTTCTATTATTATTCTGATATCATCACTGTGCAATCACTAAATTATTTACTTAGAAATCGATCTTTGATAAATTTAAAGAAACTGAAGAGAATTCGGTGCGCTTAGCCCCCCCCCCCCCCCGCCCCCCACCTACCCCCAAACGCTTACACACACGTATGTTGAAATAAAAAGTACTCTTCTGGTTTCAGTTGCATATTCCAATGGTTTCGAGTTAATATATTACCTTACTTTAAATGGCTTAAACTTTGAAAATATTTGCAGTGAAACTGAAAGCATGGAAAAATAATTTTGCCATATACATGAAATTGTCGACACTACACATTATATTAAATTGACCCAGGTATTCCCTTCTATGAAAAAGCTAATGCTTAATGGGGGGAGGGGGGGACATGTAGGAAAAAACGATATAAGTGTCCTTGTTTCGAAAATTTGATACTTTTATCAGACAATGCAGCTTTAATTAAGTTACAATTTAAATCCTTTCTAACGTGCGTCCACATACACACCTTTCACATATAACAATATATGCAAAGCAGCATAACCGCCGGTAGAAATATCATTGAATTTATTATTTACCCAAATAATAAAATATTTATTCAAATAGGAATACTAAAGTTTGAAAAGTCAAGCGAAACGTATGTAGGGGTGTAACTATTGTGGTATACAAGACCAGCGACGACATCATGTCAGAGATCGAAGTGGAATAGTTCAACACTTTATTGATAACTGGGGAAGGGGGGCACATAGGAGGGGGCTGGGTGGTCTCTGACTGACCAGGCCTCAAGAGGAGTGGGTAGTGGAGGTTTTGGGGTCAGGTATATGGGGTGGGGGTGCAGGGGAGCCTTCTCTGTTTCTGATGTCGGGCATCGATTTCTTCTCATTAAGATAAACACACAAAAACTGATTTACCAGAAAAATATAGACGAAATTATGTCAATGCGTTGATTCGTCTTTTTTTAAATACTTTATTTAATTCTTTTTACAAATATCTATCTATTGACGCAATATCATAGAAATATAAACATGCTCAAGCAGTTCGCATAATTGAATTTCCCATACATGGGACACAGAGCATGATTTATTAAAAAAACGCTGGTTGCATCTTTAAAAAGTCAGAACATCAGATATGTTGACAAGATATGTACGTCTCCAAGATATGGTTGGAAGGAAATCTCAGAGTTGCATGTGTAAATTATTTATCATGAAAGTGTGAACATCAGATCAACAAGATTGGCGTACAATGCAAATAATCTATTATTGCATCTTCATCTACCATCTCCAAGCTGATCAATATGAACCGGAAGTCACACTATACTGGCATTGGTTCCTGGTGAGCACTACTCAACAGGAAGTCAATACGACATTACCACTGGTTCCTGGTGCACTGTCGGGTCGTTATCAGAAACTGTTTGACCCCATTTATGACATGGAAACCAAAAGTCAAAACATTCAAAATAATACAAAATACATTCAAAATAATAGCAGAATCCATTTTCATAGGAAAGTTTACATGTGCACATGTAAAAGTTGAAAAAGTAGAAATTCACTTTTTGAATTTGATCTTATACAAAATGAAAATTTTTCAAAATTAACGATGTAACATTCACCCATAGCATCGTCTTAACACACATCCATAGCATCATCTTAACACACATCCCTAGCATCATCTTAACATACACAACAAATTCATACAAGATTTGATTGATTACAATTATGCAAAAATAGATTGTGTCTTTCAAAAAATAAAAAAGAGTGGGTAGATGCATGGTGGCGATTATGCACATTTTTACTTTAGCACAACATCATATATACATATTTTGGACACATTTCGTGGGATAGATATATAGATGTAGTATTACTAACATACTTAATACACAGAGGCAACAATAACTATTTGACTTGATACCATCCCCCAAAAAGGGCTTAAAGATAAAAAAAAATTAAAAAAAAGGCTTAATCATGTCATGCAACGTGGGAACCAAATATGTGGTACACAGTTTCTGAGATCGACCCTGTACTAAATACAGAATACAAGCCACAACAATCAGAAGATTCGTTAGTTGTTGGAGTTTTACGTCCTGGCAACATCTAAGGTCATATCAGGACAATCGTAAGAAGCACAGCTACAAAACCAGTAGGTATCTCAGCCGTCTTACCACCAGTCGGCTGCTCAAAACTACAAAGGGTGCAAACAATGAGAAACCCGTGCAAAGGGCAAATCTAAAGCAAACTGAACAGATCATATCTTTTGAATTTCACTTTGAATTCATGATCATCTGCTCTTATGACGAAAGTGACTAAATGAAAAATATTAAATCATGACTCGGAAGCTCGTCATTGTGTTAGTACGAAGGTTCAATGTCTTCATTTTCTTTTTAGCGTCTCACATTTAAGACTAATTCCACACACTGTCATATCTTACTACCCAATTAAGGTGTTTGATAACTAGCATATACATTAGTCTGGTGATTTTACACTTCAGGTATTCCGACATAATCATCACCCTGACAGCAAAACGCGCATTCCAAGTTAGGCTGGTCTCTCAGCATTGGTCGATTGGTTGGAGTTCATATCAGGACAGGTACCGACTTGTGACAGTGCACACTCATGGTGAATTTAGAGTGCTGTCCTACTGGGAAATCAGGCTGCCAGCACCATATACATGATATCTCACTCAGTCACATTATCCTGACACTCAGCTACCCAGTCCTTGCCCTATCCTATTAGTATTAACAGAATATATGCCAAGCGCCAGGCTAGGAAGCGACAAGTATCAATTTTAAAGTCATTGGTTTGACTCGACCGGGAACCAAACTCCCGGCCTTCCACACGCGAGGCCCGCCCTCTACCGATTAGGACACCGCATCCGATAAGAAGGACTGAATCTGAGACCCAGCACGCCGCGTCACAGCTTACACAACAGAAGATCAGCATGTTGGCTAATACACATACACAACACAATAAAGTAAGTGGTATTTCATCTCATGTGAATATTTGCTAGAACAATTTCACTGCAATCTACATCAGAAACAAATGTATGGCAACTTAAAAAAAACAAAAAAACTAACATAGTATATCTAGATTGAAACACTACTTGCATCATGGGTACAATCCTTACAGTCCAATGGTAACAAATGTTAACTATGTACAACAATATAATCGAAAACCAAAAACATTGGAGACTCCCCAATTTTACACCACAAACAATTTGAAAGAAATCATTAATAAAGGAAATGGATTACAACCACTACTGCGCAGTAGCGTAAACAAGTGTATGCACTTAAAGCTGCATAGTCTGATGAAATATCAAATTTTCAAAACCAAACCAATTATCTAGGTTTGATTTTACATATCTAACTTAGATACCGATGCACTTTGCAGTTCATAGCATTTGTTTTTTCTCCTGCATCAGGCAATCAGGCGAGGGAATACTGAGTCAATTTAACAGAACCTGTTACTGCTGCAGTCTATGGTGTCAGAGTTTTGGCAAGCTTACCGAAACCAATTTTCCATGTTTGTACTCAAAATATCTAAAACGTTTACTATTTAAAATAAAAGTAACTTTGAACTGGTGTATAGTAGATACTAGTGATCGATCTAACATATTTATCTAAGAAAAAATACAGAAATTTAAAACCATCGGTCTATGCAACTTTAACCGTTATGAGCAGACTAAATAAATGTTCACTAAAAAACACATCAAAATCCCCCTCCCCTAAAAAACTACCAAGTTTGGTCATCAGGCAGTATATGACAATAAGTACAAAGTGAGTTTAATGTGTAGGGTCTACAGAGAAGGATAAGGTTGGAAGGAAAACGAACGAATCACAACTTCCGCTTATAAGCTGTAGCTGCGACCCGGCGGTGTTGGGTCACAGCTCAAGTCCTTCCTGAGAAACCAGCAGAATTCAGAACACACGCATTTATACCTTTCTTCAAACAATGTTAGCAGAAAAAAAACCCAATGTATCACTATATCAATCAAATAAAGCTGCATAATCCGATGAAAACATAAAATGTTCAAAACCAAATCAATCATCTAGATTTTATGCTAGACGCCTAACTTAGATACCGGTGCACTTATCAAACAATAGTCGCCACATAGAGGGGAATACTGAAGCAATTCAATAGAACCTATTACTGTTGGAGCCTATGGCGTCAATATGTTGACATGCTTGCCATAATTAATTTTGCCTGTTTGCACTTCAAATATCTCAAAAGTTAGCAATTTAAAATAAAAGTTACTTCAAACAAAAGTAAGGTAGATTACAATGATCAACCCGATATATTTATTTCAGAAAATGGCAGAAACTCAAAATCATCAGACTATGCAACTTTAATCAATCAAACAATCAATCAATCAGATATACACGGGGCCATATGGCCTCTAGTTGGGGTCCACACATTGGCATTCACGGGCCACTTGTCGGCCTGGTCGTGCTGCTAAACGCCGTCGGGATTGACCAATGAGAGTCGAGCTTACATCACTGCGCGGCGGTCTTCAGGGCAGACTCTAGATCCTTCATCACCCTGAGACACGTCTCCTCCTGCCAGGGAAGCGTGGCGACCTGCACTCCCACCGGCAAGCCCTCAGAGCCAACCATCGACTGCAGAACAACGAGACCGGAAGTGAGAGGTAAAAGCGCCCTGCCCACACCTCCCAACATCTCATCTGAGCTTATTCACTCGGTGAAAAAAGTGAGTACACTGGGGGGAGAGGGGGGGGGAAGAAACAAAGAGACTTCCGCAACAACTGGAAAATGGTGACACATTATTGATTGTTTGTTTGTTGTTTTATGTCCTAGCAACATCTAAGGTCATATCAGGACAGGTACCGACTTGTGACTGACAGAGCGCACTCATGGTGACTTTATAGTGTTGCCCACACTGGGAAATCAGGCCACTGGCACCATGACTTGATATCCCACTCAGTCACATTATCCTGACAATAAGCTAACCAGTCCTTGCCCTTTCCTATTAATGCCGAGCGCTAGGCTAAGAAGTGACTAGTATCAATTTTGTATGTCATTGGTTTGACTCGACCGGGAACTGCCGACCTTCCGCACGTTTGGCAATCGCCTCCGGTGGGGTGAGGCATGTGGTAGTGGTGGTTGGTGGTGGTGGTGGTGGTGGTGGTTGGTGGTGGTGGTGGTGGTTGGTGGTGGTTGGTGGTGGTGGTGGTGGTGGTTGGTGGTGGTGGTGGTGGTGGTGGTGGTGGTGTTGGTGGTGGTGGTTGGTGGTGGTGGTTGGTGGTGGTGGTGGGTGTGTAGTGGTGGTGGTGGTTGTTGTTGTTGTTGTTGGTTGTTGTTGGTTGTTGGTGGTGGTGGTGGTGGTGGTAGTGGTGGTGGTAGTGGTGGTGGTGGTGGTGGTGTTGGTGGTGGTGGTGGTGGTGGTGGTGGTGGTGGGGAGGGGGCGACTGAGACTGGTCCTTACCTGCTTAATGACTGAGGCCCAAATGTCGGGCGTCGGGTAGTTGGCCATATTGGCCGTGTCCTCCGCCGTCACAGCGGTAACCGGAATTGTCCCGGCCGGAAAGTTGAGCACATTCATTAACATGGTGTAGGAGGCGGCACCTGATGACAGAAAAAATCAAACTAATCAATCCCTAATTTTGTCATGATGAAGATGATGAGGATATGTAAATTTCCTGTATCTGAGAAGTCCAACATCTTTAACTTTGCACCCCTAGAACCTATAATTTACGCTTAAGAAACTTGCAAAATGATTTGTTGTCATTAAATAATTTAAAAAAGTAAAAATAAAAAGAACTAAGTACAGGCATATCCACGAGCGCGCGCGCACACACGCACACACGCGCGTGCACACACCACACAAAACAGTCACTGGCACTTCTTCAAACAAAACGGCACTACTCAGGGCCACATTCAGGGAATGCCTCAGAGGCGACTGAGACGGCTCCGAGATGTATTTTTGGTCAATTTGCGTTCAGGGTGTGCCTTGGAGTCGAACTGAGACGTCACGCTTTTTCGCATAGGAGGCAAAAGCACTTCCAAAATAGCTGTGGGTTTCAGCGGTTTCAGCCAATCAGAGCTGTTCTTTCAATTGCAAATGGCTACACCCTACACCCATTTTTGAGGCACTGGACAGCTAAAGTCGTTCAGACGAGCGCGACGTCCGGACTTTCTCCGAGGCATACCCTGAATGCGGCCCAGGACCCTGCGTCCGCTGCCATGGTAACAGGTCACGTGGGGGTCCCTCACCTTGGCACCGTCTGTGTGCGCGGACTGGTATCGCAGGCATCGTGAAGGCCGGACACAGCAGAACCTCGATCCCGCGCTCCCTCAGGTCACCCTCCACCTCCTGTCGGAAGGCCTGTGGGCAGATGGACAGTGTCGCGCAACTGTGGTTTCAATAGATCCTAAATCACGTGGCGCGCAACTGTGGTTTCAATCGATCCTAATTCACGACGAAACAGGGAGTGGTATATATAGTGCTCTCTCTTAAAGTTGCATAGTCCGATGGTTTTGAATTTCTGTATTTTTTCTGAGATAAATATATTAGATCGATCACTAGTATCTACTTTACATTAGTTCAAAGTTACTTTTATTTTAAATGGTAAACTTTTGAGATATTTTGAGTGTAAACATGGAAAATTAGTTTTGGCAAGCTTGCCAAAACTCTGACACCATAGACTTCTGCAGTAACAGGTTCTGTTAAATTGACTCAGTATTGCCTTCTACGCAGAAACAAATGCTTAATAAGTGCATCAGTATCTAAGTTAGATATGTAAAATAAAATCTAGATAATTGGTTTGGTTTTGAAAATTTGATATTTCATCGGACTATGCAGCTTTAACGAATGAACAATCAGACACCATTACAAAAATCAAACAGGTACTCAACCCCCTTTAGTCGTTAACCCCTAAGTCTTTCTTTGAAGTTGTGGGGTGGGCGGCGGTAAAAAAGATGACCCGACCTTGTGGTTTCGTATCCAGGCTGCGACCCGGCGTGTCTACAAACTTGGTCACAGCCTCATTTCTTCCTGAGGGACCAGTGGACACAAACTCGGAAGACCCGTATTTAAAGCTGCATAGTCCGATATAAAGATAAAATTTTCTAACCCCAAACTCTTCTCTAGATGCAATCCAACTTTTTTTTTTTAGATACTGATATACATTATTACGCATTTCTTGCTATCTAGAAGGGAATACTGAGTCAATTTCATAGAACATGTTATTGCTGAAGGGTCTGGTGTCTAGGAATTCAATGCGCTTGCCAAAATTGAGTTAGATGAGGGGGGGTTAATTTGACATGTTTTCACTTCAAATATCAAATATCTCAAAAGTTAGCTTTTATAATAAATATAAATGAAATATAAGGTGCTGTCGCATAGCTATATGCCACGGCAGCTTAATAATATGTAATGGTCCGAAATGCAGTTATTGAATTGAATATACATACCTGGATGTCCCGCACGAGCTTCTCCCACTCACTGACAGATCTGCAAATTGTACATAATGCCATTAGAAGAAAACAAAACACACATGCTCGACACTGTCGGGAGATCTATGCATTATATAAAGAATTGGTTGGTTTTGGTAATTTTACATCCTAGCAACCTTTAAGGTCATATCAGCATGAGTATCGACTTGTGACAGTGCGCACTCATGGCGACTTTATAGTGCTGCCTGGTTGGGAAATCAGGTTGCCAGCACCATAACCCGATATCCCACTCAGTCACATTATCCTGACACTGAGCTAACCAATACTTGCCCTATCCTAATAATACTGAGCGTCTGGCTAGGAAGCGACAAGTATTCATTTTTAAGTCATTGGTTTGACGAGGGGGGGGGGGGGGTTTATATACATTATATAAAGGATTGGTTTTAAAATAACCTAGACAGGACTTTAGCGCATACGGACCTCAATTTCTCTCAAGCTACGACCTACACATGGTGTAAATGGACGGTTCTCACAAATTGTGTACCACAGATTTCGTTACCATGTTATATTGTTAATAATTCTTTTCTTGTTTTCTTCGGTAGCAACTAAAATAATTATTGCTGGCTCTGTATATTAAGTATGTTAGCAATACTGCGTGTATTTAATATATCTCACAAAATGCATACAACATATACTTGTATGATTTTGTGCTAAAGTGAAAATTTGCACATCGACACCATGCACCCACCCCCACTTTTTTTCAATTTTTTTTCTTGTACGACAAACATTTTTGCTTAACTTCAATAAATAAATTGTATTTGAATTTGTTGTGTCTTAACAACATTTTATGACATGTGCATGATTTCCAAGTTACATGTGTAATTTTAACGCCTTTCGCAATTTGCATGAGATCAAAACCAAAAGGTTAAATTTTGTTTTCAACTGACATGCACAACATGTAAATCTTCATATGAATATCGATTCTGCTATTATTTGGAATGTATTGTGCTATTACTTGGAATGCTTTAACTGTTGGTTTCCATGCCATACACGTGATACACAGCTTCTGAGAACGACCCAAATACATGAAGCTTTCAATGACTGGCAAACCAGAGGCTCAGCACTAAAAACAAAACCTATTCTGAGGAATACATATTTACCAAAACGAAATAACACATTAGTAATGTAAGCTTTTGAACAGATAGCAAAATAAAAAATGAACGAGTGTCAAGTCATACACACGGATTTACTAAAGCAGACACTTACCCCAATCCCAATATATTTTTAATGCTAGCTCCTATTCGTGGGTACTGAAAAGTAACCAAGAAATACAATTACTAAAATAAAAAGGTAGGCGTTATATTTATTCACTCTAATCAGTCACCAGTATAGTGACTGACAAATTCATCAGGTTTTAATTCATTTTCCTTAGAATAATTTACAGTGTTCTGATTGGCTACTTTTTTTCATATTTTACAACTGAATATCTTTGTTTTTGGAATTAGTTATTTGTCTTAACTTCTTGGTGGTGATTTTCCAAATGATACGCCCATTGAATAATATATAACTATAATAAAATGTTTCGGGTATACATCTACAACTAGATAACACTAATTAAATATAAATATTATTCATTCAGTTTTGTTGTCTTTTTCATAAGACCAGAATGATGAATTTAAAGTTGCATAGCCTGATCGTTTTGAGCCTGTCAGGGTTTAAAAAAAATGAATATAGTAGGGTGATGGTTGTTATCTACCATACTTTATTTAGCTTGAAGTAACTTATTTTAAATGACAATATTTGCAACTTATTTTAAATGACAATATTTGTGGTGCAAACATGACAAAATAATGTTGGCAAGCACACCAAAACTCTGACACCATAGGCTTCAGCAGTAACAGGTTCTATTAACTTGACTCAGTATTCCCTTCTATGCAGCAAGAAATGCTTAATAAGTCCACCAGCCTCTAAGTTAGATATGTCAAATCAAATATAGATAATTGTTTTGGATTTGAAATCTTGATGCTTTCATCGGACTATGCAGCTTTAATTAATTAATCAATGTGTGGTTTCGGATTTCCCGAGGAAGAGCCATAACATACGGGGCCGTCCTTCCGGTTTCAATGCCAACTGGGAACAAGCTACGCTGACCCGGAAGTGATATTCATTCTAAATTCATTTAATTTCTCTCAGTTTAAGGTGTCGTATTACTTACCACGAGTCCAACAACGAAGCTGATCGTTCTGAACAAGGTCCTGTTCAGGCAGAGTGCCATGTACAACATCCCGACCGAATGATCCACAGCGTCATATTGCCTACTCACAGAGAACATCAGCGTGTTACACTATGTCACAATACTATGCTACATAAACATTGCTACTTGATAATAGTGTGTTATACTAAGTACTTGAAGTCAGGAAACACTCATTTTTCTTTCGAGTGACAGATCCACGGAACAGTCTCCCAGACCAAGTGGTTGAAGGACCAATGGTAGAAGCATTTGCGAGATGGCTGGATAGACATTGGAGAGGACACCCACAATTAAATGACTTCAGGGCACCGTCAACCTCTATGTGTGTGCAAAAAAATAGTAATTTTTTGCCATAATGAGCTGGCCTTAGAGGCCCAATAGGGCCTAGATCAGCCAGAAGAGGATCTGTATGTTAATCTGTAAGTTAAGCATTGCTATGTCACAATAGTGCATTATTCTAACCATTGCTGTCACAATAGTGTGCTGTAATAACCATTGCTGTCACTATAGTGTGCTGTAATAACCATTGCTGTCACAATAGTGCATTATACTAACCATTTCTCTCACAATAGTGTGCTATATTAACCATCGCTATGTCACAATAGTGTGCTATACTAACCATTGCTGTCACAATCGTGCATTACACTAACCATTGCTGTCACACTAGTGTGCTATGATAACCATCACTATGCCACAGTGCATTATAGTGCATTATACTAACCATTGCTGTAACATTAGTGTGCTATAATAACCATCGCTATGTCACAGTGCATTATACTAACCATTGCTGTCACAATAGTGCATTATACTAACCATTGCTGTCACAATAGTGTGCTGTAATAACCATTGCTGTCACAATAGTGTGCTGTAATAACCATTGCGGTCACAATAGTGTGTTATACTAACCACCACTATATCACAATAGTGTGTTACACTAACCATCAATATGTCACAATAGTGTGTTATGCTAACCATCGCTATGTCACAATAGTGTTGTACTAACCATCGCTATTTTACAATAGTGTGTTATGCTAACCATCGTTATGTTACAATAGTGCATGATTATACTAACCATCGAAAGTTTGTTTATTTAACGACACCTCTAGAGCACATTGACTTTTATCATCGGCTATTGGACATCAAATACTAACCATCGATGTCACAATACTGCATTATACTAACCATCACGGTCACAATCATGTGTGACATTAACCATCGTTATGTCATAATAGTCCATTATACTAACCATCGCTGTCACAATAATGTCCTACTAACCATCACTATATGACAACATTGCATTACACCAACTATTGCTATGTCACAATAATGTGTTACACTAACCATTAATATGTCACAATAGTGTTACACTAGCTATCGCAGTCACAATAGAGCATTACACTAACTATTGCTATGTCACAATAGTGTGTTACACTAACCATTGCTGTGTCACAATAGTGTTACACTAGCCATCGCAGTCACAATAGAGCATTACACTAACCACTGCTAAATAATTAGGCATTGACCATGACCATGCACATTCGACATAGAGATTGGACTTCCATGATAGCTTTGTATTGTCACAGTGGCACCACCAAATGGATGCGTGGAAAACTCACTAGAAAACGCCCCAATTACAGTGAACCCTTCTTTATCCAATCAGCTATGATCTTAAATAACAACTCCTGGCTTCTGACCAGGAAGGGTTTCTGCCAGAAAATAATTTGAGAGTATGCAGAATAGGGGTTTCGGGGGTGGGAGGGGGGTCTGGGGGCACAAAATAATACCCTCCGAAAATTTAAGGGTACGAATTTGACCCATTTTACCTTCTGGCAAAAACCTTGGAAGGGTACTTCATATTAGACCATGTATGAAAAAGGTTCATTAGTCATACCCACACAGAAATATTTGCCAGTGAGCCAAAGTGGGTGCAATTACGGGTTGACCGTTATGTCGCGCTGACGGGTATGTAGGTTTGCACTGTACTTTTATTTGGTGAACTGAGATACTTCAAAGACCCTATAATACTAAGACGGCTCACTCAGCCTGTACTGTGTAATCAAAATGATCAAACCAACCACTTGGTATGCTGGCTGTTCTCTTGGTTAAACAGTTGCTATATTATATGTATAAATGTATATATGAATGTGAAAGATGTGTGATGATGGCAATGATGATGATGATGCTGATGATGTGTATTAGTTCATAGCAATTTCATATTGATGTGTATTCATACTTACCTATCTCATGTATACTATAATTGTATGTGTTTACATGTGAAACACCAACCAGCAGCTGGGCTGATCAAACCCACCACAAGGTGGCACTGCGAAATTTACATTACCATGGGAGACGTTGGTGGGCCGTGACATATCACATGCCCCTTTGCAGTGGAGTTTAGTGGGAGTTTCCTAGCCTTATTTTGCACAGATATTTTTTGTATGTTTTTAGGTCAGGAATTTGTCGTTCCTTTACTGTTTGGGCATTCCACACCTTGGCAGCCATTTCCAGCATGCTTCTCTCGTGAGCTTTTATTTGGCTTCTGGTCTTAGTATTATAGGGTCTTTGGATACTTACAGCAGGTTCAACAAGGATTTCCCACCATCAGCAAACATCGCCTTGCTCCAGAGAGTTGCGCCTCTCAGCCCTATGTTGGGGAATTTCCACTCGATTACCTGTAACGGTAACCCAAAGGATGTAAGACAACAGACTTAGCTTAAAGCTGCATAGTACGATGAAAACATCAAATTTTCATGACCGAAACAATTATCTAGATTTTATCCTACATATTTAACTTAGATACTGGTGCACTTAGTAAACATTTGTTGCCACATAGAAAGGAATACTGAGGCAACTTAATAGAATTAAATCTATTACTGCTGAATACATATTCACACTTCAAATATCTCAAAACTTAGCCATTTAAAATAAACTAAAATAAATTAAAAAGTAGATATAATGAACAATCTAAATGACAGAAACTCAAAACAATCGGACCATGCAACTTGAAGGTAGCAGATTGGTCTATCGCAAGGCTGGAAAGCCAGTGCTCTGGCACCTGCAAAATGCATTAATCAATGATCAGAATTATAATTAGAAACAAAAGAAAGTATTCTTAAGTTATTTGTTATTTAATTGTTTTTTAAAACAAAAAATCAACAACTATATTGTGGCAGCTTGTAGTGGAGAGTGTACGGTACCTCGTAGTTCTGGTTCCTGAGTTCCCGCACTGAGATGTCTACAGCACGACACATGGCGGGAACAGCCTCGATGTAGCCGTCATCCAAGTAGAAACCAATACGGGGCTTTTTCTTCCTTGTGAAGACCTATTGGTGAAACAATTTACAATGGTTGTATCAACAATTTAAAAAAAATCCTTTGAGGTCATGCATTCCTCCGGTGGCGCCCCCTGTAATGCTATGCTCACATCAAACCCGCTATTCCTCCCCCATCCCACCACCACCACCACCACCACCATCCTTCGGTTGATGTTTAAATATCGGAAAATTGAGATATATGCATTGGGTCAATTTAAAAAAAAAATAGTAATATGAAAGTAATATTCATGAATGAAAGTGTTATCGCATAAGGAATCTATGAATAATCCTTTTGTTGTTGTTGTATATTAGTTGATTAAGCAGGGAAAACTGTATGTGAAGCAATAGCAGCCTGGAGATCAGTTATCTGTACTATCAATCATTTAACCTCCTCCCGTAATGTCCAGCTCCCTTCTCATTTAGCTCATTTTCACGAGGAATTGTCTTTAATAACATTTAGCAGTAAGTCTTTTGCGACCAGCCGGAGTGTTAGTTAGCTACTCCTGCAGCCCTATTCCTGTGACAGGACTGCTGAACCACCCATTAGAAAAGGTGTTATGGAAATAATCACCTAATTTTGTAATCTAAAGTGCTAAATATATAGTTCAAATGCTTATTTATGATAGCCTGCTAGTTTGGAGTGAACAATTTCGGTGAAAATCATGTAGATTAATACACTTTAAAAGTCGAATCGAGAACTTAGTGGCTGTCATCTTGTGTTTATTAATTCTTTTTGCATTCTCTCTCAATTTCTCAACTTTAAACCAATATAGAAAATCTTATATAGAATGCGCACTGGAACCACCACATCCCCAGTTAATTCCTACTGAAGCAGTTTTTGCTCGGATTTTAGCAGTGTTGTTGGATATGCAGGTATGCAGGTATTGCAGGTATAGCAATACCTCAGGGAGTTTGACGCCCCTGCCCTGCAGAGTTGTAAACCACTGCCTTGTGGTACAGGTTCTTGACAGAACCGAAGGCTAAGGGAGCAAACCCTAAACAGAAAACCATGTCACTGTGGCAGCATTATGGAACTCCCAAGATCTCCCGACCAGCCACTGCAGGGACAAATAGTTTTGCGCCCGTCTTGACATGTTCTTGCTGGTGTGAAACCTCTATTTGATCCCCGAGAGAGTGCCATTGGTAACTTGCAAAAGCCAGCAGCACTTCAACACTTTTGTAAGCAGCTTTCATGAAATGTATGGGTCAAGTAATGAAAGCAGTCTTTCTCGCATCACGACCGACAGCATGATGATGATGATGATAGTGGATAGGAGTACATCTTTTATCTACCATCATGTAGTTGGTTGTTGGCAACATCTAAGGTCATATCAGCCCCAGCATGTATGATCCTCCCCAAACCAATCTGTATTGTATGTTTTCTAATATTTTATGGAATAGCTTAATAATACGCATATAAAGCCTACCTCGTCATTGAATAGTAATGGCGGTATTGTTTTGTCCAAGTCGAAATGGTGCTGACACATGAGGGCTTTCATCATTAGAACGAGGCTGTCCACATCCCGTCCCAATGGTCCATAGGCTGCCAACACTGCAAGCACACAACTCTTTATCAATTCCACATAGGATTTCAACAATTACATTGTTTTGGGGTAAATATGTCTATTCTGATGAATAGGTTTTTTTCTCAGCGCAAAAGCACTGATCTTCCAGCCAGTTTTCAATTCAGGATTATTTACATTTAAACAAAAGGTAAAGTACATTAATAGAGTATCTGTATTAAAGTGAGCTAACAATAGATGCAGTGTCCGTACACATTTGAAGATATGGAATTCAAGGCAATTTCAAGGCTGTTTTTGAGAGGAATTCAAGACTATTTTCATTTGTATTTCAGAAAAAAAAAAATAATTTGCAAATGGCGATTTTGGACTAATTTAGATCAGTGGGGACAGTTTAATGGAATTGAAGGCTTTTCAAGACTATTTACCCAAAATATTCAAATTCAAGGCTTTTCAAAGCCTTGAAATGGGGCAAATGAAGATCAAGACTTCAAGACTTTCCAGGCCCCGTCAGACCATTTAGCTGTTAAACACACAATTTGCAGCATATAGCATAATGGTTTCCTGATAGCTACCTACAAGTACCATGGGAATATGGCTACAATAGTGTCATTATTAGATTGATCGATACGAGTATTTTCATGGCATTTAGAATGTAGACAGAAGTAATCTTCTGCATTCATTTAGAGTAATAGGTAACGTTGTAATACATTTTAATGTAGGACATGGTCAGGTAGAGTTGCCTCTGTGTTTCACGGTTAGGATCTGTCCATATTTTATAATTGACTATTTGCCTATGTGTGTTATGGTTAATGTGCTTGGTGCTAATGTACAAATTTTCACATTAGCACAAAATCATACAAAAATAGCTTTTGATGCATTTTGCGGGCTAGATTAAACACATGTAATATTGCTAACATACTTACATACAGAGGCAACAATAACTATTTTGCTTGCTGCAAAGAAAAGAAAGAATTAATTATCACCATCATAATGTGAAAACCAAATAGGTGGTACCCAGTTTCAGAGAGCGACCTAGATAAAAGATTCACCCTGTACTTGCAGTAGGCGTAAATGACAACATAGACTAAATACAGACGAAAATTGCTTAAGTATGGAACAGGAAGTGGAATTCCTGGTTCCAGTATCAAACAGCTACTTATATCTGCAGAGTTGGTGAAATGGGAGAGGATGAGGGAAAAGATGGCGACGATAGAATGCTGTCAATTTCACTAAACAAAAAAAACTAAACTATTCAATGTATAGATAGGATAAGTACTTATCGATATATAAAGGGCGGAGCGGCCTATCCTCCATTATTATTTTATGTTATCTACTGCGCAGTAGCCAACCGCGTGTGTGCGGAAATTGAGTTGGTTTGGCCTAAACCTTGTGCGCCAACCAAAAGTAAGTTGACTTGGCCTAATTGGGTCTAATGACCGCCTGCTACTGCAGCGCCACTTTGTGCTCATGGCCTGCGCCCCTCTGTTTGGCCAGTGCGCACCTGCTTTTCAAACTTTATAACCAAACTTTATAACCAGTTGCCTAGCCATGAGACTATTAAACTGTTCAACCCACACACACTGGTATATGATGATTATATTTTTCTTCTTAGAATTTACATGTTGATTTAATTTACCCAGCCGTTCGCCACTTTTTCCAATATGGTTGTTATTCACCTCTACTGCAAGTACGGAGCGAATCCTTTATCAAGGAAAGACCCCACTACAAGATTCTGTGAGTCTCTGCAAGCCTTTGGTTTGTCAACTGCTTACAGAACATGCGTTCAGACTTACCGGCGTTCTGACCCTTGAAGATGGGGTTTACGCCCTTACAGCTGAAGCGTCCGTGTGTCGGCTTGAGGGCGCAGACCCCACAGAAGGACGCCGGGATGCGGATACTTCCGCCGATGTCGCTGCCCAGGCCGAGCGGGCTTCCGCCGCCGGCGATCAGGGCAGCCTCGCCGCCCGACGACCCCCCGGCACTCCGCCCCTCCCCGTGAGGGTTGTAGGTCTGGCCGAATATGGGGTTTGTCGTGTCATACCTGCACTCAAAATGATTTGCGGGGTTTATACAAACATTTGAAAATGAAATTCACAGGTTTTGGGGACTTTCATACACAAGTAGCAAGAAAACAGGCTCTAGGGTTTTGGGGTTCTGTTGAATGTTATTTCGAAATTCATTGGTTTTGGGGTTCTTTGAATGTTATTTCGAAATTCAGGGGTTTGTGGGTTCTCTTGAATGTTATTTCGAAATTCAAGGGTTTTCGGGGATCTGTGTGAACCCTGGATTTGTTTGTTTGTTGGTATTCTACATTGTGGCAACACCTAAGGTGATATCAGGATGGGTCCCGACTTATAACAGCGCACACTACACCTGGGGCCGTATGCAGGAGTCGGTGATAGCGAGGAAAAACGGTGTTTGGCCGGAATTCCCGTTTAGTGGGGAAAAATGGCATACACCAGAAGCTTAAACTAGGTTAAGGTAAACCAGAAAAATAGCTAGTTTACAGCGGTGTTAGGTATCAAATCTATTCAATGGTGTCAAATTTAACAAAGATACATAGTGGTGTTCTCTGTGGCGGAGTGGTTAGAGTGTGACTTTTTTTCTAGGTCGGACTCCTAATCTGAAGGTCAGTGGTTCGATTCCCTGTGCCCCCCACCTCTGCCAATTTGGATTTCCACCGCTGTGGATAACTTACAGCGTCATCAAAGGCCAGTTGCTCTCTTACCATGTCTATGTGGTGTGGGAGGTTAAAAATCCCTTGGGTCGGTAAAAGTGTAGACTCGGGCTTTCTCTCGACAAACTGTCTAATGGTGAAAACAAGTCTATTCAGGCTTATCCATAAGAGGCAGTATAAATCTTCAACAACAAGTCAAATAGTGAAATTTTATTAAATTAACTCTAAAATCGAAGCGAGATTAACGCTGCCGCTGCAAAGGCGGCGATATTAATATTGTCGAACCGATGAATGCAAGCAACCGCCGCTGCCGCCACCAGTATGGAAAGTAACGTCGATGCGGCGGCGGCGATTTGTTTAGTTTACATTCGTCGATTCAAAAATATTAATATCGCTGCCGATGCGGCGGCGGCATTAATATTGCTTCGAATTTAGGGTTAATTTCATGAAATTTCACTTATTGCGTATGTAATTCTGTTAAATATGAGAGCATTGAATAGATTTCGGGCTCATATATTGCCGCCGATGCGGCGGCGGCGGCGGTGGCTGCATCGACAGTTTGGATATCGACGTCCATGCGGCGGCAGCGGCGATTTGTTTACTTGACATTCATCGATTCGAAAATATTAATATCGCCGCCGTTGCGGCGGCAGCATTAATATTGCTTCGAATTTAGGGTTAATTTCATGAAATTTCACTTATTGCGTATGTGATTCTGTTAAATATGATAGCATTTAATATATTTGAGCCTAATATATGGCTACAGACGCAGAGGGATTTCCCCAATCTATAAATAATTTCACGTTTAGCTATAATGTAAGTGCTACGCGCTTCTGCATACCACTTGACACAGTCCCGACGTCGGTGATAGCTAAACGGTAAACAGGCTGTAACACAAACCGCAGCTAACACTGACTCCTGCATACGGGCCCAGGTTGGATGGGAGGGGGGGGGGGGTGCGGGGATTATTGTGCTAAAGTTGCATAGTCCGATAAAACTATCGAATTTTCAAATACAAAACCCTTATCTAGATTTGGACCTACATATCCAACTTAGATATTGGTGCACTTCTTAAGTATTTGTTGCAACATAGAAAGCTATACTAAGTCAAATTAATAGAAGTTGTTACTGCTGAAGCTTATGGGGTCAGTTTTGTCAAGATTGCCAAAATTAATTTGACATACTTCAAATATTTCCTTAGGTAGTCATTTTAAAGCGACATTACTTAAAAGGTGGATAATAATGATCACCCTCATATATCCCTCTCAGGAAATGACAGAAACTCAAAACCAATTGGACTATGTAACTAACTAGACTGGATAGTTTTTAGGCGGATGGGATTCCCCCCCCCCCCCTCCCCCCATTGATTTGGAAACTCAGTGTTTGATGAAATCAGCGACATCGCTGAGAAATGGGATCCGTGGTATTGTATTATAACAAAGTAAATGCAATTTGCTACATGACACAACTGGTTGTTGTACAGACAGGTACAAGACTTCCACATCATTTATAACTCAGCAAACATGTCTACTTGACCTTAGAAATAAAAGCGGCTTACGAAAGCAAGGTCTGTGGAACATTTGTCCGTACAAACGGAATCGCTCCTTGATGTCGTAGGACCTGCAGAGGCAAGCAGTTAACATACAGTAGCATGGGATCTTAACTTTCTTTCCTCCCCCCCCCCCCTACCCCCCCAGGATGCTCAATATTTCGTTAATAATCAGTTCTGTACTCCGACAAAGACTCTCCAACATTGCGTTTGTATTTAAAGTGCCTGTCACACCTTACCGGATTGAGTACCGGACACAACCGGACAAAGAATTTTCTAGTCCGGTGGTGTTCGGTATCAAAATGTACCAAAATGTGTCGAAATGTTGCAAAGGCTGCCGGAAGAAACGAACGCTAAACAGACAAGGAACGTACATTAACGAATAGCCACCGGATGATAACCGGATGACAACCGAATGTCAAACGGACAGACCAAACATCAACCGGACACATACCGCACTGTTCACGGACGTGCCGAAAACATATAAAAGAAACGACGGACTGAATTCCCGCAACACCGTCAACGGACTCTTCAGGAAGCAAACCGGAGACGTAACGGATGAGTACTGGATATGAACCGGACAAAACGGACTTAAACCGGACACCAACCATACACGTCAGTCCGGTACAAGTTTTGTGCATGTTCAAAACTTGCCACCGTACAAGCCGGACACCACCGGACAGAGAACGGACACGCCGGATGCGTACCATATATAAACCGGACATTGACGTATTTCACCGGATAGTGTCAGTTTTCTATCCGGTACCCCAATATGGTAAGGTGTGACTGAGCCTTAAAGCCAGTGTTATTTAAATAGCACAAAGCAAACTTAAAATACATATCGATGTTATGCTAGGTACACACCTACCGTTTACGACGCGATTCGCGCATAGGATCTCGTTAGTCGTTAGGTGGGTGCGGACCCCTAGCACACCAGACGTCCGCAATTTGCGATTACAACTCAGTTTTAGGGCTTAAAACTGAAATCGCAAGCAATTCGAAAAATGAATCGGCACGATTGCAAATCGGGACGATTGCAAATCGGGAGGTGCGTGCGGTCGGTCGTATCTTAAACGGTATATGCGTGCCAGCCGCCGACCGGTCTCTGTGTGTGTATCTGTATGTGTCTCTGTGTCTCTGTGTCTGTGTGTGTGTGTCTGTATGTGTGTCTCTCTGTGTCTTTGGGTCTGTATCTGTGTGTGTCTCTGTGTGTGTCTGTGTGTGTCTCTGTATGTGTCTGTGTGTGTGTGTGTCTCTGTATGTGTATCTCTGTATGTGTGTGTCTCTGTGTGTGTCTGTGTGTGTGTCTCTGTGTCTGTGTCTCTGTGTCTGTATGTGTGTCTCTGTGTGTGTGTCTCTGTGTCTCTATGTGTGTATGTGTGTCTGTGTCTATGTGTGTGTCTCTGTGTGTGTCTGTGTCTGTGTGTGTGTCTGTGTGTGTCTCTTTGTCTGTGTGTGTGTCTGTGTGTGTGTCTCTGTATGTGTCTCTGTGTCTGTGTGTGTCTCTGTGTCTGTGTGTCTCTGTGTGTGTGTCTCTGTGTGTGTCTCTGCGTCTCTGTGTGTGTCTCTGTGTGTATTTCTGTGTCTGTGTGTGTCTCTCTGTGTCTGTGTGTTTGTCTCTGTGTCGTTGTGTCTCTGTTGCTGTGTGTGTCTCTGTGTCGTTGTGTCTCTGTTGCTGTGTGTGCCTCTGTGTGTGTGTCTGTGTGTCTCTGTGTGGGAGGGAGGGAGGGGGAGAGAGAGAGAGGAGAGAGGGAGGAGGAGGGAGGAGGGAGGAGGGAGGGAGAGAGGGAGAGAGGGAGAGAGGGAGGGAGGGGGGAGGAGGAGGGAGGGAGGGAGGGAGGGAGAGTGTCTGTGTGTCTCTCTCAGAGACACACACACAGAGACACAGAACACACATAGAGACACACACAGGGACACAGATTCACACACACACACAGACACACACACAGAGACACAGACATACACACCGAGACACACACCGAGACACACACACACAGACACAGAATATACATAGAGACACACACGGAGACACATATTCACACACACTCTGTGTGTGTGTCTCTGTATCTCTGTCTCACACACACACAGAGACACACACAGAGTAACACACACACATAGACACACACACAGACACAGGGGGAGGGAGGGAGGGAGGGAGGGAGGGAGGGAGGGAGGGAGGGAGGGAGGGAGGGAGGGAGGGAGGGAGAGTGTCTGTGTGTCTCTCTCTCAGAGACACACACACAGAGACACAGAACACAAAGAGACACACACAGAGACACAGAGTCACACACCCAGAGACACACACCCAGAGACACACACACACACAGAGACACACACACAGACACATACAGAGGCACAGAGTAACCCACACACAGAGACACACACACAAACACACAGAAACACAGAGTCACACACACAGATAGACACACAGACACACACACACACACACACAGAGGCACAGAGTAACACGCAAGGAAAGTGCTAGATGGCGCTGATGGTGACGTAGTTCACGCAAAACCCACCAGGTTCGTGGCTCTCAGTCGCGAATCGGACGGTATATGTGCGCGCGCCAGTCGGTATATGTGCGCATTCCTTATCTTCGGTTTTAATCGCGATCGGGTCACGATCGGGTCGCGTCGGGCACAAAGTTTTAGTGCGCGAGTCGTAAACGGTAGGTGTGTACCTAGCATTAAAAGACTCTCCAGCATGGCGTTTATATTTAAACACAGTATTATTTAAATGTCACAAAACAAAACTAAAAATACATATCGTTGTTTAATTCTGTATTTAATATGGATTTTAATTTTCAGGCAGGAAGATCACCCAAATAGCTTCTCCAAATAGCTTCTCCAATTATTGTAATATTAAATTGAAAAAATTAAATTAATTAATTATGCAGCGTGCTACCTTCACCAGGACACAGTCCTCCGGGTATGGTTTGTCAATTCTACAGGAAAGTCCGATGGTGCTGTCATAGCCCTGGAAACAAAATCAAGTCGTAGACAATACAGATTAGTTGTAGATAAATGAAATTGGGTTCATGTAATACAAATCAGCTGTAGGTTGGTTGGTTGTTGGGGTCTTACGTCCTAGCAACATCTATGGTGATATATGGGCGGGTAGGCATACCGACTTGTGACAGTGCACACTCATGACAACATTATACTGCTACCCCACTGGAAGATCAGGCCCGTGGCTCCATGACCCGATATCTCACTCAGTCACATTATCCTGATACTGAGCTAACCAGTCCTTGTCCTATCCTAGTAATGCTGAGTGCCAGGCTAGGTAGCGTCAAGTATACATTTTTAAAAACTTTCAATATGGATAGCATGCGTTCTACCGATTGGGTCACCGTATCCGATTTAGCTTCACGCAACACAAATTAGTGTTAGCTAATTAGACACGGTACAGTCCAAAATATCTACACAAGATTGTCTATGCCATAGATAGAGTGCCCATAGCAAATAAAAACTTTACTGTTAGTTCAACTGTCACTCCTCTCACACTGCCTCATATATAGGCTTACATATTCACCTTTTGGTCAAATCCCTTAATTGTCGCTACATTTAATTAAGGATTAAGATACCATCTTTTTTGTTGTTGTTGATATTTGTCAAATGTAGACCCCATTCAGCAACGCAATCCTCTTCAACTACACACCTTCTCTTTCCTTTCTCTTTTTGTTATTAGAGAATAAGCGCAATCAATTTAAGAAACCCATTTATAGAGGGGGATTTGTTTGTTTTAACCACCAAAATTCAAACAATCCACTGTAATAGAAAATAACTAAGCTCATAAGAAAGAAATAGGTATATTTTGCTACCTGCACTGGAAGGTTGTCTTTGATGCTGATCGGTATACCGTGCAGGATGCGGCTATCTCGGTCTTCAATGTTGTCACATGCTTTCGCCATTTCCTACATCAGAAAATGATCATATTATCAGATATGGCTTTTCCTTTTTTAACTTCAGGAATTTTATTAGATAATTATTTTATTAGGGAAATAGAAGTTGCAAAACAGGTGGTAAAAACTTAACCCCTATGGTTTTCCAGTAGTGCCAAATATATGCTTAAGATTTGTTGGTTGGCTGGTTGGTTGTTGGAGTTTTACATCCTGGCAACATCTAAGGTCATATCATGACAGGTACTGACTTGTGACAGTGTGCACTCATGGTGACTTTATAGTACTCCCCCACTGGGAAATCAGGCTGCTGGCACCATGACCCAATATCCCACTCAGTCACATTATCCTGACACTGAGCTAACCAGTCCTTGCCCTCAGATCAGCACCTTAATAGCCCGATTAGTTGTGTGTGAAAGGATAGAGAGGTTATTTTTTGTATATATATATAAGCCACAATAACATGTAGATATATGAGACTGTCTCAAAAGGTGCTGACCAATATTGGACAAAACTTTGTCCATTGTAATGATCAACATACTATCTACTTATGCATTTGCTCAGGATAAACTGATTTGTTTTTTACATGGTGTTTCATAATCCCAATAGAATACATAATGATTTGAAGCAAATTTCCTTGTGTTTTCAGTGTGCTGTTTTGTGTCAATCGTTACAACGGACAAAGAATCGAAGACTTAGCACCTTTTGAGACAGGCTCATATATACTCATAATATATATACTCATAATATATAAGTACATATATATCTATTATAAGGCACAATAACGTATTAAAATAAGTATATTTATTATAAGTACATATTATTGTGGTTCATACATGGGTGGTACACAGCTTCTGAGAACAACCCATATAAGTCTCATGTTCATAAGCCACAATGCTATGCATAAGTCACTATGAAATAAAAATACAAGTAATAATTTGTATGGATCCTCACCTCCGCGTTATCTATTATATCAACGAGGGCGTTGGTCTTGTTGTTCACCTGTAGTGCCTTTAAACAGTGAACAAAACAAGAATGTAGCACCACATATAGGATAGTCTACTATATACAAATCGGATCTTAACCCCAAAACCGTACTTATTTTCGTCTGCACTCCAAAGAATAGTAATTTTTTTTTTTTAAATCATTAACATAATAGCTGCATAACAGTGCAAAATACAGTCCATTTGATATTTTAATCCTCATTTGTAGTGGCGAATTCCTTTCTTTTCTTTTCTTTAAGATTTATACTGCCTATCATGGATAAGTCTGAATAGACTTATTTTCACCATTAGACAGTTTGGCGATAGAAAACCCGAGCCTACACTTTTACCGACCCAAGGGATTTTTAACCTCCCACACCACATAGACATGGTATGAGAGCAACTGCCCTTTGATGACGCTGTAAGTTATCCACAGCGGTGGAAATCCAAATTGGCAGAGGTGGGGGCACGGAGAATCAAACCACCGACCGTCAGATTAGGAGTCTGACCAGAAAAAAGTCACACTCTAACCACTCAGCCACAGAGAACACCACTAATATAATCGCTTAGGCTGAAAAAGGAAGAGTGTAAGGTTTAGAGTGTAAGGCTAATAAAGTTTGACAAGACCACACAAACCATCACTATATTTTAGTAAAAGTTTTAATTATTATATAATCAAATATCAAATATCTTTTTATTATTTTTGTTAGTGGCATTCTGTAAAATGGTATATCAAGTAAGACTTATCAGGGTAGGACAGTAACTTTTTCCCCCCACTTGTCCAATCAGGCAAGTGACTGAATTTTCTATTCGTCTGAGTGGCAAAACTACTTCCCCAAGCCCAAGTCAGCCAGTTGAAACTGAAATATGCTACTGTAGATCAGAAAAATAACGACTTGGCTTTTCGGGCCTGCTTGACCGAGTAAACTAGGTGCCCTGGGCAACCGGGCAGTCCTTATTGTCCTACCCAGCCTATAAAGTAAAAAATAGTATATCACGCAACAGAAAACATGCTCTTACATGAGGGTCATATTTGCATACTTTATAGCTTCTAAGTCAGATTGCCTGCTATTTGTACCTTATCCTGGTATGCGAGGAGAGCGTTTATTGCCGAGAGCTCTCCAGACTTCAGTTTCTTTTGCAGTTGGCTCAGCGAGAGGCTGCAAATATTATCCACTTCTTCCTCCGATATCTAGATTAATAAATTAATTAAAAAAATAATTAAGTCGAACTATTTCTATACATAAATTGACAATACTTCTGACGCTTTACTTAAAGTTGCATAATTCGATGTTTTTAAGTTTTTCATTTTCTGAGATAAATATATTAGGTTGTTCGCTATAATCTACCTTACTTCAGTTTTAAATAACTTATTTTAAATGCCAAGCGTTTGTGCTAGTTGAAGTATTAACATGGAAATTGAGTTTTAGCACAAGTGCCAAAAGTCTGTCAAACATAGGCTTCAACAATAACAACTTTTATTCAACTGTCTCCGCATTCCCCTCTGATGCGCGAAAAGGAAGAGAGGAGGCGGGGGTGGAAATAAAAGGTTTTTATTTTCGCCTCAGAAAGCATACAGGGCATACAGGGTAAAGAGGAATAGAAGTAAATAATGAACAATGGATAAAATAAATGAAGAGCGGAGTAAATATAGAAACAGAGTTCAAATGTCAGTGGAGTGAGGGGGTGCCGAGGAGCCCTCCACCGGAGGAAGAGAAAGTAGGAGGAGTGTAGGGTGGGTGGGTGGTGAAGAAAGGAGAGAGCTGGGAGACGGCAGGAGGGCGAGTGCCTGAGGGAGGCCAGGGGGCGGCCTTATAAGGGGAGAGGGAGGGGCGACAGCAGGTGAGTGTGAAAGCTGCCGGCCCGGGGGAGGGCGACAGGTGGCGAGCAGCGGCGTCGGGTGAGGCGTGAGCGCCGCGCGACGCGGAGGGCGGGGGAGGGGGCGGAGCGCCGTGCCGTCTGCCGAGGTGAGAAAGCAGCGCGACAGCGCGGGGCGGGGGGAGGGTCTCTTCCTCTCCTCGCATCAAACGTAATGCTTCGCATTACGACCGATGCGCGAAAAGGAAGAGAGGAGGCGGGGGTGGAAATAAAAGGTTTTTATTTTCGCCTCAGAAAGCATACAGGGCATACAGGGTAAAGAGGAATAGAAGTAAATAATGAACAATGGATAAAATAAATGAAGAGCGGAGTAAATATAGAAACAGAGTTCAAATGTCAGTGGAGTGAGGGGGTGCCGAGGAGCCCTCCACCAAAAGTAGGGGAGGGCTCGAGGCGCGCCCGAGGCGGGGGGCCGGGGCGCCCGAGGCGGGGGTCCGGAGATGGAGGTCTGGGCGGAGAGGGCTGGTGGCGCGCCCGAGGCGGAGCAGGTGGGGCGGGCCGGCCGAAAGGTGGGCCGTGTCGGGGGTCAGGCTCCCTCTCGGGGCGGGGAGTGTCCGGGGCCTGCGTCAACAGGGAGCGGGCGGCCAAAAAGGGGGAGGCCCGCTCCTTGGCGGGATCCGGTGAGGAGGTCCGACGAGGGTCGAGCAGGGGGTGCAGCGAAGTCCTCGGGGCTGGATGGGGTGGTGGTCGGGGTCCTGGGCGGCGGTGTTGAAGGCGGTGTCGTGAGGATCGGCGGCAGAGGGTTCCTCCTGAGGCTGGGCTGGGATGCGGTCCGAGGTGTGGTGCCCGAGGTGATGATCCTCGGCTGGGACTTGGCGGCGCTGCGGTCGATGGTCGCTGGGAGGTTGTCGGCGGGGCTTGCAGGGCTGTCGGCAGTGGTGAGGGTGAGGCGCCGGAGGGGTCCCCCCCCCGGGCCGGCCGGGGGGAGGCCGGCGGATCAAAAATCCGCCGAGGTGGCGGGGGGGGGGGGGGGGTCTGGCGCTCACGGGTTTGCTTCGTGATGCAGTCGGCCTCGCTGTGCATGGTTAGGAGGCGCCTCACATTGGCGCAGTATGCGCAGACGTGACGGCGCCTGTCCCCCGCCTCACCGTGGGCCTCCCCGAGGCGGGCCCGATCGCACGAGGCGGGGGCGCGGTTCCAGGCTGGG
The DNA here is from genome assembly GCA_030323885.1 of Branchipolynoe longqiensis. Taxonomy (NCBI): domain Eukaryota; kingdom Metazoa; phylum Annelida; class Polychaeta; order Phyllodocida; family Polynoidae; genus Branchipolynoe; species Branchipolynoe longqiensis. The sequence continues at coordinate 186,741,917 of CM059186.1, read as the reverse complement.
CAGGGGGCCCCGTGGGTATCCCTGTCGTAGGTGGCGCGGGCGTCAGCTTGGGGTCGGGGGAGGTGGGCGCCTCGGTGGAGAGGGTCGGGTAGGCAAGCAGGGGCGGCGGTGGCTTGGTCCTCGGGCATGGCCAGGCAGTCCAGTCTCATGAGGTTGAGCGCTACCGGGTCATGCCAGCCCTGGGGGAGGGTTCCGTCCGCGATGGCGGTAAACAGGGTCTCTGAGTACCGGCGGACGGTTGCCCAGGGGTAGACGAGGTTATCCCGGCAGACTGCTAGGTGGTGGTGGTGGAGTCCCTGGGCGGAGTGGGCGGGGAAGTCGGGGTGGTCGATGAGGGTGAGGAGGGCGAGGGTATATTCGTCCTTTGTCGCCTCTCCCCTCTTCACCGGCTTTCTCTTAGCCCCTCGTTTCACCAGGTCCGAGGGGAAGACGTAGTTGGCCGGGATCCCTTCGCGCCTCACGGAGTGGCGCGCCTCGGCGGATGCCAGTATCTCCCGGACGGCGTCGGCCGCGGAGGCGGGGCTGTGGCGGATGGCCTCCTCGCGGTAGGCCGGCGAGGTGGCGGGTGTTGGTTGATTGGAGAGGTGACGGTACCTCTCGTACTCCGGGTGCGCGGATCCGGGGAGGGTCGCCTGAGGCGGCGGCGGGGGCCGGGCTGTGGTGGCGGTAGGTGCCCGAGGCGTCGGGGCGGCCTGGCGCCTCGGGGGAGATGAGGGGATCCCCGGGCGGGGCCCCCCGGTCTCCAGGGAGTCGATCCGGGCGTGGAGGTCGGCCGTCGCCTGGCGCGCCTCGGCGGCGGAGTGCTGTTGGTCGAGCTGGATACGCTGGAGGGCCTCCAGTAGTGTCGACATCTCGCCCGAGGTGCGGCCCGAGGTCGCCGCGGGGGACGCCGGGGCGTAGGCCGGGGAGTCGCCCGGGCCGGGTGTTGGAGAGGGCCTCGGGGTGCCGGGGGCGGCCCGGGATCCCTTCCGTCCGCGTCCTTTTCCTCGAGGCATCCTGAGGCTGAGCTGGGGCAGAGGTCCGAGGTGGAGTAGCCAAGTTGAAGAAAGGAGAGAGCTGGGAGACGGCAGGAGGGCGAGTGCCTGAGGGAGGCCAGGGGGCGGCCTTATAAGGGGAGAGGGAGGGGCGACAGCAGGTGAGTGTGAAAGCTGCCGGCCCGGGGGAGGGCGACAGGTGGCGAGCAGCGGCATCGGGTGAGGCGTGAGCGCCGCGGAGGGCGGGGGAGGGGGCGGTGCGGCGCGCCGTCTGCCGAGGTGAGAAAGCAGCGCGACAGCGCGGGGCGGGGGGAGGGTCTCTTCCTCTCCTCGCATCAAACGTAATGCTTCGCATTACGACCATATGGAAACAAATGTTTAATAAGTACATCAGTATCTAAGTTACATATGTAGAATAAAATCTTGATTATTATTTAGGTTTTGCAAATTTGATGTTTTTCACGGACTATGCAGCTTTAACCTGTTGTTGCTTGATAATTAAACTAAACAAACATGATGTTCAATGAGTTAAGCATCTACTTTCCGTATGGCAGGTCATAGGATTCGGATCCTCAAACCCTGGCCGAGTCCAACCAATGACTTAAAAATGTATGCTTATCACTACCTAGGCTGATACTTGGCATTACTAGTGTGATGGATCCCACTCCGCTTGAGGAATAAAAAGGAGTAACATCAAGAAAGCTTTGAACACCAGGGCGCTCTCTGGTTTATTCCAGGAAGGTCGGAATAGGAATGACCTGTCACTGTCCAACCAGATAGCATTGTAACCCTCCCTTCGGGTAGCTGGTGGGGAGTGGGACACTAGCGATGGGTGGAACAGTCCACCCTTGGGACTATTCCTGCTGGCGTGCTACCACCTGTTGCTACTTCTATAGCAAAGAGGGGGGGGGGGGGGGTGACAACGTAGTCACCACCACCACCACCCCTTCGTAGTGGGGCTCATTGGGGACTACTAGTACTACACTAGCATAGGGAAAGGAGCAGTGGAAACAGAAAAACCAATTGTCTGTAATTGAAATTGTCCCTCCTTATCAAGGAAATAACTCCAAAAAAGGAACATGACAGAATGTCATATTAGGTATCCCAAGTGCCTTCCCAATACACCAAAAATCTGTGTGTGGAGCCTTAAAATTCATCATTTTCAATCTGTTGGTGTGTTCTAACTTGTTCACCCATTGAAATAAAATCTAAAGCAAAATAAAGCTTTATATTTCTTCTTTCTAATAGTACCATCCACATTAGGATATTACTTTGTTCAGCTAAAGAAAACCAATGCTTTGTGGAATCCATTTTTGTAGAAAATCACCTTTTGTTTCAACTAACTTTTGCATGAAATTTTACACTGCTTCTTCAAACCTCTGGCACCCATTCACCAGAGCTAGCATCATTATGCCAATGGTATCATTTTGTTGCCAATACTACAGGCCATATATTCTTATTTTGTTCTTGAATAAATTATTTGTCTACCTATTTTTAATTTTAATTAAAACTTCAATTAACCACCATTTCTGAACCAAATAATCTATAACTTAGGTTTTTACACGAAAATAAAGAAAAACTAATTTCTAAAAAAAAAAAGTTTGTCATGATTCCTTGCAATGCACAGCGTGAAGGTGAGACAAAATAAATGTTGGCTCTACTTAATTGAATGCTAAAGTTGTTATGCAATGTGCCAGTGTTGTCTGGTATTAATTAGTGTAAGGCTGACTGCTCCATAAACACACCGCCCACACACAGGGTGTGAAATTTAATTTTTTTTTTTTTAAACATTCACATATATCAAATTGTATTGATATAATGTAAGCAGAAAGAGCATATTGAAGATACTAGAGCCTGACATCTCATCATGATTCCTTGCAATGCACAGCGTGAAGGTGAGACAAAATAAATGTTGGCTCTACTTAATTGAATGCTAAAGTTGTTATGCAATGTGCCAGTGTTGTCTGGTATTAATTAGTGTAAGGCTGACTGCTCCATAAACACACCGCCCACACACAGGGTGTGAAATTTTTTATTTTTTTTTTTAAACATTCACATATATCAAATTGTATTGATATAATGTAAGCAGAAAGAGCATATTGAAGATACTAGAGCCTGAAGATTTCATGCAATTATCTTGTACGGGTGCTTTTCTGTATCATTATAAGCCTGCTCAAAGTTGGGCATTTCCTTTAACCAGATTTTATCACTTGTCAAATTGAGCTCTGGATCATGTCAAACCTATTTGTTTAAGCTTTTCCCAAATGTATGTAGTCCTGAAAAAAAAATAGCAGTGACAAGACTCATCAGTAGGTTAGGGCTAAATCAGAATAATTTAATAGGGATGTCAATATTTTCCACAAGCAAGCCTCAAAAGTGGTCCAAAGCAAAATTTGGATATTGGTGAAATTAAGGAAATTGTTATTTCCCGCATTTTTGAAGATGTATATCTTGAAATGTAACCACATCATACCCCTGGATCTTTTTATTCTCATTGTATAGGGCATGGATTTGAAGGAAAAAACACAGGAAGTCTGATAGGGTGGTTACTTTTAATTTTTGGGGCCATCAAAAATGCTATATTTTTAGTTTTGGGTGGGACCAATTAAGTAACAACCTAAAAAGGATGACGACAACTATCCTGTTCCTTATCATGATTCGCGATCTCTCATCCATACTGGATCTGATTTGTTACGGCACTGTAGCCGCTACTAGTACCGCTCCTTGGGTATTGATTATTTTGTTACGTTAATAATAAACTTTGTTATGTCAAATACGTCTCTGACTTGTTTGCCTCGTGAGCCAAATTAAATTTCTCCTGATCAAAATTACTAAGGATTGAAAAAGTCATCGAATGAATAAATAAATAAATAAATAAATAAATATATAGATAGATAAATAAATGTGGATTGAGTCTTTCAGGCTTCTGGAATGTGCATTGACTTCCACTTCGCCAAAATTCATCCCCTAGTACCTCTGACCTCAAAGTCTATACACAAAATTAACTGATTAGATACTGCCTAAACCGGACGCGGTGACCCAAATAGATAAGAGCACTGGCTTCCCATGCAGAAGGTCTGGCATTTGAATCCCAGCCGAGTCAAACCTATGACTTACAAAATTGATACTTGTTGCTACTTAGCCTGGCGCTCGACATTACAGGGGTAGGGCAAGGACGGGTTAGCTTAGGATAATGTGACTGAGTGGGGTAACGTGCCATGCTGCCAGCGGCCTTGTCTTCTAACAGAGCAGCCACTATAGAATTGCCGTGAGTGTGCACTGTCAAAAGTTGGTACCCGTCATAACATGACCATAAAGGTACCCGTCATAACATGTAAGGTCATATCAGGACAGGTACTGACTTGTGACAGTGCACACTCACGGCAACTTTATAGTGCTGCTCCACTGGGAGACCAGGGTGCTAGCACCATGACATGATATCCCACTCAGTCACATTATCCTGACACTGAGCCAAACAGTCCTTGCCCTATCCTAATAATGTCCAAGTGCCTGGCTAGGAAGCGACAAGTATCAATCTTGTCATTGGCTTGACTCGACCAGGATTCGAACCAGTGTGTTCGAATCCCACGATCTACCAAAACGGGAGATGGACGGTCAACTCATTCGGACATCTCATCTGGTCGACCATTAATGTTGATAAGACGTAAAACACAAAGAAACAGATGATACTACCTCAAGGAACACAAGATTAAGTATACCCCAGATCGCTGGAGACGATAAAATAGTGACTCGAGGGCTTCACTGCGATCACTCTGCTTGCCCTCGCGTTTCTTCCACAGGATGTGTCGGTTGTAGTAGTTCTTGATGAATCTGACGAGGCAAAAGCTGAGCCCCACCACTGCCAGGTCAGTAGCTATCACCTTGCCATTGTCCTCCAGCCACATCAGGGCATAGACCACCTTCTCGATATGTACCAGGAGATGGTACGCCATGGCGCCGATGTGTTAGGCGATGGTGACTTGTCCTGATGTCTAATGGAGAGAGGAAACAAGCCATTGTAAATAATTGTATTGACACGTGGCTAAAACTCATCCATGTGTGACATGATGATGGAACCAGGGACTGGAAGTAATGAGTTGCCTCAATAGAGTTAGACTTGTTACCCAGCCCCAGCTTACAGTTGCACACCACGAATTGCTTTTTGAGATTCCACTATGTTATTCCTTTTAAAGATAAATATAATAGATTTATCATCATACTCCACTTTTAGCATGGAGTAAGTTTTAAGCAGCTAACATTGGAGCCATTTGACGTGAAAACATGGATAATTAATTTTGGCGTGCATTTGGAAATGCTGGACCCCATATGCTCCACCATTAAATTAAATTAGTATTCCAGCTATGCAGCAATGCACTTTTTAATTAGTGCATGCGTGTCTAAGTTGGATATGTAGGATCAAATATAGATAAGTCTTTTGGTTTCGAAAATGTTATGCTTTAATTGGATTATGTACCTTAATTATTTCTAAATTTGAAAGGGAGTTGGGGTTATGTAGTTGGGATGACCATGTCAAGACGCCAGTTATACGTCCATCAGAAAATTGTAATGGGTGGATAGGGTAGGCATATGGATAAGTAATGTATGGGCGCTGTGCCCCGGGGGATACATGTACTGATATATATCCTTTTTTACACAGCCTCCTGGGTGTAAAGTCAATAACGAAGGCAGAAAGATTGCAATATTTAATCAATGCATAAATAATGGTGAACATCATCTGTAATAGAAAGGTTATTTAAAGATCTGGTCACCTGATTTTAAGGTGTTCTTATATCTTAATAAAATATTCTACACGTATATATCTAGAAATATTACTTGCATGGCACTTAGAACTACCAATAATAGTCAAAGGGAAGGCATACTGATACATGGAATTACATAGGTTATAACTTATATAAGCATAATCAAAACGCTTCAAAAGCCACATTAGCCAAAGTGGTATTTGTGATATTTTCCTTGGGGAAGTATCTTGCAGTAAACTGCTTCTATTATAATGCTTATGCATAATCAACGATCCACGAGTATACATGTATGATGTAGCAGGGCCGCATTCAGGCTCCATCTCAGAGGCGCCTCGGCGATGGGCCCGATGTCACGCTAGTCTGAATGGCAAAGGCAGATTGCTGTCTCGAAAATGGCCGCCCCCCATAGGCATGGAAAAGCTGCGCTGTGATTGGCTGAAACCACTGGACACGGCGGCCATTTTCGAGGCGCTTTTTGTCTCCTATCTGAAAAGGGAGGCATCGCCGAGATGCACCCTGAACGCAAATTGGCCAAAAAGCATCGCCGAGACGTCACCGAGGCGCCTCCGAGACGGACCCTGAACGCGGCCCAGGTCTATTCTATAGTGAAAGCCTACCAAACTGTAATCAGTCCTAGGCCTTAAGTATAGCTGGTATCACTCTAACAATCGAGAAGGGGCACAGACCGAGTGGTAGTTAATATGTAACTGCATGAACTAACAGTTGTGCTTGGCCTAGTTACTCCTGCAACGTCATCGTCTATTCTAATAGATAGGGGTGAACCTATGGATACTAATCTGGGCATGGCCTCCTTGCCAAGCAATAACTAAGTGAAACATTATAATGGCTGCAATTCGTTCTGTCCCCATTCTTTCTGGACATATATTTCATATTTTGAGATTGTAATTTTAAACTACCTTTCTCACCCCAACTTTTCAAACAATTCAATTACTCTGTCTTTTAACTCTTTCGGTTAAAAGGTTGGCTTTACTTGTTGTTTTTTAACCCAATGACCTCTACTACGGTACTAGTGTACAACTACAATCCTCTACCTTTTACTACTGTAGCTACTGGCTCCAGACTGAGTGACAGACATACTCCTAACTTGAAAGCATACTTTGCAACAGTCAACCCAGTCCATATCGAACACGTGAGTCTCACCTTGTGTCTATTCAAATAGGTGACATAACCTATTTCAGAAATGTGCAGTGTCCACTGGACTCGTACAGACGGTGTCACACTACGCAAACCAATGTCCAAGATGTGAGTTTCTCGAGTGTCCTGCTTGTCCTGTGCTTCGCCAATCTGAATACTAATATAGCGCCACCTTTCGGGAACTATGAGTACGAGAACGAGTCGCTAGGCGGCGGCACAATTACTACCAGTGCAAGCAATGGCTGAAATACTGCGAGTTAGGCCAGTGATTTCTTCCATTCCAGAGAATTTACTTCTTGAAATATTCAGATACTTAACAACAAGGGATCTCTGCACCATCGGAAGGTGATGTTCGTCAGGTTTAACCAGTTTTCCCTCACTCAGTGCACACATGAAATACCCTTACCTGCAGTGTCGGATACGTTTTGGCTTCCCTCGTAAAACTAACAACTCTGTCTCAGGTATCACAACGCAAAGTGAATGTTTTCTTTTGTAACAAGTCGTTGCATAATCGGTCAACAAATGACTAGGACAACCATGACTACCCGCTAGATTTAGCTACGTAATGTATATTAACGTAAATGTACCTACCTGTAAGCATGCAATTTGCTTGTAAACAAATGTAATGTTATAATTAATTTTGGTAAAATCTTTAAATAGACATGTGCTCATACGTCAACTTGGTATTACACTGAAGCTACGGTCACTTTCCATCAAGTGCCACGCCCCCTTCCACCGAGTGAGCAGGTGCCAGGGGCAATTGGTCGTATGTGTGCTACGCAATGATTGACAGTATGTATGCTCCACAATGATTGGCAGTTGACCACTGTTTACATTCAATGACATTTGATGCAAAGTGATGCGTTTGCGGCACTCACATATTGCAAAGATTGTGAGTGATAGGTGACAAGTAGGGGGCCCTATATAATATATCTATTACTATTAGTAACTGTCAGCAAAACGACCAAGCCTTGCTGCACAACCCCTACCCCCAACCGTAGCCCCCACTCCTGACTGTACATATACATGTGTGCGCGTGTGTAGTATATATTTTGGTTAATATTCATATAGTTTTATTTCTTTGTTAATATTCACATGATTTCAAAAATGTTAGTGTGCACGTATCTATATAAAGGCTATACTCTTTACCACTGTATCTACTGGCTTCAGACCGTGGTAATATTTATAAATAAATTCCAACTTAGTTACTACATAACGAGTCGTAATTGTGGTGGTGTGGGATAAATAGTTTCACATGTGCAGAAACCAAGCAAAGCTGAGAGTAATATTCAATTAGTTATATTGAATAAACATAGTTCTTTGCCAACTTTATTCAATGCTTCGTTAAGCTTCAGTGGCAATAGACATAAAAAAACATCTAACTGTGGAAATCTTATATTAACTTACCATAACATCATAGCTTTGATACTGTGTAAAACGATACTGCGGTCGGTATTAATTTAAAAGTTGCACTATTATTTACTTACCTTATGAATCGAATTCCCTGTTTGTTTACATGAAGAATGTATAATGCGACAGGACTGTGCACTGCAAAAGTTATGTAAAGTAAAACAAAACAAGTCCAAGCAAAAAAATATGTTGTCGGTATCTAATTCTGAGAGAAGTAAGAAAATGCTCTTGGTTTCCCCACTCAAATGTGAGTTACAGAACTAGGTATCCACTAGTTACACACGCAACACTGTCTCTGAGTCTGAGACAGGGCTATGCTGTGTCGGGGTCAGTCTTTTTTTCTATGTATCCATAATCTGATTGTGGAAATCCTAAAAACGGATATCTATAGTAATCTGATGTGTATCAAGAGGGAATAATCTGAGATAACGATGAGTGCAATAGGAAATTACCTGATCATTTTGAGCATATGATAATCTATATTTAATACCATTCAGCGAGTACTTACTTGAATAGTGTCCTTACAGCTACACGTATTCTTTCAAGCAATATACGTATTCATTACCACATGTTCACTATATTCTAGGAAAGTCATATTTACGAAATATCAACTATATCTATGACACTTAAAACTATTAAGAATAGCCATGGGAGACTGTCTCATCAGTTCCAATCTATTTTGTGTAGGAGTTCAAACAAACCGCACACGATGTCAGATAAGGAAGGGATGGGTAGAATTACATCGGTTATTAGGTAAATTTATAGTCAACAGTTTTCTAACCGACTATTGGTCGAAGTAGGCTTTGTGATACTTTCCTTGTGGAGCTTCATAGTAATAAACTGTTTCTTTATAAGTGTCCGTTATAATTAGTGATCCATGAGTTTAAACCTGTTTCAGTTCTATTTTTATAAAGAGCGCCCATCCAACTGCGTAAATATTCTACGGACTAAACCACACTAACAGCTGAGGGTAGTTATTAGGACTGAGTGGCTTTAATAGACAGAGCTTGATCACAAAGACCCCTGGCCTTTTTTTTTTTTAGTTATCGTTTGTTTATTCACCTGATAGCGGTTAAGCGCATGCACTTGATTGGGTCCTAAATAGCATCCAGGGGCTAAGTTGTTGCAAGAGATACAAACTATGAAGTTATATTCGACTATGATAATTGTGAAGTAAATTTGTGATGGTCGTGATACTGAACATTTTAAATAGTGAATATGCAATAAATTTGCACAAGTAGGCCTACTAATGCATTCTCTATTATCCTAGTCACTGCTGTATGCAGTCCTGTGATACATGATACCGAATGGGATAGCTTAATGACAGTGTCTGCTTAATGTGTGCCACTTGTTTTTATACTGGTTGGTTGGTTGTTGGAGTTTTATGTCCTGGCAACATCTAAGGTCATATCAGGATGGGTACTGACTTGTGACAGTGCACACTCATGGTGAATTTCTAGTGCTGCCTCAGTTGGAAATCAGGCCACCGGTACCATGACTCGATATCCCACTAGTCACATTATCTTGACACTCACTGAGCTAACCCAGTCCTTACCCCATCCTATTAATGCTGAGCGCTAGGCTAGGAAGTGACATGTATAAATTTGATAAGTCATTGGTTTGCCTCGACCGCGAACCAATCTCCCGATCTCCCGCACACTAGGCCCGCGCTCTACTGATTTGGCCACCGCGTCCAGTACTAGGATAGGCCAACGACTGGTTAGCTCAGTATCGCGATAATGTGACTGGGTGGGAAAGTGGGTCATGGTGCTGGCGGTCTGGTCTCCCAGTTGGCCAGCTCTCTGAAATCACCATGAGTGCACACTGTTGCAAGTCGGTACCCATCCTGGTATGACCTTAGATGTTGCCAGGATGAATAGCTCCAACAAAGAATGTAATGTGTCCATTTTGCGACAATGCAATGCTTGCGTTGACAGGGTGTGCAGGGCCTGGCGGCGGGTGGCCCGGGACAACAGTCTGTGGCGCCATGTGAACCTGCAGCCATACAGGTTGAACCTGCATCACACGTGGAAGGTGGTCAGGGCACACTTCACTGGCGTGCTGCTCTCACTCAGGCTCAGGGGATATATGGACCCGGGTAGGTAGCCCTATCTGGCATCCAGGGATAAAAAGATCTCGGATTTTGTATATTTACCGATTAACGTTAAAGGAAAATGACAAGGAATCAGGACGTATATGCCAACAGTTGGGTAGTTTGAATCCCATTCTTATATGACCATAGATGTTGCTAGAACAGAAAACAAAAACAGGAAAGTATGGGCAATAATATAGTCACAACAAAGTGAGTTGAAACCTGACTTCCGGCTTCCCCCCCGGCAATTCCCTGACAATGGGGGCATTCGACTGGGCCTCTCTATCCGAATATGAAAATATTTCCGAACAAATTCCTATTCGACTGGGACCGGAAGTGGGTTCATATACCGATGATTTGGATGTGTGTATGTGGCTCCATCCGATCCATCCGTAAATCTTGCGGATAGAAAGGGCTCAGTTGAATGCCCCCAATGTCAATCCTATGTGTGTGTGGGGGGGAGGGGGGGAGCGTTTCCTCGGAAATTCGCGTCGGTGTAATAATCTCAGCTTGATTTCCTTTGGGTTTTTTTGCCGGACACCACTTTCATAATACATTGTTACAACAAATCGGCAATTAAAAGTAACCTCGAACATCAACTCAAAACCGATTTTGGACTGAATCTCTAAATTTTAAGAAGCCTTGAGGCATATAATAGTGGATATTCATTTGATTTTTGTTTGATGTATTTATAATTAAATTCACGGGGCAAACAAACAAAAAGCTACATTAGTTTGATTGGTTCATATTTCAGGTGGAGCCAGCTGGCACAAGAATAGCCTTTCAGACGCCATGCTCCGCGAGCTGAAAGACCGCTGTCCCAACATGACCATCATAGACCTCACTTCGATGAACCTGACCGCAGTGACCCTGGAGAACTTCCCCGACCAGTTGCACGAGCTGCACATCACACACTCTTTGATCCCGAACGGCTGGTTCAAGCCCATGGCTACTACCGGCGCGTTCCGGAAACTGACGCACCTCAACCTCACCAACAGTTCCAAGACGACCGACGCCGACCTGAGGGATATCACGGGCGGGCTGACGCTGCGACGTCTACGGTGCAACGGGGCGTATAGAGTCAGCGACAAGGGGCTGAGGGTAGTGGCCGAGAACCAGCAGCAGCTGGAAGTGTTGGAGCTGGCGGAGAGCCAGTGCACCGACTTGGCGCTGCAGCACATTGGGAGGGGGCTGAAGAATCTGCAGCAGCTGGATCTATCTCAGTGTGGGAGGATCACGGACGATGGCGTGGCGATCATAGCAGCCTGCCTACTCAAACTTGAGACGCTGAACCTGAGTGGATGCGGGCAGATAACCAAGACCTGCCTGACAGCGCTTCTCAGTATTAAGACATTGAAGCGGGTCAACTTAACCAAGACGCAAATGACCCAAAATGACATAACTACCCTAGGCGACCGTTGTGTATTCGATAAGCGGTAGATTTATTTATGCATATTAGATTACATTCTTGAAAACACATCATGTGGTGTTCTCTGTGGCGGAGTGGTTAGAGTGTCTGACTTTTTTCCAGGTTGGACTCCTAATCTGAAGGTCGGTGGTTCAATTCCCTGTGCCCCCCATTTCGGCCAATTTGGATTTCCACCGCTGTGTATAACTGATAGCGTCATCAAAGGCCAGTTGCTCTCATACCATGTCTATGTGGTGTGGGAGGTTAAAAATCCCTTGGGTCGGTAAAAGTGTAGACTCGGGCTTTCTATCGACAAATTGTCTAATGGTGAAAACAAGTCTATTCAGACTTATCCATGATAGGCAGTATAAATCTTCAAGAAAATTAGATTTGGAGAGAGGCTGATCCCGTTTGCTCTGCGGGATATTTTCCTATGCATTATATATGTATAAAGTAGGGCTATGTTAACAAACGGAGAGAGAGACAGACGAGTGATGGGTCGGACACTTTTATTGAGCATCTTGGCTAGCACAATAACAGGCTTACCAGTAAACGTTTCAAATGCAATGGGCAAATGTCTGACCTGGCGCCAGCACTAACGTAAGTGGCTGTTGGTGGCGCTACTGGAGGCAACCCGGGGCAAGTCAATGATTGGACATAATATATTTTGTGAATAAACTCATAGCAATAATAATAAAGGCAATACTCTGCCTATTTATATCCACATAATTAATTATACATCCTATATTTATTTCTGTGATGTCTGTGTTTAGTCATTCATTTTGTTGATCTAGGGGAGGGGGGGAAAGGAGGTTAATGAGGTTGAATAGCTGGGTCTGTTTTTTATATATATTTTTTTAAATAAGAAAATCATTGAACCGAGGTTGCAATCCAAGCAGCATGTGATGAATTTCTTGGAGCTCATTTAATTTTAATTCATATGACTGCAGCTTGTTCAATCAATTCTAATTAAATACAAATCAAATCTATAATATAAACCGAAGATATAGACTAACTCAGCTGCTAAAGAGTACTACAGATACAACCCGGATGTTGCCCCCCACCCTCGACATTTACAAAAGTTGAATTATGAATGATCATGTCTTTATGGAATCGTTCATTAGGTTCCAACTTGAATGAATGTGTAAGACATTGTGGTGTTTTTATTTTTTATTCCGAATTGAACATGAAGGATGTATTTATGCGGCAGAAAGTATTGGCATGAACGTAAGAGTTACAATAGCAATGTTTTATTGAATAAATGCATATTTATGTAAGCCTAAGTACCCACTTGTATATTTACTACACATTGTTCTCGCTAATTGTGTATTAATTAAACTAATATAACCTACAGGCAATCAATTTCTGCTTCACATTAGCAGGGCTGTGGATATCTTGGCTGAAATTAAGCTTGGGTGAAATACATGTGAACCACATATTTAACACTGTACACACATTTTTGTTAGAGCAGAGGTATTAACAAAATAACAAAGTTCTGTACATTACAATGTACACTATATGGTGGGAAAACAAACAGAAATGATCCTGAAAAATATGTCAAATAAACCCAAGACTCAATTTTCTAATGAATCACGAACAAAAAAGATGAATCCAGAAGTCACCTACACTCACAGACCTAATTTCCCATGGGGGCCTTGATTAGTGAAACGCACGTCGAGATTTTGTTGTAATCACTGATCCATCTGCTCTTTTGGTAGTGACTAACTTAAGCCGTTCTTGTGATTAGTCGTTTAGCAGGGGGCGAGTCAAAACTAACCAAAAATAGATTTGTACAAATCACCAAAACTATTAATATTATTAGAGGAAATACAAATGAAACTAGGCAAATTTATAATTCTAGAAAGAATTTCAAAGCTTTCAAAAAGATAACTCATATCTATGACTTGTCCAGCAGCCCCCCCCCCCCCCAAATTGAGGTAATATGGTTGTCAATATATAGATATATTCTTATAAATATAAAAAGAGTGGTATATATAGGGGAGCAACCACTTGTCCCTTCAGCTCTCGTTACACCATAGCAGCTGAACTCGACGGGTGGAAAATTTGATGGCCCAAATAATAATAAACGACAGCTTCTCACTGATTGACTCACGCGGTAATTAGATCTTTAAACAAATTGATAAAGACACATGGGTGACTTTGAAAATGGGTGAGGGTACCTAATGCAAACTAGAATCAAGATGTATCTAATTTAAAATCATGGTCTTAAATAACAATTGTCTCAACCTGCTCACACCGACTTAGGCTAGTATCTTCTGTATTGATATAAAATCTGTCAATCTAGTAGTAGTAGGTACCGGCAGCGCCCATTAAAAGTCAAGGAATGGTGCTTTTTTCATCAATATTCACATGCTTGTAACTATTTCTGTATGTATATGATTTAGATGAAATTACATAACCTAGAACATCAACATATGTTCTATCCGATGGTGTTGTTGGATAGAATATATAGTAAGTTTGTATTTAAGTAAACTCCATTTGTATGATGAGTGTATTTAGTGAATATTCCTTCATTACTGATGTAAATGAAAACGACTGCGAAAACAGGGTATCTTTAATGGGCTCGTGCTTCCTTGCACTACATCATAGAAAGTCATGGATGGTACCAGAAGAAGCGCAATGACCTCAGCTTTCTAACCATATATGGTTTGCCCTAGGTCAAAAAGGTCAAATTCTGCAATTTAAATAATTTTGAAAGTTTAAAGCCCATCTACTGAATTAAAAAATATTTTAAACCTAATAAGATTTGGTATGGATAGAAAGACAATTTAATTACCTTTCCAATGATACCAATCTCACTGTAGTGCCATGTATTCCAAGGAGGCGCAGGCAAAATATTGGCACCAACCTGTTTGGGCCTTTGCTGGCCATAGTAGTTTCACAATGATGACACCCATGTAGAAACATGTGTTTGACACTGATGTCTATTGAGTTATATCACAAAATATATAATCTAATATTGTACCAAATTTGGGGAAGATCCAACCATTGCTTTAGGTACAGTGAATATTTAAAGATTTATTTAAATCAACATTTTTGGTTTGATACACTTTTAATCTGTATTTGCAATCAAAATACAGCTTTTCATATTTTTAGTTTAAATCTGTGGTATAGCTAATATGCATTAGTTCCATATGCTATGTGTACAAAATTTGAAGGAGATCCATCTATTAGTTAAACCACGGTGAGTGTTCAAAGCTTGATGAACAAATTTATATTTTTGATTTTGTACACTTTTCTTTTGTATATGCAATCAAAATGCACATTTTGTATTTCTAGATTGAATATTGAAACGATAATGTGTATTACCTCCAGATGATATGCACTGTCAATTTATAGGATGATACACCAATTGGTTAAGCTACAATCAACATTTATAGATTCATCAAATTAATATATTTGGTTTTCTGACAATTTATCTTGATATTTTCAATCAAAATTCAATATCTTCCATATTTTTGGATATAATATTGATATACATAATATCTATTAGTCTCAGGGAATGCTTATTGTAATACTGTGCCAAATCTGAGGAAGATTCAAGAGGTTGTTTAGCTGCAATGAGCTTTCAAAGATAGGAAAATTATACAAATTTCACTTACAGATGCTGTTTACATGCAAACAATTGGTCGTAATGTGAAGCATTACGCTTGATGCGAGGAGAGGAAGAGACCCTCCCCCGCCCCGGGCTGTCGCGCCGCGCTCACACCTCACCAGACCCCGCCGCGCGCCGCCTCCTCCGCCGCCCCCCTGTCGCGCAGCATTCGCGCATCACCCGACGCCCGCTCCTCACCCTCACTCGCCCTCCCCCGGGCCGGCAGCTTTCACAACTCACCTGCTGTCGCCCGCGCCCCCCCCCCTTCCCTTATAAGGCCGCCCGCCGGCCTCCCTCAGGCACTCGCCCTCCTGCCGCCTACCAGATCTCTGCCGTCTTCTCCTGACACTCTACCTCGGACCGCTGGCCCCGCCTCAGGCTCCTGCACCATGTCCGGACGCGGAAAAGGAAGAGGCCGCAAGAGCACCAGGCTCACCGCCCGGACCACGCCGGGGCCCGCCTCGGGCTCGCCCGGCGACGCCTCACCATCGCTGGCCCGGGCCTACCCCTCAGCCACCTCGGGCGCCGACACAGCTATCATTCTCCAGGCCCTGCAGCGCCTCACTACGCGCATGGACGCCTTCGAGTCGGCGGCAGCCCGAGGAGCCCCGGAGCAGACGCAGGCAGGATACAGCATGCCGCCCGCCCCAGCTCCTCGGGCGCAGACCGCCGCCGGGGCCTGGCCCCCACCGCCACCTCAAGCGACTCTGCCCGGGGCAGCCCACCCCCACTACCAGCAGTACGACCGCCTCGCCGCCCGAGGCGGCCCCCCCCGGCCTACCTCCAGGACGTCGCCGAGGACTACACCCCAGCATCCGCGGCCGACGCCGTCCGAGACATCCTCGCTTCCGCCGAGGCGCAGCGCGCCGGCAGGCGCCAAGGCATCCCCTCGGGATACATTTTCCCCTCGGACCTCATCGAGAGGGGCCCTGAGCGGAAGCCGGTCAAGAGAGGGGAGGCCACCCGCGACGAATATAACCTGGCCCTCCTCACCCTCGCCGGTCATCCAGCCTTCCCCGAGCACTCCCTCCAGGGCCTATGCCACCACCACCTCACCGTGATGAGGGATATCCTCGTGCATCCGTGGCCTACCGTCCGCCGCTACTCCGAGGCCATCTTCACCTGGATAGCGGACAGGAGGCTCCCACACGGATGGCATGACCCTGTGGCCCTCAACACCCTGAGGATGGATTCCATCACCACGCCCACCCCTCCGGCAACACCAGTCCCCCGAGGCGAGGACTCGCCCCGAGGCGAATGGGCCCGAGGCACACACCTGCCCCGGCCCCAAGCCGACACCCGCACCGCCTACGATAGGCACACTCACGGGGCCCCCTGCCCCGCCTGGAACCGCGATCCCGCCTCGTGCGATCGGGCCCACATCGGGGAGGTCCACGGCGAGGTGGGAGACAGGCGCCGGCACATCTGCGCTTACTGCGCCAATGTGCGGCGCTTACTAACCAGGCACTGCGAGGCCGAATGCCTCACCAAGCAAGCCCGTGAGCGCCAGACCCCGGCCGCCTCGGCGGATTTTTGATCCGCCGCCCCCCCCCCCCCGGCCGGCCCGGGGGGCCCCTCCCGGCGCCTCACCCTCACCACTGCCGACAGCCCCGCGACTTCCACCGACAACCTCCCAGCGACCACCAATCGAAACGCCGCCCAGACGAAGCCGGGGCCCACCACCTCGCACCTCACACCTCGGACGACACGGCCCAGCCTCACGAGGGACCCTCCCCGGACAGCCCAGCCACCGGCGCTCACGACACCGCCTTCATGAACCCGCCCGACCCCGACCCCGACCCCCACCCCGCCCAGCCCTGAGGAGTTCGCTGCCCCCCTGCTCGACCCTCGCCGGACCTCCTCCCCCCAGCCCTCAGGAGCGGGCCTCCCTTTTTTGGCCGCCCGCTCCCCCTCCACCTAGGCCCCGGACCTTCTCCTCGACCAGGCCTGCCTCCCGGGCCCCGCCTCGGGCGCCGGCCCCGCCTCGGGCGCGCCTCGAGCCCTCTCCTTACTTTTTGGCGGAGGGCTCCTCGGCACCCCCTCTACCAGAACTCTGACTTTGCTCCTCATGAGCCCCTCCTGTATTTATCTCTGCTCCTAATGAGCCCCTCACTGTATTGCTCCTCACGAGCCTGTTTCTTTGCTCCTCATGAGCCCTTTCCTTGTTCCTTGCCTGTACCTGTTCCTCTGTTTCCTCTGTTGAGGCGTTAATAAAACGCCTTTTTCCCACCCCCGCCTTCCTTTCTTCCTTTTCGCGCATCGGTCATAATGCGAAGCATTACGCTTGATGCGAGGAGAGGAAGAGACCCTCCCCCGCCCCGGGCTGTCGCGCTGCGCTCACACCTCACCAGACCCCGCCGCGCGCCGCCTCCTCCCCCGCCCCCCTGTCGCGCAGCATTCGCGCCTCACCCTCCCCCGGGCCGGCAGCTTTCACAACTCACCTGCTGTCGCCCGCGCCCCCCCCCCTTCCCTTATAAGGCCGCCCGCCGGCCTCCCTCAAGCACTCGCCCTCCTGCCGCCTACCAGATCTCTGCCGTCTTTTCCTCCACCCACTCACCCAACTCTCCCTCCTCTACCCCCTTCCCTCTGCGGCGGAGGGCTCCTCGGCACCCCCTCTACCAGAACTCTGACCTTGCTCCTCATGAGCCCCTCCTGTATTTATCTCTGCTCCTAATGAGCCCCTCACTGTATTGCTCCGGCGTTAATAAAACGCCTTTTTCCCACCCCCTTCTTCCTTTTCGCGCATCACACTTTTTCACATTTTTGTATGCAAATATCTTTTGAATCTCTGCAGATAGAGGTCTGGAAAAAAATAGACTATTACACTGTTATGAATATGTGAACTATTTTGCATTTATTCAGTATTGTTGCAGTTTTTCAAGAAAATACCATGCTTTGAAAATGGCTATTTGGCCAAATGAGAAAGATTTTTTTGTTACGAATTGCACTTTTTGACATCGTCTTATTAAAAATCTGCTTGACGAACTGATTTAGCAATTGGTAGTTTAAATTCCTTTATATATGTACAATGGAAATTGGTTAGCAGAAAACACCTGACATGGTTCCACTTGTTATTATACTTGGTCAAAGTTCCACTTTTAATTGGAAATTAATACATTTTTACATATTAATTCTTTAAAATTGATTACCTCAAAAACAATAATATATATAGCCTAACTATTTTTGGATTTGGGTTTGTAAATTCAAGGTCTACAGGAAGGAATAACAATATTGTACCATGTACATATTTTAAAATTTCACTGCCTGTACCTAATAGTAGTATCTGACCAGTTCTTTTCCCCCCTTTTCTATTTGTCTTATGTATTGATAGAAAAACGGGAAATATAATATTTGGTAGTTATTTTCCCCCTTTTCTATTTGATCACTAATGATTTATTAGATAAACTGGGATGAATAACATGGCTTTTTTCCTTTTTTTCCCTAAGTAAGTGTCTTCTTCCCCAATTACTGAATTATTGGTTTCTGTGAATAGAAACGAAACTGAGTATGGTTGACAGCCTGGCTATACATTACAACCGAATATTGCTACCCCCTCCCATAATAACTAAATAGTTCATGAGATATAACCGATTTATTTTTTATTTGACTTCCATAAATGAAAAGCAAGTATCAAGTTCTCGTCCCTCCTTTAAGCAATTGATTTTTTGGACCATGCTAATGACCTGCTTAAATAAATTGATCACGCAGCACCACATATATATATGATACTTTGGCTATACATATACTATGCTTTAAATAGTTATAAACCTCCGTAACACTTGGACCAGCCTTAAAAATACTGCCATACTATTAAACAGCACATTCGTCCAACAAACTGATACTTTATCAGTGACAACCATATATATATATTATTTATCAGTTATTTACCCAACCACTGGGTTCACATTAAAGGAATTTGGCCTGCATACACGAGTCATGCCCACTATTGAGGAAGTTCAGTATTATTTACCCAACTGGCACATACCCAGTGAAGCAATTTAGTCTAGCACACAAGTTATGTCCGCAATTTCATTTTCATCACTCTTAGTTAGACTTAGTTTTACGCAAGACCAAACTTTCTCACTGAGTCTTAGCACCCAACAGTCAGGCAAATAATAGGCATACCGTCCATTTATACGGGCCTATTCATATACAACAAATTTATGTTAACTTAAACGAGCATATTAGTATATTGTATTCACCCTCACACTGTCACAGTGCCTTAGAAAAGTACTGAACGAAGATTCATATCATGACATATGTAAAGGATCGAGGTATATATATATATGGGTCACTCTCCTGAAAACTGGTCAGCATGAGATGGGATTTTAAAACATCAATAAAAACCTTCCTACTTATTTTTTTCCTTATACTTTTCATATTCATGCTCAGATTTGATGAAAGAAATAAGGGAAATAAAATAAAACTGTGTGCAACTTTGGTCTTTTTAGTTATGAACTGTTTTTGTACCAAAAAACCCCATTTTACAGTCAGCCATTTGTAACATGACATATGGGACGTGGTTGAATCCTTATTAACATGTTGTTTTGCATTGATATATCAAACAAAACAGTTCCCAAATCAAAGAGGAAGTATCTATTAACATGTATGCATGCTTAAACTTAAAAAAAAATTTTTTTAATGTCTTCAGAAATAACATTAGAAATTTCCGTCACACGTCTAACCGTGGTGTCTGGATGCCACACAAATATTGTACACTAATTATACAGTGAATAAAGCATGGCTGGGAATTACTATTTTTTATCAATATAAGCACTAGATATTTCTGTATATTATGCCATGATTAATATGCTTCTAAGTATGATATTATTTAATTCGGATTAGATATTTATTAAGCAGACTGTGTGGTGTCCTAAACACGTGTTACACGTGTGACGCACATGTTATACTGCCATAAGAGATATCTTATTCACGGACTACACCTTTATTTTTTATCTCATCAATTTATATTTTACAAAGATGTAAAGGGGAGATTTCCAGCTTTCATTTGCAACCAAAAAATTCAAATATTAAATTTTAACTCTCCATGTGACACTTCTGGCCAGTTTTCAGGAGAGTGACCCATATATTGAAAGTCCAGCAAATTAAGAACAACGTATATTTCATAGTAGCCTATATATATATGATCTAAGTGTTGATACCTAAATATAAGATTCACATGACTCTGTTCGGGCTACTGTAGTACGGGGTGAATCTTTTATCTAGTTGATACCATGATGATGTACAAAACTACTCTTCTTTGGACAATTCGGATTTTTTCTTAGAGTAAAGATTTCTAGTATAGTCATCTACATTGAGATTCTTCTTTACAATCTCATCCCACACTTGGTCTAGCTTTTCGACTGAACGCGCTCTAAGCATTTTTCTATTTAGTATCCACAGTTCATACTCGTCTTTTTCCATGAGTTTACATCCATCAGCAGCACACAAGTCCCTAGTGTAGAAAAGGTCTAGCTTGGGTAAGAAGGACAGTCCAGTTTGTACCTCCAGCTCCTCCAAGGGTATCTGGTAGTCAACCAACTTGTGGCTGTAATTTAATGGCACATTGGGAACAATGAATGCACCAACTAATGGGGGTGCATAACTTGCATCATTCTCGGCTACTACCACTTTGTACAGGTGGGTTGGTACTGCCACCTTCGTTTTCCCAACCACCTGATACTTTACAAACAATTTTCCGTCCTCTTCAACATTTGGCAGCATCACCGGTCCTGAGATTATTCGCACATGCGTATACTTTTTCGTCAGGTCCCTGCAATACATTTCAAAACGATTCCAGAAACCGTTGTTATTCTGTATATCTTGAGGCAGGATGTTAGATAACAGGAATGTGTCATCCATGGAGGCTTGGTCTAATTTGTAATTCCCAGCTGGAGCCATGTGGCCACGGGACCAACCACTTTTCCAGAAATCTGAATTGAGTGATCTAAATTTTTCAGGAATAGCAGTGTCTGATAAGAATTTACTGTGCTTACGGTTAGCGGGTCCAACAAGCTTAGAGGCAGTTATGTCCTCTGCAACCCAGCGTGGTATTTTCTTTTCTTGGTCATAGTTCAAGAGGTGATTTCGATAGTGGCTGATGAGTGGTGATTGGGTTGGGGCTCCATACTTCAAGATTTTACTCTCAATTTCAATATGATGATCATCATGATGCTGTGGGTATTCATTGTCATCGGCACTGTCAGGCTTGTCTTTGCGTGTTAGCATATACTTGTATACGCCTGCACCCCATAAACTTCCAGCTAAAAACCAACCACTGAAGAAAACTCGATTCATTCTGAGATGTGTTTCGTCCACCTCGTTCACTTGTTTAAACACACGTGTGGGGTCCTACGCCTTATTCACTTATCACTGCCCACTACCAGCTTCAGACGTGTCTGATTGCTGCCACCTAGCGGATTTCAGGCGCCGGGTGTATAGTTTTGATGGATGTAATGGCAATGTATATTATTAGCTCATCCAAGACTCATTTTCACATCTATTGATAACTGTTAGTACTAGCCAGTGTAATAATGTAAACGATCTGGTATGGGTGTGCCACTACGTCCAAGAGATTGCGCAACACTTCTCCCGTACAAAAGTATCCTATTATCGCTCAAAGTCCACTCTAATTCTAACCGCACGTTCAACGTTGTGTTTGCTGTGATTTGATCTTCAGAGCGAAAGGAAATGCTGCTTAAATGCAATAGACGGCTTATTAATTATAGTAACCTATGTAAAAACAAGGTTGGCCTACTTTCCATTAAAAGTCAAGTGGCCCCTCTAGGTCTAGGATTAGGTCACTGTGCAAGAAACAACATTGTCATTGGTTCACTCTCAAAAGTAAGGTTAGTAGTTTGATATTAAATTTACATTCCTTATTAAAAATGTTATTTAAGTCATGGTATGGTTAACCACATATGTCATTCGCCGATTCGGTACAAACTAACAAAGTCAAAGACAAAACCTCACAAGATAAAAACTCGCAAAACAAAAGCTCACAAGGCAACAACTCACTCAAAACAAAAGCTCACACCTGAGACAAAAGTTCAAACCTGAGATAGGTACCCCAGTAAAATTGTCAAATTATTCCAAACATTCAAATTATAATTTCATTGGAAGCTCCAATGAATCAAAAGCAATATGCTTTTTGAATTTTTAAGATATTCCAAAAATTGAATGAGATATGTGCATTTGAAGTTTGTTGAATTTAAGATTTTTTGTATTAGCTAATGCACTAGAGAAGTGCCTTATTTAGGGCTGTTAAATAGACTAATTATAACTACATTTCCTTGTAGTTTCTTTATTAATGATCCTATCCTGATCAAACTTCACACCAAGGTTCTTCTTCGTATACCAAATCACCCCAGCTTATCAAAACTGATATAAAAAAATTAGATCACCGGAAAATGTAGGTTTCCATGGCAACCATAATGCAATCACTCCCACCTACAATATGAGTCAACTGTAGCTATTTTTAAATAATGGTCAGATCCTGATGAAATTTCACATCAAGGTTCTTCTTGCTCTGTCAAATCACCTCAGCTTATCAAAACTGATATAAAAAAATTAGATCACAGAAAAATGTTGGTTTCCATGGCAACCGTAATACAATCATGCCTACAACTGCAGTTTCTTTATTAATGGTTTGTTCCTGATCAAACTTGACATCAAGGTTCTTCTTCTTATACCAAATCACCCCAGCTTATCAAAACGGATATACGGATATACAAAAATTAGATCACAGGAAAATGTAGGTTTCCATGGCAACTGTAATACAATCACTCCCGCCTACAATATCAGTCAACTTCTAACAAAACCACAAAGGGCTACTAGAGCAAATAATGCACCACTACTAAAGCAGACCAGAAGCCGAATAAAAGCTCATGAGAGAAGCACGCTGGAAATGGCTGCCAAGTTGTGGAATGCCCAAACGGTAAAGGAACGACAAATTCCTGACCTAAAAACCTACAAAAAATATCTGTGCAAAATAAGGCTAGGAAACCCCCAGTAAGCTGCACTGCAAAGGGGCATGTGATATGTCACGGCCCACCAGCGGGATGCCCAATGGAAGGTAACCATGCCAAAAGTAGCCAGATAACACACCACACAGCTACGTACAAGCCTATGATATGTAAATAGGAGTAGGCTAGTCTAGTAATAAGAGTAGAAAAATAAAAACATGTATACCAAGAAAATCCAGAAAAACTAACATAGGCTACTAACCATACCAACCAATTATCTATCTGCTACTGAAATGCAGGCAATCAAATACCTTATCAGCAGCCACTGTGTGGTAAGATAACACCAACACTACAACTGGCCAGCATTGAAAACAAGCCTGGGTACCCGGGCTTATATGCTATGGACAGTATAAATACAGCCTCAATAAAAAAATAAAAAAAAATAAATAAAAACAAACACCAACCAAACACCAACAACCAAACAACACCACCAACATCAAACCAACAACAACCAACAACACCAAACCAAACACCAAACACCATCAACACACCAAACACCGTTGATTTAACGACTACTGTAGCCGACGCATCCCTCGACCCTCCCGCGGGCCGCGGGGCCGCGCGTGAGTCAGAATCCAGTCAAAACACCAACTTTTGGCCATCAAATTGTAGAGTTGCGATTCCAGTTAGAGTCAATGTAAGACCAGTTTTAGGAAGATAAAATGCTAAAGTTTCCCATTATGATAGTTAACATGCACTTTCCCGGCAGTCTTAGCTCTGATTTCTGCATCTGAAGACTTGAATGGCTTGGTAAAATGCCTTTCAAATGTCACACAGCCCAACCAACACCACCAACACCACAAACACCACAAAACACCGTTGATTTAACGACTACTGTAGCCGACGCATCCCTCGACCCTCCCTCGGGCCGCGCGGCCGCGCGTGAGTCAGAATCCAGTCAAAACACCAACTTTTGGCCATCAAATTGTAGAGTTGCGATTCCAGTTAGAGTCAATGTAAGACCAGTTTTAGGAAGATAAAATGCTAAAGTTTCCCATTATGATAGTTAACATGCACTTTCCCGGCAGTCTTAGCTCTGATTTCTGCATCTGAAGACTTGAATGGCTTGGTAAAATGCCTTTCAAATGTCACACAGCACTGAAAATGGTCTCTATCTGTGCCCCAGTCTGTTGTGCTTCAAACCCAGATGTAACAGTCAATGCAGTGTGCATGTGTTGCACATGTGGTGCCGTTTTCCGACATGACTGGGCTGCTCAGAAAGTCGCTAGAAGTTGTACGAGTTTTATCCGCCGGCGACAGTGGCGCTCCCGGCGGATTCCGGGGTACCTACCTGAGACAAAAGCTCACATCCGAGACAGAATCTCACACCCGAGACAAAAGCTCACAACAATTAATATTTGTTATTGTATAGGCCTACATGTATATAAATGCCACATGTATAAGAAGCTGGACTATCTTTAAATGAAGCGACTGGACACAGGTTTTTCTTTGTTTTCCATTAAAGCAAAGGATGCAAATTCACCCTGGTTCAGTGTTTGTCAACTTTCAAAATGACAATATGTAACTTTCTTCATATTTGTCCTAGAATCAAAATTTAATTACCATTTTAATAGATGACTTACAAAATTCATATTTTTTACTTCCTAGCCTGGCACTTTAAAGTTGCATAGTCCGATGGTTTTGAATTTCTGTACTTTTTATGAGATAAATATATTAGATCGATCACTAGTATCTACTTTACATTAGTTCAAAGTTGCTTTTATTTTAAATGGTAAACCTTTTAGATATTATTGCCTTCTACGCAGAAACAAATGCTTAATAAGTGCATCAGTATCTAAGTTAGATGTGTAAAATCAAATCTAGATAATTGGTTTGGTTTTGAAAATTTGATATTTCATTGGACTATGCAGCTTTAAAATGATAGGGAACGGACTGGTTGGCTCAGTGTCAGTAGGGGCCTATAATTCATAACAAAAGACTGGTCTGGGAGTAAATTTATAATTTATTTACATCTTCAAGATTATTCGTAGCAAATAGGTTTGTACATCAATCATTTGTAAGTATACAGAAGTATTATACCACTTGTCAGTTTAAGTCATATCATAAGAACACACAGGCTATGTTATTAAACACACACTCAAAGTTCCGGGTTCGATTCAACCGAAAAACCTCTAACACTCAGCCCTAGTAGCCATATCGTAAGTACAAGAGGGAGGGAGGGTGGGGAAAAACCGCCTTCCAGGTGTTTACTGTATGAGTGCCAGGACCAGGTGAGTTGGAGAGCCTAGGTATTTCCACCTCTATATATACTAAGGGTTTCCTTGGAGATTGTTGTTGACATTTGATTTGAGTGCTTGGAGACATGAATGTTTCTTGACTACCGGACCTAGCAACACAGATGCAAAGTCCTTGGATCACAGATTGAATTGAGTGGATATGGCAACGCATACAAGTTTTGTTTACATCACTTGGCAACACCAGTTTGAAAGTCAGAGACCTTCTATGTTGTGGGTTCAGTCATTCCAACAGAGTTCTTTGGCATTTTTAATACAGAACAAGAAATATGAATTAAATCTTAGTTTTTAACATTAATGATGATTTATATAACATACATAGATAGATCTTGGAATTCTGATTCTTTGAGATTGTCCATTAATAGTTGGAGATCAATTTGAATTTTATTTAAGTTCAAGTTTACAAATTTCAGTAGATACATATCAGCAAGGTATTTGATTTCTTTGAAACTAAGAGACCATTATCTCTAGAATATGAGTTAACCCAGTTACTGATGATTTATGTAACATACATATATAGAACTGGGATTTCTAATTCTTTGAGATTGTCCATTAATAGTTGGAGATCAAATTTGAATTTTATTTGGGTTCATGTTTATAAATTTCATTAGATACATATTAGTAAGGTATTTGATTTCCTTTTGAAACTATGAGACCATTATCTCTAGAATATGAGTTAACCCAGTTTATCTATTATAATGCTTTAGAAGCTCAATCTAGTTAGTAGATAGAACTTAATCTCAGTTTGAACCCATTTGTCAGTTTACAAAAGAACAAAGAAGGAATAAATCCTAGTCTAAAATTACTGATGAATTATATAACATGCAGATATAACTGGGAGTTCTAATTCTTTGAGATTGTCCATTTAAAAGTTGGAGATCAATTTAAAATCATTTAAGTTCTTGTTTAGAAATTTCAGTAGATAAATATCAGCAAGGTAATTGATTTCATTTGAAACTATGAAACCACTATCTACAGAATATGAGTTAACCCAGTTTATCTATTATTTTTTTACTTAGAAGCTCAATCTAATTAGTAGATAGAACTTCATCTAAGTTTGCACCCATTTGTGAGTTTACAAGAGAACAATAGAGATGAATAAAATCCTAGTCTAGAATTTACTGAAGAATTATGTCGTGGGGGTGATGAAAATGGGAAATACTGCGCCTAGAGCGGGACTCGAACCCGCATCTCTTTGCATTCCGGGCCAGTGTGCTAACCATTACACCACCTAGGCTCCCTGATATCAATACACTCCCCACGCCTACCTGTCTATGTGGTTACTTGCCTGAGAGGTCAGTGCAGACCACTACACTCGTCCCCCTGGAATTGTAAGTCTTGTAATGCTTACAATTACATACATACAGGCAATGCACTAACACATCATACACAGGGTAGGTTCAACAACCATACAGCGCAAAGCTTGTACAGGATCCTGATCACGGCAACCAGTGTCGTGGGGGTGATGAAAATGGGAAATACTGCGCCTAGAGCGGGACTCGAACCCACATCTCTTTGCATTCCGGGCCAGTGTGCTAACCATTACACCACCTAGGCTCCCTGATATCAATACACTCCCCACGCCTACCTGTCTATGTGGTTACTTGCCTGAGAGGTCAGTGCAGACCACTACACTCGTCCCCCTGGAATTGTAAGTATTGTAATGCTTACAATTACATACATACAGGCAATGCACCCACACATACACAGGGTAGGTTCTACAACTATACAGCGCGTAGCTTGTATAGGATCCTGGTCACGGCACCAGTGTCGTGGGGGTGATGAAAATGGGAAATACTGCGCCTAGAGCGGGACTCGAACCCACATCTCTTTGCATTCCGGGCCAGTGTGCTAACCATTACACCACCTAGGCTCCCTGATATCAATACACTCCCCACGCCTACCTGTCTATGTGGTTACTTGCCTGAGAGGTCAGTGCAGACCACTACACTTATATAACATGCATAGATAGAACTGGGAATTCTAATTCATTGAGAAATCCACTAGCAGTTGGAGATCAACTTATATTAATTAATTTCATAGTTTATGACATTTTTTATATTATTCCCTTTTTATATGTTATCATAACAGTATCTCCAGAATATGAGTTTAACCAGTTATCCATTAGATTACTTGTAAGCCCAAACCAGTTATTTGGAATACGTCACACTATGTAATAGAATTACTTGGTTAATCAGGAGCCAAATGAAATAACTGGGTTTTCTAAATTAAGGTTAATAACTTTTTGTTTTTGATTATTTCTTTGCCTGTCAGCATAGTGTACAGAATAATAAGATCTAAGCTGTGAGTTATGCCAGTTCTTATGTTTTAACTTGTTCTGTTTTTGGCAACCAAGTAATTCAGTAGATGTGAGGTGACCAATTGTTATGAATTACTCATGTTACTACATAACATGCACAATGTGACTGAGTGGGATGTTGGATCATGGTGCTGGCTGCCTGATTTCCCAGTGGGGCAGCACTATAACAAAAAAGTTGCCATGAGTGTGCACTGTTACAAGTTGGTATGCATCCTGATATGACATTATATGTTGCCAGGACGTAAAACTCCAACAACCAGCCAACCAACCATTTTAATAGTAATTCGCAGTTCTTTCCAATGGGACCGGACGTGGTGACCGAATCGGTAGAGCGCAGGCTTCCAGTGCAGAAGGTTGGAAATTCGAATCCCGGGCGAGTCAAACCAATGACTTACAAAATTGATACTTGTTACTCCCTAGCCTTGTGCTCAGCATTATTAGGATATAGTAAGGACTGGTTAGCTCAGTGTCAGGATAATGTGTTTGAGTGGGATATTGGATCATGGTGCCACTGGCCTGATCTCCCAATAGGGCAGCACTATGAAAATCACCATGAGTGCATACTGTCATAACTTGGTAGGTCTACCCATCTTGACATGATCATTGATGTTGCTAGGATGTAAAACTTCAACAAACAAAGCAAAGAAACAAATCTTTCCAATGGTAGTAATTGTAATACAAATACATGCATTTAAATTATTTTGTCATGTCCCTAATATGTGTGGATTAAAGCTCGTGAGCTTTTGTCTCTTTTTTCATTAAGGGTGTGAGCTTTTGTCTTATGAGCTTATGTCTTGTGAGCTTTTCTCTTTTAAGCCTTTGTCTTGTCAACTTTGCCATCTCCCGGAATATAAATGCTAGAAGGGCAGCCTTATACTAATCTAATGCTGTCTATTTACATTCCATGCATAACTGTTGACAATTATATGGCACGATAGTAAACTTCGGCATTATACATGCCTTAATGGCAATGCAGTGTTTTTCTTCTTATTTTATCTTCCAATAAAACATGCAATTAAAAGAGAGGGAAGAAGAATTTCTTGTTAAATCTATGTGCTGTGTATTTCAAATGACATATTTATATAATTATGTCGTTTATTTTACTATTGTGCATTGTAAATAAGAGTCATGAACATTCCCCGAACCCAGTTACAATCTTCTTTTTAATATAGATATATTTATTTGAGTAATTTACATTTAGATTTCTTTTGATATTTAAAGCACAATGACATCAAATACCGACAAACCCAACATTGGACCAAGAATGTGCAAAGTGGGCGTCACACAAATGACCAGTACTCCCGATAAAGATGCCACATTCATACAAGCCGCAGATCTTGTTAATCAAGCTAAGGAGGCTGGAGCCAGCATGGTCTTTCTACCTGAAGCATGTGACTATCTCGCAGACAACAGAGATGGTGTAATGAAAGCCGCAGAGTACATGGGCGGAGAAACACTTCAAAAGTACAAACAGTTAGCCATCAATTTAGGTGTCTGGCTTTCACTTGGGGGTCTCCATATTAAGGTAATAACAATACTAATATTCTGTATCACCATTTTCCATCACTACAATACTGTTTTGTTGTTTAAAGATGCGTTATGCATTAACTGCAGCTAAACGACTATTAATTAATGTATTATATATATTGCTTCATGGCGTATTTACATTATTTACAATAAAAAGGAATTTGGTGTATCACATAAAGTAACTACTAATGGGTAAAATATGATATATATTTTTTTGTTAATGTTGTCAACTGTAGACCTTCATCAGTTACACACCCTTCTGAGTTTATTCATGATATTAAACTGACGAGCTGGTATAGTGTCAGTTTTCCATGTGAGGTCGTGGGTTCAATCCACAGCCGAATCAAACCAAAGAATTAAATTTAGAATAAGAATATTAAGAGTAAGGTAGAGCAGGGACTAGTGGGTTTAGTGTCAAGATAATGTGATTCCGTGAGATATGTTATAATGGCGGCACCGTATATCAGCACAGTTATTGGACAACAATGATAATTTGCAGAAGACGATTTTTATATGACCGAAGATGTTCCTAGGACGTTCACTTCCAATCAATCATTCACTTGAAGCTAGATAATCCGATAAAAGCATCAACGTTTTAAAACCAAAATATTTAACTAGATTTGATCCTACACATTCAACTTAGCTATTGGTGCATTTACTAAACATGTATTGCCGCATAGAAGTAATGTTAAGTCAATTTAATAGAACCTGTCGCTGGTGAAGCATATGGCGTCCAGCATTTCGATATGCACACCAATTTTTCTTCTTCATATTTTCACTTCAAATATCTTTAAAATAAAGGTTACTCCATTATCAAATTAATTCTTTAAAATAAAGGTTACTCCAAACTAATGTGAAGTACATTATAATGACCAACCTGATTAAGAAAGAAAAACGCGGTAGAAAGTCATATTTTGTTTGTTTGTTGAAGTTTTATGTCCCGGCAATATCTAAGGTCATATCAGGACGGGTACTTGTGACTGTGTACTCATGGCGACTTTATAGTGCTTCCCCACTCAGGCCACTGGGAGACCAGGCCACCTTCACTGTGGCCTGATATCCCACTCAGTCACATTATCCTGACACCGAGCCAACCAGTCCATGTCCTATTCTAACAATGCTGAGCACCTGGCTAGGAAACGACAAGTATAAATTTTTAAGTCATTGGTTTGACTCGACCAGGGTTCGAACCCATGGGTTCGAATCCCATGATCTACCAAAACGGGAGATGGACGCTCAACTCATTCGGCCATCCCGTCTCGTCTTAAAATAAAGGTTACTCATTATAACGATCAACCTGATTAGGAAAAACAAAGCGCGACAGAAAGTCATAAACCATGGGATTATGCAACCTTAATATGATTCGTTCAACTCCTTATTTGTAGTCCAGCAATGAATCGGATAATCGGATATCCAACACCCATGTGGTGTTGAGCGCTGAAGGAGAGATAGTGGCACACTACAGCAAGACCCACTTGTTTAATGTCGACATCCCAGGGAAGGTTCGGCTCCAGGAGACAGACTTCACCCGACCCGGGGCCACCATAGGCCCGCCAGTAGCGACACCTGCAGGCAAAGTGGGCCTGGGAATAGTATCCTTACATATAAATACACAATTCTCTTTTGTTTTCCTTTTTGTTGTTGCAAGTATTTTTGGAGGTGAAACGCACATATTATTTATTATAAGTTATGTGGGGTATAAATAAGAAAAAATATATGAAATCCACAACCTATCTGTGAAGTAGTTTAATAAAGAAAATCGAACTTTTCAATTCAAAGCACAAATAAAGTCCATTGACTATATATAAAGAAGAAAAACGCCAATAATTAAATAACTGAGTTTATACCAATAAACATCGCTTCTCATCCTGCTCTTTCTCCATTACCACCAAACCACGCCAATGCTATTATCACCTTTAACTTCCATAGACATTTGGAGACATGCCCAAGTTAACTAGCTGACTATGGCAGATAAAGTTGATAAGCATTGCCTCATACCCTAAACCCCATTAATAATACTATTTATAATAATAGTAATTTAACCGTCGGGCTATTCCACCCCCGCTTAAGGCGACCCTACGTGTTAATATAAATAATTGTTTCCATGTGAATGACTTGTGCCTCCTGCCGCCGGTTGTCTGTCATCCTACCAGCCTGACCCTTGACTAGCAATGTCCGAGGTGGAGATTTCGACTCCTGACAGACCATGGGCAGAAGGCCCTTAATTAAATAAGATTATAGAGCAATCCAAATAGCAATCTGAAGTTGACCATAGCGGTTAATAATATAAGTCTGGAGGACAGTAAAGAATGCAAGGAACGTTCATGTCACTTCTTAGGAGCTCACCATTTTATTCTTACCTCTTACTACGCCAATAAAACCTATGTTCTTAGTTAAATATAGTTCAACAGTGGAATGTATGTTATAAGCCAAATCCCCTCCCATATAATTAAGTTAAATAAGTTTGGAATTTCGACAATAAAATCCTAAATATCAGCTAAAACATCGGACCATGCAAAAACACATCCAATGGGTCTGGGTCCGAACGCCCGACCTCCTATCGTTGCTAGGATAGTCACAATCGACGTATCCAAGCAACGCTTTACAGCAGGGAACCCGGCCTCGCAAATGTGGCAGTTGCGAGCCCACGCAAATAGGAGCAAAATGCGTGCCCACGTGAAATGTGAGCCCGCAAATAATCGGTCGAGTAGTCTCGCCCACTTCAGTAATAACAATAATAATAATAAATCCTGTTCACCTACATCCAGCTGTGGCTGCAAGACCGGTGCACATGCATTGAGAACATATTTATTCTGATGAATTAAACCATTAACAACAAGGAAAATAAAAGAAAAGCAGTACACCAACTGATCAAGTAGAACATCTGTCTTCACCTGTATACTCTTCTTCTCTTTCTCTTTCTCCTTCTTCTCCTTCTTCTCATCCATCCCCATTTTCTTCGTGTTTTTATAATTCGTGTTCTTGTTTATCTTTTTGGGGGTCTCCTTTCCTTTCTTGTCTCTTTTTTCTTCCTTTGTTCTACCACCCAAAGTTGTATTATATTCCTCAAAGCCTAGTGCTATGACCTTAGATTTCCGGAGCTCTCATTGGCGCTGACACAGCAGGGTGCAGATATCCTCACCTACCCATCAGCCTTTACGGTGCCTACAGGCAGAGCGCACTGGGAGGTAAAGTGCATCTTCTTAACTAGCACACACTTTGTATTGGACACTTACAAGTTAAATTTGCATAGTCCGATGGTTTTAAGGTTCTGAATACAAAATTGGTATACATATATTAGGTTGATCAATATAATCTACCTTACTATAGCTTGAAGTAACTTTTATTTTAAATGGACAACTTTTGAGATATTTGAAGTGCAACCATGCAAAATTAACTTCGCAAAGCATGCCCAACTCTGACACTATAAGCTTCCGCAC
Source organism: Branchipolynoe longqiensis (assembly GCA_030323885.1). Lineage (NCBI taxonomy): Eukaryota > Metazoa > Annelida > Polychaeta > Phyllodocida > Polynoidae > Branchipolynoe > Branchipolynoe longqiensis. Next base: position 186,708,936 of record CM059186.1, on the reverse strand, counting down.
TAACATATTAAATTGACTCAGTTGACGTATGAACAGACAGGTGGGGTTGACTAGGCTGGAACAGTAGATGACTAGATCAAGGCTCCTCCAGTCGATCCCTGAGGGAGGAGTTAGGGCTGAGGAGCAGATGGAGTCTTCCGGCCTTATTATACTCGTATAATGGCTTTTGCAGCATATACTATATACAGGCATGAGCATTTCCCGCCAATTGGCTGATTTCCGCCAATTAAATGCTTCGTGGGCTGTTCACGAGATACGTGTAAATCCGGGGAGAACAATTTCTCCGTGGGAGGGGGGTGGCCCCCCCTCCCTACACCTTCCCCCCCCCCCCCTCCTACTCAGCCTTTGGCAGAGTTTTGAGGCATACGCCCATAATCTGCTAATTTGTTTTACTTCTCTGCTCATGTGTGTATATACGTCTTGCGCCGATTATTCTATTCTGAAATTGCTTTTGATATGACCTCGGGTGTTGTTAGGATGTAAAGCCCCACTCGGCATATATTTGCAGGTGTTGCTGAGAGCTCGTGCCATTGAGAACCAGTGCTATGTGGTGGCTGCAGCCCAGGTTGGTCGGCACCATCAGAAGCGGACTTCCTACGGACACGCAATGGTCGGTCAGCCTAGTCATGCGTAGTGCTCACCATACATTGCCAGACACCTTGTCGTATTAGTGAATTGATGCGCATGCACTCGCCAACGCATTCTTCCATTTCATTTTTGGACTAAGGATAACAAAAATATTTGACTGACTTTCAAAGATTGACAGACAACGCACTACATTCTATAGGGATGAAAGATCACCGCGATTTCGTGGATTTCGACGATTTTTACTGAACTACAATCCCACAGCATTATCAGCGTATGCTAATTCGCTGTTCAAATGCTGTAGTACTATCACTGTATACCAATATGTATGAAATCTGACTTCCGGGAATTTTCCATGATTCCTTGACAGTGCTATGCCTATGGGAAAAAATCCCACGTTTTTACGGAAATTCGCCGTCGGTTTACAGATAACCTGACCGTAGGCATCGATTTCTGCTTTTTCTTTTGTCAGAGTCAACTTTCATCCCTCATTCTACTGCAACACATCATTTGTAAAACAATCCTTATGACACAGGAACAGTTCTAAGCCGTTCTGAAAATGAATGTTGTGTCTAGCAGTGTATGCGATGAAGGTATCTCTAATTTGAATTTTATTTTTAAGTAAAATATTTCCTTCATCTTCTTGTTTGAATTTGTTGTGTGAATTAAAATGATGTTACGGATGTGTGTTAAAAAGATGTTATGGATGGATGTTACATGGTTAATCTTAACCGTGTTTTTCAATTGGTATAAGATCAAAATTAAAAAGTGAATTTTCTTTTTCAACTCTGACATGCACAACATGTAAACCTTCATATGCTTAATTTCAGATATGCTTTATATGAACTCTTATGCTATTTTAAAACTATTTATAATTCCCACCTTATGCTTCTAATACAAATTTATTTAGTGGTGTTTTTTTTTTTAGTAAGTTAGTCGTTCGGCCTGCACAAATGCAGACCGCGTCCTAGTGCAGGGATGGATAAACGCCGGTGATATCCTCTTGTGGGAAAAATAAATCAAGACGTAATTCTGCTTTACTAATTCGCATCACTGGGACAAAGGAGAGAGAAGCATGTTTAGAGACAATATTTATTCAAGGAATATATAGATAATTATATATGGGATTATATAAATCATCAATATATATCATCAATTGGAGAATCAATTAAAGAATCATTCAAGTAATCAGCAGTTATGTTATCATCAATCTTATGTTCATCAAACATGTAATCAGCTTATATGTAATCATAAACTCGGGTGAGGTCGGCATGAGTCAGGTTCAGCAATTTGTGCGCCGGGCACGGGTAATCGAGGAAGGCTGGTTTCCAAACATAGTAAGCAGTGAACGATGAGGGCGGGTGTCAAGATGATGCCGATAATTCTGTACAAGTAGATAAGCGGATTAGTACAATGCGATAATGAGAGGAGAGAAGGAAGAAAATAGCATCAGCATTTAACCCCTTAGAGAAAAGGGTGTGCGGGTGGGATAGAAGTGGCCAGAGCGAGTGTCAGGCGAGAAGTGAGGGGCAAGGAGGGTGTGGGGGTCACATGCTGTGCGGGGTCGCTTTGCCTCGTTCGCGAATTAACCATGTTGCCTCCCCAACATACGTGATGCATGCAACTATACATGGGTTATAATAAAATAATATTTAATAACTTGTCAATAATGAAATAATAGAAAGAAGACATATAATCGCGGGACATGTCAGTTAAATATGTTCGATGTACATCCAGCAGTAACTGTCTTTAACAGACACCACTGCATCTAGACCAATGTTGTCCTAATTTTGCATGTATCCCGGAATCTGAGGTGACGATTAAATGAAACAAAGACGGTTTATTCATTGACAAATTGTTTGCACATGGGAGAGGTGCGCCAATCACAAGGGTCGTTGTAGTCAGGTACTACTGCGTATATATAAACTGTTCACACTGATATCACAAGTTCACCTTCATTTCAAGTATTTTCATGACGGGTTGACTTTCTCTGGTCCGCAGATCGTTGACCCCTGGGGAGTAGTCCTTGCTGATCTTGAGGAGGACATTGGGGTGAAGGTTATCGAGATTGACCTTGATGCTCTTCAAACTAGGAGGCTAGAAATGCCCGTTCGGGAACACCGAAGGCATGACCTCTACGGCCACATAAACATCACTGCAAGACGTAAGATTTATTTTAGAATGGCAAATTATAGGCCTACTAGTACCATTATACATTTACCATTATTGTGTCTTGATTCTCTTGATGCTGCCACCTAGTGGGTAGGTATTAAGCCAGTGGTGTTGCAGATTTATATTATCATTTATCAAGGAAATGCTTAATGAGCTTATCCAACCATTAATTTCACCTCAATTAAATACAACGCTTTTTCTTGCCTACCTAAGCCATTTCTTGTCTCATCAACGGTGTGCAGGTCCTATGTTGAACATATATTTGGCCCAGCTAATATATTGGTTGACCACAGATCTTATTTACGTTTTTTTTGTTTGTTTGTTGTTTTACGTCCTAGCAACATTTAAGGTCATATCAGGACGGGTATTTACATTAAAGCTGCATAGTCCGATAAAGGCATCAAATTTTCAAAACTAAAACATTTATCTAGATTTGATCCTACAAATCTAACTTAGATACTGATGCACTTATTAAGCATTTGTTGCCACATAGAAGGGAATTCATGTTAACTATGTTGCTATGGTTATTATCAGCATTACTAATGTAGTAATTTTGTGAATTGGTTACGTTACAAGCAAGGTTACCCAATCTGAACGGTCATCATGTGAATTATTGAGGTTACTGGGTAACATACACAATTAGCGGTAGCGCTTACTGTCTGCAGCAAGTACACCTAGTCAGCCATTGTTGAATGCTTACTGAGATGAATGGCTGCTATATACATTGTGGCCATTCTTACTTTGGAAGTTTCATGAATGAAGACTAACCATGAACCACCACTCTTCCGCCTTCGTAAAGTTGCATAGTCCGATGGTTTTGAGTTTCTGTCATTTTCTGAGATAAATATATTTGGTTGATGGTTATAATCTATCTTAATTTAGTTTCAAGCAACTTTTGCATTAAATGGCTAACTTTGGAGATATTTGAAATTCAAACATGTAAAAGTAATTGTGGCAAGCACGCCAAAACTCTGACACCATAGACTTCAGCAGTAACAGATTATATTAATTAACTCACCATCAGTTCCAAACCCTGTGTCAGTTACTGCTTCGATCTCGCTCAGTCAAGACTATCTCCCGAGTCTTACCTTACCATCCCTGTCACCCTACATGGTTCTTTGTAGCCCCCCCCCCCCCCCCCCATCCCCAACACACAAACATATTGATTACATGAAGGCGGACTGTCAGATTCATGGCTGATAGTGTCTTAAGCCAGGGAAAGCCATGAAAACGAAGGGAAAAGTCAGAGAAAGCCATAAAAACGGAGGGGAAAGCCAGGAAAATGAAGGGAAAAGCCAGCGAAAGCCATGAAAACGAAGGGGAAAGCCAGGAAAACGAAGGGAAAAGCCGGGGAAAGCCAGGAAAACAAAGGGGAAAGCCCTTAACCCGTCCTAATATGAACTTAGATTTTGCTAGGACGTAAAATAACAACCAACAAACAAAAATCTAATCCTTGGGTAAAAATGATAATACAAAATATGTAGAATATCGTTTCTTATTCCTGACCCCAATCATGATAAATATCTTTGGTCAGTCAAGAGACCAACCATTAATTTACCTGAAATAGTTTCTACCACATTAGATATAATATCAGAAATCTATGCAAACATGTTCACGGGTTGAACATCTTTATTCTGAATAAAAAAACGTTATCTATTCTCTTTGGATAAATTAAGGCCATATTAATTCGAGCTATTACCCATAATTCTGATTGTTGACTTGATTGTCGCTGTATTGTGAATTGTGTTTCAGCGGACATTGACAGCCATGGCGACTACCAGTTCGGACAGGTATCAATGCCATCCTCGTGCGTCTTCTACAGGACTGCGCTCTCATTTGCTTTCGTGAACAAGAAACCTGTACTTCCAGGTCGTATCCTTTTTCCCACACCTAAAAAAGGGGAAAAAAATAAAAAATCGGTTCTAAAACACCAAACAAGCAACACCAAACAAGACGACATCATAGGTTCAATAAATGATCAAAAATCGCGGAAATAGGCAAAATCGCGCAGATCTTTGATCTCTGAATAGCTGTGAACATAATTGAATAATAAACACCGAGCACTAGGAATATCCATCCTAGGATCCCATTAATATTCATTGTATATTTTTAATATGCTAAAGTATATCCTACCAGTATGGAAGGAATATATATATATGTAAGAATAGCATGGCAACGCATAGTTGGTGAGTACATCGTTTATTACAATAATACCGACCCACCCACGGGGAGGCTAATGACTAACACGCGTATAGATAGATATACTAAAACAACAACATAAACAATACCCACAGAGGATTTCGCCAAAATCCAACAACCGGAAACGGAAATAGGCCACTATGGGCGCCGCCATTTGTAAACTCGTGTTGAATAACTGAGAAATCAAAATCCAGCAAACGGAAACAGAAATAGATCGTCAAACTTCTGTCCGCAGCAAATGGTGGACGACAGCGATTGGCCAAACGCCTTAATGATGCTACACTGGTCCCTCGCTACAGACCTTCCATATATGGTGTGATGACGTCACTGGGACCAGTGTACCTGTTCCTCCACGCTACTCTGCAGCGTGGTTGTCAAGGCATTAAGTCCATAGACCCAATTGACGCTATTCGGGGTCAGCGATTGGTTAATAATATATCAAAACAAATGCCCACTGCCATAGAATTTGCCGATATGCACAGTTCAAAACTTTGATTTTATTCAAAATTAAAAGAAATAAAGAACAATTTGGCATAAACATGGATGCACAAATGAAATATTAATAGTTTATTCCGCGGAAACGACAGCCGTATTCGATTATCATGACCGCGACTCAGATCACCCGAAATCAAAACACCGCGAGTGGAGTAAAATAATACATGTGCATAGTTATATCAGGGGTCGGTCCTAAGCATAGCTTATTCATATCATATAATAATAGGATAATAAAGCATAATGCACCTGGCTGGGCCTCAAATGCCCTACCTAAATCAAATAGAATAAAAATATAGAAAAAGTTTTGAAGGTGGTAAGTGTTGCTACACTGCCTGGTCAAGACACACTGAGGCGACCAGCACACAACAGCTGGGCTGCATTCAGGCTCCGTCTCGGAGGTGGGCCTGACGTCACGCTAGTCTGAACGGCAAAGGCAGTTTGTTGTCTCGAAAATGGCCACCCCCATAGGCTGCGGCCATTTGCAATGGAAAAGCTGCGCTGTGATTGGCTGAAACCACTGGACACGGCGGCCATTTTCGAGGCGTTTTTTGTTTCCTGATTGAAAATGGAGGCATCGCCGAGACGTCGCCGAGATGCACCCTGAACGCAAATAGGCCAAAAAGCATCACCGAGACGTCGCCGAGGCGCCTCTGAGACGGACCCTGAACGCGCCCAGGTTACCTGAGAACCCGGGGCCACCTGGCGGATTGGCCGCGTACTATCCTGCGAACCCCCCAGGAGCCCCTGGGTGGCAGCACGGTGCAATTCCCTTACATCCGCATATACGTAGTATATACGTGGGTATATAACATCTTCATGTAAATTCTGCTTCATGTAGTCTATGGCTAGAAAACCAGCATCCCGGCACTGAAAAAAGATAATTTTACAATCAGTCACAGTCAGTCAGTCTTGGTCACAGTAAGTCAGTCACAGTCAGTCAGCCAATCACAGTCAGTCACACAGTCAGTCACAGTCAGTCTTACTACTCTTAGTCACAGTCAGTCAGTCACACTCAGCCAGCCAGTCACAGTCAGTCAGTCACAGTCAGTCAATCAGTCAGTCACAGTCAATCAGTCAGTCAGTCAAAGTTAGTCCTTCACAAGAAGCCCTCCACGTGACCGGGAGTTGTGCCTTAGCCCCCCGCTAGACGTGCTGGTGTCCCCGGTGCGCCCTGCCCGGCGCCTGGACGACCTGATGCCGGGCGAGGTGGCGGACCTCGGGCTGACGTTGCAGACCGTATCGCGGGTCATCGAGCAGTGCTACGGCTGCACCTCGCGGACCGTCGGCATGCAGGACGGGCCAGAGGCGGGCCAGAGCATCTGGGTAAGCCGAGCAGCTCAGCCAGCGGATGGAGCACATGGAGCAAATGGAGGGATTTAAAGTTGCATAGGTTTTGAGTTTCTTACATTTTCTGAGATAGATACATTAAGTTGATCGTTTTTACATACCTTACTTTAGCTTGATATTAAATATCAGGATTTTTTTTGTTTTTTGGATGCTGTGTTTATACTGTCCATTGCATGTAAGCTCGAGTGCTTGGGCTTGTTTTCAATGCTGGCCAGTCATAGTAGTGGTTTAATCTTATCACAGAGTAGGAGGTGATAAGATGTTTTTGTTCCTCGCACAGTAGCAGGTACATGGTGATTATTTAGTATCTGTAGATGTTTGAGCTTGTTTTGTGTTGGTGTTGGCTGTCCAAGGTCGATCCGAAATAGGGAAAGACTGCTAGGATACTTATTATTTTTTATAGCGATGAACTATATTTCAGATATGGATATAGAGGCTGTAAATCCTAAATCCATATCATTGTATTTTATTGCAGTCATTTTTATTTTAAATGGCTAACTTTTGAGATATTTTAAGTGCAACCATGGAAAATTAATTTTGACAAACATGCCAAAACTCTGACACCATAGCATTCTGCGGTACAGGTTCTATTCAAGTGTTTCAGTATTCCCTTTTGTGTGGCAACAAATGTTTAATAAGTGAACCAATATCTAAGTTAGATAAGTAGAATCAAATTTAGATAATTGTTTTGCTTTTGAAATTTTTATTTTTCATCAGACTATGCAGCTTTAGGCGATATTTGTAGACTTGAGAATTTTCCGCCGATCGGCGGTTTCCCAATTTTGTTGGGGGGAGGGTTGATTTAAAAAAACCCACACTTGTCGATATGAGAATGTCCCCCCTGATCGGCGGTTTCTTGAGTTGTGGAGATTGATTTTGACATTTATTGATATGAGAATTTCCCCCACCGATCGGCGGTTTCTCGACTTATGGGGATTGATTTTGACACTTGTCGATATGAGAATTTCCCACCGATCGGCGGTTTCTAGACTTTTGGGAAATGACCCTTCTTTTTAGGTGTGACCTGTTCTCATCTCTGTAGTTGCATAATCCAATATGGTTGAATTTTTTTTTTTTTAAAGATTGGCTATCTTCTATTTGAAGTCCTTTTTCTTTCAGCACGTACACTACCACATCCTCCCACGTAAAGGGGGCGACTTCAAGAGGAACGACGATGTCTACGAAAAGGTACACGGATACTTCTCATCTCATATCTACACTATGAGACAGATATCGGTGTCATCTGAGTAATAATCTTATTGAAGCACGAGACCTTATAGGTAATCTGAATGTGTGGGCGGATTGAGTCACCGAATGAGTGGGTCTCAGCCTTCAGCTTCGGCTCATTTAAAATCATTACGCCCTAATATATGCGATTTGGACTAATATATGCGATTTTATATACAGAACTGATGCAATAAAAGAGACGATTTTCCCCCCAGATGTATATATAATATATATAAATATACATATATATATAAACATATATATATAAGCATATATATATATGTATATATACATATATATGTATATATATATAATGTATCTATATATATATATGTATTACTCCGAGCTAGTGGAGGAGAGGCCCCGTGCAGGAGGCGGAAGAGCATGCTGGTACCCCCCCCCCCCCCCCCCACACCCCGAGGATGGGCGGGGGAGGTATTATTACATGCGAGAACGGGCTTATCACTATCCATATATATTAAATAGTGAGTATATTCCTATACGGGTATAAATCCTCGGTTGGAGGTATTATATTATTATTATTATATATCATTATACGCTCAGTTTTCATCCAGTTCGATGTCAGCTAGGATTCTACCCGAGCCTATGGGGCGATGGTGGCGCCGCCACCGGGGTAATCCTGGTACTTATTTCCAACTACTCTGATTCACTTGCTCAAAAAAAGTTTTGGATTTATTGACGATACCGCGATTTCTCCCGTGTCAAGAGGAAATAAAGACACTCAACCCATTAGAGTCCTCCTTGCTTCTCCTTTCTCCTCCAATAGAACCTCGATTTATATAATATATATATATTATATATATATTTTACTTACTCTATATATATGTGTCTAAAATCGCATTGTATATATGTGTGTAATATATATATAATTCTATATAGATAAACAAAAAATTCGATATAGATAAACCTTTACATATATACACAAAACGATATTTATAGAATTTTGTATACAGAGAGATTTTACATATGGCAAGTGCAAGTTGCCATATATGTGATGTATAAGTACAGTATAACCCCATTAAACCAAGCACAGTTAAACCAAATGATCGGTTAATCCAAACTTTTTTTGGCAGCCCGCAAAATACTACCATTTATCATATAAAAAAGTTGGTTAAACCAAAGTCGGTTGATCCAAATTATCGGTTAATCCAAACAAAATGTTGGGACCCCAGGCCACATCCGGTATGGTTAAACCAAACTTTGATGTGGTTATAAGGTCATCTGAGACCCCACTGACTTTTTTATATGATAAATGGTAGTATTTTGCCAGGCCCGCGAAAAAAGTTTGGATTAACCGATCGTTTGGTTTAACCGAGCTTGGTTTAACAGGGTTATACTGTATATACATAAAACACAATAATCAAAGTGTCCACATACATTGTATATTACATTCATAATGCACCTGCATTTTTGCCAAAGCCAAGTCAAAGTCGAAGCCAAAGCTCGGTTAAACCAATGATCGGTTAATCCAAACAAATTTCTAGGGTCCCTTCAAGTTTGGTTTAACTGTATTATGCGAGAAGGAAGGCATGAAAGGGAATTCCATTATTATTATTGTTATTATTATTATATCTCCCCATTTGCTACTCTGAGAATTCTGACCACCACAGCCGGTCCGTTGGCGCCACCACCGGCCCCCCTCGTCCCTAACGGACCTTCGCATCTGTTTTCATGAACATCGAGGAATTAATATAATTTGTGTATTACATGTAAAACCATCTTTTTTTATTCCATGTATTCTGAGTCATTTCATTATTTGCTATTAGGCTAATATACAAAACTTATGGGGCAGGTCATGGTCCTTAAAGCTAACTACAATGAAGCTCAAAATGTCACACTGTCATTCTTAATAAGAATAAGAAATTTCAAATTTAATATTTTTAATTAATCAATTTTCAAATTTCAGCTGGAAACACACGATAAAGGCGTGGAAGCATCCCAGTGGCGAACTGTTGCCGACATGGCGGAGGAGGCTATGCAACTCAGAGCCTTGTTCCCTCAATAAACCAGGGCGCATTGTGTTAGTGAAGCTTTAATACAACATTTTCAGGTGCCGGCCGCGGTGGCCAAATACGTAGAGCAATAAAGAGACGAGACGAGGAGTGGTGGAAGCCTACCTTTTTTTCCGAGGCCAATATGGCCGAGCAATAAACAGCCCTACCTAGAAAAAAACGAATGTAGTATAACTAGAGTGGAGCTCATGTCCTGACGCGCACTGGCAGGGCTATGGCTGCATGGAAGTGGCGTCAGCCAGGCAGAGCGGGTTCCGGCCCGCACCAAATATCACAACAAATAAATAAGACGTACATAATAAATAGCGAGGAATTAATTACAGTTCGATGAAACTGGATAGGATATAAACCTCGCCCCTTTATATTCATATAATAAATTATATAGCACATAAAATAGGCTACGACTCAGGAGGATAAATATAGAGACAAGACGAGGAGTGGTGGAAGCCTACCTTTATTTTCGAGGCCCATATGGCCGAGCAATAAACAGCCAAATCCCAGCCGGCTCCTGTGCAGCATTCATTTTTTATGACTGCGGCACTATCAACTATGATCAAGTCTAGATAGTGGTTTGGTTTAGAAAACTTTATGATTTCATCGGATTTTGTAGCTTTAAGAAATCAGAAAATAAAAAAAGACATCGCGTATCTCTCTACTCAGTGTTTGTATAAGCCAATCTAATTCCTTTGTGTACAAACTCCTTACTTTTTTCTCAGTGCTGTAATTCAATTAAGGCGGAGACAGAGGTGTATATAGTGGGTCTTTATTACACGGAAGAACTCAATGAACGTTATACAGTTTTGGTCAGTAACAGGTCAGATCAGTCTCTCTCGTCCTCTCGGGTCAGTTCTGATGGTGAGCTCCCGGACTCGAACCCTCAGCCCTACACTTTAATGAATATTTCTTGATAAAATAACTTTTGTCCTCTTTCACGAATCCGTTCCATAAGTAAGAACATAATAGTTTGTCTATTTCACTAATATTATGTGTTGATTATAATGCCATTCCAAGTTTTGGAGTAATCTACTCAGAGCCAGAATACTAGTTATAAATGATGCAGCTAAGTGACCCATGGACCAATATGTACTGTTTCGTTTATATATTCTTTTTGTAATTAACATTACAACTAAATATAAATAGTACATATTGTATTTACTTATTTTATTAGTAAATCGAGTGATGGATCATTTTATTGTCAAGTTTAAATGGCTTGCCATAGATGTAACTCCATAGCCTGGGCTGCGTTCAGGGTCCGTCTCGGAGGTGCCTCGGCGATGCTTTTTGGTCTATTTGCGTTCAGGGTCCGTCTCGGCGATGTCTCGGTGATGCCTCCCATTACAGATAGGAGACAAAAAGCACCTCGAAAATGGCCGCCGTATGCAGTGGTTTCATCCAATCAGAGCGCAGCATTTCAATTGCAAATGGGCACTGCCTATGGGGGTGGCCATTGCGGCCATTTTCGAAACAAAAAACTGCCTTTATGGTTCAGACTAGCGTGATGTCACGGGCGCCTCCGAGACTGACCCTGAACACAGCCCAGGGCCGCGTTCAGGGTCCGTCTCGGAGGCGCCTCGGCGACGTCTCGGCGATGCTTTTTGCTCTATTTGCGTTCAGGGTGCGTCTCGGCGACGTCTCGGCGACGCCTCCCTTTTCAGGTTGGAGACAAACAGCGCCTCGAAAATGGCCGCCGCATGCAGTGGTTTCATCCAATCAGAGCGCAGCATTTCGATGCAAATGGCCGCCTCCTATGGGGGCGGCCATTTTCGAGGCGACCAACTGGCTGTTGTTGTTCAGACTAGCCTGACGTCACGGGCGCCTCCGAGGCGCCTCCGAGACGGACCCTGAACACGGCCCAGGTAAATGGTAGCACATGACCAAGAAGATGACTAGTTCTCATGTTCACCACTAGTGGGCAGCACTTGCTCTTATCCCTTGGGTAGTTTCGTTTAGTCCAGTTGTCTAATGTTTCTGTAAATACCATTGTTGAACACTTCGCAAAAACACAGGAGCCGCAATAACTCATACAGTAACACTAATAGGAAGCACGGTGTTACTTCAAACTGACATTTTCAGTTGGATTTCCCGCAATCAATTTCAGTACCCAGACATGTACAGAGTTCCACTGACTGTAGCAAATAATACTTTTTTTTGTGTAAGGTGATGCAGGACAAAAGCAGGGTTGCTGGTGTCAAGCACACATGCTTGTGTAATTAGGTTTGTATAATTACACTAGCTCATCTGGGCCATTCAAATTTGAACAGCGTTATCTGACACTTTTCAATCTTTTTTGGACAATTCTGTGAGCTCTTTCATACCACTGTATGTCGGGGGATATCTTCAAGTGTTACATAATATTATGGAGTGTTACAAAGGGGAGCGAGGGTCTCTAATTTAGTCAAAAATAGCATTATTTCATATTTGAATGACCCCCTTATCGCTGGTGTGTCGAGATCATGTAAATAAAGTGATGTTTACATGAACATTCGTAAATATCTTCATCGGGTGGTAGGCTGCCCTGTGAGATGGCCACCTACCATGCTGGCGGGTATAGGGGAGGAAGAAGCGGATCATGGGATCGATTCCCGACAGGGTCACACGAAGAAGTAATTTGTTGCTACATGATTACCTGGCTGTCAGAATTACACGAATAGAAACAAGACTGGTCGATTCGTTGGTAGGATAATTTTTGTTTGTTTTTTGTTCATGTGTTTTTATTCCTCTGAATAACATGTCACTTGCTAATCCACTGGTCTTCCCGCCCTAATGACAATTGCGACTACACACTAAGCAAAGCTTGAACATAGATAGACAATAAGCACAGCGTCAATATGAATGAATGATGGGTGAAGAACAAGATTAGAGAGAAAAAAATGTGACTGTGGGATATTGGACAGTGGTCCCATTCAGCTTGTATCCAAGTGCGGAAGCACTGTAAAGCCGCCACCATTTCGCATTGCCACAATTCGGTACCGGTGACAATATGACCTCAGATGTTGGCAATGGCGTGTATAGGTTTTGTGATGCCCGGGGCCAACACATTGATTTCATGCCCTTAAAAGTTAATAAAACTCAAGTAGGCCTATAGGGTCTAGTACTGAGAAATGTCAGCAAGGAATATATTTTAAATATGCCCTAATATGGATGCCTGGAGCCGGCCGTCGCACCCTCTGCATGCTACTGGATGTTGCTATCCAATAAACCACACCAATCACCATTACAATGGTGAACTGCCACAACACATTTCTGTGTCCTACTGTACACCATTCAGGCAGATACCGGCGATCATAAATGATGGCGCAGCCTGGCGTTTCACGAAAGGCTTATTGCATATGGCGGCCTTCCCATCATCCATCTCCGGCTGCCAAGAGATGGAGAAGGGTCCACAGAGAGGAAAGGAGGAAAAACGGGTGACCACTGTCCCATATTGAGCATACCCTTGCAGAAATAGTTTCCCATTCTTTAAGTCCTGATATTGTGTGATTTAAACAAAAGTCGATGTAGTTAAATTAAAAATATACTTCAAGCACTTTAATCTGTGCAAAAGATACATATATGTGTAACTACTACAAAAATAATGGACGTATTGGATGGGACCTTTCCATAATTTGAGCCAATCAGATCTGTTCTTTTCGATTGCTAATGGCCACCCCTTATGGGGGCCGCCATTTGCAATAAAAAATAACAGCTCTGATTGGCTGACACTGAGAGCTGTTCTCAGCCAATCAGAGCTGTTCATTTTGATTGCAAATGGCGGCCCCCAGGGAGGTGGCCATTTGCAATAAAAAAAGAAGAGCTTTGATTGGCTGACACTGAGTTCTAGCGAAAACGAGAAGAGGAAAATCCATTTCCGGCAAGTTCAAACAGGCTCAGACAAGTTCAAACGTGGCTGGTTGTTCCGCTCCTTTCTGCGCTGAATATGCTTATGGAGAGATGGCCAGTACACCAAAGTCAAACCTGAACCGAACACCTCAGTGTCCGGTAGAAGTTTTGTGCATGTTCAAAACTTGTACCGGACACCGCCGGATGGTTACCGGACGGTACCCGAACATTGCTGTACACAACCGGACAGTGTCTGGTTCTCGTGCGGTTCCCCAGTCCGGCAAGGTCTGACAGGGCCTTAACATATGAGATATTTGAAGTGCAAACATGACAAATTAATTTGGCAAGCATGACAAAGCTGTAACACCATAGGGTTCTGCAGTAATACATTCTATTAAATTGTCTCTGTATTCCCTTCTAATTCTATGTGACGGCAAATGTTTAATAAGTGCACCAGTAGGTTAGTTAAAGTTGAAGTAACTTTACTTTAAAATGGATAAGTTAGGAAATATTTGAAGTGTAAACATGCCAAACTTATTTTGGCATGCTTGTTAAAGGGACCAGATATAGGTCGCTGAGACACTACCCGTACTCCGACAAATGCTCTCCAAGAATACGTTTGTCAGTTTTCAGTTTATGCAACTACATATGTGGGGGGAGAGGGCTGACATTGGTTGCTTCTGTTGTGTTTTATTTAGTCCAGCAGCACTGACACTTTTAGACAACCATATAGAGAAAAAAATGTTAGAATTTGCAATCTAAAATGATAAATTTAAAGTGCAAATGTTTATTTATCATAACCAGCTACTTTTTGTGTGAAAAATTGATTAAATCATGTAGATTAATAGACTTTAAAAGTTGAATTGAGAGCTTTCTGTGTCTGCCATCTTGGTGGTTGCCATGGCTTCCCCTGTATGTGGGTAAGGGAACCCCTCTAGGTCATGTGATGAGGGAATCCCACCTATGATGTCATTCATACATCACAGACCTCAACTCTCCTCCCACATGTTCACTGGCATGAACTGAACAAACTAAGCAAAGGTATGTTTGGAAAGCTTTTGATGCTGGATTGGTTTGTATCTGGGTGAGGTATAGCCGGCGACTTTAAAAACCCATAGGTTTCAGCAGTAACAGGTTCTATTAAATTGTTGTAGTATGCGCTTTTAGGTAGAAATAAATACTCAATAAGTGCACCAGTAGCTAAATTGAAGATTAATGTAGAGGTAAATCTAGATAAGTGCTTTGCCTTCGAAAATGTAGTAGGCCTACCTTTATTCGACTATTTAGCTTTAAGCTATTAAGAGTACCTTGAACCACCAGGTGGCAGCACCATAAATAATGCCGACTGGTATTACTTTGTTCCACCGGGTGGCAGTACTGGATTCCGACAATCACCGAGATATTACACGTTGCTTTGTTTTGGAAACTTAAACAAAATATATATGATGTCCACCCATTCATGCAGTGAAATAATCATAAAGTCCCTGGTTTCCTGAATAATATAAACTTCTCATATTGGAGCCAAATAAGGCATGGTTTTAAAAGGTCTAGATCTACTAACAACTACGGCTTTAGAAGTCCTAATCCATGTAGGCCTGCTAAAATCCTAGTCTTTGCCAGACCTTTTATATTAGTGTAGTAGACTGAATTGACATATTCGGGCAAGGGGCCACATAGGTAGGCATGGGGATACGGTGATTGCATCAGGGAGTTTAGGTAGTGTAATGGTTAGCATGCTAGTCCTGGAATGATTCCCCGTGCCCCCAGCTCTGCCAATTTGGATTTCCACCGCTGTGTATAACTTACAGCGTCATTAAAGGCCGGTTGCTCTCATACCATGTCTATGTGGTGTGGGAGGTTAAAAATCCATTGGGTCGGTAAAAGTGTAGGATTTCCCCTGCTTGGGACAACTAATGTTAAAAAAAAGAAGACAAAAATGAGAGACAAATAAGTGTTCACACTTCCTGTCTACCATTCGCTATATCGCTATAAATCCTTCTCTGTGCGCAATGGTTCCCATTTTCATCACCCCCACGACACGGTCATCATGACATGGATCCTGTACAAGCTAAGCGATGTACAGTTGTTGAACATCCCCTGTGTATGGCATTGCCTGTATGTAATTGTAAGCATTAAAATGACTTATGGACATAAACCATTTAAAAGACTTACAATTCCAGGGGGACGAGTGTAGTGGTCTGCAGTGACCTCTCACTGTATAGTGTCAGGCAAGTGGCCACATAGACAGGTAGGTATGGATAGAGTGACTACATTAGGGAGTTAGCACTACATTAGCATGCTAGCCATGGAATAGAAAGAGGGGGTTTGAATCCTTCCCTTGGCGCAATATTTTTTATTGTCATCATACCCATGACAGTAGGTTGCTGCGGGAACCTAAATTAATATGCCACGCTGCTAGAAATTTGGTAAAATCAACCTCCTTACAGATATAAGAATTTGAGATTTTAATAAATGAAAATATGTGGAATTAAAATGGTGTTTCCCAAATGAACTGTGACGAATCCATTGTTTTAACTTAACAATCGGTAAAAGATAAATTATTAAAGGACGTGGATAAGTCCCTGTAGTTGCTTTTCGTCAATTCCATTCATAATATATGCCTGTAGGCGAGGTAAATCATTGCAATCGAAGTGATGGCCAATTTCGGGGTGAACAGTGAGTTCCCCTGAGATAAATCTACACCAGGATTGTTGAATTATTTATCAATGTGTCCATTTCAAGTTCTTAAAATACAGCATACCCGCGGTTTAGGCAGAGATGACCTAAGAAGGCAGGCCTGTCTAATTGATTAAAGCCTAATTATCTTATCTACAACTTCTCCCCAAATTGTAGTATACCCAGGAATTGGGTTTGGAGTTTGGGGTTTGATGCGAAAAGCATCTGGTCATTGGAAGATAATTTGTGTTTTTGGTAATGTTATTTAATTCTTCCAATAATTGCGGTGTTTTTGTTAGTTTTGCTTTGTTTCCAGAGCCCGGGAAAATTTGTGTTCTTCATCAAATTAGTACTTTAAGGTGATGAAGTAGGTTGGTGGTTAATTCTCACTGGATTTTCATAATTTCATCACATTAAACAGATATGAGTAAATTTATTCAAACTTCCTATTACATCAAGTAGTGCACCGATCATTACCCGATTAAGCAAGTGAGCTCGTCAAGAAAGTATGTTATTTTAAATTTACTAAACAGTTAGTATTACCCTACTTCATTAGCAATGCACATAATTATACTTGCAATTTCACAGGGCGAACCCAATTAATCAAAACCCGTAGGCCTAATTTCACGTGGCCAGAAAACCAGTGGCCCGGTAGAGATAAAAGGAGTTGTTTTTGGAAACCGTTTTTCACATTTCTAAACATTAACACACATAATGAAGTTGGCTTATCTACATGGTATAATAATGTATAAACTTAAATAATTTATTCATATAATTCATAGAGTTCGTTCATAGCTGATGAAATGGACATTAATAGTTCTGACAGTATTGCTGGTGACGTCCCACATTTAATTGACAGTTGGTGTTGAGACCAAGCCACTGACACCATGACCCGATTTCCCACTCAGTCACATTATCTTGGTACTGAGCTAACCAGTCCTTACTCTATCCTAATAATATTAAATAGCCTACCATAATCGATAGCGGCAGGTGTCAATTTTATAAGTCATTGGTTTGACTCGGTTGGGATTCAAACTCCAGACCATTCGCATGGGAGGCCTGTGCTTTACCGATTCGGCTAACGCGTTCGGTTTATGGCTGGTGCAGTCCCACCTAGATACAAGATTCACCCCACACTGCTGCAGTAGGGGTGCAAACCAACCCTATGTAAAAGCTGTTGAAAATGCGGGTCAAAGAATTGAGAGCCTAATTTCACAATCTAAGAAGCAACAATTATTCTTTACATATGTCTCATTGATAGCCCGCTACCTTTGAGTTGAAAAATATAATATAATATGTAGTTTAATAAGATTTAAAAGTGAAATCGACGGCGTTCTGCAGCCGCCATCTTGTCTTTTTGCATTCTCTCCCATTTCACCAACTCTGTGCCTATAGAAGTATCCATTTGATACTGGAGGCAGGCATTCTACTCTCTGTTCCATACTAAAGCTATTTTCGTCTGTATTTAGACTACGTTGTCGTTCACCCGTGTACTGCGAGTACCGGGTGAATCCTTTATCTAAGTCCCACCAAGCTGTGCAGATAACAGCTGGCGACGACACCCGCAATGATGGATACCACCTGACACTCTGACATGGCAATTGCTCATAATTAACGATGGCGGATGACGTCTCGTGTGGACGCTGACAGATTTGCCACTGTGCACTGGGCTTATTAGGTGCTGATTGATACTTGCTAAATAGTAGTCATTGACGAAATGCAGCCAATCACGGCAGGCGGCCTCGTGATGGATCCCGGACGCACACGGTGTAAGTGGGTATCGGGTGAGTGCTCCTGTAGCTGCAAAATACACTTATTGACAGCAGAGGGAAGCTAGTCTTCAGATCCAGCTCGCTAATGGACCATCCTGGAACTATCTTCGACATCTGACTACGCTAGTATAACTAGAGTGGTGGGTCATTTTCTGAAACAGGGCATCACCTATTTGATTTCCACATTACGATGGTGATGATTCATTTTTAATTTTAATATTTATTTTTGTAGCAAGTGAAATAATTAGATGGATTTGGAACTGGCAATCGTATCATGTCATGCAAAGTTTTGATGGTTAGATAGCATTTCTCGTGCTATGGATGAGATACGAATGAAAGTGACGTATGTCTATTTAAAATAAAAAAGCACAACTCCAGACACATGCCAGGAAAATAAATGTGCATGTATACGTGCATACGCATGGGTAAACTTGTTGGCTATATCACAGAATATGATGACATGCATTGCATTCTTAGCCATAAGCTCTACATTGTGGCATACTACAGGTACACGTGCACTTGTGCTAACCATGCATTGATCTTTTCTTCTTTCTTTTAAAGCTGCATACTCCGATGAAATCATCAGATTTTTCGAAATAAAACAATTGTATGGATTTGATTTATTAGCAATGTGTTGCTGCATAGAAGGGACTACTAAGTCAATTTAATTGAACCTGATACTGCAGAAGCATATGGAGTGCGCGGTGGCTCAATTGATGTCGCACAAACTTCTTGTGCAGAAGGTCGTGAGTTTGAATCCTGCCTGAGTCAAAGCAATGCCGTACAAAATGAATGCTGAGTCTTGTCGCTACCTAGCTCTGTGCTCGGCATTATGCCTACTTGGATAGGGCAAGGACTGGTTAGCTCAGAATCTAGATAATGTGACTCAGTGGGTTGGCATGTCTTGGTGCCAGTGCCCTGGTCTCCCAGTGGGGCAGCACTATGAAGTCATGACCTCTGATGTTGCCAGGATCGTGATGTAAACCACAACAAACAAACGAAAACAGCTTGCCAAACTTAATTTAGCATTTTTGCACTGAAAATATCTTAAAAGATAGCCACTTAAAATAAAGTGAGTTCATACTGTAGTGGTCTGCACTGACCTCTCAGGCAAGTAACCACATAGACAGGTAGGCGTGGGTAGTGTGGTGATATCAGGGAGCCTAGGTGGTGTAATGGATAGCAAACTGGCCCGGAATGCAAAGAGATATGGGTTCCAGTCCCGCTCTAGGCGCAATAATTCCCATTTTCATCACCCCCACGACACTGGTTGCCATGATCATGATCCTGTACAAGCTTTGCGCTGTATGGTTGTTGAACCTACCCTGTGTATGTATGTGTTAGTGCATTGCCTGTATGTATGTAATTGTAAGCATTACAAGACTTACAATTCCAGGGGGACGAGTGTAGTGGTCTGCACTGACCTCTCAGGCAAGGAGCCACATAGACAAGTAGGCGTGGGTAGTGTGGTGATATCAGGGAGCCTAGGTGGTGTAATGGTTAGCACACTGGCCCGGAATGCAAAGAGATGTGGGTTCGAGTCCAACTCTAGGCACAATATTTCCCATTTTCATTACCCCCACGACAATACTAATGTAAAGTACATTATAACAATCAACCTAATATATTTACCTAAAAATGACAAAAAAATCAAAAACATCGGATGATGCAACTTTAAGTTAGTTTTTTCCCATTCGTCAACCTAATAAAATATGTCAATGCACAAACAACGGAATATGCAACTTTAACGCCTCGCATGGGAGATATAACTGTTCCGGTTGTCAAGTTGGTTGGTTGTAGGAGTTTTACGTCCTGGCAACGTCTAACGTCATATCAGGATGGGGGGGGGGGGGTTGTGATCAAGTAAATGTAGAGTCAGTACTTGGTTTGTTTCACTCACTCTCCAACATTAGTCAAGGCATTCTGACCCATTTTAAAACCTGCAATTGCTTGGAATGAGTGGGGACGCTCATTCGTGGTCATTGCTGGGCACTGAGACGATGAGGCTGCATGCACCCACCCCCTCCCACCCTCCTACGGGGGCGGGGGGAGGGGGGTGCCCACCACACAAGGCGGGGAAGGGCAATACACACCCTCCCCAGCACATCAACCAATCACAACACTGCCACCAATCAGCTAACAACAAAACCAGGAGCCAGGGGCTCCACACATCCTGATGGTCAGTCTGCAAAACACCCCACGACTGACCACACCTACCAGCTCTTACGAGTCTGCAAAACACCCCACAACTGACCACACATACCAGCTCTTTCTTTCGATGCCAAAACAAGGTTCATCAGGTAAGAAGAAGGGCCGTGGCCAGCCAGCAAGGGCCCAGGCTCAGCCAGGAATATCTACGACACTCCCGATACACCTGACACACAGCCCCCCAGTCCTCGGGGGCGAACAGTAGACCCCCAGGGCATCCACACTGCCAAGGTCGAGCACCAGCTGGATTATGCCGAGAGATCGGTCCAGTGGCACCGAGATCGAATCGGATGCTTCATACCCAGAGCCTGGACAGGGCGGGCACCGGGCGACGCGCACACCGGTCCGATCAGATGACAATCAGGTCGACCGCAGGATGCGCGAGATTTAGGAGCGCATGGGGGGGCAGCTCGACGAATGGTTGGATGCTATGCAGATATCCATCCAGTGCCTGGTTGATGCACAGCCGGGCGCGGGAGCCCCCCTCCCCACACCGGGGCTGGCGGCTATGCCCGCCTCCCGGGCCGGGCTGTGCGACAAGCAACGGGACCTGACGGCCGGGTGCCGCGACTAGGCCCACGCCGCCCGGGCGGCCCACCCACTAGAGGCCTCATCCTCCCTGGAGCCCGGACACTCCCTGGCCAGACACGCTGGCAATGGGCGGCGGGATATATACCCTCAGCTGCCACGCAAGGCCGGCCCTCACTGCCGGTCAAACAGCGAAGCTGACCGACACCGACACCGTGATGATCAGGTGGAGGACGCAGACGAGGAGTTTGACTGGAACCAGGCGCGATACAGGAGACTGGAAGGTAGGCGAGCCGTGTTACAAGATATGTTCGTAACTAACCCCATTTCAAAACCGTACATGTATTTGAAGCGACATGCATGTAGTTCAGCCGTGCAGAAGCTGGCGGCACGAACCACGATGATCGAGAGCGAGTATATGAGGGCGTTCATGGCACTCATGCCGCACCAGAGGGCATACGAGGCCCAGGACTTCCGTCACATGTTTGAGGACCTCAGATGCCTCATGGATGACTGCTCGCGCAAGCCCTGGCCAGCCGTGGGCGAGTGGGCCCAGAATATATTTGACAACATTGAGAAGGAGGACATTAAGTGGAGGGACCAATAGGAGATACAAAATGACCGGGCCAACTTCAACACCGAGCTGGCCAGCAACCCCACCCCCACCAGGGATGAGCGCGGCCCCCCTGCCGTATTGGCAGACAACAAGGCGGCGAGGGGCAGGATTGAGGCCGAAACACATGAGCGCCCGTGCTCTGTATTCAATTCTACCAGGAGGTGTAGCTAGAAGCAGCACCATCCGGACGGGCCCATGGATGTGGTACACCCATGTAACCCATACTGTTACAAACTCACACAGGCTTACTATGAACATTCCGAACAGAACTGCCGGAGGAAGGCGCGCGACCCCAATACAAAAGACTAGGCTCGGGGAGCGCGCAACACCTGAGCGGCTATCCGCAGCACAGCTCCAGTACCCGGGAATGACCCCCGCACGATAACAGACACGAATGCCCATGGACTATGCAACAGCCACAGCGGCCGGGCCGCGGGGTGGGCCGGCGGCCGTGGACCGACCACACGGCTGACACGGCGGAGCCGGGCGGGGCAGGCCCGTGTGCCACCCAGGCGGCGGCGCGGGGTGCGCAGGCACTGACCTAATTAACAACAGTACCCGCACAGCAGCCGACCTTGACCTCGCTGGCAGACCGGACTGCAGCGAGGCCCCTCGGGCCCCGGCCCGTCTCCCGCACATGACCCCCGGCGGGGCCGCACCAGGTGACTCCGCGGGCGGCGGCCCCGCCGGCCGGCCAACAGCAGGCACACATCACCAGACAGATAACGGCGGGCCAGGGGGCCGTGACATGGACAGTGCCACACACCCTGCCACACACTCACGGGCAGCGGCACAGAGGGGGCACCAACCCCCGGCAACAGCTGCGCTCATCGGGGAAGGGCCGATGTGGGGAGGCGCAACCGGCCACCAGCACACAACACCGGGCCACCCCCCCAGCCACTGGCACATGCCAGTGGCTGCGGGGTGGCCAGTCATCACGGGAGACAAGCCATTCGGGCTTAATGTCGGCAGGTGGAAGGGAAATCCTCTCCTGCTCATAAGATCACCGCCAGCTCATAGACTTTATCGAGTATGGCTTCCCACTTGGATATATGGGCCCCACCTCGGACACCGCCGGCGTAATGAACCATCCAAGCGCATGGCAGCACCCTGCGTCAGTGGACCAGTACATACAGAAAGAGATCACCTGTGGCATGCTATACGGCCCATACGACCACCCCCCGTTAAGGGAATGGTGCCACTGCTCCCATTAATGACATGGGAGAAGGCAGACGCTAACAAGCGGAGGGTAATAGCCGATATGTCGTTCCCCAAGCAGACATCGGTCAATGCATATATAATCAAGAACACCGCCCTCGGCCGCACACGCAAACACTGCTTCCCAACGGTGGAAGGATTTATCAAGGAGCTCAGGGTGACCGGAAAAGGTAGTTATATGTTCAGCATGGACATTAGCAGGGCGTACAAGAACTTCCAGTCATGCCCCCTCGACTGGCCCCTGCTCGGGGCAGAATGGCACGACTCCTACTACCTCGATATCCGTCCAGTTTGGGGCACGAGGATCAAGCTGCCACATTCAAAGGGTCGCGGAGGCGGTGCTATATTTATTGAGGAACAAGGGCATCCATGCTACCATGTACCTGGACGACCTCATAGTCATTGCGGGAGACATGCACATATGCTGGGCCCAGTTTGAAGCCGCACATGAGGTGTTCACGGGCCTGGGGCTGCCCGAGGCGACTGAAAAAACCCATACCTCGGTCAGGTCAGTGAGATGGTTGGGCACAGGCATTGATGCCCCGACCATGACGCTCACCATACCACGCGACAAGATAGAAAGCACCATCAGGATGGTCCACAAGACCGCAGACCGAACGCATGTCACTCGCAAGCAACTGCAGTCGCTCCTGGGGAAACTACTTCACCTGGCAAAATGTGTTCCCCCAGCAAGGCTGTTCATCGGCAGGCTACTCAGCACCCTATGCGGTATGGAAACTAACCGCGCTGCGGTGACCGACGACATGAGGCGGGACCTAGCATGGTTCCCGGAATTCACCAGTGCCTGGAATGGCACCTCCATCATACTGCTGATACACCCCATTGGGGAGATAGTGGTTGACGCATGCACAGGGGGAGTTTGGGCCGGGCAGACCGGTATGCGGCATACTCCGCCCAACTAGCCCATAACACAGGGGATGACTGAGAGCATTAATCAACTCGTGGCCGCCAATGTGCTTATAGCCCTACACACTCTCATACGTGGCGAGGATGTAGGCGGCCACATGGTGGTCAATTGTGACAACACAGCGGCCATACAGGTGCTCGCCACCGGACGGGGTCATGACCCCAGACTCCTACAGATATCTAGGACAGCCTGATGTTCCAGGCAGTGCACAGCATTCGAATAACATATAGGCATATACCCGGGAGTAGACAATGAACTGGCCGATGCACTAAGCAGGGCTCACTTAAGTAACGCGTACAGAAACAAGGCCAGAAGCATTTGTATAGAAACCAATCAAACCAGTCCAGCCTTGCACCAATGCATACCGACAGCTCGACCCTCTTTTACCCCGCAGACCCGGAGTACCAGACCCTCGCCGTAGCGGCAGAGGAATGGCAGGAGGCAGCACGGGCCCTGGCACATGGGTCAACTACCACACAACAGTCAGCGCATATGAGGCACACTGCAGGAGGTTCGGGGTTGAACCCCTCCGGCCCACACCACTCGAGATACGGTGCTGGCTAGAGGAGCGGGCAGCCCGGATGTGCCCATCCTCCGTCTCCAACTCCCCTTCCCACCCTGCCTCTTCCTCCACATAATGGAGGCCCCGGCAGTGCCAATGGACCACATAACGGTGCGTCTGGCCCTCGATGCTCTAAGGCGCTCCAAGTCCCACACACCATCACCGGCGCCCGAGGTGCTAATACCGGTGATGAAGGCAGTGGTGAACCACCTGCAAGCCACGCCACAGGGGCGGGTGGTCGCCACCGCCATCATAATAATGTTTTTCACTGGGGCGCGGCAGTCGGAGTTGGCGCCGAGATCGGCCGCCACCTTTGACCCCACCCGCCATACCACCCGCACGGATGTACAGATCCGGGGTGCAACGCTCCTAATACACCAAAAATGGGCCAAGAACATGCAGGCCGGCCACCAGTCATGGGATAGGTGGCTGGCCCCATCACAGGATGCACGATTCTGCTCGGTGGTGGCATATCGGGCGATGATCGCCGAGACCCCCACCACCACGCCTAACCAGCCGCTACTGACTTTCCCGGGCGATGGCGGCACAGTGGCCATCCCATACATGGTGAGGGAATGGCGGGATGCACAGCTCGCCATTGAAGTCACATCACCCTACACACTGCACGTGATAAGGAAGGCCGCAGCAACCGTGGCCTTCGCATCCGGCATCTCTGAGTTGGAGGTACAACGGTTCGGGGGATGGGCCTCGAATGCCCACAAAATATATATAAGCACGAGAGACTCTAATAAGGTAATCCACGCATGCATACACACCACAAAACCTCACAAAAACACGTATGGCTTGGCTGAGTGATTGGCCGAGCCAATCAAACACAAAAATAAATAAACCCCAAAAAATCTATTTAAATAATAAAATAAAAATATACCACTGAACGAAATCACCACACAATTGACACCCGAGCAATTGAACCACAAACGGTTATTAAATCATCATGTTTGAAACTAAAATCATATTCTTCTATTACCCTGCTTCATGTATAACACTGTCTATGTAATATCCTGTGTCCAATATGTCATCATCAATTGCATAACCTTCACATGTTGCATCCCCATCACATACTCATCCGTTATCATGTCACATGACCTTGTGTCGGTCGGGACTGCCGAGGAGGCCTGCACATGCAATCACGAGATCGAAGTGGTACTTGCCGCGGGGGGGAGCCGCCTGAATAAAGCGTCATGTTTGTCCCAACATCAGCCTTCTCGTCTTATGTGCCCGGGAGCAATGCAGACATATACTCCCACTTTCCATTCTTAAAGCACTGAAATACATTTTAATCAATTGTGGACAAGAAAGACATTAGTTCAGAATGAAATATATTGGAAGGACAACGACCTATAAATTGATACTTGTCACTTCCTAGCCAGGCGCTCAGCATTATTAGGATAGGCTAAGGACTGGTTGGCTCAGTATCAGGATAATGTGACTGCCTGAGATATCAGGGCATGGTGCTGGCAGCTTGGTCTCCCAGTGGGATAGCACTAAAAAAGTCGCCATGAGTGTGCGCTGTCACAAGTTGGCACCCATTCTGATATGACCTTAGATGTTGCCAGGAGGTAAAACTCCAACAACCAACCAACCAGATTTTGGAATGAAAACAATTATGACACTCAAAGATGGAAGAGCAGTTAAAACTGCCAGGAATGATGCACTCAACAACGAGTTTGGACATGTAGCGATGTGACGTCACGTGACATGAGGTGACGTGACATCAGGTGAAATACCAACTCACTACACGCAAATCCGCATTGCGCATTCCGTATGACCGAAGTCACTTCAAGAAGCACGGCAAGGTATGGACGACATGTTAGACAATGAACCGGAAGTCGACGCACACACGCACATGCGCAGACATGCGCATCAGTGCACATACATGGAACTTAAAGTTGCACACGCCGATAAAAACCTCAAATTTTCAAAGCCAAACACTTATCTAGATTTGATTCTACGTATTCAACTTAGATATTGGGGCACTTATTAAGCATTTGTTGCTGCATAGAAGGGCTTAATCTGTCAATTAATAGAAACTGTTACTACTTGAAGTATCAGAGTTTTGGCATGCTTGCCAAAATTATTTTAGCATGTTCTGACATCAAATAACTCCAATGTTTGCCATTTAAAATAAAAGTTACTTTATAGAGTCTAGGTAGTGCAATGGATATCAGACTAACCTAGGAATGGCAGGAAGTGTTGGTTCAAATCCTACTAAATGCGCAATTTTCATCACCCCCACAACATTTCTTTCGTGTGTTTTGTTCTCTACAATATCAGAAATTTGGGATTGCTGGGAGCTGTGCTATAATTATGGCTCAAACAATCAATCAATAGTTCCGTCCTCTAGTCGAGGGTTGGATGCAATGGTTCTCCACTTGTCCCGATGGTGTGCTGTTCTGATAGACTGTGAATAATTCAAGCCTGTCCACTGTGAAATATTTGTAAACCATGATGTTCTTGGTCTCCCTCTCCATCTGCTGCCATTCACCTTCCCTTCCAACAATGTACGGTATATTGAACTCTGACGAATGATGTTGCCAAAATAAATAAGTTTCTTTGTCTGTATAGTGGCATACAAGCGTTTCTTATTTAAAAAATTTCTGAGAACTTCTTTGTTGGTGATCTTCTTTGTCCATGATATTTTCATCATCCTTCAATAAGTCCACATCTCAAATGCTGCTAAACGTTTGTACATTTTCTTAGAGATTGTCCATGTCTCAGCCCCATACATTAGAGTAGACCACACATAACACTGAAGAATACGCTAACTAAATTATGGCTAAGTAAATAAATTCATCACCAATAAAAATTAAATTCATGAATATACTTTTGATGCGAAGAACAAAACCAATCATAACAAGGAAAATCTGAGGATGATAATTTATCCAACGCTAGATGCCGCTTTAAAAGTGCACAGGGAGTTGGCGTTGCATACAATATTAATATCAATAATAATATTAATATCAATATTAATATCAATAATAGGGTTAACACTTTCCGATAACCTCCCGGCCCTCCCAGTGTCCGAACTAATAACACACGGACTGACTCTGATTAGAATGGATCATCCAATCATCGAATTACGTCAACGCCCGGCCAGCACGACCTTTCGTCAATGTAAGCCATGCACAGACTGAGTGCCATTCTCCAAGCATGATTTCTGTATTTTCCCACAGTAGCTACCGGGCGCGGTGGCCGAATCGATAGAGCGCGTGCCTCGCGTGCGAGAGATCGGGAATTCGGTTCCTGGTCGAGTCAAACCAATGACTTATAATGGGAAATCAGACTGCCGGCACCATGTCCTGATATCCCACACATTCACATTATCCTGATATTGTCCAAACCAGTCCTTGCCCTATCCTAGTAACGTCGAGCACCAGGCTAGATGGCGACAAGAATTCTTAGAATGAATGAGTGCCGAAGGCGTGTGACACCAGAGGGGGGTCTGTGGATATGGGCCCCCCACCCCCATTAAACTTTTGAAATCTAATTGATCTGAAATGTCATTCTAGCCATTTCACGGAGGTTACATGCTGAGCGGGTTTTTTTGTTTTTTTTTTTGTTTTTTTTTTGGGGGGGGGGGAGGGGGAAGAACTTTCCATCTTGACTCCCCCGCTAGCTACGACCGTACACGTGAACACTCATGTCTAAATCTAGCAATGTAAAACAGATGTTCGGATCTAACTAAAAGTACCCCCCGAAAACCCGGAACCAACCGGATTGTAATCAAGCTGGTGTAGCAGGAAATCACAAACCCTGTAAATCGCAAACCCCCACTTGTGATTTCCTAGGAAATCGCAAACCCCTATGCCATATATGGGCATGGGGGTTTCTGATTTCCTAGGAAATGACAAACTCCCCATGTCCTCAGTCTTTATCCTAATGAAAACATCTTTGTGATAGTCCAGTTTGTAATTCCGACTGCACATGTGCTGAAAACGGCTTTTATTCACATATGTCGTGACTGTGGCCATTGTAAAGGCCTTGTAAAGAGGTGCAGAAATATCCTGGTATTATCACTCAGTTTCTGGATCGGCAATGTAAATGATGTCGTTAGCAAAATGGCCTTTTTAGTTCCAACTTCAGTCACTGCATACAGTAAATAGAACCATTTTAATATCCCAAATTCTTATTTATCGATTATTTAAACCATTATTTACTAGTGTATTAGTTGATTATTACAAAATGCTACAAAGCATGGGGGGTTTGCGATTTCCAGTGGGGGGGTTATGATTTCCTAGGAAATCGCGAACCCATATGCGATCTCCAGGGGTTTGCGATTTCCTGCTACACCTGTTAAATCCAGAAACAGACACTGCATTTTGATCCACATTGATACACCGCAGTAAGTGTATGGGGGTTAACGAGGAAATGGATCAGGCGTTGACCAGTTGTAATGAGGGAATTGATCTGCGCTATTCTCTACTAGCCCATTCACAACACCACGTGTCACTTCACCAGTGCACCACTACCACCGCTTTTTACCAGCACACTTTGAGAAGAATCCAATCCAATCACATTGCGTTTAATGAGTGAGTGGCGCTCATTTGCTGTCATTGCTGGGAGTGTAGAGAGCAGTGCTGCCCCCTCCTACCAGCCACTCAGCAGCCACCATACCCTGCCCTGATTGGACCACCCTTAACACTCACTGGCCAATCACCTCTCCATCACTGACATCCTCTTCCTCGTGCCGATTGCCCTCTTGCTTAGCCACTCGCCCACTGACCACCATTAGAGCAACACCACTTCTCAACCCATCCAACTACTACCAATGCACTTGACTCGGTAAAAACACACCTAATCAAACTATGAAACAAATAATAGAACTATTAAAAATTTGACTTTTGATTATTACCATGATTGATGCCATACAATTAATTATGCTATGATTATGATTATGTTGATATGAACTATAACTGCATTTGTGAACTGTCTTGATTATGATTGTTATGTACTGTATACCTTAAATATGTACTGCATTACATCCCTTTCATGTCAGATATCATTTCCAATTTGATCCAGCTGCATTGATTAGGGCATTTTCTGTGAGCCAACAACTCTGCCTGTGTTGGGAATAAAGTTATGTTCCCCCAATCCTGTTCCTCATTCTCTATGCCCTAGGTAGCAATAGCTTCCATAGTTACAGACCTAAGTGATGATGGTCGCGTCGCAAATTCACGATACCTTGTCACACACAGTTCACGATTCAAATATGAACATTAACCGAAATTACCTCCGTAGCAAAGGGATTTAGCTGTATTTTCTCCAGAAACAAACTTCATTGTGTTTGACCAGGTACGTTGGTGTACAATAAAACCATTCCACAAAACAGTAAATGGGCGGATCTTCAAAAGCAAAATACATGACGTGGGAAACTGAAGGCCGCATGACAGGACTACTGTGACAGTGCACACTCATGGCGATTTCCCACTCAGTCACATTATCCTGACGCTGAGCAAACCAGTCCTTGACCTATCCTAGTAATGCCCAGTGTCAGGCTAGATAGCGACAAATATCAACTTTGTTAGTCATTGGTTTGACTCGGCCAAGAGTTGAACTCCTGACCTTCCGCACGGGAAGCCTGAGCTCTTACCGATTTGGCCACTCAAGCTTAGCAGTGATATCTTCAGTACCTACGCACTACCCCACGGACAGTCAACTCGACCGGAAGTGGCCTACGCTAATTACATCCGCCGGAAGTTCACGACCAAGACGTCAATAGGAGGGCAAGTAGAACTGAAACCATCAAAGTAATGAGATAGGGCAGAGGACGAGTCGGGAGGGTTTTGGTTGGTTTGGTTTTTGGAGTTTTATGTCCTGGCAACGTCTAAGCACATATCAGGGCGGGTACCGACTTGTGACAGTGCACACTCATGGTCATTTTATAGTGCTGCCCCACTGGGAGACAAGGCCACCAGCAACATGACCTGATATCCCACTCAGTCACATTATCCTGACACTGAACCAATCAGTCGTTGGCCTATCCTAATAATGCCGAGCACTTGGCTAGGAAGCGACAAGTACACATCTTTAAATCATTGGTTTAACTCGACCAGGGTTCGAATCCCACGATCTACTCATTCGGCATTGACCTGTCTCAACTGTAAGGAGTTAATTCGCTTGTCAGACGCTTTTGTTCGCCTTTTATTTATAGGTCAAGAATATCTGACTAAAATGTGTTAGTAGCTAAGTACATCCACTGGAATGATATTATTTAGCAAACGTATGTAAACTCAAAGACCTTATAATACTAAGATGGCTCACTCAGCCTGTACTGTGTAATCAAAATGATCAAACCCACCACTTGGTGCGCTGGCTGTTCTCTTGGTTAAACAGGTGCTATATTATATGTATAAATGTATATATGAATGTGAAAGATGTGTGATGATGGCAATGCTGATGATGATGCTGATGTTGATGTGTATTTGTTCATAGCAATTTCATATTGATGTGTATTCATACTTACCTATCTCATGTATAAAATAATTATATGTGTTTACATGTGAAATGCCAACCAGCAGCAGGGCTGATCAAACCCACCACACGGTGGCACTGCAAAATTTACACATTATTACACATAATTCCAAATTTGCGGATTTTTGACGGTTTAATGACATGAAGGTTTAGTTACATGGCAGCTTAAAAGATACGATGAGTTAAAGTTGCATAGTCCGATGCTTTTGAATTTTTGACATTTTCTGAGATAAATACATTATGCTAATCATTATAGTCTACTTTAGTTTAGTTTGAAGTAATTTATATTTTAAATAGATAACTTTGGAGATATTTGATGTCAAAACATGCCAAATTAATTTTGGCAAGCATGCCAAAACTCTGGTACCATATACTTCAGTAGTAACAGGTTCTATTAAGTTGACTTATTACGACCTTTTATGCAGCAAAACATGCTTAATAAGTGCACCAGTATCAAAGTTGAATACATAGAATTATGTCTATATAAGTGTTTTGGCTTTGGAAATGTGATGTTTTCATCGGACTATGCAGCTTTAAGATGAGGATGCAAATTGCTACAGTCGATACGCGGGGAGGGAAGAAGACGGAGGCGAGCTGGGAGTAAAAAGTGTTTATTTCACTGAAGAGGAGGAGAGCCCTCTATGAAGAGCCAAGTAAATAAGAAAAGAAATAAGAAGGAACAAAAGGGTAGATGCAAGGGTGGCTGGGTGGGAACAGCTGGAGGTGTGAACTGGACGGGAGCCGGACGAGGAGTGACTAGGGGAGCAGGGGAGGTGGCGAGGGAACTGGAGGGCAGGGGGCGCTACAGGCGTAGGCCCAATACGCGGGGAGCGTGGCAAAGGACGAACCTAGGAGGGAGACAAGGGGGTGGGGGGGATCTTCCCCCGCCGCAAATCAAATGCAATTACGTGAACATTACGACCAATGGTAAATACAATTCAATGAGATGTCAGAAACCACTGTATGAACACAATTACTAACCAATCAGGGAAGAGGTATTTATATCTTGAACCTAATTAAGTCAATGTCTCTAATTTCATCTTCAGTATTTTCATTTTTTCTTTTAACCCATTAACAATGCAATCTCTAACTTACGCCACGGCATTAATCCTGGCGATTATTTCCCTTCACCTTTTAAGGATGTTACAATGGTTCCATATTTCTTTTTTGTATCCTCATCAGGGGTGTAGCTAGGCATACGCACATACCCCAAAGCATCCACATCGTTTTGTCAACAAACAAACAAAAAAATAATAAAGAGAGAGAGAGAGAGGAGGCATGTAATAGTCCGGAGTGTCGAAAACTCAAGTCTAAAACGTGTAAAATCCGCCAGCTTAAGCTTAAGCGGCCCCCTAAACCCCCTGCCAAAATTAGGAGTACACATCGTTAAAGGTCTAGCTATGCCCCTGCTCATAAATACATAGTTATGACTACTATATATTTACCGTCTGATATTATTTCCCCGATCTATTTGTTTATTATGTTTTCTTCTCAATTTCTTAATAATAGAACTTTATGAAGTTGCATGATCGGATAATTATTAATTTCTGCCATATCTTGGAAAACAATATTTTAGTTTGAGCGCTTTAGTCTACCTCGCTTTAGTTTGCAGTAGATTCTATTACAAACGGTTAAAGCTTATAGATATTTGAAGGATAACAATATGCACAGCGAAATATTGGCTACCATATGCTTCATCAGTAAGTGGTTCAATTATTTGTGCTACTTCAAATTTCATTCTATACGGCAACAAATGTTGAATAATTACACAATTATCCAAGGTTCTATTAAATTGAGTGAATATTCTCCTTTATACAGCAACAAACCTTTAAGGAGTACACCAATCCCTAAATTGGATATGTATGATCAAATCTAGGTAAGTGTTTTGGTTTTGACAATTTTATATTCGCATCTGAGTATGTAAACATTTCTTTCGTGAATTCTTTTACTTAGGTGTTTTTTTTAGTGGTCTACATTTATTTTCACTTCAGTAGATCTTTAGGGTTAATTTAGTCGTTTACTTGGTTAGTTTGCATGATAGAGCACTCTTGTTGTGGAATACACCTCGTCAGTTAAGCTGAAAACTACCAGACTAGAATAGTTCCAGATTCTGCCGATAGATGTCAGTAGCTTCACTGGAGAGGGATACATGAAGAGAGCGGCGGTGAAATTCCAGAAGAAAGATTCAATATAGTTGTCTTTTTTTTGGTATGTGATGTATAAGCATTATGCGAGTATAAAGCCGCGTAAGGGATTTTCTATATGTTTATTATATAATATTATTCTGATATGATATTACAAGGATAAAATCCGAATACAATCAAGCATTTTATTATTTTTCCAAGCATTCTTTACAGAGATATAGCATGGGAAATCATAGGCAGTTGGGGGAATGCATCCGACTAGAGTAGTTTCAGATTCTGTCAGCATATGTCACTAGTTTAACTGGTGGGGTCTATTCTCTTTATTCTAGCTCACAAGAATGACCTTGTGCCAACACTTTTACAATGCAAACAGCATGCATACTCGTTTTAGCCGTGTAAATCAGGAAGACACCTTAGCTTTCTTGAGGACAGTAGGGCTGTGCCACCTCATATAGCTTAATAACCACATTTGCAACAATTTTGACAAAATGATGCCATTGAATAACAATATGCATTTTCCAGCTCAAAGACAATTAATAAGATCAATAAATTCATATTAATAATGTCAATGACAGCATAAAGTTAATACACAAAAGTCAATCAAATTTCTTTCATGACACTACATGGCAATATATGACCAATTTTCAATGTCCATGAATATAAAATGAACCAACATTTCATTTTCTACCACATTTCATGACAACCAATGGCAACATTAGGCCAATTTTCAATATCCATGAATATAAAATGAACCAACATTTCATTTTCTACTACATTTCATGACAACCAATGGCAAAATTAGACCAATTTTTCATGTCCAAGAATTTCAAATGAACCAACATTTCATTTTATAATATGCCTATTATGTTTTCCTTGGGCACAATTTTTATGATTGCGCGCTTTTAAATTGGTAGGTGTCATTTGACACACATTACAGCCCATAGCACACATGACAGGAAAGCATGAGTTGGAGGACATGGCTTTATTCCAGGCAGCCCCCGAGGGCTTTACATTTTGAGGTGTGGCATCCGAATGCTGCAGGGAAAAGGTCATGTGGTGATCGGAGTGGTGAGGGATGTTAGTGAGACAAATGAACAATTGAGCTGAGTTGAATAATGACAGAACAACTAGCTGGAAGCAACGGTTACTTAATTATTAACAGTAATAATCATGTATATGTATTTAAGGTTAAATGTCAATTAAATGTTATTAAAATTATATAATCTAATGTCTTAAAATCTCAGCCAAGCCAAGTGTATGGTAATTAATGTGAGTTCAGGTGTGTGATAAGGCCCTGACCATGGCAGCATTCACCTTGCGTGAGTCACGGGTGTTTATGTATCGCTTATTTGCACCGTAGGCCCAGCTGCCGAAGTGCTGGACCTCCAGGTCCGAGCTTCCTGAGGCAAAGGCGACCGTTGCCATCGCCCTTCAGATGGCGTGGAGGGTGAAGGGAGGGTTGTGTGGGGGAGCCGGTTGGGTCTGCTTCCACAATTTTTGCAATGAACAGGATGGTCATGGGAAGGCCATCGGCTGGGAAGCCTAGGAGTGGTTGAACCCGAGATCGTGTCAGGGCGATGGCGACCATGTCAGCATAGGCCTGCACTGGACAGAATCTCCTGTCGGGGGCTGGTGTGAGTGTGATGATGCATGACTGGTTGTTGGCCTGCATGTTCTTTGACCACTTCTAGTCAATGTGCAGGGATCGATCATCGATCCAGAATTTGTCTCGTGTGGGGTGAAACGTCGCCACCGACCTGGGCACCACCTCTGACTGCCTGGCCCCTGTGAAGAACATCACCAGTATGGCAAAAGCCACCACTGTGATGCCCTGAGGTTGAGGTCTGCTTGCCGTATGACCTCCACTGGGGCGTGTCGTGGCTGCATGGGCCTGTGCTGCTTGGAGGTGTCCATGGCGAGGCACATCGTGATGTGGTCAAGCGGGGCTGTCGGGGCCTCCTGTATCCTCAGGAAGAGCCTGAGGTGTGACACCGCATTGGCCACAGAGGATGGGCACAGTTGGGCGGCCCTTTCTTCTACCCAGCACTTCACCTGGAGTGGCATCGGGTGTAGGACCAGGACTAGGTACCGTTCGCAGTGCACCGTGTAGTTGCATATCGTGGCGTTGTAGTTGGCCCAGGACCCCGGGTGCCCTCGCGTCCACCTGTCGTGCGGTTCTGTCAACATAGAAAGGTTGGAGGGGCTCATAATCAAGAAGAACCGGCTAGACAGGCATGAGGTGGTTCTTACTACAAATGTCTACTGGCGAGGGCCGATATGTGTCCTGCTGAGGGCATCTGTTATGATATTTATTTCACCAGGAATGTAATGGTAGGTGACTCTTATGTTGCGCAGAGCCTGGAACAATCAAGCTGCGCAGGCAATTCCTAGGTGGCGGGGGTTATGTTCCCTGCCACTGGTGAGGACGTGTACTGCTGCCTGGTTGTCGCAGTGGATGGCTAAGTGGCCCCCGTCATCGTCGGAGCGTACAAGGGTGTGAAGGGCGACCAGGACGTTGAGGGCTTGTTTTTCTCCACGCGATCAAAGATGCGCTGGGACCACTTCCTGACCATGGCCCAGGGCTTGGTCCTGCATTCCTCTGCGATGCACCGGTAGTGATCCAGCATGTCTCGGAAGTCCTGCTGGTCATCCAGGAGTGCCATGAATGTGTTGAGGTATTCCTTCTCGGTCATGGTGGCCCATGCAGCTAGTTTCTGGGCGGCCGATTGACATTCACCACGGTCCAGATACATGTAGGGCTTGGAGATAGGGTTGACAATAAAGATGTCATGCATAATTTCCCGTACGGCGGCATCCGGGGCGGCGTATCCCGCCGGGGTGCCCGCATAGGCGCCTGGTGCGGCCGCGGGGGACAGGGGACGCACAATAGGCCTACTGCTTGCTGCCTTCCCGAGATACCATGCTGCTAGCACTCTGTTGTGATACTACGCTCAGTCGGACTATTAGGAGAGTTCCGCACTTCTCACTTTCTGGTTGAAACACACTCTCTCTATATATATATAGTTTATACAAATATATATAATAGACGGTTCAATTACTGTATTCCTCTGTTTATCGAATAAGACCAGTGGCGCCACCATGGTGTTTCCCATAGATTAACTGCTACCGGCTATCACCGTCAGTTGTTACGAACAAATAAATATGTAGGGTTATTTATTTAGGCTTATATATAGGCCTACTTATATTTGTATATACACCTACATATGATATGTATATATATACTGTGTCATGAACCATATATATGGATAATAGCACAGTATAGTGATATTAATATTGCATTTGGGTATTGTAGTGCATGCCTGTAAGAATCTATATTATCGGCAAACCCCTACATTTTTCAGTGTGCGAACTTGTGTCTGATTTGCGTGCCATATGGAGGATTGACTTGACTTAGGTACTATACAACCATAACGATCTATATCTGCATTGGTGTTGCGCCAACTTCACTATTAGGACGATTTCCGTTCAGTGATCAAAGCTCCTTTTCATTTTCTATTTGGATGGAGACTTCTCTCCCCGGGTTGTTTTCGGACTAGAGTTAAGTTGGACGTAACTCCGACGTCCAGTGTTTCTCGAGTGTTGACCCGTGCCAAGCCTCGCTCTGACCGCATCAACCTTCACCCCTTACTCACTTAGCCTCGTTCTGGTCGCCCCCGGACGCCCCCGGACGTCGCCATTCGATGCCGGTGATGCCGGCCACACATTGGTTTTCCGTTTGATTAGGTTGATGGCGGAGCAGACTGTCTGTAGGTCTTGGAGTAGGGCCAACTCCCGCCCCGCCCACTCCTCAGTTTCCTCCCACCCACTCTATCCCTCCCTTCTCCCCCATTTGCTCCTTACCCTCTCCCTGCCCCTGCCACTTCACCTACCCCTCTCCCTCCACATCCTTATCTCCTTTCTCAAACTCCTTCATTCCTCCTCCCGCATCCACTCTAGTTCCCTCTACATCCCGTCTCTACCTCTTCTCCTGCTTCCCTGACCGCTCCTACTCCAACTCCCCCCCATCTCCTTTCCTGCCCCACTCAATCCCCCCCCCCCCCTCTGCCCTTCTGCCTCACGCATTCATTTCCTCCCTTTCACCGACTCCTCCCACTCTCCTTCTGGCCCTCCTTCTCGCTCTCCTTCACCCCACACTCACGATCATTCCCCACCCTTCTCATGCCATCCCAGGGGCCTTGCACCTCTTTTTCCCACACCTCCCCTCCCATCCCCTACCATCGCCCCTCCCACCTCCACTCCCCTCCCACCCTTCCCATTCCCCCGCCAGCCCCCACCCCCACTCCCCCTCCAGCCCCCGTCCCGCTCCCCTTCCGCCCCTTCCCCCTTCCCCTCCCGAGCCAATACCGCTCTCCCCACCCCCCTCCCGCTGCTCCCCCGCCTCCTCCCACCCCTCTCGCGATTCCCCTTCCACCCTCTCCCCCCTCCCCCTTCCCCTCTCGATCCCTGCTATTTGATTTACATTCTATATTGTTATATTGTTGCTCTCATACCATGTGAGGGGTGACAATGATAGCTTAGCTGTCATATACACAGGTACGCAGCTGTGTACCACCTGAGGTTACACATATTTATTTTTATGAATCATTGTCATTATCCCCTCCCACTCCCCCCCCCCCCCGCTTCCTCATCCCCCTTCACCTCCAACAAGCATCTGAAGTAGAAATATAAAAGTGCAAGTTATTCCTGTGTTTAATTCTAACTAAATGCCTAATTCATAGAGCAATGAATATAATATAATGACCAAACGACATATGGCATTAATTACATCGTTTCTTTCCTGTTTTTTTTCTTTCTCCCTAGGATACGACTTTTTAGTTTCTTTAGTTTGCCTTTTGTATCACAGTATTTTATTGTTATTTTTAACTATTGATTAATTGGAGATGATTTAGTTACGTGGAGTGACTAATAGATATCTTACTAGAATTATAATCGGTGAGTCTTCGAGCATAATCTTCCAATGTCTTCCTTCTTTCATGGAATTATGCCGCTTAAAATATTCTAAACAGGGGCCTAGATTGGGATTTTCAGGTGGTATCCAGATGGAATAAAACTCTATTGGAATACAACGTGATGGAATACAACGCTATAGAACATAATATATTTTAATAAAGACAACTATTTGTAATCTCAGGTGGTATGCAGCTGCGTACCTGTGCATATGAAAGCTAGGCTAAGCAAATCTGCGATAGTTCTAAACAAGTCTTCGATGAACATTTGATAAGCCATGTTTTTCTGCAGACATGCGCATTGCTCTAAGTAAGGGTGAGTAGTAGACTGAACGCTGCGTTCCCATAGCGACCGGATAGCCTCAGTGACTCTGATGATGTAATGAAAAGTGCATCCACTACCAGACACCCTGTCTGTGTGTGGAGGTCACGTGGTACCAGTCACCCTACATCTGTATGGAGAGCGCGTAGAGCACCCACGACATTGAATGAATATTGCAGTCACAACTAATCCGATCCTGTTCGGTAAGTTAGTTCCCGAATCACTCAATGCGCAGCCCTCGTGTACCAAACGCCCGCTAGGATCGCTGCGAACAGACCTTTAAAACATTGCTTCCTGCCACTGCAACAAGAAGTCAGGTTGATGGCTGGAAATCGTCTACAATAAATACCTTTCTCTGCAGAACACGGGGAACATAGTGAGAGGCTACCTACAACATTGGTTCCTGGCACTGCCACCAGATGTCAGGTTGATGGCGGGAAATCGTCTACAAAACCTTTCTACGCAGAACATACGGTAATTACTGAGTAGCTACCCACAACATTGATTCTTTCACTGGTGTTAGAGTGTGGGTTGATGGTAAAAACAACTCGTCCGTTGACAGCGCATATACTGCAGATTTTCACACCAGTAGTATTACTGCCTCGCGCATGTGCGCTGCACAGCCAAGTTGCTATGGTAACCACAATGCCCATGGCGAGCTCATTATATACCTACGCCTTATTAAGTGACTTACGACTGCAGCAAATCGCTGAGTCAGAGAACCTCTTACTTTACCTGCTAGAGTTAACTCAATACCTTTCAAGTTGCAATATCTACAATGTCTGCGATGTCTGCAATGTTTGCGATGGCTACGATGTCTACGACGTCTACGATGTCTACGACATATATAAGACGGCAGCTGCGACTGCTGCGATGGCAAGAACGACTACGACGGCTACAACGGCGATGGCTGCGATAGCCGATTCACAATCTTCCGATTGCATCTATAGATCCTAGTTGGCTGCTACGAGAAGCGCTCACCCACACTGGCTTTGTTCCACCTTTCATAATCAGATATGACTTTAAATGTTGCGACGACATAAAACTCCAACAACTAACCGACCATTCATAATCAGGAATTATGCATTATCTGAACGATTTAACCGGACATGGTGGCTGAATCGGTAAGAGCACAGGCTTTCCTAGATAAAAGATTCACCCCGTACATCCAGTACAGGGGTGAACGACAATGTAGTGTAAATACGGGCGAAAATAGCTTTAGTATGGAACAGGAAGTAGAAACTCTGGCTCCAGGGGCCAAATGTATGAGGGCGGGTTAGGGCTCGTAACCCACGCGTCGTGCAGATTTCCCGGGTTAGAGGCCAAAGTGTCAATGTATGAGGGCGGGATAGGAAAACTCCTCGAGGGTTAACGTCGTCTTCACTAACTCCAACTTGAGCCT
This sequence comes from Branchipolynoe longqiensis, assembly GCA_030323885.1. Taxonomy (NCBI): domain Eukaryota; kingdom Metazoa; phylum Annelida; class Polychaeta; order Phyllodocida; family Polynoidae; genus Branchipolynoe; species Branchipolynoe longqiensis. The sequence goes on along the minus strand of CM059186.1, from coordinate 186,669,224 downwards.
GGGATAACGTGCAGGTTAGGGACCGATTCGGGCCAAATCTATTCAATGTGACCATATTTAACAGAATTAGATATGGAATAAGTGAAATGTTATCAATTTAACCCTAAATTCGAAGCATTATTAGGGCTACCGCCGCATTGGCGGCGATATTAATAGTTATATTTTCGAACCGACGAAAGTATAGTAAACAAATCGCCGCCGCCGCCGCATCGACGTCGCTTTCCCTACTGGCGGCGGCGGCGATGTGTTGACTGTACGATCGCCGATTCGAAAATATAACTATTAATATCGCCGCCAATGCGGCGGTAGCCTTAATAACGCTTCGAATTTAGGGTTCAATTGATAAAATTTCACTTATTGCGTATGTAATTGTGTTAAATATGATCGCATTTAATATATTTGAGCCTAATATATGGCTACAAACGCAGAGGGATTTCCCAAATCTATAAATAACTGAAACGTTAGCTAACCCACGTGCGCTTTGGACTGATACATCCCCCGTGACACATATATTAACACTGACAATAGCTACCCCGCCGGCCACCCTTAACTCCGCAGCCGATAAATTGTGGCTCTTACATTTGGCCCCAGTATCAATTGGCTACCCGTATTGGCACAGAGTTGGTGAAATGGGAGAGAATGCAAAACGACAAGATGGCGGCCATAGAACACCGTCGATTTCACTTTTAAATCTTATTAAACTAGATATTTTATTGTATGTTTCAATTCAAAGGTAGCTTGGAAATATGAAGACATATATAAAGAATATATTTTGCTTCTTAAATTAAGAATTTATTCGCTCAGTTAATTTCCCCAGCATGTCAAAATTCTTCGCCCATTTTTCTAATATGTTGGTATTCACCCCTGTACTGTAAGTATGGGGTGAATCTTTTATCTAAGGCTTTCCGTGCAGAATGTAGGAAATTCGAATCCCAGTCAAGTTAAACCATGACTTACAACATTGGTACTTGTTGCTACCTTGTTGCAATACATACACAGGGTAGGTTCAACAACCATTGTGTGTATTCAACAGTTTTTGTTTACCTTACTCTATATACCTTCTTCGTGTAAATAATCCTGAATTGAAAAATGGGTGGAAGACTTATTCAGCAGAATAAACATATGTACCAAAAGAAATCCAGCACTATGCTTGTACAGGATCCAGGTCATGGCAACTAATATCATGGGGGTGATGACAATGGGAAATATTGTGCCTGGATCAAGATTCGAACCCATTCTGATTGCCATTCCAGCACTAGCATACTAACCATTACACTATCTTGGCTCCCTGATGCAATTACCTGATGTACTTACCTGTCTACGCGACTCCTTGCCTGAGCGGGCAGTGCATACTACTACACTATGCAATATATCAATAATATACAATATCGTCTCTAGTTGTTGCTTTGGGGATTTATTCAGGGACCTCGGGGAAACCCATCCATCCATTAGGCAACACTTATTCATGGTAACCCTATTAAGGGAAACAGATGCGAAACTAAATCGGATTGCACCTTGTAAACTAAAACAGGCTGCTGAACACCAGGTTCCACTGGCGTTTCTCTGATCTCTGCCCGACAGTGTTCTTCATCGTTGAATCTCCCCACATCGGAACCTTTGCCCTCCTGTCTGCGCTCCCTGGCCCTGAACACATTACATACGCTGATCACTGTAAGCGATCTGCGGCGACCATCAGCACTATCCCACTCCCTCTGGGCCGACTAATCAAAGCCAGGACTCTCTTCAGGCACTAAGCCCCATCCCAAGGCTACACACCTTTCTTCTTCTTCTTCGTCTGGCCTCACCTCCACCTCCACCTCCACCTCTATATCCACCTCCCCCTCCACCTCCCCCTACCTCTCCACCTCTACCTCCCCCCCCCCCTCCCCCTCCCTCTACCTCTCCACCTCTCCCTCCCCCCTCCTCATCCACCTCCACCTCCACCCCCTCCTTCACCTCCCCTCCACCTCCACCTCCGCCACTCCCCAGTCCTGTCTATTCAATCTCCAAGCACAGTCACCGGAGGTCCCCCACCACGCACCCCCCTAACACACACAGACACTTGCCTTCAGGATTCTACTCTTCCTCCAGGTGAAGTATTCACAACTGTCCCTGACCTACTGCTCCGCACCTACTGTCCCTGACCTACTGCTCCGCACCTACTGTCCCGTTCCTACTGCTCCGCACCTACTGTCCCATTCCTACTGCTCCGCACCTACTGTCCCATTCCTACTGCTCCCTACCGGGCGCGGTGGCCGAATCGGTAGAGCGCCGGCTTCCCGTGCAGAAGGTCGGGAGTTCGAATCCCAGCCGAGTCAAACCAATGACTTATAAAATTGATACTTGTCGCTACCTAGCATGGTGCTCGGCATTAATAGGATATGACAAGGACTGGTTAGTTCAGTGTCAGGATAATATGACTGTATGGGGCATTGAATCATGGTACTGGTGGCTTGGTCTCACAGTGGGGCAACACTATAAAGTCGCCATGAGTGCACACTGCTACAAGTCGATACTCGTCCTGAAATGACTGTATATGTTGCTAGGATGTAAAGCAACAACAACAAACCCTATTGCCTCAATCCTTCAGCATTTGACCTACTTCTCATGACCCACTGTCCTTGACCTACTGCTCTTTGATCTACTTTTCATGGACTACAAACCACATCCATCCCCAGTTTCCATTAGGTCATAAATAACTCTAAGAAAATACTCAGTTTATAGCTGCATAGTTAATGAAGCAAAACCAAAAAAATTACCTAGATTTTATTCTACATATCTAACTTTGATACTGATGCAATTATTAAGCATTTGTTGCCATATAGAAGGGACTAACTACTGAGCCAATCTAATAGAACCCGTTACTACAGTAGCCTAAACTGTATCCTTTCCAAAACTAATTTGACAGGTTTACACTTCAAATATCTTAAAAGTTAGCCATTTAAAATAAAAGTTATTTCAAACTACAGTAAGATAGATTATAACAATCAATTTAATATATCTATCTCAGCAAAATGACAAAAACTCAAACCCCTCGGACTATGCAACTTTAAATGAAGTGTTCAGGCACAAAACCTTGTAAATGCCAATTGTCGATGTTGCTCGCAACATGGGTAATTGAACAAGCTACAGTCAGATTCTTATTCATACGGCCAGTGGCGCCACCTTTACTCGAACCTTAAATACGTATATCGGCCATGCATGGTGGGTATTTTGGAACTATGCCAAGTAACCACGCAGCACTGGCAGACACCATATGTAAATTAGATACGACGTCAGCAGACAAAATTGTTACACAGTTACGAACATATACATAGTCGTGATGTTTCGGGCTGGCTAAGCTGCTATATAAAGCGAGCAAAAGACGATCTTGTCCACTACGACTTGGCGGCGGAAGGTGACGGACAATTTACTCTGCCATCCCGCCCACCTCACAATAACAGACTACAACAGACTGTGGGCTTAAGCATCTCGGGGCATTCTCTCATTATACTCACGCATGTACGATTACCATTCTAGTGCATTAAAAAGTTCACATATATACTATTCATCCGAGTCCGCATAGTTCAATTAACAAAATGTCATTAAAATAACAGATTTTTTCTTCAAAGTAATTTTAATTATCACTAATTCCACTTTTCTTATGATGAAATGATAATAGAGCAATGGACAAAAAATAGGAATGTAAAAAAAGTAACTGTTTAATGGTTTGATTTCAATGTTTATCTCTATTTTTGGATTGTCGTTTATGGGGTTTTGCTCCTGACCTCTTCAAATATATATACAAACCATTCCTAGCTAGTGATATTCGATCCAGATGTACAATTCTATAAAGGAACACAATTACCAGTCTGTCTGGTCAGGAGGGAGGTGCATATTCCAGGGGCGGTCCAATGTAATCAAGATGCGGGGTGCTCCCCCCCCCCCCCTCGCCTCCCCCCGGGGTACAGCAGCCTAAACCGGCGTTCCGACCGTGGAGGCACACTGACTCCTCCCAGGGAATCAAAGAATGTTTGATCGCTTCACGATTTTTCCGTCCATTGCCTCTCACCTAGAGCAGGCATCAGATGATCACTCCACCGAGGAATTGGCCTTTGGGAGAAGCTATGTTTCTGTATCTATGTCTGTGTGTCATTATGTGTGTCTCTGTGTGATTATGTGTGTACATGTGTGTGTCTCTGTGATTATATGTGTCTCTATGTGTCTGTGTGTATCTCTGGATCTCTATGTGTCTCGCTGTGTGTCTTTTTTTGTGTATTTGTGTGTCTGTGGATGATTTTGTGTGTTTCTGTGTATATGTGTGTGTCTGTGTGGGTGATTCAATGTGTCTCTGAGCGTCTCACAATGTGTGACGTGTGTCTATGTGTGTCTCTGTATGTCTGTGTGTGTCTATGTGTGTCTCTGTATGATTCAATGTGTGCCTGTGCTTCTCTGTGTGTTTCTGTGTGACCGTGTGAGTATCTGCGTGTCTCTGCGTGTCTACCTGTGTCCATGTATCTGTGTGTGTCTATACATTCTTAGGTGTGTCCATGTGTGTCTCCGCGTGTCTCTGTGTGTACCTGCGTCTCTCCGTGTGTCTCTGTGTGTCTATTTGTGTCTCTGTGTGTCTCCGTATGTCTCCCTGTGTCTCTGTGTGTCTATTTGTCTATATGTGTGTCTCCACATGTCTCCCTGTGTCTCTGTGTGTCTATGAATGTGTCTATGTGTGTGCATGTCTCTCTCTGTGTGCCTGTGTGTGCTAATGTGTAAAGGTAGGTGTAGGGCACCACACTGTGTACAGGAGTATAACGTTGGTCACGAGCTGTGTGGTGTCAATAGCTGTGTTCACACACGCACTTTAAATCGATTCATATAAATCGACTTGCCTATTTCGACGCACATTTGCCGTGTGAATGCGATGCTGTGTCGATTTAGGGCTGAATCGACTCGCATAAATCGGTTCATGGAAACCACCTTCATGAGGTAGTTTTTATGAATCGATATAGCTGGTTCCCGGGCGGTGATAGTGTAAAATAGCGGTGCTCGCCGGATACAGGCTCAGGTGTAACTATACACTGGTGCCCGGCAGTGTTAGGGACCGATTAGGCCGAAATCTATTGAATGGGATCATATTTAACAGAATTACATACTCAAATAATGAAATTTAATTAAATTAACCCTAAATTCCAAGCGATATTAATGTAGCAGCTACATCGGCGTCGTTATTTATATTGTCAAATCGAGGAGTGTAAACTAAACAAATAGCAGTGCTCACCGGCTACAGGCTCACCACTAAGGCTGCTGGTTCCCGGCAGCCGAAACACTTTCAAATTCGGTGTGTGTGAATGTGCCACTAAATCGATTCATATAAATCGACTTGTCTAAGTCAACATAAAATTGTGTGTGTGAACACAGCTTATGTCATACTTATTACTCATTTGGCATGCTCTGTGTCTGTATCAGGATGTCTATAACATCTTGCATCCCAGATGGTCACCTACCAAAGGAATAATGAGTTTCAAACGCTTTTCTTTTGTCACACATTAGTTAATTAAGCAGGGGCATTCAATCTTGATAATTGGTGTTCGTCCTGATATGACCTTAGATGTTGGAAGGACGTAAAACTCCAACAACCAATCAACCAATCCTTCTTCATATCCAGGCTGAGTAGTCGATACCCATCGTGATATGACCTTAAATGTTTCCAGGATGTAAATCCCCAAGAAACAAACTGTTGCTTGATAAAACACAGTGGCAACGTTGTCGTGTCAGCGTACAAGTAAAGCTAGCAGCTACCATGTACGCTGACACGACTGCATTGCCACTGTTGGAAACTTTGCCGATGACGTGAATGGCCACAGGTCCCAGCGTTCTATCTTCGAACCATCACGCACATTCTATCAAGCACATTCGAACAGATTCGCTCACATGCAATGCTATCATACCCTATCAGTCGATATAAAACATTTAGGCGCGTTTCACAAACACTGAAACCTGCAGGATCACTACACCGGTTCGGCTTGATCCACCCCTCTCCCCGGGAACCAGCGTGGTGACTGACCGGTGTCGCAGTTTCTGCCGTCCGCCAGTTTCCGCGGTATGCACACACTCAAATGCATTGTCAATGGCCGTGAGCAATCTTCATACAGAAAAAGTGAAATATCTCTAAAACCACACCACCTAGAAACAAATCGCTTGGTACACATATAAAAAACATCTTTACCAAAATGATTATATTAAATTGATAAGGTTTGGGTTCTTGATTTCTTTTAATTTTGAATAAAACTAACGTTTTGCACTGCGCGTACCATCAAACTCAAGGCATTGTCAATGGTCATGAGCAATCTTCATACAGAAAATACAGAAAAAGTGAAATATCTCTAAAACCACACCACCTAGAAACAAATCGCTTAGTGCACATATAGAAAACATCTTTACCAAAAATATTATATCAAATTTATAAGGTTAGTGACGATGCTGTTCGATTTTGATGCATGCGCAGAAGCGATGCGTACCGTGGAAACTGGCGGACGGCGGAAACTGCAACACCGGCCCAGTCCTGTATAGGTAATTATTATTAAATTTATCTTAAATAACAGACAGTTACTACTTATCTTTTCTTTTAGTGATCGGTTGTTTATTCTGTGCTTAACGGTTAAGCGCATGCACTTGTGTTCAATGCTGTTCTGTAGTGGTCATAATCCATACAGATTGATTTCCTTTATCAATAATTTCTGTAAACTTGTTTGTAGTGTAAAATCGAGGAGTTCCACAATATATATATTTGTTTGGGGGTAGGGCTGTCTGTATTTTGCACATAGTCGAGATTTGTAATACCTTGTACCCATGTGATTAGTGTTTTAATTTAGATATCAACATTTGTAATACCTTGTACCCATGCGATTAGTGTTTTAATTTAGATATCAACATTTGTAATACCTTGTACCCATGTGATTAGTGTTTTAATTTAGATATCAACATTTGTAATACCTTGTACCCATGTGATTAGTGTTTTAATTTAGAAATCAACATTTGTAATACCTTGTACCCATGCGATTAGTGTTTTAATTTAGATATCAACATTTGTAATACCTTGTACCCATGTGATTAGTGTTTTAATTTAGATATCAACATTTGTAATACCTTGTACCCATGCGATTAGTGTTTTAATTTAGAGATCAACATTTGTAATACCTTGTACCCATGCGATTAGTGATTTTATCTAGATATCAACATTTGTAATACTTTGTGCCCATGTGATTACTGTTTTAATTTAGATATCAACATTTGTAATACCTTGTACCCATGTGATTAGTGTTTTAATTTAGATATCAACATTTGTAATACCTTGTACCCATGTGATTAGTGTTTTAATTTAGAAATCAACATTTGTAATACCTTGTACCCATGCGATTAGTGTTTTAATTTAGATATCAACATTTGTAATACCTTGTACCCATGTGATTAGTGTTTTAATTTAGATATCAACATTTGTAATACCTTGTACCCATGCGGTTAGTGTTTTAATTTAGAGATCAACATTTGTAATACCTTGTACCCATGCGATTAGTGATTTTATCTAGATATCAACATTTGTAATACCTTGTGCCCATGCGATTAGTGATTTTATCTAGATATCAACATTTGTAATACCTTGTGCCCATGCGATTAGTGTTTTAATTTAGATCTACTATGTTCGTATTTGTCACCCCTTTGAAGGTTACGTTTGTGCATAATTTGTATGGGTTTCAGGTACTCCATTTTCTTTGTTGTTTTCAGCTCATTTTTCTTTAGAGTCACGTCAAGATTGAAACCCTTTTCCCATGGGCTAAATCAACTCATGTCCCTGTATTGGCAATAGTGAGCGTGTGCACCTTTGAGGTAGAGAAGCAGGGATGCATTGGTTCAAATAACTTTGCGGCATGCCAAGCAAACTGATCGGTGATTGGCTACTGATGCCTAATGGAAGGATGACGTGACACCATGAATAATGATATTTAGTCTGTCTGTCCCATTTCTCTGCATCAATATGCCAATCCCGTTATTCATCCTGGTACCTCTGCTCTGCATTTAATGTCATCTCATTTTACCCCACAAGGTTATACTTATAGCGATGTGCTATATTAAAGTTTATTACACGATATCAGTTTTAGACAGGAGGGAAATAGCCGATCAAATATCCAAAAGAGTTTGCGAATTTTGTCAACAGTAATAGGTATCCCCCACCCCCACCACCACCCCCACCTCTACCCCCACATACCCACTGGGAATTTAAAACCCACATGGTGCGATAAAAGACTGGTTACAAAAATGTCTGTATATTTTCTAGTTTCGCCATGCTGCCAGTCCCCTGGACACATGCCCCATCAGTTTAATTAATTCCTTCCATAACAAAATATGAGATATTGCAGACGTATTTGGATCGAGCCTAATACTCTGGCTGGCCCTTAAAACCTACTGATACATTTGATTAAATAAATTAAACACATTAAAGACATTAAACACGCCAAGCAGCATCCAGTGAGTTTCTAGGTGTAAGTGAACCTTAGAACGTGTGCACAAAGTTCAATTATAATATTAATATGTAAAGGAAGGAGCAGTAATACATGGATTGTGAGTCTGAAATCTGATATTGGAAACTGAGTGTCCGGTGCAAGATTAACTTAGTTTGGAGCTCCGACAGTATGGGTGAGGACTTCAGAGAGTATCTGTTTCACTTAATTGTGGTTGGCTATGATTGGTCTGGTTGTTTGAGTTTTACGTCCTGCCAACATCTAAGGACATATCAGGGCAGGTACCGACTTGTGACAGTGTGCACACATGGTGACTTTATAGTGCTGCCACACTGGGAAATCAAGCTGCCGAGACAATGCTCCAATATCCCACTTAGTCACATTATCCTGACACTGAGCTAACCAGTCCTTACCCTATCCTATTAATCCTGAGTGCCAGGTTAGGAAGCGACAAATATCAATTTTATAAGTCATTGGTTTGAATCGACTGGGACCCGAACTCCCGATCTCCCGCATGCGAGGCCCACGCTCTACCGATTCGGCCACCGCACCCGGTTGGTTGGCTATAAAGAAACACTGATAAGCAATGGAAACGAAAGGCATCCTTATTACAATATCCAGTTAATAAATAATTAACGCTAACAATGTATCGTCTGGTGGTTTGGAGTTTCTGTCATTTATTAAAATAGAAAAATATATTAGGTTGATAGATAGAACGGACATTTCTTTTAGTTTGAAGTAACTTATATTATAAGTGGCTAAGTTTGGAGATGCTTGAAGTGAAAACATGCGCAAATAATTCAAAACACGAGGTGGAAGTACATAATGTGGAATTTTTAATCAGATTAAGGGTGAAGTGAAGGTAGTAATCAATGTCAAGTAGTAAGTCAATAATCAATGATCAAGGTAATCAATTAGGAAGGTCATGGTTGAGTACAGTAATGAGTGTAGGTAAATCAATCAGGTTCAATGATAGGTGAAGTGTCAATAAGTAATAATGCGTTGGGTCAAGTGTTCAGGTAGATAAGTCGAGAGTGAGGGTAGGTTAATGAGTCGATAATCAAGGTAGGCAAGAATGAAGTCTCTGGGTGACCCGGACCTCAACCCTTATGATATGTGGGGTCGGGTGGGCTGGTGAAAAGAGGTGTTGGTGGCGAGGCGTGTGGTGGAGAAGTGCAGAGTGAGAGGAGAGCGGAAGTGAGGTGGGGAGGGCAGGGGACCAGCGGCGGCACCAGCGGTGGGTGCCGGTGCCGCCACCTGGAGGGGAGGAGGGGAGAGGAAAGGGGGGGCGTCGGTGGCGCCGTCTGGATAGAGTGGAGGCGAGGGGGACGTAGAGAAGGGGTGGTAGGGGGGGAGAGAGTGGGGGAGGAGGGGAGAGAGGGAAGGTTGGAGGAGGGTAGGAAGGGGAGGGTTCCCGCCTCTGTTTCGAATTACCCATATTGCCGTAGCAATATGAACAATGTTGACATGCACATCAGTTTTGTTGTCAACATAGTGTAAAATATTCCGATAAAACGCATTGGTAGCGAATGCAAATGGTCTATAATGGAGTACAAATGGTCTATTAATGTAAATGGTATATAGTGCCAGGTGCATGAATGTATTTATGTAGTTGCTGGTGATCCTTTACTTATGGTCAATAGTCATGGTGTATTAGGTAGATAGTGTGAATGAGGCACTAGTGATAGTGTTTAAGGAGCCTCAAGAGCTCTACTCACTACCCCCTCCCCCCCCCCCCCCCCCAGCCCCAACTGTTGGTCAAGGATCCATCCCCACACACACAGCTCAGGCAGGTGCAGGCCAAGCAGCCACACCACATGGTGGTGGTGGGTAGATCACAGTAGCCATGGTGACCTCAGAATGCTTACTGTTCATTGGTGGAACTATAAATGCTTGTTGCTCATTGGAGATAATGGTCAGGTGGTATGCCATACCAGATCCATGTACCACTATATAATACCAAACCTGAGGGTACAAGCTCTCACTCTACTTTCATTCTTTATCCTCTTCCTTTCTCTTCTTGCCTGTATTGATTTCCTATATCCTGCCTACACAACCACAGATGCCAACCGTCGACTTTACAATAGGTTTCAACAGTAACAGGTTCTATTAAATTGACTTAGCACGCTCTTCTATTTAGCACTACATGTTTAATACGTCTGCCAGTTTCTAAGTAAGATCAAATCTTGGTAACAGTTTGGCTTAGAAAAGTTGATGATGTCATCAAAAGTTGATGTTTTCATACTGTTGATGTATTATAAGGGAAAAGGTTTGTGTGCGAAACCTGTTTCTTACATGGTACTATACTGTTAACATAAACAATGCTATTTAAATAACATAGACAGCAACACCGTGTGTGCATCAAAGTCATATAATATTACACGGCAAAACACGATTAGCAATAATCTAATTGTAAAAATATACGGATTTTCGGTTAAGAATTATATATTGGCAGAGAGCATTATTATTCTTAGATGTCGGAGTGGGACTTATGTTATGTAAACTAAAGGTAACTAAAACTAATAGAATTCCACTCCCATGGTACATGATGCTGAGTGAGGTAAACTATATGTTATATATGATGAGTGGAGTTGATGGAAATGTACATGATGCTGAATGAGGTAAGCTATCTGTTATATATGATGTTTGGAGTTAATGAAAAGAGCTCCTTTGCAAGAAACAGTACATGATGGTTGAAATGTTCTCTATGTGTTCATAAAGAATACAAAAGAGGAAAAGAATGATTTTACTAAATACAAATCTGTAACTGTTTGCAACATCCTGTCCACCCAAGACCACCCGACTGACCCACCTGCCTAATTTGCATATGTATGGAGTACACCACCTAATGGGGTGGTCACCCACCCAGTCTGTGGGGGAGTGTCTCATTGGCTGGCTGGGGAATGTCCGGTCACCTGACTCCCTTGGCCTATCCTGACCACACACTAGTCTCAACTAATTAATTATTCAAGATTTTGCCTCAGACACACTGAAGGAAAATCACTCTCATCCTGGCTATTGAGTGAGACACACCTACTCTAGAGCAGGACCCCAGACACTCTGTCTGATGCTATCCAAATTCAGATATTCAAATTGAGTGCATCCACAGCCATAGGACTCCTGTCCCATGGGTTGTGGGCACTGTTTCAATATACAGGCTAAAGTGACAATGAGACATAGTGTGGGCAGTATATGAGGAGTACAGGTGTTAGGTCACATGTAAGGGGGATGACAGGAGTTGCTGCCAATAAAGCACAACTTATTCACTGTTCATCCTTGTGACTAGTTTTCCTTCCTCTTTCCAGACATGGTTAAATTGATTAGGCTGATTGCATCACAGGTGAAATGAAGGGGGAGAGTTTTGTAATTACATAGGGTGCTCACAGCGGCAGAGCATCCGTATTTTTATATAATGTTCACCTTTACAGTATTTGGAAGAATTAGTCATTTGGCGAAATGGCATATGGGTATAAGTCACAAAATAAATCACACAGAAAAATGTTGTTATAACTCATTAAAGAATAAGTTTAAAAAACCCAGATAATATGCTTACGTTGATCCAATATTGGCTCAATGAATTCATGGAAATTGGTCTACGATTGGGATGAAATGTTGACCTGATTAATTAAAATTGTTCTACACAAGTTATGTAAGAACTGATACCTACCGGAACACGCGATGTGGTAAAAATGTCCACTGATAAAAAGTTCAGGACCCGCTTCAGATCTACATATATATAAATATATAAATTCTTCGGTACACAAAAGGAGGGGGGAGCCACTCCACCAATGCGCAAGAGGAAATATAGGATGTAGTACATGTTACCCCTGTATATTTATACTCGTATAATGCGTTATGCATCACATATATATTCAGCGGTGCAGTGAACCAGCGTAATGGCCGCTGAGGTGTGGGCGAGTAGGGGGCAAGTTCAGGTGGTACCAGTAGATTATCTAATGAGTAGAGGTGACCAGCCGATGATTTAGTGGCTAGGGAGTAGATCGATCTTCCAGCTTATTATACTCGTATAATGGCTTATGCAGCATATACACATATATATGTATGATATATATATATATATACATATATATATATACATATATATATATATATATATATATATATGTGGCAATAGGTTGGCATACAACCATGAACTAATCACCAGAAACAGTTGTTAACTCAACATTGTTCCAGCATTGGGCCAACATTGAGCCAACATTACAATCAATCAATCAATAGTTCCATCCTCTAGTCGAGGGTTGGATGCAATGGTTCTCCACTTGTCCCGATGTTGTGCTGTTCTGATAGACTGTGAATAATTCAAGCCTGTCCACTGTGAAATATTTGTAAACCATGATGTTCTTGGTCTCCCTCTCCCTCTGCTGCCATTCACCTTCCCTTCCAACAATGTACGGTATATTGAACTCTGACGAATGATGTGGCCAAAATAAATAAGTTTCTTTGTCTGTATAGTGGCAAACAAGCTTTTCTTATTTTTAATTTTTCTGAGAACTTCTTTGTTGGTGATCTTCTTTGTCCATGATATTTTCATCATCCTTCGATAAGTCCACATCTCAAATGCTGCTAAACGTTTGTACATTTTCTTAGAGATTGTCCATGTCTCTGCCCCATACATTAGAGTAGACCACACATAACACTGAAGAATACGCTTCCTTGTTTGTATTAATATCTTACTTGATGTTAACACTCTATACATTTTGGAGAATGTTGTTCGGGCTATTGTTATCCTTCTTTTAATTTCTTCCTCACATCTCCCATCATTTGTAATCTTTTGTCCGAGATATATGAATTCGGATACTTGTTCTATGTTTGTGCCATCTATGGTTATATTGACATTTGGCTTATCTGTCTTTTTACTTATAACCATTGTTTTGGTCTTCCTGGCATTCATCTTCATGTTGAATAGTATTCCCGCTTTATTGATTCTATTCACTATATCTTGTAGGTTTTTCTCACTGTCTGCTAGTATTACACTGTCATCGGCATATCTAAGATTGTTGACGTTCATGCCACCTATTGTCACTCCCTTGCAATCTTCAATGTGTCTGAAAATCATCTCTGTGTACAGGTTAAATAGACATGGTGACAATACACACCCCTGTCGAACTCCTCGTTTAATCATAACTTCATCCGATAGGCCCTGCTCCATTTTTATAAATGCACGTTGTGTCCAGTATAAGTTCACAATTAGTTTAATGTCTCTGCCATTGACACCAATATCTTGTAAACATTTGATTAACAGTTCATGATTGACTCGGTCGAAGGCCTTCTCATAGTCAATAAAGCAGGCATAAACTAAAGGTAACTAAAACTAATAGAACATTACAAGGACAACCTAAATTGTAAGTTGGAAACCCACTTCGACCCAACATTGCATACTCTTTGCAGCATTTCCAACCATTTGCCAATGTGGGCACTACATCAACATGCTATCAGGGCTACACTTGACTAGTAATGAAATGAATGCGTTTTCCTCGTATTACCCTCGTTGTAGTCACTGCATGTTACACTGGTATGCTACTTTGCACTGACATTGATATTTACATATTAATCAACTTGTAATCTTGGTCGTGGTAGCTCAGTCACAAATGCTTTTTTTTTTTATATTATAAAAAATATTCACGTCCAATTCGGACAATATGTCAACAACTTCGTTATTAAGTCAATAGGTTCTGCGAAAACAGGGCAGCCGAAGAAAGGCACGACTGGATATAGTTACTGTATAAATGATGTTGATAAGAACATATTGCAGGTAAGTGTCTTTTAGGTCTCATTCTGATCCGACAGTGGACCCTATTTAATGCTACTTTGATATCTGGCGTACTCACAGAGTTGGTTGAATAAACAGGGTTTCACTGTACACACACACACAAGAAAAAATGTGGAGGGTGGGGTGAGCGCAGGTGGCGCCACCGGTCAAGTGCCTAGTCTTACGGAGAATAACAATGGTATGAAGTAATAATAATAATATAGAATAATAGGAAATTCCCATCGTATTTTCATACTCGCATAATACGTTATACACCATATATATATATATATATATATATATTATATATATATATATATATATACAGTGAATCCCCGTTCTATATATATAGTGAACTCCTGTTTATCAATATATATGGTTGATTGATTGTTGGAGTTTTACATCCTAGCAACATCTAAAGTCATATCAAGACCGGCACCAACTTGTGACAGTGCGCACTCATAGCAACATTATAGTGCTGCCCCACTGAGAAATCAGGCCACCAGCACCATTACCTGATATCCCACTCATTCACATTATCCTGACACTGAGCTAACCAGTCCTTGTCCTATCCTATTAATGCCGAGTGCCAAGCTAAGAAGCAATAAGTAGCAATTTGTAAGTCATTGGTTTGACAGGACTGGGAATCGAACTCCCGAGCTCCCGCACGGGAGGCCTGCGCTCTACCGATTTGGCCAGTGCATCCGGTCTGTATGTATAGTGAAACCCCGTTTATCCATATATATGTTTAACTGTTCGGCTATTCCAACCCCGCTTAAGGCGAGCTTACGTGTTAATATATAATTGTTTCCATGTGAATTTCCGGGCCTGCCACCGGACTGCTGTCGCCTCTCGTCCTGCCGCCGGTTGACCGCTTTCACGCTAACTTGACCCGGGCTAGTAAGGTGGATACTATATCCCCGGAGGTGGGTAGTTCGACTCCATACACTCCGTGGGGCGGAAGGCCCTTAATTAACTACATTTATAGAACAATCAAATACCAATATCAAGTTGACCATAGCGGTTAATAATATAAGACTGGAGAATAGTAAAGAATGCAAGGAACGTTTCAAATACTTCTTAAGAGCTCACGGCTTTATTCTTACCCTAACTAACAATGTAAGAGTTCTTTCACAGTTCAATTTCACTGAATAACGACTAAGTATAATAAGTGTATCCCCTCCCGTATTTGTTAAGTTATATCAGTTTGGAATTTCGACAATAAAACCTAAATCTCATCTAAAACATCAGAGCATGCAGAAACACCTCTGATGGGTCTGAGCCCGAGCGCTCGACCTTCCACCATTGCTAGGAAAGTCACAATTGACGTCTCCTAGCAACGTATTACAGCAGGGAATCCGGCCCTACAAATGGTGGCAAATGTGAGCCTGGTGAGTAGCCCGCATTTCAGAATGCGAGCTAATCAGTCCATCCCGCATTTCCACCGATCGTGTAGTCTCGCCCACTTCACATGTATATATATATATATGTTCACCCCGTAGGTAGCCACAAGCTTTTGTTCTGGATTCCCTCCTCCGAGAGTCGCATTAAGTTGCTAGCCTGCAGGGAAGATTCTAGATCAAAAACCTTTACATCAATCACATTCAATGCCACTCTCTGAGGATGGACCACAGTTACGAGTCATGGATGGACACTCCAGATGAGGTGCAGGGGTTAGGGGGGTAGGGCAGCCCCCCCCCCCCCCATCCCCTCCCCAGAAAGAAATGTCAGAAAAAGAAAGCGAATTATGAAAACAGCATGACAATGTCAATCTTCATAGTGGGTTTCATTCCAAACATTTCACATGCCACCTATTCATATTATAAGTGGGGGAGCAGGACGTAGTTCAGGCGGTAGAGTGTCCACCTGTGAAGGTGTCAGTTATCATATCGATCCTGTTCAGTGGACACATTTACAGTTTGGGCTATTTTCCATTCCAACCAATGGTCCACAACTGGTTCATCAATGGCTGTGGTATGTGCTGTCCTGTCTGTGTGAAAGTGCATATAAAAGACCCCTTGCTGCTTATCGGAAAGAGTTTACTTTTGTATTATAAGTGGCTATCATCGCAGTGTTTTGCTTACTAATCATCAGCCACTTTATATCAATAGGTTCTTCCACTAGAATTGATTAAGGTATGGCTCTGCTAGGACTCTCCAAGCCTGAGATACTCTCTCGGAGAGTGCCTATAGCAGCAGCATTGACTTGACAAGGTTGAAAACAGGTTGTTCTGACAAACATATTTCTCTCAACTCTAAGATACAACTGATGCACTCCTTTGTCACACCCATCATCCTGTATACTTGGGAATCATGGACCCTCACATCAAAACTCCAAAGCAGAATACAAACCATGGAAATGAGGTGACACCACAAAATACCACACCTCTCAGACAAAGACCATGTTACCAATGCTTAATGCTGTGCCAAGATCTAGCAGGCAGTTGGACCACACACACATCTCTTGGAAATGGGAAACAGACTCAAACATCAGTGGTATGGCCATGTTTCAAATTGCTCAGGTCTGATGAAAACCATCTTGTAAGGCACAGTGAGAGAGGGAAGAAAACAAGGCGGGAAAAGGAAGAGGTGGGAAGACAACATCAGGGAAAGGATAGGCCTGGAGTTTGGAAAGTCCCAGCCGGAAGTGGAGAACATGGAAAAATGGAGAAAACTGGTTTTTCCTTTTTTTTTCTTTAAGATTTATACTGCCTATCATGGATAAGTCTGAATAGGCTTGTTTTCACCATTAGACAGTTTGTCAATAGAAAGCCCGAGCCTACACTTTTACCGACCCAAGGGATTTTTAACCTCCCACACCACATAGACATGGTATGAGAGCAACTGGCCTTTGATGACGCTGTAAGTTATACACAGCAGTGGAAATCCAAATTGGCAGAGGTGGGGGCACAGGGAATCGAACCACTGACCTTCAGATTAGGAGTCTGACCTAGAAAAAATTCAGACACTCTAACCACTCCGCCACAGAGAACACCACAAAGTTGCAAAGTCAGCAGTGGTGCTCCAAAGGCGCTCGATGAGTACCACCAGTGATGAGTACCACCAGTGATGAGTACCACCAGTGATGAGTACCACCAGTGATGAGTACCACCAGTGTCAGCTTTTGAATTTGCTCCACTGATTTCACTGGTGCCAAAAGCGTCAGTTCCACCTCCAGCACTACCAGATCCAATTTGACAATGGTTTCTAAACCAGCGCTTTGTCCTCTCCTAGATAGCATACTATCGGGCGCGGTGGCCGAATCGGTAGAGCATAGTACTCGCGTGCGGAAGATCAGGAGTTCGGTTCCCAGTCCAGTCAAACCAATGACTTATAAAATTGACACTTGTCACTTCCTAGACTGGTGCTCGACATTAATAGGCCAGGGCAAGGACTGGTTAGCTCAGTGTCAGGATTATGTGACTGAGTGGGATATCGGGTCATGGTGCCGCCGGCCTGATTTCCTAGTGGGGCAAGACTATGAAGTCACCATGAGTGCGCACTGTCACAAGTCGGTACCCATCTTGATGTGACCCTAAATGTTTGACCAGGACGTAAACCTGCAACAACCAACCAAGTATAGCATACTTTATGCATGTCTCCTTAGTGGTGACGTCACGATTTTGCATCACAGCAGTACTCCTCCCTCTGGCGGGAGAACACTGCAGCACCATATTACTCATGCGGGCAGACGGCACGCTGCAAATGGGCATCTCCCGTCTCTTTGGGGAGGACGGGAGGGAGTGGTGGTGATTGATGTAACAGCAGGTGTTACGGTGGGTGCGTTGGGGGCATGGTGGAAGTGATGATGGAAGTGGGTTCTAGCACAATGCGAGGATTTAACTGCCCAGGGCCCGTATGCACCAATCGGGGTTAGGCTTAGCCGGAGTTAAGGCACTAGCCGCGGTTAGCTACCTCAGGGTAGCGGGGGGTTTGAGAAATATGTGAATCGGTATGCACCAATGTTTTAGCCGCTGCGGATAGCTAACCGTGAGTTTATTTATAGATTTAGGAATTCCCTCTGCATTTGTAGCCATATATTAGGCTCAAATATATTAAATGCTATCATGTTTAACAGAATTGCATACGCAATAAGTGAAATTTTATCATCTTAACCCTAAATTCGAAGCGTTATTAAGGCTACCGCCGCATTGGCAGTGATATTAATATTAATATTTTCGAATCGATGAACGTAAAGTAAACAAATCACCACCGCCGCCGCATCGACGTCGCTTTCCATACTGGCGCCAGCGGCGGTTTGTTCACTGTACGTTCGTCGATTCGAAAATATAACTATTAATATCGCCGCCAATTCGGCGGCAGCATTAATATCGCTTCGCATTTAGGGTTAATTTGATTAAATTTCACTTATTGCATATGTAAATCTGTCAAATATGATCGCATTGAATAGATTGAGACCCACACACGCACACTAACCGCACCGGCTAGCAGTTAAACCTGACTTGAAGTCAGGGTAGCTTAGCCGAGGCTACGGTCGGCGGTTAGCGCTAACTCCGATTGGTGCATACCGATTTGTCACATTTAGCCATGCGGGGATACCTTAGCCGCGGTTAAGGCCCTAACCCCGATTGGTGCATACAGGCCCAGGCAGCGACACAGGAATATAATGATAGTAAGCACTGGCCAGACAGCTATGGATGTTTGTATAATATTAGTAAGCACTGCCAAGGTGGCTACACAAGGATGCTAGTATAATATTAGTTAGCACTGCCCAGACAGCTACACAAGAATGCTAGTATAATATAGTTAACACTGCCCAGACCACTACACAAGAATGCTATTATAATATTAGTTAGCACGGCACAGACAGCTACACAAGACTAGTATAATATTAGTTAGCACTGCCCAGACAGCTACACAAGAATGCTAGTATAATATTAGTTAGCACTTCCCAGACAGCTACACAAGAAAACTAGTATAATATTAGTTAGCACTGCCCAGACAGCTACACAAGAACGGTACTAAAATAGTAGTTAGCACTGCCCAGACAGCTACACAAGAATGCTAGTATAATATGAGTTAGCACTGCCCAGACCACTACAAAACAACACTAGTATAATATTAGTTAGCACTGCCCAGCCAGCTACACAAGAACACTAGTATAATATTAGTTAGCACTGCCCAGACAGCTACACAAGAACACTAGTATAATATTAGTTAGCACTGCCCAGACAGCTACACAAGAACACTAGTATAATATTAGTTAACACTGCCCAGACAGCTACACAAGAACACTAGTATAATATTAGTTAGCACTGCCCAGACAGCTACACAAGAACACTAGTATAATATTAGTTAGCACTGCCCAGACAGCTACACAAGAACACTAGTATAATATTAGTTAGCACTGCCCAGACAGCTACACAAGAACACTAGTATAATATTAGTTAGCACTGCCCAGACAGCTACACAAGAAAGGTACTAAAATATTAGTTAGCACTGCCCAGACAGCTACACAAGAACACTAGTATAATATTAGTTAGCACTGCCCAGACAGCTACACAAGAACACTAGTATAATATTAGTTAGCACTGCCCAGACAGCTACACAAGAACACTAGTATAATATTAGTTAGCACTGCCCAGACAGCTACACAAGAAAGGTACTACAATATTAGTTAGCACTGCCCAGACAGCTACACAAGAACGCTAGTATAATATTAGTATGAGCTGGCCACACTATATCTATTCCTTGACATTTGCCTAGGCCACATCGAGCACCGTTAACAACATTACTGCCTCCAGCATAGACAAAAAAAAAGAAAGATGGCGACTACTACAAGAGAAAGAATCGATATCATCTTGGCTAGAATGAACAGTGTCTCTTGACTGAGTGTATGCATATCGCTCACTGCACTTGTGTTATTTTGGTACACGTGGCGTACAAGCGCACACAACCAGCAGCGACCGTCCTTTGGCAACCATTGACCTTTGACCTCGTCCTTGCGTGACTTCTTGGAACTATTCAACCGTTCAAAGCCCAGTCAAATAGTTAATCATTGGTTTGGGGCATCGGAGGCGGAAAAAACGGACGCCCGCTGTCGTGTGGGTCTCATAATAGTAGAATGTTGTCCAGCCGAAGTTTGTGTGAGTGGCGAAGGGGGAGGGGGTTGGGGGGATGCCGGTTACATCACGGCCCGGGGGGGGGGGCACTCCACCAATGCGCAGGATCAGGAGGAATTAAAATAGAACATTTATTCCCCTCTATTTTGGAAATCCTCTATAATACCCTTTCCCCCATAGAGGTCAGATGGTGGGTTGGTGGTGGAAATTGTCTACTGTAATTTGTATTACAACTGAGATCAGAGGGTTGGTTGGTTGGTGGTGGAAGTCATCTATTGGGTTACACATACGCCATTACCTATACACCTCATAAACTCGTAGTCATGGATACAAATGCATTAGTACCAATCATGATCCAGACCATCTCTGTAATATCACGTGCTCGTAGTTACATGCTCGAACCTCCATTCCTGCCATTCCAGGTCGAGCTCTCTAATCATTGGACCATCCGTGGTGTCTGAATCAATCCTCTAACCGGACGGGATGGCCAATTGGGCAAAGCACTCACTTACAATGCGGGAGGTTCAGTACAATCCCCGGCTGGGTCAAACCAAATATTTACAAAATTGATACTTGTCACTCCCTTGCCTGTTGCCCAGTATTACTAGGAATTTGTTTGTTCAGCGACTGAGTGGGGTATCGGGTCATTTCATGGTACTGGCGGCATGATACCCCAATGATGTCGCATTATAAAGCCACCGCATGAGAGTGCGCACTGTCGCAAATCGGGAACAATCCTGGTATGTTAGATTTGTCTATGATATTTTATTTGTTTGTTTATTGGAGGTTTATATCCTGGTACCTTCTGAGGTCATGAGGCAGCATGCACTAATGACGACTTTTAGAGTGCTGGTTCACTCCATTCCTCCTTATTGCGCATTGGTGGAGTGCCCCCCCCCCCCTCTGTAGGGGAGTTAAGGCACACCCAGGAGTCAGGATGAAGGGCTATAGCTTTAAAGGTGGCATTCTCTTACCTGTCACAAAATATCTAGTAGATGTATACGATGTGCTTTGTTTGAAGGCACTGGCACAAGTAAAGGCCTCACCTACTCCATGTGAGGCTGTGAGCCTCCTTCTGAATTGCTGAGTCAGCAGGACACCGTCATAGCTGGCACACCCTGCACTGAGTTCAGCAACTCCGAAAGGTCGGCTTAGGCACGAGCGAAGCAACTTTTTTGTATTCACAAGTATCGGGATCGAATGTGCCTATTTATGGTTTGCATATTTCGCGATTACCCAACTAGAAAACTCAGTTCGGCAAGATGTCGGAGTATGGATGAGACATTGTCTAGCTGGCAACTGTGCCCAAGACTGGGCTGTTTAATACACACAAGTCCAAATTTGGGTTGAATCGAGAGAGGGAGTGATAGCATTAATCCATACTAGTATTACTACAAAACCGGCAACTAAATACCGCTACTATCCATCATTCAATAAATTAAAGCACAGAACAACTTTAGTTAACACCTCACCCCACCAAACCTACGCATCAAACAACTCCACACAGACACTGACAATGAGCACCACTAATAACCCTACGCAACTGTCCTACTCATCTTAACCAACCAAATCCTCCCAAACATCACTTAGCATTTGACCAAAATCCAGACTGTCCTATACTAATGTACACTGAAAGCTTTCCACAAACTAGATACATCGCGACCACTTAGTTAGTTAAATGTGGATTATACCTAAACCCCGACTATACTGCCATAACTAACTTATACTCCACCTGCATTAGATGCATACACTAACTAGATATACTGCAAACTCTTAATTATCCTAGCTGTATTGACCTGCTTAGCTGCTGTCTGAGCAGATGTGGTGGTCGCTCAGGGGTACCTCCCCTATTCAACGTCAATTGGTTAGTGAATTATGGAAGAATATATAATTACAAACAAAACAAGTACAATACAACCCAATAAATGCTGCACTATGTAAACAAGTTGGATCGCAATATATATCTCTATATATATCTATATATATATATATATATATATATATATATATATATGATAGCTTCATTTACCTATCAAACTATTTTACTGTACAGCTGGAATACAATTACTCTGGCACTGACAAACGACATTATTCAACGAATAAACTACATTTAGTCAAATTAAACCAAAAACCGCCAGTGGTTGGTGTATTCCAGATTTGACTCATTTTGGTCTCCTCCCAGCAGAAGCCGCTTTATTCCACGGTGCACCTGGAGACCAGGCTCTCCAGAGTGTTATCTGCGGAGGCAATATGCAGCAGGTGGGTATTGAGATTGCACACTGTTTCAAGGATGAGAGGTTCACGGCCCCTCCTTACACCGTGTTGACTTTAGCCGACTCTTAAAGGCTCCGGGGGGGGGGGGGGCAGGGCGCGTCAGGGGGTGGGGGTGAAAGGGTGTGTGCAAAGGGTGGTGTATGGTGGGGTGAGGTTCGCGAGAGTTGGTGTGGCCGATGTGGGTAGTGTGAGTATCGTTGAAGGTGTGGGCGGTGGGTGGTGTTGTGGGTTGGTGGTGTGTGGTGTGGGGTGGGTGGTGTGGGTGGTGTGGGTGGTGTGGTGGGTGGTGTGTGGGTGGTGTGGGTGGTGTGGGTGGTGTGGGTGGTGTGGGTGGTGTGGGGGTGTGGGAGGTGTGGGTGGTGTGGGTGGTGTGGGTGGTGTGGGTGTGTGGGTGGTGTAGATGTGTGGGTGGTGTAGGTGGTGTGGGTGGTGTGGACGGTGGTGGTGGGCCGGTGTTGGCGTGAGGTGGTGTGAGGTACGGTGTGTTGGCGGTGTGGGTGGTGTGGCGGTGTGGTGGTGTGTGTGGTGGGTGGTGTGGGTGGTGTGAGGTTGGGTGGTGTGGGAGGTGTGGGTGGTGTAGTAGTGTGGTGTGTGGACTGGTGGGTGTGTGGTGGTGTGGTGTGGTGTGGGAGGTGTGGGCAGTGTGCGTGGTGTTGGTGGTGTGAGTGGTGTGGGTGGTGTGGGAGCTGTGGGTGGTGTGGGTGGTGTGGGTGGTGTGGGTGGTGTGAGTGGTGTGGGTGGTGTGGGAGGTGTGGGTGGTGTAGGTGGTGTGGGTGGTGTGGACTGGGTGGGTGGTGGGGCCGGTGTTGGCGGTGAGGGTGGTGTGAGTGATTACGGTGGTGTGGGCGGTGTGGGTGGTGTTGGTGGTGTGGGTGGTGTGTGTGGTGTGGGTGGTGTGGGTGGTGTGGGTGGTGTGAGTGGTGTGGGTGGTGTGGGAGGTGTGGGTGGTGTAGGTGGTGTGGGTGGTGTGGACTGGGTGGGTGGTGGGGCCGGTGTGGGTGGTGAGGGTGGTGTGAGTGATTACGGTGGTGTGGGCGGTGTGGGTGGTGTTGGCGGTGTGGGTGGTGGGGGTGGTGTGGGCAGTGTGCGTAGTGTGGGTGGTGTGGGCGGTGTGGGCGGTGTGGGTGGTGTGAGCAGTGTGGGTGATGCGGGTGTGGGCGGTGTGGGTGGTGCGGGTGGTGTGCGTGAGGTAGGTGGGATGGATGGTAAGAAGACGTAAGAAGACGTGAACGGGGCCGTGAATTGGAGTAAGATGGGTGTAGCGTTGGCAGTAGGGTGGGTGTAGGAGTGGGAGTAGGTTGGGTGTACGAGTGGGAGTAGAGTGGGTGTAGGAGTTGGGAATGGGTGGGTGTATGAGTGTGAGTAGGTTGGGTGTACGAGTGTGTCTCTGAGTGGGAGTACGGTGGGTGTAGGAGTGGGACTAGAGTGGGTGCAGGAGTGGGAGTACGGTGGGTGAATGAGTGGGAGTAGGGAGGGTGTAGGAGTGGGAGTAGGGTGGGTCTAGGAGTGGGAGTAGGTTGGGTGTAGGAGTGGGAGTAGGGTGGGTGTAGGAGTGGGAGTAGGGTGGGTGTAGGAGTGGGAGTGGGTGGGTGTAGGAGTGGGAGTAGGGTGGGTGTAGGAGTGGGAGTAGGGTGGGTGTAGGAGTGGGAGTAGGGTGGGTGTAGGAGTGGGAGTAGGGTGGGTGTAGGAGTGGGAGTAGGGTGGGTGTAGGAGTGGGAGTAGGGTGGGTGTAGGAGTGGGAGTAGGGTGGGTGTAGGAGTGGGAGTTGGGTGGGTGTAGGAGTGGGAGTAGGGTGGGTGTAGGAGTGGGAGTTGGGTGGGTGTAGGAGTGGGAGTAGGGTGGGTGTAGGAGTGGGAGTAGGGTGGGTGTATGAGTGGGAGTTGGGTGGGTGTAGGAGTGGGAGTTGGGTGGGTGTAGGAGTGGGAGTAGGGTGAGTGTAGGAGTGGGAGTAGGGTGGGTGTAGGAGTGTGAGTTGGGTTGGTGTAGGAGTGGGAGTAGGGTGGGTGTAGGAGTGGGAGTTGGGTGGGTGTAGGAGTTGGAGTAGGGTGAGTGTAGGAGTGGGAGTAGGGTGGGTCTAGGAGTGGGAGTAGGTTGGGTCTAGGAGTGGGAGTAGGGAGGCTGTAGGAGTGGGAGGTGGGTGGGTGTATGAGTGGGAGTAGGGTGAGTGTAAGGATGAGAGTAGGGTAGTTTAGGAGTGGGAGTAGGGCGGGTGTAGGAGCGGGAGTTGGATGGGTGTAAGGGTGGAGAAGGCTGACTGTAAGGGTGGGAGTAGGGTAGTTTAGGAGTGGGAGTAGGGTGGGTGTAAGAGTTGGAGTATGCTGGGTGTAGGAGTTGGAGTAGGCTGGGTGTAGGAGTGGGAGTTGGGTCGGTGTATGAGTGGGAGTTGGATGGGTATATGAGTGGGAGTAGGGTGGGAGTGGGATCGGGAGTATGGTGGGTGTAGGAGTGGGACTAGAGTGGGTGTAGGAGTGGGAGTAGGTTGGGTGTACGAGGGGGAGTTGGGTGGGTGTAGGAGTGGGAGTAGGGTGAGTGTAGGAGTGGGAGTAGCATGGGTGTATGAGTGGGAGTTGGGTGGGTGTATGAGTGGGAGTAGGGTGAGTTTAGGAGTGGGAGTATGGTGGGTGGAGGAGTTGGAGTAGGGTGGGTGTATGATTGGGAGTAGGTTGGGTGTAGGAGGGGGAGTTGGGTGGGTGTCGGAGTGGGAGTAGTGTGGGTACAGGATTGGGAGTTGGGTGGGTGTAGGAGTGGGAGTTGGGTGAGTGTAGGTGGGAGTAGTGTGGGTGGAGGAGTTGGAGTCGGGTAGGTGTAGGAGTCGGGTAGGTGTAGGAGTGAGCCTTCTCCCACCCTTACCCAAGTCCCACTCCTACACCTACCCGACCAACTGGGTGTAAGAGTGGTAGTTGGGTGGGTGTAACAGTGGCACCCACCACATCACTTACCACAGTCCACACACCACTCATTACCCACCATGCACCACTCACTGCACCCACCACATCACTTACCACAGTCCACACACCACTCATTACCCACCTTGCACCACTCACCACACACCACACATCACTTACCACAGTCCATCCACCACCTATTACCCACCATGCCCCATTCAAGGCACCCCGCACATCAATTACCACAGTCCACACACCATTCATTGCACACCATGCACTACTCCCTGCATCCACCACATAGATCACTTTCCACAGTACACATCACTCATCTCCCATTATGCACCACTCACCACACCCACCACATCCATCACTTACCACAGTCCACTTACCACTCATTACCCAATCATGCACTACTCACTGTCCTTCTCACCCACCCCACTGCACACCTCACTATTCTTTTGATGCGCAGCGAAGGAGGAATTCAGGGCATTAATGTAAAGTGGGGGGGGGGGTGAGGCAATGTACAATGGTGGGGAAGGTAAATGTACAATGGATAAATAAAGTGCATGGAATTGAAATGTCAGAGTGTAGGTAAGATAGCAAGGGTAGGTGGGTGGAGAAAATTGGTCATGTAGTGTGTCGGGCAGGGCGAGGAGGCGGAGTGGAGAGGGAAGGCTGGGATGCAGCTTATAAGGAGGGAGGAGGAGAGGGGGGGGGTTGTTCTGCAACCCCAATGGTCGGCGGCGGAAATGGCGAGGGGGGGGGGTACTCCTCCTTCACTGCGAATCAAACGCAATGCAAGCATTACGACCGATGCGCAGCGAAGGAGGAATTCAAGGCAGGAGTGGGAAAAAAGCACACTTTATTAATGTAAAGTGTGGGGGGAGGGGCGCAATGTACAATGATGGGGAAGGTAAATGTACAAAGGGTAATAAAGTGCATATAAGTGAATGTCATAATGTCATGTTAGGGGATGGGCCCCGAAGAGCCCTCTGCCAAAAGAGAGGAGAGGGCTTGAGGGGCAGCAGAGGCGGCGAGGGAGGTATGCATGGACCGCCCCTGAGGTCCAGGCTCCCTGGACCATGATGTCCCGGAGGGGGACCCCTGCCCTCTGGCAGGCCTGCGCCGCACCCAGACGCAAGCTATGGAGGGTGTAGCTGTCGGGGGCGGGAACGGCAAGTACGAGGAGTGCGCCTCTCAGGACTGCCGTGAGGGTCCGAGGGTTGAGGGGGCGGCCCAAGGGCAGGATGAAGGCAGGGGCGTCTGGGGCGGCAGGGACGAGAGTCACAGCAGCCTGCCATGCGGCGACGGGGCAAAGGCGGGATCCGGGTGTAGCGGGGACGAAGAGTGTGACCGCCCCCGAGGGCTTCATTCACCTCACCCCATTCTGATATGACCTTAGATGTTGCCAGGACGTAAAACTCCAACCACCAAACCTCATTAGACACCAAAAACCCCACCCCTCACGCATCACTTAACCTGACACTCTAAACCCTCTCCCCTGACCACTCATCACCTGATCTCGCAACTTATAAACTGTGGTTACAACAACTGATCCAGTCTGGTGTTAATGGGCGCGGGTGAACAGCATTAGCGACGCACTGTATCGGTAAACTGGTAGGAGCGAAATGACGTCATAGATGGTCAGCATTCTCTCAGTAACACAAAAAGGACACCACGGTACACATAGGGTGTAGACGCAAGTCAGATAATAACCAATTTCTATATGTTAACATAATAGTATATGTTTGTGGAATAATGTATAGAAACTTTGAATAAAAATGTCTTGTCTTAAATGTCTGAACCGTTCCTTGTCCCCCTTTCTTCCCCCTTCTCTCCCCAACCATGCACTGTTAACTCAGACACCCAACTAGTAGCAGCCAACTAGTCCAAAACCCGTACCTACTAACTGAATCAGCCTGGACATGTTTCTAGTTGAATCCTACGGAGGTACATAATTAAACGATATTAACCTACTTTCTCACTCAATAGGCTCGACCTGAGATTACCATGAAGATCAGTTCAAACACAAAGGCCCACTCTACATGCCATCACCACTCTTTCAATGAGTATGTCACCTCTAGAAAGATAATCAGTTATGCCATGTCCGTTACTAATGTTTACCATATTAGTCTAACATAGCTACCTCCCCATATGTATCTTTTTTTCCCTTACCCTTTGTCCTTTACCTGCCATTCATATTGATGCTTTGCTTATTGTCTTGTAATTGTCTATCTATACTATCGTAGCTTTGTTTAGTGTGAGTGTCAATTGTAGATATGGAAGACCAGTGGATGAGCACTGACAACATGTTATTCCAAGGTATAAAAACACTTGAACAGATCCAATCACCGCATTTTTTAGATGACGGACTCCCAATACTTCGAGACTGTTCTACAGTTGCTGTATAAGTCAATTGATCTAGTTATAAGTGGAAGTTTGCTGGATCTTCGGGCTTCCATGAAATCCACAGTTCCCGCCGAACTGACAGACTTTGTCAGTGATAGCCTCTGCAACACATCATCATCATCATCATGCTGTCGGTTATGATGTGACAAAGACTGCCTTCATTACTTGACTGCCGCTCTCCATTTAGCTCTCTGCTGTGAGAGTGATGTCCATGAGTCGGTATTAATGCCTCTCAGCTTCTGCACCACACACATCTCTAATAACAGCCATGATTGGCCGGGAGCTATGTAAGACATACTTCTCAGTCGGCACCCATTGCCTCTACAATAATTATGCACATGCATATCCAACTTAGCAAGCCTATAACACGAAGACAGCTCACTCCCTATCTCTCCCATAGTAATGTAAATTTCCCTATAACACTAAGACAGCTCACTCCCTATCTCTCCCAGAATGTCAGAGTGTCATGTTAGGGGATGGGCCCCGAAGAGCCCTCCACCCTATAAGGTGTAGGTAAGATAGTAAGGGTGGGTGGGTAGAGAAAATTGGTCGTGTAGTGTGTCGGGCAGGGCGAGGAGGCGGAGTGGAGAGGGAAGGCTGGGATGCAGCTTATAAGGAGGGAGGAGGAAAGGGGCGGGGGTTGTTCTGCAACCCCAATGGTCGGCGGCGGAAATGGCGAGGGGGGGGGGGGGAACTCCTCCTTCACGGCGAATCAAACGCAATGCAAGCATTACGACCGATGCGCAGCGAAGGAGGAATTCAAGGCAGGAGTGGGAAAAAAGCACACTTTATTAATGTAAAGTGTAGGGGGAGGGGCGCAATGTACAATGATGGGGAAGGTAAATGTACAATGGATAAATAAAGTGCATGGAATTGAAATGTCAGAGTGTCATGTTAGGGGATGGGCCCCGAAGAGCCCTCTGCCAAAAGAGAGGAGAGGGCTTGAGGGGCAGGAGAGGCGACGAGAGAGGTATGCATGGACCGCCCCTGAGGTCCAGGCGCCCTGTGCCATGATGTCCCGGAGGGGGACCCCCGCCCTCTGGCAGGCCTGCGCCGCGCCCCGACGCAAGCTATGGAGGGTGTAGCTGTCGGGGGCGGGAACGGCAAGTACGAGGAGTGCGCCTCTCAGGACTGCCATGAGGGTCCGAGGGTTGAGGGGGCGGCCCGAGGGCAGGATGAAGGCAGGGGCGTCTGGGGCGGCAGGGACGAGAGTCACAGCAGCCTGCCATGCGGCGACGGGGCAAAGGCGGGATCCGGGTGTAGCGGGGACGAAGAGTGCGACCGCCCCCGAGGCCTTCATTCACCTCACCCCATTCTGATATGACCTTAGATGTTGCCAGGACGTAAAACTCCAACCACCAAACCTCATTAGACACCAAACACCCCACCCCTCACGCGTCACTTAACCTGACACTCTAAACCCTCTCCCCTGACCACTCATCACCTGATCTCGCAACTTGTAAACTGTGGTCACAACAACTGATCCAGTCTGGTGTTAATGGGCGCGGGTGAACAGCATTAGCGACGCACTGTATCGGTAAACTGGTAGGAGCGAAATGACGCCATAGATGGTCGGCATTCTCTCAGTAACACAAAAAGGACACCACGGTACACATAGGGCGTAGACGCAAGTCAGATAATAACCAATTTCTATATGTTAACATAATAGTATATGTTTGTGGAATAATGTATAGAAACTTTGAATAAAAAATGTCTTTGTCTTAAATGTCTGAACCGTTCCTTGTCCCCCTTTCTTCCCCCTTCTCTCCCCAACCATGCACTGTTAACTCAGACACCCAACTAGTAGCAGCCAACTAGTCCAAAACCCGTACCTACTAACTGAATCAGCCTGTTTCTAGTTGAATCCTACGGAGGTACATAATTAAACGATATTAACCTACTTACTCACTCAATAGGCCCGACCTGAGATTACCATAAAGATCAGTTCAAACACAAAGGCCCACTCTACATCCCATCACCACTCTTTCAATGACTATGTCACCTCTAGAAAGATAATCAGTTATGCCCCGTCCCTTACTAATGTTTACCATATCAGTCTAACATAGCTACCTCCCCATATGTATCTTTTTTCCCCTTACCCTTTGTCCTTTACCTGCCATTCATATTGATGCTTTGCTTATTGTCTTGTAATTGTCTATCTATACTATCGTAGCTTTGTTTAGTGTGAGTGTCAATTGTAGATATGGAAGACCAGTGGATGAGCACTGACAACATGTTATTCAAAGGTATAAAAACACTTGAACAGATCCAATCACCGCATTTTTTAGATGACGGACTCCCAATACTTCGAGACTGTTCTACAGTTGTTGTATAAGTCGATTGATCTAGTTATAAGTGGAAGTTTGCTGGATCCTCCTTCCATGAAATCCACAGTTCCCGCCGAACTAACAGACTTTGTCAGTGATAGCCTCTGCACCACATCATCATCATCATCATGCTGTCGGTCACGATGCGACAAAGACTGCTTTCATTACTTGACTGCCACTTTCCATTTAGCTCTCTGCTGTGAGAGTGATGTCCATGAGTCGGTATTAATGTCTCTCAGCTTCTGCACCACACACGTCTCTAATAACACCTATGATTGGCTATGTAAGACATACTTCTCAGTCGGCACCCATTGCCTCTACAATATGCACATGCATATCCAATTTAGCAACGAAACACACAGTGTAGGTAACACATGTCCTTTTATTGAGAACCAGCAGTATCGACAAAGACCCTATAACACGAAGACAGCTCACTCTCTATCTCTCCCATGGTAATGTAAATTTCCCTATAACACTAAGACAGCTCACTCCCTATCTCTCCCATGGTAATGTCAATTTTGCAGTGCCACCTTGTGGTGGGTTTGATCAGCCCAGCTGCTGGCTGGTGTTTCACATGTAAACACATACAATTATATTATATATGATATAGGTAAGTATGAATACACATCAATATGAAATTGCTATGAACAAATATGCATCATGATCAGCATCATGATCAGCATCACCATCATCACACATCTTTCACATCCATATATACATTTATACATATAATATAGCAACTGTGTAATCAAGAGAACAGCCAGCGTACCAGGTTGTGGGTTTGATCATTTTGATTACACAGTACAGGCTGAGTGAGCCGTCTTAGTGTTATAGCATCTTTGGTATCGAATATGCCCAACCCTAAAGTAAGACAATAAGTCTTTGTACCGACTGTTTGCGCATCGCTGACTCGCCTAATAAGTGAAGAGATGGTGGCAGGAGTAAAGGTTTTAAAGTGCACTGGGTGGTTGGATGGTGGATTGATTCAATAAGGAACTACTAGCCAAGGCAGTGCGGCTATCAGCAACTTCCTTTCCAAATTTGAGTGGAGTGACGTATGTAAGTAATGATGGTGCAGGGTGGAGGTGGGGGCCAAGTGGCGACGGCTAGCGAATGTGTGGCTTATTATATACAGCATCGACAGGGTGTGAAAGTTCACTACCATTACTCAGGTGGATGGGGAGGAAGCCGCCCGTCAAAATGTATACTGTCACTTCCTAGCTTGATGCTCGCCATTATTATGATAGGGCATGGACTGGTTGGCTCAGTGTCAGGATAATGTGACTGAGTGGGATATCAGGTCATGGTGCTGGTGACCTGGTCTCTCAGTGGAGAAACACTCAAATGTCACCATGAGTATCCATCCTGATATGACCTTAGATGTTTCCAGGATGTAAAACTTCAACAACCAACCAACACATGAGTCAATCAGGGCGGTGGCTGCCAGGTGAGTTGTTTCTCTCGAATCAAACACAATGCTAGCATTGTGACCCATATAATGACATCTACCTGAAGCATATGTCATACATTTCAATATTCTGGGTATTTGCTCAAATAAAAATAGTTTAATTAATTTCTTCAAGATGAATTAATTTGAAAGCAAAAAAAACCACTCAATTTAGCAAGTACTTTATCACTCATATATGAGGTTTGAATCCCTCATGCATCTGGAATGCGCATCACCCCCAGGGGCGTAGCTAGACCTTTAACGATGTGTGCTCCTAATTTCGGCAGGGGGTTTAGGGGCCGCTTAAGCTTAAGCTGGCGGATTTTACACATTTTAGACTTGAGTTTTCGACACTCCAGACTACTACATGCCTTCTCTCTCTATCTCTCTCTCTTTATTATTTGTTAATTTTCTTTTTCTTTGACAAAACGATGTGGACGTTTTGGCATACGCGCATATGCGTAGCTACGCCCCTGACCCCGAGCATACCCATGGACGATACTTATCCACATGTCTTCATGCACAAACCACCATATCGGGCATTAATTGTTTATTATCACCATTGGGTGTACTTTATCTTGAAAACATAACGGCTTGCAAAGAAGCTGCACACGACGATCCAGGCCATTTCCCTTCACAATTATTATTTTCTTATTAAGTGGGGGTGTTAAATTGTTGTCGATGTGGTGACGGATTTAGAGGATCGCTGAAATTTCTATTATTGTCCTTCCTGATCTCACTGACAGCAACAAGAAAGTGAAACATTAATATTATTCATAACTCGTCTGATTACTTCGGTCAGAAGCTGAAGTGACTCGATATGCGACGCCCCGAGGGTGATTGCCAAGTGTTGTCGGACTGTTACTATAAATGGTTATTAGAGTTTTATGTTCTGGCAACATCTAAGGTCATATCAGGACAGATACTGCCTTGTGACAGTGCACACTCATGTCAAATTTATAGTTCTGCCACGTTGGGAAATCAGGCCACTGGCACCATGATCAGATATCCCACTCAGTCATATTATCTTGACACTGAGCTAACCAGTCCTTACCCTATCCTATTAATGCCGAGCACCAGGCCAGGGAGTGACAAGTATCAATTTTATAAGTCATTGGTTTGACTCGATCAGGAACTGAAATCCAGATCTCCCACATGCAAGGCCTGCGCTCTACCGAATCGGCCACCGCTCGGTATTTGCATAAGATTAAGACATGTCGAAGTTCTGGTCACAGTCCCACAGTGTCGCACTATCCTTGGCGAGGTATGTCAAATACATTCACATATGGATATACATATATATACACATAATTATACACAAATGCACATATACATGCACACACATACATATATATATACACATATATGGGTCATTCTCTGAAAATGGACACTAAAGTTTGACATGGAAACCAAGAGTGGAAACCTTTCAAATAATAGCAAATACACTTTTTAAATAATAACAGAATCCATGTTCCTATTAAGGTTTGCGTGTTATGCATATGTCAGAGTTGAAAAAAACCCACCAACTTCACTTTTTGGTTTAGATTTTATGCAAATTGAGCAATATGTTAATATAACATGACAATTAAAGATCCATTCAGATAATCATTTTAGCATACACAACACAATCAAAGAAGACTATTTTATTACAGTTAAACAAACAAGGTTATGTCTGACAAGAAAAGAATTGAACAAATTTGAAGTGTTGATGTGTAACTGTTTACATTTTCACTTTAGCACAAAATGATACAAGTATACTTCTGATATCTTTTGTGGGATAGATTAAATATATGTAGCATTGCTCACATGCTTAATACACAGAGGCAAGACTAATTATTTGACTTGCTATCAATGAAAGAAAGAAGTAATTATGAGCACCTTAAGGCGAAAACCAAATATGTCGTCGCCAGTTTTTTTAAATGACCCAAATACCTCTATGCACACTATAATATATATACACATTCTCACCCAACGACCGCCGCGGTTATGATAATGATGAGTTGAGTGAGGTGTCAGAGTCTAGCGAAGCTGATGGACATACCCGCAAGAAATTTTATTTGATCTAATGTAAAATACTTGTCATGACAATTTCACTTCAGTCAAACTTAGAAACACATGTACGGCAAGGATTTTACCAAACGTTGTCATCAGGAACAATGTGGTTATATGTTCAAACTGAGCTTAAGATGTTGGGTCTGTGCTGAAGGATAGGGTGGAGACTGCTGGCATTTAATCGCGGTGGATGGCAGCTTCAGCCCCTCCCGAGGGACCAGTAGACACTCACATGGGACATCTATCTGTATTGTGAACTGTCGCGGATGAAAGGTGTTTTACAGAAAGGCTCTTGGCTTTTCTCATGATTAATGAGGTTAAATGATTGCATAGGCAGTCAGGTGCTGTGGTTTGGGGGTGTGGAGGACAGCCAAGCAGCCACGCCCACCTTTCCATCACACTCCTCCTCCTGCCAGGCGAGCCCTACCTCCTCAGCCAATCACAGGCTGACTTACACCCAGTCTTCCTCCTGCATCAAGCCTCCCTTGCCACTTCCTTAATCCACTCTCACCCGTCAGCCAAACATCTCTATTATGTTCATTATGTTATATTGTCTATATCACTGATTACTGATGATCTCATTGATTACTGGTGGTCCTTGATTGATGGTTTTATTTTATTGATTAAAATGTTTGACATTTCTAAAACACTATATATATGTTGGTGAATTATTCTTTTAATTTCCGCGCATTACCTCATACTCACATCGTACTTTGCTTTCTGTCACGGCCTCTAGAAATGATTATGTGAACACTGCTATGCCGATGGAGTTGATTGTCATGGGAATAAAGTTATGTTCTTCCCAGTTTTGCTTCCTCGTTCCTCCCTACCCCCATCCTGTGGAATTTTAGAATTAGTATTTGTATTTCCTTTTAGAAACTGGATTGCATTGCTACTGCTGCTACTGCTGTTGCTACTGCTGCTACTGCTGTTGCTGCTATTACTGCTACTGGTGTTGCTGGTGTTGCTGCTGTTGCTGCTGTTGCTGCTGTTGCTACTGCTGCTACTGCTGTTGCTGCTATTGCTGCTACTGATGTTGCTGCTGTTGCTGCTGTTACTGCTGTTACAGCTGTTACTGCTGTTGCTGCTGTTACAGCTGTTACTGCTGTTGCTGCTGTTGCTGCTGTTGCTGCTGTTGCTGCTGTTACAGCTGTTACTGCTGTTACTGCTGTTGCTGCTGTTGCTGCTGTTGCTGCTGTTGCTGCTGTTGCTGCTATTGCTGTTGTTGCTGCAGTTACTGTTGTTGCTGCTATTACTGTTGTTACTGCCGTTACTGCAATTGCTGCTGGTACTGCTGTTACTGTTGTTACACCTGTTACTGCTGTTACTGCTGTTACTGATGTTACTGTGGTTACTGCTGTTACTGCTGTTACTGCTGTTACTGCTGTTACTGCTGTTACTGCTGTTACTGCTGTTACTGCTGTTTCTGCTGTTACTGCTGTTACTGCTGTTACGGCATTTAGTGATGTTCCTGCTGCTCCTGTCACCATGCCAACCCAGACGCAACTATCGAGCTCGAGCCTTAGTACCAACCACTGCCGCTGCGTGTCGCTATGGCGCCGCCCAAGGTTCTCAAACCCATACACTCACATACATGTGCGTGCGCACGCATGCACCTGAGCTCAGCTCTTTGTTCGCGGATCGTCTGTTGTGTCCTTTCATGGCGATATGCGGATCTTTGTAAGACGCGGACACGGAGAGGGTGTATGTATGGGCGGGGAGTTCTGTTACAGACGACTTGATACTTTGGTGTGGTTCTGCTATCAGACGGAACTCCCTGTGCAGCAGTCTTTTTTATACTTGGTTATGGGTTCTACCTGAAATAACTGCTGTAGATATATATATAAACAAATATATATATACATATATATATAATATTATGAAGAAAAAAATCCTCCGGTGCATCTGACACTGGTCTACATCTGGTGGAGTCAAGGAGACCACAGGTGGCGCCACCTGTACAGTATTGGGTCTTACAGAGTATAATAATAATAATAATTCCCCTACGTGTCTTTATACTTGAATAATGCGCTATACATCACATATATATATATAAGCAGACTATGCAGGTAATAAGTAAACGAAAGGGAAGAGACGAGGAGTGGGTGGAAACCTTAATTTATGGTTTCGAGGCTCTTGGCTGAGCAATACAGCCGTACGGGTAAGTAAATAATAAAGCTAAAATGCATATAACCATGTAGCTTTGTGACTCGATTTCACCGGTGGCATCAGCGATGGGGACGCCACAAGCGTCAACGTGTAGCTGACCCACATAACAATTTATTTATTTTTAATGAAAAGTTTGTTTTGTTTAACGACGCCTCTAGATGGAGCCACATCAAATACATCGTACAAATAAATACAAATACATAGTACAAATAAATAAATAGTAATAATAAATAATATCGGTATATGGAGAATGCCCCGCCTTTTCATATAAATATAGTAAATTATATAATATATATATATAAATAAATGTGTGTATTATAATGCATTATTTAAGTAGGCGGTACTGATCCTTTTAGTATTTAGTTCTTATTAATTATTAATTATTAACCTTATACATTGTGCGCATATATTCCAATGCTTGACTTCCGATGCTGGCGCCGCTACCTTCACTTCCAGGCCGTCCTGATATGACCTTAGATGTTGCTAGGACGTAAAACAACAACAAACAAACAAAACAATCACTTCCAGGTGAGCGTTGTGCGTTGGTTTAAAGGTATTCGCTATAAGAATTTACGGTCTGTAGTATTGTCACTTAATTTCTGCTCCACACAGTGTGGAAATATCATTTAGTGTCTGCCGCACATAGCTGTGTCTGTGGAAATGTCAGTTTTTGTCTGCTTATGCGTCTCAGTCACATTATGGCTTGCGACCACTTGCGAACACATTGCGACCAAAAACTGAAGACCTCCTTGCGACCAAAGCAAAAAAACTAATGGAAAAAACAATGGTCGGCGCTCGGTCAGCGATCGGTCGGAGATCGATCGGCGATCAGTCAGCGATGGGACAATGATGGGTCTCCGACCGCTTGGCACCTTGCGATCATTTTGGTCGGAAGGAGGTTGCTGACCACTTTTATCACTCGCTACCAGCCACTGCCAGTCGGTGACCTGTTGGTGACCAGTCGGAGACCCAATGTCTGCCACACATAGCTGTGTTTGTGGAAATGCCACTTAGTGTCTACCTAATACCCCAGTCACACGAGAGCCAGCGTTCGCCGCCAACCTCCTTACGCCCAAAAGGACGCCAACTTCCCAGTGTCCTGTTCGATACATTGATTCAAATACATGATAGGTGCCAGCGGCGCCAGGTCGTCACCAAGGCAGCGCTGGGTCCATGGCAGGGTGGCACTGGGTCAGTGGCAGGGCAGCGCTGGGTCAGCACTGGGTCGGCGCCGGTTTGGGGAAAGAGCGGTGTCCTGGCCACAGGTTGGTGCCAGATTGGTGCCAGGTCACTGGCAACTCGCCAACCAAGAGGTCGGTGCAAGGTCGGTACCAGGTCGGTGCCAACCATTTTGAATGGCGCCGCCGGAAAAGGACGCAAGGAGGTTGCACGTTTTTTTTTGTTTTTTTTTATGAGGCTGTATTTATACTGTCCATAGCATATGAGCCCGGGTACCCAGGCTTGTTTTCAATGCTGGCCAGTTGTAGTGTTGGTGTTATCTTACCACACAGTGGCTGCTGATAAGGTATTTGATTGCCTGCATTTCAGTAACAGATAGATAATTGGTTGGTATGGTTAATAGCCTATGTTAGTTTTTTTTAATTTTCTTGGTATATATGTATTTATTTTTTCTACTCTTATTACTATACTAGCTTACTCCTATTTACATATCATAGGCTTGTATGTAGCTGTGTGGTGTGTTATCTGGCTACTTTTGGCATGGTTACCTTCATGTGCAGCAGCTGCAACCTCCTTGCGTCCAAAATTTCCGTAATGGACGCCGGGAGGTAGCAGTTAATGATGGCGCAAGGAGGCGCAAAGAGGACGTTTTGACGTCGCGAATCGATCGTAAGTGAAGGCAGGCCTCGTGTGACTGGGCTTTACATGTAGTAATGCCACCCAATGTCTGCAGAACATAGCTGTGTCTATGGAAATGTCACTTTGCGTCTGCCTAACATAACTGGGTATGCGGTACTGTTGCTTGCACCATATACTGTGCAGGTGAGGTGTGAGGAGGTTGGTGATTGGTGGATCTAGAGTTTGGCATCTGAGACGGAGGTTATTATGGATCAGGTAGCTGTGTGTGAGGGTGTGTATGTCAGTATGTGTGAGTGTGTGAGGGTGTATGTATGTGAGTGTGTGTGAGTGTGTGTGAGGGTGTATGTATGTGTGGGTGTGTGAGTGTGTGTGTGAGGGTGTGTATGTGAGTGAGTGTGTGAGGGTGTGTGAGGGTGTGTGTATGTGAGTGTGTGTGAGTGTGTGTGTGAGTGTGTGTGAGTGTGTGTGTGAGGGTGTATGTATGTGAGTGTGTGTGTGAGGGTGTGTGTATGAGTGTGTGTGTGAGTGTGTGTGCGTGAGTGTGTGTGTGAGTGTGTGTGTATGTGAGTGTGTGTGAGTGTGTGTGAGTGTGTGTGAGTGTGTGTATGTGAGTGTGTGTGAGTGTGTGTGTGAGTGTGTGTGAGGGTGTGTCTATGTGAGTGTGTGTGAGTGTGTGTGTCAGAGTCTATGGATGTATTCTGGCAGTCTCCGTCTCGCAACTCTTTCTGGACCTTTGCCTATTTATCTGTCTCTTTTATCTCCCCAGCCAGTTGGCTTCCTTCCTTTCTCCCCTTACACAACATTCTTTTATTTTAGTTCCGGATTTCTTTAATCGATTAGCAATTAATCAAGGGCAACGTACTTCTGCCGCTACTCCAATAGCAGAAACACGAAAATTAGTTTTCCCACTTTTCCTACATTCAATTGTTTTTGTAAGTGATGCTTGAATGAAACATAGTCTCTATTGCCAAAAGAATCTGAGTGCATTGTCTGATCTCCAATGAGTACACATTACAGTCGTTTATAAATAACTGCTTTAATGTGGTAATCGAGAAAGAGCTAATGATCGACTATGCTCGGATAAAAGGGGGAAGGATTTACTTCCCAAAGGTCTAGAATCTAAACTGCATAACTATCACCTAATGATATGGCAACAACTGTTTAATTTATCCTCCAAATGAAGCAACTCACAGGAAACAACTCACAGGCAAAGTTAAATATGCAGTTTTCTTCGATATTCCACATTTGCATCCTAATCAGTTCTGTGATATCCTATATTGGTTGGGATTTGTTGGGTACTTGAAAACCCAGAATTGTGTAAGTCAGCCCATATTGTGAAAACAACAGAAGTCTTCACAAATAGGAATGTATGTGAATAACCATGACAACAAGAACTGTATGCGGTACTGTTGCTTGCACCATATACTGTGCAAGTGAGGTGTGAGGAGGTTGGTGATTGGTGGATCTAGAGTTTGGCACCTGAGATGGAAGTTATTGTGGTTCAGGTAGCTGGCGAGGTATGTGTGAGTGTGTGTGTGAGGGTGTGTGTGACTGTATCGGTCATGTGTATTACATTAGTCATCAACATGTTTTTGTTTTTTTTGTTTTTTGTTTCTTTTTTCTTGAAGATTTATACTGCCTATCATGGATAAGTCTGAATAGACTTGTTTTCACCATTAGAGAGTTTGTCGATAGAAAGCCCAAGTCTACACTTTTACCGACCCAAGGGATTTTTAACCTCCCACACCACATAGACATGATATGAGAGCAACTAGCCTTTGATGACGCTGTAAGTTATACACAGCGGTGGAAATCCAAATTGGCAGAGATGTGGGGCACAGGGAATCGAACCACTGACCTTCAGATTAGGAGTCCGACCTGGGAAAAAAGTCAGACACTCTAACCACTCCGCCACAGAGAACACCAACTTATGAGCTGAGCTCAGGAAGTGAGCCAACCTCCCCCTAAAGGCCCCATAATGATTAGACTGATGCTCTCTGCTTAGTATTTCCGAATATCTAGATTTATCACCAGTGATGTTAAAGTTGCGTATTCGCATGGTTTTGAGTTTCTGTCGTATCTTATTATGTACACATATATTAAAGTTGCATAGTCTGATGGTTTTGAGTTTCTGTCATTTTCCTGAGATAAATATATTAAATTGATTGTTATAATCTATCTTACTTTAGTTTGAAGTAACTTTGATTTAAAATGATTATCTTTTGAGATATTTTAAGTGCAAAAATGTCACATTAGTTTTGGTGAGCTTTTCAAAACTCTGACACCATAGGCTGCAGCGGTAACAGGTTCTATTAATTTTTAGTTTTTTTGTTTTTTGTAAATATAGTTTATTCATTGAATAAAGTCTTGTCAGCGCCGTGGCACTGGTCTTCCAGCCATGTGACAATACAGTTATTTACAATATATGTATATGTAGTCTGATATTGTAACCAGCAGCTAGCCGAAATCAGCTGAAATAACAATATCAAACATTCAAAGACTTGACTCTGTATTCCCTTGTATGTGGCAACAAATGTTTAAGAAGTGCATCATTATCTAAGTTACATATGTGGAATCAATTTTAGATAATTGTTTTGGTTTATAAAATGTGATGCTTCATCGGACTATGCAGCTTTAAGCTAATAACTATACTCTATCTAACTTTAGTTTGAAGTAACATTCAGCAAATTCTGGTTGAAAAGTAATATGCACTTCAGTAAACCTGGGAAAAATTCTAAATCTGTTTGAAGAGATAAGTCTTTGTTGACTTTGGGTCATTATCCTTATAGTTTAGTCAATCCATGTTTAATATTTAGCATGCTCCACAATACATGGTGCTACATACATAAATAAAAAGAAACCAGACTGGCACTGCTCCAAGATCCTAGATCCAAGATCCAATATCCAAGATCCAAGATCCAAGACGCCATCTTGTACTTATATAAAACTTCAATAATCCATTCATTTGTTACCTGCTAATGCCCTCTGGCACCAATCCCCCATCCGCCCCCCCCCCCTACTTTGACAAACGTGCATCCTATTTACCGTCTCCGCACCATGGCATCGGTCGCCTTTGCTGCTCCATCCGGTAAGTGCACAAAGGTCAGCCACTCCTGGCACGCCCCCTGGTGAGATGCCCGCCTACGATATGCTTGGAGTCCCCGAGGCATCCTGTCGACTTAGTCCCCGTGCCAACTGTGGACTGCACAATCTGGCTCATCATTATCGCCAGCATCAGCATTATCTCTCTCGGCATTTCCCACGGGCCAAAGAGAACGAGCGCTATATCGCGAGATCCTGGCATGTGGTTCCGGCGTTCGTGTTTATTTACTTTGGCGGCGGACCAGTGACAGAGATCGGGAAGAAGTGGTTACTGTTGGCATGAAAAGGTTCGCTTGTTTGTTTTTTTATGTCCTAGCAACATCAAAGGTCATATCAGGACGGGTGCCGACTTATGACAGTGCACACTGATGATGACTTTATAGTGCTGTCCCACTAGGAGACCAGGCCACCAGCACCATGATCCGATATCCCACACCATCACATTATCTTGATACTGTGTTAACCAGTCCTTGTCCTATCCTATTAATGCCAAGCGCCAGGCTAGGTAGCAACAAGTATACATTTTATAAGTCAATGGTTTGACTCGGCTGCGATTCGAACTCTTGATATTCCGCACGGGAAGCCTGCGCTCTACCGATTCGGCCACCGCGTCCAGTGACATGAAAAGGATTATCATATATGCATTGTCATTACTATATGATATACATTGTCATTACTCTATATAATATGCTTTGTCATCACTATATAATATATATGTTATACATAATATATAGTATGTATAACATATTATCCAGATATAAATAGATGCTTGCTCGACATAATGGCTCGAAGCGCCACCTGCAGTGTGTTCCCACCCGTCCGCGCAGCAAACCCTCCACTCACTACAGGAATTTCAAATTGTTGTACCAGTAGAGCCTATATTTGTGCCCAGCCAATACGCAAATAAATAGTGTCCAACCCACCACCTGCTTGTTCTTCTCCTCTAAATTATAGTTAGTCTAGCCAGATTTAATTAACATGTGATTTATATAATATATGTTATTTATATCTATCAATTCGTCTGTGCAGTGCGGCAGATGGATACTAGTGACGTCATCAAGTCACGTGATATAGTTACTGTTCAACTTGGTGATTTAAGCTTAGCAACGTCATTGGTTTTGACCCGGTCGGCTTTTGAACACTCGGACACTTTCTTCATGTGCTTGAACTCGTGCGTCCGAACCATAGCCTCCTATATGTCCATCCAGTATGTATAGTGTCTATTAGTTCTAGTGTGAGTATTACTTATTTGGCTACATCTTTTAATGTACAATCACATATATATTGGCTTGCAGTTGCCTGAAGTCTAGTTACATTTATAGAAAAGGGTGAATTTCGAGGGTATCCTTATTGTTTAAAAAAAAGCAAACAAAAGCCCCTGAGAAGCCATCCACTTTGAGACAAGTACGGGACCCGTTGGGGGCTACATAATTCACCCCCCGCCCCCAAACCAGTGTAATTTTAAACGTTGTAATTTTATTTCTTTTTAGAAATTGGATAAGGTAGTTATTAAAATGTATTTTTGTTGCTGTTACTGCTGATACCTGACCAGACGGGATGGCCGAATGAGTTGAGCATCCATTTCCCCTTTTGGGAGATCGTGGAGTTCGAACCCTGGTTGAGTCAAACCAATGATTTAAAATTTGATACTTGTCACTTCCCAGCCAGATGCTCGGGATTATTAGGATAGGGCAAGGACTGGCTGGCTCAGTGTCAGGATAATGTGATTGAGTGGGATATGAGGTCATGGTGCTGTCAGCCTGGTCTTCCAATGGGGCAGCACAATAAAGTCACCCTAAGTGTGCACTGTCCCAAGTTGGTACCCATCCTGATATGACCTTAAATGTTGCCAGGATGCAAAACTCCAACAAACAACAACCAACCAACTTATGCTACTGCTCTTACTGCATTAACTATACATGTCGAATATAGAGCTCCATATTTTACTTACCGATTTCTTTTAATGATTTTGAAAATGCTATTTCTGTTGTTTCCCATTCAATTATTTATCGATAACCTTATTCCATTTTCGCCACTTTCCACCCGCAAGATTATCAACATGATAGGTACTTAATGACCACAGACTTGTTACTAGTCGCCTTCCCGTCTGTGATTGATCTAAATGATCTCATTCAAACACACAATACAGTGCGAGCTGTTACTGTTAGTTGTTATACTTTTTTCCATCTTACACAAGTATTTCCAAGCCTTCATCTTGTCACTGCGCGATCCATGTTTTTATTCCATCAGTGTAGCTTTTGCATCAACCTTATTCGGAGTCTTTGTAGTCGGTTCCTTTGCCTATTTTGTGATTTCCGGTTCCACGTCCTCTTGTGTTGTAATACGCTGCCAGCACGAGAAGGGTCCACAGCGAGGAAAGGAGGAAAAACAGGTGACCACTGTCCCATATTGAGCATACCCTTGCAGGAATAGTTTCCCATTCTTTAAGTCCTGATATTGTGTGATTTAAACAGAAGTTGATGTAGATCAATTAAAAATATACTTCAAGCACTTTAATCTGTGCAAAAGATACATATATGTGTAACTATGTGTGAACAAGAAACTACTAAAAAAATAATGGACTTATTGGATGGGACCTTTCCATAATTTGAGCCAATCAGAGCTGTTCTTTTCGATTGCAAATGGCCACCCCTTATGGGGGCCGCCATTTGCAATAAAAAAGAACAGCTCTGATTGGCTGACACTGAGTTCTCATGAAAACGAGAAGAGGAAAATCCATTTCCGGCAAGTTCAAACAGGCTCAGACAAGTTCAAACGTGGCTGGTTGTCCCTCTCCTTTCAGAACTGAATATTCTTATGATACTTCATGCAAATGGGTGATAATACAGGCATATGCAAAAGGAGGAAGGACAGTTCTCATGAACACGAGAAGAGGAAAGTCTATTTCCGGCAAGTTCAAACGGGCTCAAACGAGTTCAAACGAGTTCAAACGTGGCTGGTTGTCCCTCTCCGTTCAGCGCTGAATATGCTTATGGCCAGCAGAGCGGTCTGCACACTGACGCGCATGCGCCTTTGTGCCATCCGCTAAGTGACCTATTTGTGACTTCCGATCTATTTATAGCTTAGCATTGTTATCCACTTGCCTGTGCCAGCGTCGCATCTCACACACTGGGGATTTACAAATATGATGGCTTGCACACGCACACGCACACACACACACACAAATGAGCCGAAGGTTATATCATTTAACATACTCCATAGATGTGCAAAACAAGGCTAGAAATGAACATGTAAAAAAGTATGCTTATGAAGGTGAATTTATTTATACTATTCCGTTGTTCTTTATGTTATCAGTATGGTGATGCTTGTTTCCTACTATATATATGTATATATATATGTGTATACATAAATATATATACACATGTATGTACATCTATATATGTATGTGATGTATAACGTATTATGCGAGTATAAAGATTCGCAATGTAATATTACTTATTATTACTATTGTTATCCTCCGTAAGATACAACACTCTACCGGTGGCGCCATCTCGCCCACCCCGACTCCCCCGGATGTAGACCAGTGTCAGTCGCATATATATATATATATATATATATATATATATATATATATGATGCAACATCATCATGCGTGTATAAAGATGCAGAAGGGACTATTCTATTAGATTGTTATATTATTAGCCAATGGGCACTCTTCTTGTATTTGTTCCTTTCTCATAAGGGGACTGGTGGAGCCACCACCGGCCCCGACCGTAACTTCTTATTTATATAAGGCAGGAGAAGCAGAATCAGCAAATAAGAACCACGCCGGAAATCGGGGTATGAGGGGAACCCAGGCTGCGAAAATCAACGGCTTTATTAATCAGAAATAGCATATGCTCTCATAGAGGAACTAGGTATTTTCTTTGAGGG
Source organism: Branchipolynoe longqiensis (assembly GCA_030323885.1). Classification (NCBI taxonomy): domain Eukaryota; kingdom Metazoa; phylum Annelida; class Polychaeta; order Phyllodocida; family Polynoidae; genus Branchipolynoe; species Branchipolynoe longqiensis. The sequence continues at coordinate 186,624,503 of CM059186.1, read as the reverse complement.
TGTGTGAGTGGAAAAATATACACCTTAATATAATAATGTTTACATTAACTTAGATTAAGTGTACTTATCTATGCATATGTATATAGGACAAATCACCTACATCAAAATAAGGCCAATCACTAGCTGTCATCGATGCCGACTCTAATTATATTAGAGCAGGGTTTTATTCATTGTAACAGCTGGGCATGGCTGCATAATTTCTGCATGTGCTTTCTTTATTTTCAACTTAAATTCTTTATTTTTACTGAAGGGGTATTCATATTCTCATTATTATCCACTTGCTTTTCTTATGCATCAGGAATATCCCGTAAATCATTGCGGTAAGGGCCACAAGTCTCTCTCAAGATATATATAATATATATATATCCATAAATATATATCCATATATAGATGTGTCAATATATATATGAACATTGTAAATATTTATGGTTATATATATCCAAATTCCATATTGCTTATGTATGCATATATTCTTCATTCATTTATTCATTCATTCAAATTACCAACACAAATCTGCCCCCTCCTTTATATAAAATAAGCCAAACTGTCCCCGTTTAAGCTTTAAATAATTAAGCTATATAATTAAAACTAACTATTGTCAACCGCCGAGTGAACGTGGCGACGAGGGGAACCCTTATTCTGGCGGTAGAACAAGATTGCACAGACAATGGAGATATGTACATGAGCATACTGCGAGAGAAAACATGTACACAATTTATTTGCACATCACGTAGGGAGGTTGGGGGTGTAACAGCCTGGAGGCAGCGGACGTTGCAATAATATTAATATTAACAATAATAATAATAGGTCGGGTTCGGGCGTGCATCGCTACAGTCTTTAGTAAACACTCTAGGTGTAATCGATTCCTAACCGGAATCTCAGAAAGAACAAACTGAAACATTGCGAAGAAGTCGCTGTAGTTGCCTGTTATCTAAATAAAGCCAAGGGCGGTAGGTACTATTAGGATAGCGTGAACTGACGGTGTGATATAGGTCATTGTAATAATATGGAAAGTGCCCTTTCCATTGTATTGACTTTGTGTGTGTGCGTTTTTTTATTTTATGTAGATATATCAACTTGAGTGATTGAGCTTATAAATTAGTAGTTTACATAGTCTTCGTTCGTCTCCGCTGTGGGGTCCTTTCCGCATGCGCAGATGCGTCACATATGGTGGTGGTGCGCACGCATGCGCGGTTAGTCTTACGATGATAACAGCTTGTCTGATTGGTTGGTCTGGGAATGAGATTTAACTATTTAAACAACTTTGATAAAGTAACCTACCTGGATCAACTAGCTTCTCTGTTGATGGGTAACAAACCATCTCTACACATGTGACGTCATCGCAGTTCCCATGGCAACAGCGCATGCGCACACTAATAACAGTGGCTAGCGGTTGCTATCGGTCATGGTGGTATTTCACATCATTATCATCATCATTCATCATAATGTTCATCATCATCATCATAATCATCCTCTTACCCATATTGCATTCATCAAAATTAAGCAAAACACTGAGTCGTTAATCAGTTAATCAATCAATCAAGAAATCAATCGATCAATCAAGTAATTAATCGATGAATCGATGAAAGAAGGTCATCGTAGATAAGTGTGTAAGTAGGAGGTGGCGCTGTTTGGTCTGTGTAAAGTTGACATGGCTGTGTTTGTGTCTTCCGTGCGTTCTATGCTAACCCGCTTCCTCTGTGAATCGGACGCCGCTGCTTTTGTTGGACATCTTTTTTGTTTTTACCCCCAAAATAGTCCTTCTTTTTTGGGGGTCCTTTTTTTGGTCCTTTCTTTACCCATCGAAGCCGCTCTTGACGAGCTTGGAGAAGAAGAACATGACCTCGTCCCAGGCGTTGGCCGGCATGCCGTACTGCTCCATGAGTTCCTCGCTGCCCGACCGCACCGCATTGAGCGCACCGCGCAGGTTGCGCACCTCCCCCTTGCTCATGCCCACCCGCCGCCGGAAGTCGTCAACAGTCTGGCTCACTGCGCAGGCGCACGGGCGGAGACGCGGCGACACGGGGGAGATGGGGGTAGGGGTAGGGGAGAGAATAGAAGAGAAGAGAGAGAGAGAGAGAAGGCGTTAGTTGTAATGAAACAGTTATGAAATGAAGCGATATTATACAGACGATGTATTTGACAGACGATGTATTTGATGGAAAGCAATTGTTGAATTGAAACTTAAAAGCTTACTCCTGCGGTTGTCTAGTTGGGCCTTCGGCTCAGGGTTTATAATAATAATAATAACAAATTATGAGTAAACACATTTGTGGGAGTAAACAATAAAAGCTATAAAATATTGGGCTATTGGGCCTTCAGCCCATAAAACATAATACTTAGAACAATTATAAATAAAAAAAGAGTAAACAATTTATTGGAGTAAAGAATAGAAGCTATTACATATTAGGGCTACTTGGACTTTCGGCCAATATAACTAACGGCTTGGAATAATTCTTTAAAAAAACCTGATTTTAATGGGTAAATATATTATTGGAGTATACAGTAAAAACTATAAAATATAACCATCACAATCAATTTGGTCATTGCAGACATCATAGTCCCAATTATAATCCCGACCAATATTATATTTACTACCATTTAAGACTCTTTTGTCAGAATCCTTTTGTGAACACACATATGAACATACACATACATATTCACTTTTACTTATATAGACGTATTACAACTTTGAAAATGCTTTCTTCTGCTTAATGGAACACGTAGGGAAGGTCTTAGCTAGTGCAGTCCTGCTATGACCTTAGATGTTGGTAGGACGTAAAACAACAACAACCAACCAATCTTAAGGCCCTATCACATTATGATGCATCTCACAAGTGCACCGCTAATGCGCAAAATCACTTTTTTACGTCGAGATGCGTCAAACTCTTCGGCGTGGGGGGAAAAGTTAGACATCAGCGCAACATAGTGGATGTAACTGTAGCGTTGGTCTGACGTAGTGGTAAAGTATGTTGACGCATGAGAAAAAAACCAAAAAAGGTTTGGCATAATGTGTGGCTAACGTGCCTTTCACGTGTGCGGCGTTTACCTAACTTTGGCATAACGCGCTCCCAACATTCCGCTAGTGACCGTTAAACGTGTTGCACAACGCATGAGAGCGTAGTGCCAGCGCATGAGCAATGGATGTCCAATGACAGTCCAGCGCATTTTGGCATTGCGCCAGCATGCACCCAACACATGTGATATTGCCGTCATGCATGCCAATGTGTGGGGGGCACCCGACCCATGCGCAAAACACTCGAAGCACATTTGCAGAACACCGGCGAATGTTATATAATTAAGCGAGTGCCAGACCGTGCACTGGCCATATGTTGTGCATATGTTAGAACAACATCATCATACATTGGCGTTATGTTGCCACTGCACGGACTGAACGCTCTCTGTCAGAGGAATGAAAGTCAACGTAGGACAACATAAGAACAATGTTCCTCCAACGCCCATCTAATGTATCTCGACATATCCCTAACACAGGCATAACGTAAGCACCCATGCATTGTCGTACATAAAAAGTTTTGTGCATGCTCAAAACTTCGTCGACCCCTTGATGCATGCCACTGTATGTCGACAAACGTTGATATAAATTGATGTATACCAACGTGCGCCTAACACACGCATAACGCATAACAACGTATCCCAACGTAGCGCAAAAAATCACATACGTCACAGTACGTGTGCGCGATGCGTCGTAATGTGACAGCCCCATTAGCTAGTGAATCTATTGCACATTTGTTCCATATCCCCACAGCTATTCTGATGTTAGTGCCTTATTAAATTGCATATCCTATATTTGACGTGTGTATGGAATATAAGTTTACCCGCCCCCTCCCCACACCACTGAAATCAAGTCACCTTATGGAGCAAGCTAACTAACACCATTCACTCGAGACAGCGCCATCGACTTTTCATTGAAAGGGCAGACCAAGCAGTTGCCAGTTAAGATACTTTGCTGCTCTTTATTTGGGGGAGAAGTAGCCCCACTGAGAATGTCATGTAACGCTGCCTCCAGGGCTGGCGTTCCTGGACCTTCACTGTGCTCATGTGTTGGGGCTGAGATCAAAACTCTCACTTTGTGACATCACATATTTGGGCACCACTAGGGCCTGCGCCACTTCTCTGCTGACAGCCACAGACTAACTAACAACTGAGACATTTTACCACCATCTCACTCCACTAAGGTCCATTTCTTCTTAATGTTTAATTACACAACATTCATAGACTTTGAAGGATTTTCCTCGGCTTTCCTCCAGTAGACGAATTTGTAAGAGCACAAATCTGTATAGGTGGTTTGGTTTAGAATATGATATACTTTTCTCTTTTCTTGACAGGCATTGCGTCCGGTAAAAATGGACCTTGTACTATAGGGACTACAGCAGCCTAGTGCACATACTCACACCATCCAACATTGGCTTTCAAACGAAAACTTGTGATAATGTTAAATCCTTTCAAATCAGAGAGAGAGAGGTAGAGATAGAGGGAAAGAGAGGGATAGAGGTAGAGGGAGGTAGAGAGAGAAGTAGAGAGAGGTAGAGAGAGTGGTAGAGAGAGTGGTAGAGAGAGGTAGAGAGAGAGGTAGAGAGCGCGGTAGAGAGAGAGAGATAGGTAGAGAGAGAGGTAGAGAGAGAAGTAGAGAGAGGTAGAGAGAGACCTAGAGAGAGACTTGTGACAGTGCGCACTCATGGCGACTTTATAGTGCTGCTCCACTGGGAAATCAGTCCGTTGGCACCATGCCCCAATATCCCACTCAGTCATATTATCCTGACACTGAGCTACCCAGTCGTTGCCCTATCCTGTTAATGCCAAACGCTAGGCTAGGAAGCAACCAGTATCAATTCTATAAGTCATTGGTTTTACTCCACCGGGAACCGAACTTCCGCACGTGAGGTCCGTGCTCCACTGATTTAGCCACCGCTCCTGGTTAAAAAAATAGTTTTATTTAACGACGCCTCTAGAGCGCATTGATTTTTATCATCAGCTATTGGATGTCAAATATATGGTCATTTTGACATATTTCTTTGGAAGAAACCTGCTGCCACCACAAAGGCTAATCTTTTCAATAAACAGCAAGGGGTCTTTCATATGAATTTTCCCACAGACAGGACAGCACATACCACAGACTTTGATGAACCAGTTGTGTGCCACTGGTTCCGCACCTGGTCTAGACGTGTTTATGATTCGTGTGAGAGGAGACACTTATCCAACGCTTACAACAGCCGTAACACTCCCATTTGACTGGACTTTTGCGCGCCTATGTGGCTCATCCAATCATCGCACGCCACTCCATCAGTGAAGACTCCTGTGAACCCCTTAGTATGGCGCCTCCAGGGCCTTCACCACAGCTCTGCTGAAAACCATAGACGAACTAACCACTGACATGTTTCCACCCATCGACCCCACTAATATAAGATCCATTTTCTTAATTTTTAATTACTTCCCATCCATAAGCTTTGAGGTCTTTTCCTCGCCTTTCCTCCAGCGGATGCGGTAGCTGAATCGGTAAGAGCACTGGCTTCCAATGGCAGAAGGTTGAGTGTTCGAAATCCAGCCTAGTCAACCCAATGCCTTACACAATTGATATTTGTCGCTACTTAGCTTGGTGCGTTGAATTATCAGGATATGGTTTGGGTTAATTCAGTCTCAGGATAATGTGACTGAGTGGGAAATTGGGTCATGATGACAGGTGCCTACTCTCCCAATGGGGCAGCCCTATAAAGCCCCATGAATGCACACAGCCACAAGATAGGGTTCTCTCCTGATATGACCTTAGATGTTGTTAGGATATAAAACCCCAATAAACAAACAACTGAACGCCCTGCCTGCTTATATTGTAATAAACTTACCTCCCCCCCTCCCCCCTCCACCCCCCCCCCCCCCCCCCCCCCCCCACCCCCACCACCACCACCACCACCACCACCACCCCTACCCGGCGAACCGCCGATGTATTAAGCTGCGTTTATATCTGCGCTGTACCTTTTTATTTGTATCCATCAATTTATTTATGCACATCACATTCCACTATCATGCTGAAGATAAACAAGCAAAGAGAACCTCTCGGGACTTTTCATTAGTTGGACCCAGCTCGGAATTCACCCGCAGCCATGACTGGCCATATTAAATCCGCGAAGAGACAAAGAAAAAACACCACACACAAAACAGACACACCACTCTCTCAAACTACTGCAGGTGTTGCATTCTCACATTCAGAATCTCCAGCACATGCATTTTCTGAGGGATATGCCTTTGTTGAATTACTGTCTGTTGGGTGAGTGTGGAGAATTCCATTAGAACAGAAAAAAAAGGCCAGACAAATGCCATCGGTGGCAGTTTTGATCCAATTAATAATTATTTATGCATTTAAAATCTTGTTAATTGTTATTTTTAATGTGATCTAATGAGCGCGTACGCCACCAGGTGGCTTCCTTCACTGGCATCACCAATATAATATTGGAAGTATAAAATATAATATATGTATAAAATATATGTATATTTTTATCATTAACTATTGCTATTGTACTTTAACGTAATTGATTACTCGTTTGTTAAATCGTTCACACAACTCCTATGCCCTCATCACATTTCATTTTCCCAATATATCGGGGCCTTCGCTCGTTCGCTTTTGCCCGATGATACACAGTCAATGTACATGCCGCCGGGTGGGCAGCACCCAAATAAAAGCCTTGATTAACCCACTCATGCCTCAGCTGTGTCCGTGAGCAATGTTGAATGTTCCGATGGTTTAGAGTTTCTGTTATTTTTTCTTTTAGATAAATATGTTAAATTGATCATTATAATCTACCTTAATTTTGTTTGAAGCAACTTTTTTTGCAAATGGCTACCCCCGACACCACAGGTTTCAACAGTAACACATTCCATTGATGTTGACTTAGTATGTTCTTATATACCCTTCAATGTCACAACACATTAGTATAGTCCACTAATAATAGTAGACTAGTAACTAAGTTAGAATGTAGAATCAAATCTAGATTAGTGTTTTGGTTCCAAAAATTTGATGCTTTCCTCATGCTGTTCAGCTTTAATGGGACTGTGCAACATTAACGGCTGGTCCAGCAGGTCCGGCTGGTCCATCGGATCCAGCAGGTCCGGCTCTTCCAGCTGGTCCGGCTAGTCCGCCTGGTCGGCCTGGTCTAGCTGGTCCGGCTGGTCCAGTTGGTGTGGCTGGTCCGGCTAGTCCGCCTGGTCGGCCTGGTGCGGCTGGTCCAGTTGGTGCGGCTGGTGCGGCTGGTGCGGCTGGTGCGGTTGGTGAGGCTGGTGCGGCTGGTGCGGCTGGTGCGGCTGGTGCGGCTGGTGCGGCTGGTGCGGCTGGTGCGGCTGGTCCGGCTGGTCCACTAGGGAGGTAACGGACGCTGGTGCTGGGGCCCTTGTCCACGGGTTCCGGGTGCGAATGGCTGTCGTGATGCGCATGCGCGACGCCGGCCAGATTGGTTTTATCCGGACGGCGGGGTCGTGGAACAGACCTTGGGGGAGGTGTGGGGAGGTGTGGGGAGGTGTGGGGAGGTGTGGGGAGGTGTGGGGAGGTGTGGGGAGGTCGGGGAGGTGGGGGAGCTGGGGTGGTGGGAGAGGGGTGATTTTGGGGAGGTGGGGGCTAGGTGATTTTGTGGGAGGTGGGGTGATGTGGGGGAGGTGGGAAGTGGTAGGGGAGGAGGGGAGGGGGAAGGCGGGGAGGTGGGTGGAGGTGGGTGGAGCTGTGGTGATGTGGGGGGACGTGGGGGAGGTGGAGGAGGTGGGAGGAAGTGGTGGAGGTGGGGTGATGTGGGGAGAGGTGTGGGGAAGTGGGGGGAGGTGGGGGAGGTAGGGGAGGTGGGGGCATGACAACGGGGCTCCGCAACGGGCACACAGTGCCGGGGAGCAGGGCCACGGAGGCGGCTTACTGGGAGTTAATTTCGTCATTCCAGGCACCATCACCTCGCCTCCCGCCATGCCATGGAGCCGTGGGATGGGGATGGTGGGGGTGGGTTGGGTTGGGGTGAGTGGAGATGTGTGGGCGTGGGCATGGGTGTGGGGGGTGGGAGTAGGGATGCGGTGCGAGTGGGGATGGTAGTGTGCTGGGGGTAGAGTGTGGGTCGGGTGGTGATGGGGGTGGGGTGGTGGTGTGGGGTGGTGGTGGTGTGGGGTGGTGGTGGGAGATTGCCACAGTTGCAACTACACAGGGCTGGGAGGGTGAGGTATCATTGTATATGTGGGGAGGGGGGAGTGTTTGTAGAGGTGAGTGTGTGGTTGTGGGTACGGATCATTGTGGGAGAGTTGGCTTGTGTGTGTTGGCGGTTGAGTGCGTGAATGTGAGTGAGTGAGTGGGTGGGTGCAGAGTTGGGTGTGTGATTGTTGAGGCGATAGGATTGTTGGAATGTGTGAGTGTGTGTGTGTGTGGATGTGCGCCTTTATACGTGTCAGTCTGGTTCCTGGGCAATTATTCTAGAGAATAAGTCTGGTTTTGACGCCCGTATTGGTAGGCTATGCACAGAGTGACGATGAACTTTGGTTCGTAGTTGGAGTTTGACGTCCTGGCAACATCTGAGGTCATATCAGGACGAATACCGACTTGTGACAGTACGTATTAATGGTGACCACGCCGCCCCCACCAGCACCACACCGGTTCCCCCAGCACCACGCTGGTCTCACCCGCGCCACACCGGTTCCCTCCGCGCCACCCTGGTCTCCCCCGCGCGACCCTGGTCTCCCCCGCGCCACGCCGTTCTCCCCCGCGCCACGCCGGTCTCCCCGCACCACGCTGGTCTCCCCACGCGCGAACCTGGCCTCCCCCGCGCGACCCTGGTCTCCCCCGCGCCACGCCGTTCTCCCCCGCGCCACGCCGGTCTCCCCGCACCATGCTGGTCTCCTCGCGCCACGCTGGTCTCTCCCCGCGCCACGCCGGTCTACCCCGCGTCACGCCGGTCTCCCCGGCGCCACGCCGGTTCCATCCGCAACACGCTGGTCTCCCCGCACCACACTGGTCACCCCCCCCCCACCCCCCCAGCGCCACGCCGGTCTTCCTCGCGCCATGCCGCCCCCCCCCGCGCCACGCCGGTCTTCCCCGCGCCACGCCGGTCTTCCCCGCGCCACGCCGGTCTTCCCCGCGCCACGCCGGTCTTCCCCGCGCCACGCCGGTCTTCCCCGCGCCAAGCCGGTCTTCCCCGCGCCAAGCCGGTCTTCCCCGCGCCACGCCGGTCTTCCCCGCGCCACGCCGGTCGGCCCCGTCGCGCCGTCCCCCAAATACCGGCCCCGTGTCCGGGAGCTGGCCGGCACGCTCCGAGTTCCTAACCCGTCCGTCCAATAACCCGCACTTTCACCGGGCCGAAATCACCACATTGAAACCCTTCCTCCCCCCCCCCCTCTCCCCCGCCAAATTACCCCCGCCTCACCCTCTCCCTCCCGTTACCTGCCCTCCGCCTACCCCAGGCCCCCAGCCGAATTCCTTTGCCACTTCTTATCTTTCCTCTACACCTCTACTAACCGAGTTCCTCAACTCCTGTCCTTAGATACTGGACTTCTTTATTAAGAAATACAGGTGATATATATATGGATTAATTATGCATACTAACATTAATAAATATAAGATAGAACAAAGCAAAATGATGGAACCACGATTGATATGCACTCTCCTTGTTACATCGTTACCCGTATGTGTATTCTGAGTTCCGCTGGTCCCTCAGGAAGGCCTGACCCAGCATGCCCAGCTATACGCCAAAAGGTTGGGGGGGGGGGGGGGGGTGCGGGGTGCGGGTATCTGGGGAATACAAATAAATACACAAAGTGGTGTTATATCCAATCAACTTATTTCCGAGGAAAATGTTGATGCACAGTACTCAGTAACAAAATAATGCATGACAAGATGCCTACCAAGTTTGATCATCAGGAGGCATGTGATTATGGGTGACGAGTGAGTTTAAAGTATGATCTGTACTGAAGGACAGAGTTGGGGGGGGGGTCATCAACCACATCCGCTATGTAAACTGAACTTGTGACCTGGCGTGCTGGGTTAGAACTACCCGAGAGACCAGCAGAACTCGGAACTCACGTCTTAAGCGGGCATTCCTTGCACGCGGCATGCGGCATGCGGTATGCGGTATGTGAATGGCATGATTCCTTACATGCGGTATGCAGCATGTGGCATGCAGCACACAACTGGCTATATTATTGCCAATTTATAGATAAGTATTCATATTTCTGTGAATCTGGTAGCTTTCCCTCGGCTTTCTCACCTCCTCTCTCTTCCCCTCACTGCTTTCTCACCTCCCTGCCATCCTCCCCTCGGCTTTCTCCACTCCTCTCTCTTCCCCTCACGGCTTTCTCACCTTCCCACCTCCTTCCCCCTAATCCCACACTAATCACTATGTACACGGCACCCCTCTAGGCCATTCCATAATGCTCAGGCGCCTCTCCTAGTGTTAAACTAATGGACACATCAGACTCAGGTTTCTATTCGCACCCCGCTTGCCGCATGCCGCATGCCGCACCGATTGCTACATGGACCGATCAGACTCAGAGGTCCTAAACATGGACCGATCGCATTCGCATTCGCATTCGTATTCGCATTCGCATTCGCATTTGCATTCGCATACTGCGTGTAAGGAATGTAGCTCATAGATTTCAAGGCGTTTCAATTTTTTGTCGCATTCGCATTCGCATTCGCATACCGCATACCGCGTGTAAGGAATGTGCCCTTTAGGCTTTAGTAAGTGTGGAGTTATGAGAGCGGATATATTTCTGTTTGTTTTGCATCCTAGTAACATATCAGGTCATATCAGGATGGGTACCGACTTGACTTGTGACTGTGCAAACTCATGGTGGTGACATTGTAGTGCTGTCCCACTGGGAGACCAGGCCACTGGCACTATGAGTGGATATCCCACATGGTCACATTATCCTGATACTGTGCTAACCAGTCCTTGCCCTATCCTAGTAATGCTGAGCGCCAAGCTCGCCACCGCGTCCGATGGAGAGGATAAAAGGTAACTTCTGTTTTTGGTACATTTATTGAATAGCAAATAGAAATTTCACCTACTCATTTCATTGACCTTGTAAATAATGCCAAGCCGCTAGGGCATGGGAATTGTGAATTTTGAAGCCACTGATTAGTCCAGGCCAGGGATCAAGCACAATCTTTTAAGCGCTCAACTCATTCAAATCATAGTATGTGCTCTGTAATGTATTATGGAAATATAAACACGGACACTATCTATTTCAGTTCCCTATATTACAGTCTACTCACTATGTCCGATCTAACCGGCCCTGTGTAGTACAGTATTGGCCACACTGGCGCCACCTGTTCGGGTGAGAAGAGGTGCGGTGGGTGAGGTTTGTTTGTTGTTGTTTTACGTCCTAGCAACATCTAAGGTAATATCAGGACGGGTACCAACTTGTGACAGTGCGCACTCATGGCAACTTTATAGTGTTGCCCCACTGGGAGACCAGGCCATCAGCACCATGACCTGATATCCCACTCAGCCACATTATCCTGACACTGAGCCAACCAGTCCTTGCCCTATCCTAATAATGCAGAGTGCCTGGCTAGGAAGAGACACATATGATTTTTTAAGTCATTAGTTTGACTCGACCAGGGTTCGAACCAAGAACCTATGGGTTCGGATACCCCGATCTCCCAAATTAGGAGACAGATGCTCAACTCATTCGGTCATCCCGCCTGGTAGGGTGGGTGAGGTAGGGGCAGTTCTGAAGACACTGATTAACAGACAACTATGTATGCCAACTATTCATTGAAAACCCATCAAACTGGTCGCAATCAAACTTGACAATCACCCTATCAGATCTTGATGACAATCACAGCATTAATTGTGCATGTTGGCCGAGGCTAACATGGGTAATTTGCGCACGAGGCAGTCTATTCTTAGCTTTCCTCGTGCACCCATTTCCGCTTCAGTCTCACTTGGCTCGCTGCCTCTGCTCTGAACACTCCGATTTCGCCTGCCACAGCTTGGCCTGCTCTGGAAGCTTTGGAAGCTTTGGAAGGATTTAGGAGCTTGTGCATTACCGTCGTTGTTGTGAATTTACTACGGAATTTACTACAGAAGTTTGCAACTGACTATGCTAAGTAAATACAATATATAGGAATGTATAGGTGGTGACACTACAATATATATATATATGTGTAGTTTCTTCTCTTGTTTTGCTCTTGACTACACCTGCACTCTAATCATGCCGCCGGTAAAGGAAACGGGGCCGGCCGCCGCACGCTACTCGGCTCCAGCCTGGCAGGCGGGCCCGGCTCTCATGTGAGACGGCCAGCCGCCACATATGCATTACAGTTTGGAGAGTTTTAGTGGAGTCACAACACCGATAAGGGTGTTCATCCGCTTGTACAGTGCTGTCCCGGGCGGGCTAGGTTAATGTAATACACGGTTACTCGCTGCTGCTCAGCTCTGTACCGGCGTGCTAGGATAATGTAAACTACACGGTCACCCGCTTGCTGCTCAGTGCTGCACCGGCAGGCCAGGATAATGTAACTACACGTTCACCCGGTTGCGGCGAAGTGCTGCACCGGCGGTCTAGGATAATGTAACTACATGTTCACCAAGTTGCTGCTCAGCGCGGTACCAGCGCGCTAGGATAATGTAAACTATATGTTCACCCGCTTGCTGCTCAGTGCTCCACCGTGGGCTAGGATAATGTAAACTACACGTTCACCTGCTTGCTGCTAAGTGCTGCTCCGGCAGTTTAGGATAATGTAACTACATGTTGACCTGCTTGCTGCTCAGCGCGCTGCCGGCACACCAGGTTAATGTTACTACATGTTCACCAAGTTGCTGTTCAGCGTGCTACCAGCATGCTAGGATAATGTAAACTATATGTTCACCCGCTTGCTGCTCAGCGCTCCACCAGCGGGCTAGGATAATGTAAACTACACATTCACCCATTTGCTTGTACAGTGCTGTCCTGGGGAGCTAGGTTAATGTAAACTACATGCTTACTCGTTTGCTGCTAAGCGGTGTACCGGTGCGCTAGGATAATGTAATCTACACGGTCACCCCCTTGCTGCTCAGTGCTGCACTGGCGGGCTAGGATAATGTAAACTACACGTTCACCCGTTTGCTGCTAAGTGCTGCACCGACAGGCTAGGATAATGTAAACTACACGGTCACCCGCTTGCTCCTCAGTGCGCCACAGGCGGGCTAGGATAATGTAAACTTTACATTCACCCGGTTGCTGCGAAGTGCTGCACCGGCGGTCTAGGATTATGTAACTACATGTTCACCCACTTGCTGCTCAGGGCGGGGCCAGCGCACTAGGATAATGTTACTACATTTCACCAAGTTGCTGCTCAGCCCGGTACCAGCGCACTAGGATAATGCAAACTATATGTTCACCCGCTTGCTGCTCAGTGCTCCACCGTGGGCTAGGTTAATGTAACCTACACATTCACCTGTTTGCTGCTCAGTGCTGCACCGGCAGTATAGGATAATGTAACTATATGTTGACCCACTTGCTGCTCAGCGTGCTGCCGGCGCACTAGGATAATGTTACTGCATGTTCACCAAGTTGCTGTTCAGTGCGGTACCAGCATGCTAGGATAATGTAAACTATATGTTCACCCGCTTGCTGCTCAGTGCTCTACCAGCGGGCTAGGATAATGTAAACTACACGTTCACCCGTTTGCTTGTACAGTGCTGTCCTGGGGAGCTAGGTTAATGTAAACTTCATGCTTACTCGGTTGCTGCTCAGCTGTGTACCAGTGCGCTAGGATAATGTAAACTACACGGTCACCCGCTTGCTGCTCAGTGCTGCACTGGTGGGCAGGATAATGTAAACTACACGTTCACCTGTTTGCTGCTATGTGCTGCACCGACGGGCTAGGATAATGTAAACTACACGGTCACCCGCTTGCTCCTCAGTGCGTCCCGGCGGGCTAGGATAATGTAAACTTTACATTCATCCGTTTGCTGCTAAGTGCTGCACCGGCAGGCTAGGATAATGTAGCTACACATTCACCCGCTTGCTCCTCAGCACTCTATCGCCGGGATAGGATAACTCATTCAAGAAGTTCCGTATCTATTATGCCATAATGTGACAATCTAAGAATGACCGAGAATAGCTACATACTGCCATTCTACAGCTGATTGAATCGTTCTGTGCACTTCACTTTCTGCTTTGGCCACTGCTTCCCTGCACACCGATTTGCCTCACTACTTTATACCCTGTTTATCGAGTGATAGGAACCGTTGCCACTCGCCAGCTACTTCTTGCACCTGACTGAGCTCCGGATGGTAATCTACACGTTCACCCGACTCGATTCACCCGGCTGCAAAAACCAACCGATTGGACCCACCTACACCTGTAACAGTTAACACCAGGTCGTAGTACGAGCCTGTAGTTCCGAATAGTAATACTATAGATATACTGTGGCTGTCGCTTCACTGTTCAGTTTTGCACTCGTTCAAGATTAAGTCATGTTCATAATTAATAGTACCTAATTGTATCACTGACTAACCACCATTGTAACAGAAATTGATATGAAGCAGTGGAAGAGTATTTGTCTTTAACAGTGCCTCACAGCACGAGTTATTTCCATGGTGATAACACCTTACAACTGTAATGTGTAATCTTAAGAGCAAATGTTTTGTTCTTGTTTTATGTCATAGCAACGCGCTTCAGGCCCCACCCCGGTCTCGCACTCGGCAGGGCGCCCACCAGCTGGGGTGTGAGTCATCTGGTACGTACAGCACCGATGCATTGCGCTAACAACTGAAGTACTCAACATCTAAAGCAGTATCAGGACAGGTGACGACTTGTTGGACGTTATAGTGCTGCAATACTGCGATATCGGACCGACAGCATCACCAGAGTTGGTCGAGAAATTGCCAAAGATAAGTGTTTGCCGCCTATTACTCCCAGTTGAGCCTTTCAGATTCTCGATAGTAATCAATACAGACAATCAAGCCTCGCAGCAGGTGCTCTCAGCGGGTAGGGGTAAAGATTCAGTACTGTGTGC